>JAZKJV010001411.1:0-645337 GCA_037367405.1 Ottelia alismoides | reverse complement strand
TGAAGTATCGAGCATAGGCCACGCCTTCACGGGGGTGTCTGTCTCATCGTCTTGCGTCCGAGTAGGTTCTTGTACGCTCATGGGTGATTCCGTTGCGAGCGAGATCTGAATTATCGGTTTCGCCTATCGGCTTCCTCCCTCTATTTCTTTGGCTGAGTAGGGATCCAGGAAGGGTTACAAGGACCTCAAAAAGTGCAGACTACAGGTTACACAGGAGGAGGACAAGTATGGGATTCTTTTCTGGCAGTACTCTCTCTCCTATAGGCGTAGCGCTCTAAGGACTCGTTCAAAGATTAATTGCCTGAATTCAATCTAAAAACTACAAAGATAAAGCCGATCCTTCACAGCTTCACGAGTTGAGTTGGTGAATCCCTTGTATTGTGTTTGATTGACTAGTTGAATTAAGGTCAAGATCAAAAACACTTCACAATTGTGCACAATTTTGCCCCCCCTCTTCATTTCTCAACCTCGCTCTTCTCAATAATCACGATGATGGGAAGGAGATCTCTTAGGCCGCCTCTGATGACACCGCTATCCAGCACTCCTCCTTATTCATCTAGAACAGCTTCGGGGAGTCTAGACCCTCTCTCCGAACCTGAGTTCACTTCCACCCTGTTCCCCCTCGACCATCCTTCTTCCTCCATCAGTCCAGTAGTTTCAGAATTTAGTTCAACACAGAGCTCAGAACATTTGACGGCACCTGAATGGGTTCTTTTGCCTTTTCAAAGAATCCAGAAATGGCAGACAGAGGAGAACACCCAGATGAGCAGGAACACCCTCCATTCTTATATGACCAAGCTACCATCAACAATTCACTATTAGCCTCCATGCAGACCATGCAGAGACAAATCAGAGACCAAGGAGTATTCATGGGTGATATCATGAGAGAGCTGGCGCAGATGCGAGAGGGCAGAGACGACGGACCTGAGGGCGGTAGTGGAGACATACCAGAAGCCGCAGGCGGAGGAGGAGACCCTAACCAGGAGAGGCTGCCACCGATGACCATGAGGCAGTTGCATAACCCAGCTGCAACTCTCACTCACCGATGGATTCAACTTCCTCCCATCATCGGGAACTTTGAGCTTCGCCCGCAGACTATTCAGTTATTGCCCAAGTTTCATGGGATAGCCACCAAGGAACCTCATCTCCATCTACAGGAGTTTGAGATGATTTGTAGCACTATCCATGACAGATTCGTGGATGAGGATACAATCAAGATGATTGCCTTCCCATTCTCCTTAGCTGACAGAGCAGCCTACTGGTTGAAACACCTTGGGAGGTACGTCACATCCTGGGCACAACTCCGGACCGCATACTTGAATAAGTATTATCCTCTTGGCCGGACAAATGCAACACGAGCTATGATCAGCAATTTTACAATGATCCCGAATGAACAATTCCATGAGGCTTGGGATCGCTTCAGAGAGCTCATTGACTGGTGTCCACATCATGAGATATCAAAGCCTAATTTGGTTCAGAGTTTCTTCTGTGGGCTAACACTGGAGCTGCAGGGGCTTGTAAATGCCTCTTGTGGTGGGTCCTATTTTTCCAAGGGTGAAGACGATATTTGGGCCATCTATGAAGGAATGGCAGAGAACTCTATAGTTATGGCCCAAGCCAGAGTCTACACACAGCAGAAGCCCCCCAAGGAGCAAGATCATTTCTGAGGATCGCCCGCATCGATGCCGGTCCCCACACTCCGTCAACAGCCGCAGCCCAAGCCGAATCCGCAGTAGTCGACATGAGGATCATTAGCGAGAAGTTGGACCACATCGAGATCCTCGAGAAGAAGCAGAGTCAAGGTCTTGCCCAGATGGACCTTATTACGAAGACCATGAGTGACCTGAAGACGTAGATTCTTTGTATCCAGGAGACACAGATGTTTACTCAGCATCCTCCCAGGTCACGGGCTGATCCCAGCAGTAGTAGCTCCACCCAGCCTCTGCCATGCACCGCCAGGTCCATCACATCCAGACAGAGATTGGTCTAACAACTACAACACTACCCATTGTCACCGCCATCTCAGGATACTCAGATGGTGGTCTATCAGCCGAATCAGCCACTGGCAGTTCTTTTACCACCCCTCGTTGAGCAGGAACCATTGATGGAAGTCAATGGGATTTGGTACGACCGGTAGCCACAACAGCCCGGGATTCGTCGCAAGCACCCCGGATTCCGTTGGACCACTGGTGGCACCTCATCCCAGCAGCAGTCTCCAGGTCAGGGACATCAGAACAGCCAACAGCAGCACCAGCCCAAGTATGCCCACCAGCAGTACCAGCAGGGTCCTCGTCCCAGCTATTAGGGACAAAAGTGGAGGCAGCGTCAACAGCCTCACCAGACATACTCCCAACCTCCCCACTACCAGCAACAGCCTCATTTCCAGCAGGGGAACACTTCCGATTCTCAGGCATATGTCTTTGAGAACCCATCTCTAGATGACCTCACCCGCTTAATTTCTGACCAGCAGGCATCCTTCCGGCGGGAAATGGATGAGTTCCGGCAGGAGACGAGGGATATCATCAAGGGAAAGGCCGCCGTACCTGCACTGATCGAGCCTAATTCGAACAATCTAAAGAGGAAGTCTGAGCATATACAGTTTATAGAGGATACTTCTCCTAGTAATTATTTGAGTGACATGTCTTCTTTGTGTGATGCTGATTTTGTGACTACTAGGAGCGGTAGGATGCCAGTCGGCGGTGCCTCATCTGAGCGACAACCACACGAGGAATCAAGAGCGTCAGATGAGCAGAGTAGCGGTGCTGATGCCACTAATGATGATGTTGATGACGGTGGTGCTGATGCCACCAATGATGCAGATCCTGACGACGGTGCTAAGGCCGTCGTGATTCCAGATACTGGCGGTGGTGCTGAGACCACCATTTTGTTTGATGATGATCCTGAAGCAGACGGTAGTGTTGATGCCACCATTTTTGATGCAGAGCTAGAGCGCGGTGCTGATGCCGTGAAGTCAGATACCGTTGGTGGTACTGAAGCCACCACTTCCACTTCTGTTGAGCTCCCAGATGTAGTGTTGCCACCTTTTGTATCTCAGGACTGTGGTAACAAAAACAACAAAAAAATGAATAAAGGAAAGGTTTCTGTATCCACCTCGAGTCCATATGTGTTGCATGATGATCATTGTATGGATCCCATTCCTTACAGGAACAGGAACCTATTCCTAGTCCTCCATCTGAGGAGGTCCTTACCATCCCCTTCCCTAAAGCACTCCGCTTGGCGAAGGGGAATAAAAGAGAAAATCCAAAAAAAGACTCAACAGGTAGAGTTCAGCAACCAGATGATCGATAGATTCCAGATCCAACTGACTCTACAGAAGGCACTTGGGAACATCCCCCTCTTCCAAACAAACTTGAGAGAGAAGACTACAATCCACAGGAAGAGGAGGAACCATAGAGATCAGATCCATGTGCTCACCCATTCTACTTGTTGCACCATTCAGAACCGATTTCCAGCCAAGAGACCTGATGCAGGAGCTCCCTATGTCAGATGTGAAATTCAGGAGCAGCGTTTCGATCGTACTCTATTAGACATTGGCTCATCAATCAACCTCTTTCCGACAGCCTAACTCGACCGATTTGAGTTTGGTCCTCTTCTTTAGAGCAGGACAGTCCTTCAGTTTGCCGATTGGTCAACTAAGAGACCGAAGGGGTTGTTGAAAGATGTGGTCGTTACCATTCAGGGCCTGAAATTCCCCGTGGACTTTGTTGTATTGGACATGGAGATTCCTGAGTCGGTAACCGATGCCCCCATCATACTTGGACGCCCATTCATGGCCACTGCCAAGGCGGTGACCGATCATTATAGTGGGAAGGTATGCTTTCGCGTAGAGGGCGAGAGCATACAAATAGAGACGATCGAGGAGACCAGAGCGAGAGAATCAACATGCTCAGAGAAGTCTAGTGACACTGAACATATGACAGAGGATGAGCGAGATGTCCACCAGGAGTGTGATTTTGTGATGACAGATGATGAATCTATTTGGACAGATCCAGTAGCATAGACCCTCGCCTTTCCTGCAGATTCACTCTATTTACAACTTATGGCAGTTGAGAGCCTGGAGAGTACACCCCTGGACGAGGATACCATTGAGGCTGACAGTTCTGTGATGAGTGGTGATGCGGAATTTCATTCTTGTTCTTCTAGCTCAGATCCCTAGGATTCAGACATCGATTGGGATGATTTTGATGACTATTTGTCGTGTCTGATGCCTTCTGAGCCGATAGCCATGACGGAGTGCGAGCCGGTACAGTTTATTGATGATTAAGCAAGGTCCCCTTTATCAGATTTTCATGCACAGCGAGAGTTCTCACATGCAGACCTGGTAGACTTTACACAGACATATCAGAAGCCAAATCTACCACCTCCCAGTTGTCCAGAATTGAAACCCTTGCTACAGTCGTTGAAGTATAGATTCCTTGCAGGTGAGCCAGATATGCACCCAGTCATTATCTCAGCTGGTTTGATTGGAGAACAAGAATCTCGTCTGATGGAGTTTCTTGAAAGAAACCACAAGGCGATAGGATGGAGTATAGCTGATTTCCAGGGGGATTAGTCCGGCGTTGTGCTCCCACCACATCTATCTTGAGGAGGATGCTAGGCCTTCGCGTGAGTTCCAGCGATGGCTGAACCCGAATCTTCGAGATGTGGTCATGAAGGAAATATCGAAATGGTGGAGCGCTGATTTTATCTACCCCATCTTCGACTCCAAGTGGGTTAGTCCATTACATGTGGTACCCAAGAAGACGGGTATCACTACAGTTGTGAATGAGTCTGGAGAGGAGATAGCTACCCGGTGATGAATCCACATTTCATCATCTTTATTCTATCATTTTGGCCCCAAAAACCCTAGCAAATGCGTGTAAATATCCTTAATTCCAGCATCTTATCATTCATGCATGTGCACGTAAAATGTGTATAAAATACTGTAATTAAAGACAAAATTATAGAATAAACAAAAGAAAAGAAAAAGAATAAAATATTGTACATATTTTATGACCCGAAACCCCGAGACCTAGACATCTCGACGAATAGGTCAACAAGGAATAAAGTAGGGGGAGATAAGGGCCAGATACCCATTCATTTTATTCATTCTTTGTTCATTTTGGGACCTATTTTTGGTTACACTTTTTAGATCTTAAATAAAGAAACTTTGAACATGAAAGTTGTAGATAATTAAATAAAGAAAAATACAAAATTGATTTCACTCAAAAATAATGTACAGATAAAAAGTTATGATCTGAATAAGATTTCAGAACTCCAAATTCCCAGACCCGTATCTTGCAAATAAAAACTTGAAATGTACCAAACTCACCTTTAATTGTATATAGTTTAAAATAAGCTATTTAATGGCAGTGGCTTCATATTTTTCAGAATTACGGTTTGGAAGTTGAGTTTTGGACCCTACTAGTATACTTGTACAGATCAAAATATTCATTTTATTTATTATTCATTATTTTTATATTTTTATATTTTTATAAATTTGTAAATATTATTTATAATATATTTGTACATTAAAATCAGAATAAAGAGTCAAAACAAATACAGAATAAAATACTTGTGTATCACATACCTAGGTATATTGCCTATATACATACCTATACAATTATTATTTCTATTTTATTAAGTGTATAAAACACTCCAGAAAAATAAAATAAAAATATATTTAGATGTATAAAAATACATTATAAATTTATAAAATAATAAAATTAAATACACAAAATAAAAATAAAAATATTAAAATATATAGATATATATACCTATATAGCCTATAAAAGGTAACTCTTATTTTTACACCTCATAAAAATAATTAAAAATCATATTAAAATACCTTATAAAATAATAAACACTTTTTATTAAATAACAAAAAATTAAATAAATCATTTACTATTTTAAATTAATTTTTCGAATCATTTTTCAGGAGGTTTTTCCTGGTTGGTCCACGTGGACCAACGAGGTGGTCTAGACCGTGGACCAAGGTCAACAGTCTGACCTTCCTCCTGGGCGCCTGTCAGAACCTCGTTTCCACCCCTCTTTCTCATTTTTTCGAGGGTTATCCTTACACCGTCTCGGCTATCACTCTTCACAACTTTTATCCCTCGATCAATGGTCACTCACGCCCTGGTGATACCTCGATCAATGGATCGACGGGAGAACCGCTACGCCTCGTTTTTCCCCACCTGTCCGTCAACCCTACTTATACAACCCTCGATTTTCCTTTCAAAATTTGAACCCCATTTTGTCCCGACCTTCTCCTCCTTTGGTGTGCTTTGGCTACCTGGAGGTGACAGCTCCAGATTTGGCTCTTCAAGGCAGAGTTTCGTCGCGGATTAGGGCGTGTTCCACCACCTCCGGCGAACCCTGCCATCGAGGTACCTTCTACCTCAGGTTCACTCCTTTGAGGTGTCGATTATCTTCCATTTTCCTTCGCATCTAGTTCGCCTCATCCTTAGATATCATTTCACACTCTTAGTCTCGCGTTTCGACCACCAAATCGCTCTCACGTACCCCCTTCGCCGGAGCGCAACTCCGACCACATCCTTTACGCCTTTCTCCGCACTTTCAGCCCACCTGAGGGTCGTGGCAATTTGCCCGCGACCCTATTAATTCTTCTTGCAGGTCTTGAGCTCTCGTTTGTACCTGGGACTCGTTTTGGAGGAGGCGGAGAGGTTCCTGGAGCTACTTTGCTCCGGCGACTCGCGCGAGCCCTTTAGCCACCGCTGGAGATTTCTGGAGTCACCAGCACGTCGAGGACCACCGTAGGAGTGCTGGACACCATTTTGGAGCACAAAGGAGCGACGGAGGAGGGAGATCGACGCCTGGGAAGCTTTCTTCCACGCTGGTTCTTCCCAGTTCGTCGAAGGAGCTTCACCGCCGTTGGATCTTGAGGGTGTCCCAGAAGCAGCAGTTGTCGTTGGATCGTGCAAGCTCCAACCGTCAGATCATCTTCTAATCCCAGCCACACAATGCGAAGGGGTATCAGGGCGGTTGGTCGCGCCACGTGTCTTAAGTGACCCATCTGCAGCCGTTCGATTGCGCTCTTGGTGAGGGTATTTTGCGAACTCACCCTCACCATTTTTGTATTAGTTTATTAAATACTCAAACATCTATCGGTAGTTCTTTTATTTTGTAATATTTGCATGAACACCCCCATACTATCAATATTGGCATTTAGGTCCCTAGCCACGTCACCTCACGTGCCTGTGCGCGTGAGGTGAAGTTCATTTTGCGAGGGAACCCCTCAGGGTTTTCTTATTTTGATAAAGTCCAAGAACTCTGTTATAACGTGTAGTATTTTTGGGCATATTTGCAAGTCAACCCCTCTGGATTTTGGAAGTTGCATACAGGTCCCCACTAGACGCGCGTGCTTATGCACGTGGCCTGGGATTTTTGTAACTATACCCCTGCAGGTTTTGACATTAATATTCACTCCATTAAATGTGATATTTAGTTGTGAAATTTTTATGAAAATTGCACTGTGGCCCTTGGATGTTTGTCTATTTACACATATGCCCTTGCTAGTAGTGTAGTTTCTTCTTGTTGTATCTATTTATTTCATTCATCGATAAAACCCTAAAAAAATACACAAAAATTAGTTTAAGCTCCTGTTTTCTTGCTCATTCATGCCATATTTTGGTATTGCATTTTTATTGCATTTTCATAATTATTAAAAATCAAAAACATGCATTTTCAACGTTGTTTGCATTAGAAAATCCATAAAAATTAGTAAAAGTTTTTGAAAAATCCAAAAAAATTACATTTTGTGTATTTTATTATATTTTAGTGTCAATCCAAAAATCATTAAAAAATTCAAAGTAGAACTCTTAAAAATTAGAAAACCCCAAAAAAACTTCATAAAAATCTAAAAAATTCTAGAAAATCCTAAAAATATAAACTCAGTTTCTGTCGTTTCTTTATTGTATTGCATTTATTTTGAAATTAATTTGTGGAATTTTGGATACTGTTTGATTATTTTAATCTTCATTTTAATTTCGGCCAATAGTTCAGCCCACTGTTTTCTAGTATTTTGACGTTTAAAAATACCAAAAACAATCAGAAAAATCTTTAAAAATCACAAAAACATTATAAAGTTGTAAAAAGACCAAAAACATTTGATTTCCTGATTTTTGAGCATTTTTCCTTGTTTATATAAATCTTCCATCTTCTCTTTTCTTATATTGTACCTATATTCTATTATTGAAAAAGAAAATATAAAAATATAAACTATAAAAAGAAAATACAAAATCAGAAATTAAAAATCAAATTAAAAAATTATAAACCAAAAATTAAATAAAAAAATTAAAAAAATTAAAAACCCACAAAAATTTGCATACTTGTAAATACTTAATCACATTCACTCTTGCACATCTTGTCTGATCCATCCTGCTTGCTCCCTGAGTTCGACACTCTACACACTTGACACTATACACATATTTGTAGAGTTATAATAAATTTTAACTCCACTTGCTTCTCATTGATTGATTTGATTGTGAGTTAATTGTTGATTAATCCAGGATTTTTGAGCGGTCAATACACCGACTGCGGTTTCGCCTTGTAAAACCGTACGACCCTCGGATCTCCCACATTATCACCCGGGTACCCACTTCTTGGAGGGTCTGTGGGGACTACAGACGACTGAATCAGGCCACCAAGAAGGATCATTTCCCACTGTCATTCATTGATCAGATTATCACGAGGCTAGCTGAGAAGAGTCACTACTGTTTTCTTGACGGGTACTCCGGTTACAATCAAGTGGCCATTGCGCTCGAAGATCAGGAGAAAATGACATTCACCTGTCCGTTTGGGACTTATGCTTTCAGATGGATGCCCTTTGGTTTATGTAACGCCCCAGCGACATTCCAAAGGTGCATGTTGTCCATTTTCTCGGACATGGTAGGTGACTGTTTAGAGGTCTTCATGGATGACTTCTCAGTCTATGGTGATGGGTTTGATGCATGTCTTGACTGCCTAGACCGTGTGCTTCAGCGCTGCATAGAGGTCAAACTTGTCTTGTCTTGGGAGAAGAGTCACTTCATGGTGACTCAAGGGACGGTCCTTGGCCATATTATCCCCAACAGGGGCATGGAGGTTGATCTGGCTAATATCATTAGAAAACTCAATCCACCGTCCAATTTGCGTCAATTGCAGTCTTTTCTAGGGCATGTCGATTTCTACCGACGGTTTATTCAGGACTTCAGTTGTATTGCCCGACCGCTTACTGATTTGCTGACGAAAGACACCGAGTTCCTTATAGATGATAAGTGTCTTGCGTCTTTTGAGACTCTCAAGAATATGGTTGTCATAGCTCCTATCCTTCAGCCACCCGATTGGTCTCTCCCATTCGAGATCATGACAGACGTTTCTGATTTTGCCGTAGGGGCTGTGCTTGGACAGAGGAGGGATGGATTACCGTATGCCATTCACTATGCCAGCCGGACTTTGGATGCCGCTCAGCGGAATTATACCATGACAGAGATGGAGATGCTGGACGTAGTCTTTATTTTGGATAAGTATCGATCATATATTCTCGGATCTAGAGTGACTATCTTTACAGATCACACCACCATCCGGTACCTCATGGCCAAGAAGGATGCCTAAGCTCGCCTTACCAGATGGATCCTTCTGCTCTGAAAGTTTGATATTGAGATTAAGGATAAGCTTGGAGTTAAGAATGTGGTGGCACATCACCTCTCCCACTTGGAGAACCTTGAGGAATCTGAGCCCAGCGCAACTATTACAGAGACATTTCCAGATGAGGTGATCTTGGCTATCACCTCGCTCCCATGGTACGCTGACATTGTAAACTATCTTGTTGCCAAGACGGTTCCACAAGGTTGGCCTAGGCAGAAACTTGAGACCTTCCTAGCGAAGGCCAAGTTTTACCATTGGGAGGATCCCGTCCTTTATCGTGAAGGAGGGGATAGCATCTGGAGGAGGTGCATTCCTCAAGAAGAGCAGCATAGCATCCTCACCTACTGCCACAAGCTTGAGGCAGGAGGACATCATTCTGGGAGACGGACAGCACAAAAGTTGCTCCAATCCGGCCTTTGGTGCCCTACTCTCTTCAAGGATTCAGATGAGTTCATGAAGAGATGTACTGACTATCAGAAGATGGACACTTGAGGACAGAGAGACATGATGCCCATGCAACCCATTCACTTTTGTGAGGTTTTTGATGCACGAGGTATTGATTTCATGGGTCCATTTCCTTAGAGTCAGGGGTTTGAGTACATTTTGCTGGCTGTAGATTATGTGAGCCATTGGGTTGAGTGCATCCCCCCCCCCCCCCCCCGAGATGCGGATGCTAAGACAGTGTGTCGCTTTTTAAGGAAAAATATCATTTCACGGTTCGGGGTACCTAGAGTTCTGATTTCAGATGGCGGGTCTCATTTCATTAATGACAAGGTTAGGGCCCTTGCCGATGAGTTCAGCATTGACCATCGTGTTGCCACGCTATATCACCCTCAGACTAATGGTCTTGCTGAAGTGTCAAATATGGAGATCACGACTATCTTACAGAAGGTTGTTCACCCAGACCGAAAGGATTGGTCACAGCTTTTCGGATTGAGTTTGATAGTTGAACGAGACTAAGTAAAATCCAAAGATTGGAGCTTGGTTGGACCTTAAATCTACCTAATTAACATGAATCTTATAGGAGCTGGAATTGAGGTACTTCAGGTGTAGTTGACTTAATTCTTTGAGGATCACGGGACTTGGTTCAATGGATTCTTGACTGCCTAAGTAGAGTAATTCGGAGCACACGCACGACTCTTGTTGATAATGACCTAACTTGGACACTTGCACCTTTCACATGGCTCAACTCAGTTGGAGTGGTGAAGAGGTTGGATTTGCCGGTATGAGACGCACACAGGTGGAAACACTTGTCCTCCTCTAGGGAGGGAAGTGCATCCCAACCCGTCTAGTGATGATGAGTTTCGAGGATAGGAGATTGTGGGTTGCGATAAAGCTTCAAAAGAGGGATAGTCTGCTGGCTCAAAAGGAAAAACTCCCTATGTACATGCTGTTGTATATAGTATTCAAAAAAATGCAAAAACCCAATAACTTCAAAAAAGTGGACAGGCCTGTACAAAAATAAAAATGCCTGCCGGAGTGTGCATATGTATATATTCAAATAAGCAAGCTTGAGCCTCAAAGTCAAATCATGTGAGCCTACAGCTGGATGACTTGACTACACTGGTCTAGCATCCTAGAATAGGTTGCTACACTGGCTACCATCCATTCTTCTCTTCACCCCCTCCTCTTTAGCTGGTTGCCACTTGAACTTAGAAGGGAATACCCTGCTCCTTGAGGAATGAGTTGCTGGATTGGGGAATCATTGGGTTATCATTATGGAGAAGTCAGTCTCTTTGTCATTTCAGTTGGGGAGAGCCACCATCACTTACATTGTACGAGTCAGATTCATAGTCGTAAGGGTTTGCGTATGAATTGAAGTATTTCTGACCTGGTTATTAAGGAGACTTGAGCAGAGTTTTGGGATTCTCAGGGACTGTTGGGTTTCAAATTCGGTTCTCATTGAGGTTCCGCCCACACTAAAATTCCAAAGGTCCGACTTAAGCTCCAAACTTTAATTTTGTGCGGACAAGATTGATAATTAAATTTAATCCACCTTCTTCTTTTTCTTTTCTTTATTTTTCTTTCTGCACTTATTGCATAAGTGTTTGCTAGGGACTAGCAAAGGCAAAGTATAGGGGGATGATGAATCCACATTTCATCATCTTTATTCTATCATTTGGGCCTCAAAAAACCTGGCAAATGCGTGTAAATACCATTAATTCCAGCATTAGCATCCATGTATGTGCATATGAATAGTGTATAAAATGCTGTTTTTAAAGCCAAAATTATAGAATAAATAAAAGAAAATAAAAAGAATAAAATATTGTAAATATTTTATGACCCGAAAGCCCGAGACCTAGGCATCTAGATGAATAGGTCGACAAGGAATAAAGTAGGGGGAGATAAGGGCCAGAATACAACAAAAACACCTATTCATTTTATTCATTCTTTATTTATTTTGGGACCTATTTTTGGTTTCACTTTTTATACTTCAAATAAATAAACTTTGTACATGAAATTTTAGATAATTAGACATAGAAAATTACAAAATTGATTTCACCTAGAAAAGAATGTACAAATAAAAAGTTCTTATCTGAATAAGATTCAAGAATTCCAACTTCCCAGACCTGTATCTCCCTAATAAAAACTCGAAATGTATCAAACTCACCTTTAATTGTATATAATTTAAAATAAGCTATTTTATGGCAGTGGTTTCACATTTGGCGGAGCTACGGTTTGAAAGTTGAGTTTTGGACCCCTATTGTATACTTGTACATATTAAAATAATCATTTTATGTATTATTCTTTATTTTCATAATTTTATATTTTTTATAATTTTTTAAATATTATTGATAATTTATGTGTACATTAAAATCAGAATAAAAACCTCAATAAAATACAAAAATAAAATATTTGTATAGCATACCTAGGTCTAATACCTATAACTATACCTATATAATTGATTCTTCTATTTTATTAAGTAGACAAAACACTTCAGAAAAATAAAATAAAAAGATATTTAAGTGTATAAAAATATTTTATAAATTTATAAAATGATAAACAAAAATAAATAAATTAAATGTATAAAATAAAAATAAAGTATTAAAATATATAGATATACATACCCATATAGACCTAAAGAGGCAACTTGTATTTTTACACCTCATAAAAATAATTAAAAATCATATTAAAATACTTCATAAAATAACAAATATCTTTCATTTTATAACCTAAAAATAATAAAATCATTTTCTATTTTTAAATGAATTAATAAAATGTTTTCCGGGGATTTTTCCTGGTTGGTCCACGTGGACCAACCAGGTGACAGCCCATGTTGACCTTGGTCAACTGGCCGTCCTCCCCATGTGCGCCTGTCAGAGCCTCGTTTGACCTCTATTTCAAGGATTTTTCGAGGCTTTCCCTTTCATCCTTTCATGAAACTTCCTTCTGCATTGTTTCACTCCATGCATCTGTAAATCACGCCCTAGGCTTTCCTAGGACCGAGGAGCAGCGATTCGAGCCATCTCTCTCGATCTTTGGAGCGTCAGAGCTGTATCGTCAACCCTTCATATTGGACCTCTGACTTTCGAGCCTCCTTTGAACCCCTCTCCCGCAAGCTTAGCTTCCGCTTTTGTGCCCTATCGCTCGAGGAAGGTGACAGCTTCTCTCGGCGGGTGTCAGGCCCGTCGAGCAAGCCCTGAGGTAGCTCCACCACCTCCGACAAAGTCCTTTGCCGTTGAGGTCCAACCTCTGGTTCCGGCCATTGAGGTGCGTATCTTTTCTCCCTCATTTCTCTCCCATTCTCTTCCCAATAGTCCTAGGTGTTGATCCCCTCCTTTAGTTCCGCGTTTCATCCACTAAATCACCCTCATGATCACTTCGCCGGAGTGCACCTCATCATCTCGCACCACCGTCTCTCGCCGCCATTTCGCCTCCGCAGGGTCCATGCATTTTTCCCTGGACCCTCTCATATCTTTTTGCAGGTCTACGCACTTTGAGGAACATCTTGAGCTAATTTTGAGTCTCATCGGAGACGAGAGGAGCCACCCAGCTCCGCCTTGACCTCTCGCGAGCTCCGGCCCACTCCGGAGACTTTTGGATCCACCAGAAGCTAGAGGAGGACCCCTGGAGAGTTGCCGGCCACTTCTGAAGCTCAAAGGACGCTGGAGCGCCGAGATCTGGAGTGGGAAAGCTCGCCTCGCTGGCGTTGCTTCCCTGTTCTTCGTCAAAGGCTCTCCGCCATTGGATCGGGCCGCTTCTCCAGATTGAACAGCTGCCGTTGGATCTCCATTCACATCAACCGTCATATCAGCCCAAGGAGATCTAATCGCAGCCGTCATCCGCGAACCATCATCGACCGTTCCTCGTGCTCCACGTGTCAAGTGGCCTCTCCACCGCCGTCGGATCACGCACAAAGAGGTATTTTGCACTTTCACCCCACACCTTTTTGTATTTAGTATTTAGTCCATAAACTTTCGTCTGTAGTTCAAATACTTTTGTAATATTTGCATCTCGAACCCTCCAACTTGTCATATTTACATTTCAGTCCATGCCACGTCACCTCACGTGCCTGTATGCGTGAGGGGACTAGGCATTTTGTAGGGACCCCTTGAGGGTTTAGTTATTTCGATTTAATCCAGGAATTATTCTGTAACGTGTAATATTTTTGGGTAATTTGCATATCAGCCCCTAGGGTTCTTGTATATTGCATTTAGGTCCTCCCTAGGTGCGTGTGAACCACGTGCGGGGTTAGGCATTTTGCAGGCGTGCCCTAGCGGGTTTCGATATTTATCTTTGGTCCTGGAACTTTGATTTTTAGTTATAAAATTTTGTGAAAAATTGTGCTGTGGCCCTTGGATGTCTGCCAATTTACATATATGCCCTTGCCAGCAGTGTAGTTTCTTGTTGTTGTCTCTATTTATTTTATGCATCGTTAAAATTCTAAAAAATCTACAAAAATTTCCTTAGGCTCTTGTTGCATTGTAGTTTCACGCTATATTTTTATTTTGCATATTTATTGCATCATAATATTTATAAAAATTCAATAACATGCATTTACAATACTGTTTGCACTAGAAAATCCATAAAAATTAGTAAAATTTTTTTGAAAAATTCTAAAAAATTTATATTTTGTGTGTCTTAGCATCTTTTAGCGTCAATCCAAAAATCATTAAAAAAATCAAAGTAAACTGCCTAAAAATTAGAAAACCCCTAAAAACTTCATAAAAGCGTAAAAAAAATCAAGAAAAATCTAAAAATGTAAGTTCAATTTCTGTATTTTCTCTGATTTATTATCTATCAATTAAAATTAATTTGAGGAATTTTGGACACTATTTGATATTTATCATCTTCGTTTTAAATTCGGCCAGTAAACTAGTTCACTGTTTTCAAGTATTTTTGACTTTCAAAATACCAAAAAAATTCAGAAAAATCTAGAAAAATCAAAAAACATTAGAAAATTATAAAAAACCTAAAAACATTTTATTTCTTTATTTTTGAGTCTTTTTACCCATTTTTTATAAAATCCTATCTTCTCTTTTCTTAGATTATGTATATATTCTATTTATGGAAAAGGAAAATACAAAAATATAAATTATAAAAAGAAAATATAAAATCAGTATATTGAAAATCAAAGTATAAAAATTAAAAATTAAATAAAAATTTAAAAACCCACAAAAATTTGCTTGTTGGTAGGCACTTGATCACATCACATTTTGTGCATTTTTGCTTGATCTATCCTCCTTGCTCCCTGAGTTCGACACTCTACACACTTGCACACTATACACTTTTTTGTAAAGTTATAATAAATTTTAACTCCGCACATTTGCTTTCATTGCTTGAATTACTTGTTGTCGGTTGATTGTTGATTTAGCCGGGATTTACCAAGGATCGCCGTAACGACTTTGTCTCCGCCTTGTATGAGACATTTAGACCCTAGTGTTTCTTAATTAATCAGTTATTTACATATATGCCCTTGCCAGTAGTGTAGTTTCTTTTTGTTGTCTCTATTTATTTCATGCATTGATAAAGTTCAAAAAAATCTACAAAAATTACCTTAGGTTCATGTTGCATTCTAGATTCTCTCCATATTTTTATTTTGCATTTTTCTTGCATTTTCATATTTATAAAAATTTAAAAATATGCATTTTCAGCACTGTTTGCATTAGAAAATACATAAAAACACAAAAAAAAAAAAAAAAAAAAAAAAAAAAAAAAAAAAAAAAAAAAAAAAAAAAAAAAAAAGTCAATCCAAAAATCACTAAAAAATTCAAAGTAAAACTCCTAAAAATAGAAAACCCCTAAAAACTTCATAAAAATCTAAAAAATTCAAGAAAAATCCTAAAAATACATTCTCAGTTTCTGTATTTTCCCTATTTTATTGCCGTTACTTTAAAATTAATTTGAGGAATTTTTGACATTATTTGATATTTTTTATCCTCATTTTAATTTCGGCCAGGAACATTTATCCACTGTTTTCAGTATTTTTGACTTTAAAAATACCAAAAACATTAGGAAAAATATTGAAAAATCACAAAAAAACATTAGAAAACATAAAATTCACAAAAATACTTTATTTCCTGTAATTTGAGTATTTTTCCCATTTTTGATCTCTCTTTTATCCCTCTTGTATTATATATTCTATATAGTTTTATATATTTATTAAAAAAATTGAAATATAAAAAGAAAATACAAAACCAGTAAATAAAAATATAAAAATATAAAAATATAAGAATCGAAAACCAAATAAAAATCGTAAAATTAAAACCCCACAAAAATAGCATTGGCAGACACATCATCACATTCACTTTTGTGCATTATTTCCTTGATCTATCTTGTTTGCTCCCTGAGTTCGACCTCTACACACTTGCACACTATACACATTTTTGTAGAGTAATAATAAATTTTGACTCCACATTTCTTTCTTACTGCTTGATATAAATTGTGGGTCGATTGTTGATTGAACCTGGATTTCGTGTGGTCAACTCATCGACTGAGTTCCCGTCTTGTGTGGAACTTAAGACCATCGATTTCCGCCTTCATCAAATGGTGTCGTTGCCGTGGAGCAACAACATATAGATCATATGTTTGAGTGATTGTGTTTGATTGTCTATATTAGTGCTTCACTTGTTCTCTCTACTTTTGATATACATTTTTGAGCTATCTGACCAATCTCTTTGGTTGACTTTGTGCGAGGTACCGCGGATCGAGGGAGGCACGTTTCCTTAGGCTCCTGGGCACCCACATGAAGTCAGTTACAACTCGTACAAGGAAGACTTAGGGAATTTTTTTAGATTAGATCTAGTCTTTATTTCTTTGTAATTATTTGTGTGAGAGAGACATATAACTTTTAATATTCAGGACACTCAGACACTTCGACATCTCACGAGGTCCAGTGCCCAAGGGATTGTTCCCTTGGGGGCCTCGTCAGTTTTTCACAGTTTTTCTCACAGTTTTTGACGACTTTATTACCTGTTGATTTCACGAGGATTTAGCTCTAGATATAGGAGTTTTTATTGATTGTGACGTAACTAGCTAAGGGCCAACACCAAATATCTTGTCTGTGCCTATAGACTGTAATTGGACTTAGCAAAAAATCAACTGAAAAAGCTATTGATTTGGACTGGAGACCACGTGCCGGGAGGGGTCGTATACAGCGTGTGCTGGATCCATTGTGGTGAACACCGATCGGCTCCCAAGACCGGACTCCGGTCTCTCTTCCGAGTCTTAGCTATCTGTTCTTCACGATTAATAGAAATTGCTCATCTAGGGACGGTTTTCTTCGTGCATTATATAGGTAGTTTTGTTCTTGTCTTTTAATTTATGTGCGTATCACCCTGCATGTAGAGTGTTGGAGCAAGGTACGTAATTCTATCTTTGCATGCATCATTGTGTTTGATCGCGCATCGGCTTTTCTGACTTCCTCCCCCATTTTATTAGACTTATAATAACCATGAGATCGAAAAATTTGTTATGCGTTGTCTTTATTCAGAAAAATACCTAAAAAAAATCAAGACCATAAAATTGGGACTACTAATGCAAAAATACCCCACCAAAAATTTTGTCTTGGGGAGAGTAACCCTCATTGTTTGATTTATCTACAGCGAGAGAGTGACCCGCACACTAGGATAGAGCCACACCCGAAATCTTGGTCGACTACTGGTCTTGGTGAGTCGTTCTCCAGTGAGGATCTCTTCGGTAACCGGTAAAGCGGACCGCGACGTCCTTAGCATTCCTATTCATCTAGGTCGGCTTCGAGGAGTCCATATCCACTCTCCGAGCCCGAGTTTACTTCCGCCATGTTCCCCCTCGACCATCCTTCTTCCTCCATCAGTCCAATAGTATCAGAATTATTGCAGCACAGAGTTCGGAGCATTTGAAGGCACCTGAGATGGGTTCTTTTTCCTTTTCAGAGAATCAAGAAATGGCCAACAGAGAAGACCTAGATGAGCAGGAACACCCTCCATTCATATATGACCAAGCTTCCATCAACAATTCACTATTAGCCTCCCTAGAGACCATGCAGAGACATATCAGAGACCAGGGAGTATTCATTGGTGACATCATGGGAGAGCTGGCATAGATGCGAGAAGGCAGAGATGACATACCCGAGGGTGGTGGTGGAGACATACCAGAAGCCGCAGGCAGAGGAGGAGACCCTAACCAGGAGAGGCCGTCGTCGATGACCATGAGGCAGTTGCACAACCCAGCTGCAACCCTCACTCACCGATGGATTCAACTTCCTCCCATTGTCGGGAACTTTGAGCTTCGCCTGCATACCATTCAGTTATTGCCCAAGTTTCATGGGCTAGACATCGAGGAACCTCATATCCATCTACAGGAGTTTGAGATGATTTGCAGCACTGTCCATGACAGATTCATGGACGAGGACACGATCAAGATGATTGCCTTCCCATTCTCCTTAGCTGACAGAGCATCCTATTGGCTGAAACACCTTGGGAGGTACGTCACATCCTTGGCACAACTTCGGACTGCATACTTGAATAAGTATTATCTTCTCGGCCAGACGAACGCATCACGAGATATGATCAGTAAATTTACAATGGTCCCAAATGAACAATTCCATGAGGCTTGGGATCGCTTTAGAGAGCTCATTGACCGGTGTCCACATCGTGAGATATCAAAGCCCAACTTGGTTCAGAGTTTCTTTTGTGGGCTGACACCGGAGATGCAAGGGCTTGTAAATGCCTCTTATGGTGGGTCCTATTTTTCCAAAGGTGAAGATGATGTTTGGGCCATCTATGAAGGAATGGCAGAGAACTCGACAGTCATGGCCCAAGCCCAAGTCTACATACAACAGAAGCCCTCCCAAGGAGCAGGATCATTCCAGAGGATCGCCTGCATCGATGCTGGTCTGGTCCCCACACTCCGTCAGCAGCCGCAGCCCAAGTCGAATCCACCACAACCGACATGGGGATCATTAGTGAGAAGTTGGACCGTATCGAGATCCTCGAGAAGAAGCAGAGTCAAGGGCTGGCCCAGATGGACTAGTTGACGAAGACCATGAGCGTCCTGAAGACACAGATCTTGTGTATTCAGGAAGCACAGACATTCGCGCAGCCCCCAGATCCCGTGCTGATGCCGGCAGTAGCATCTTGATAAACCTGAAAATCCTGCGGTCGTGTATTCCGCACAAGGCTGGAACACAGAAGTCGTTGCGGTGACCGCTAAGAAATCCAGATTTAATCAACAATGAACCCACAATCAAATCAATCAAACAATGAAGAAAAAGTGTGGAGTCAAATTTATTTTAACTCTATAAATAGGTGTATAGTGTAAGTATGTGTAGAGTGTCGAACTCAGGGAGCAAGGCAGGATAGATCAAGCAAGTTGTGCAAAATGTGATGTGATTAAATGTCTACAAATATGCAAATTTTTGTGGGTTCTTAATTTTATATTTTTTATTTTATTTTTAATTATTAATTTTGGTTTTTGATTTTCTGATTTTATATTTTTATATTTTATATTTTATATTTTTTTATATTTTCAATAATAGAAGATACATACAATATAAGAAAAGAGGATAATAGGGAATTTATAAAAATAGATGAAAATACTCAAAAATCAAGAAATGAAATGTTTTTGGTCTTTTTATATTTTCTACTATTTTTGTGATTTTTGGGGATTTTTCAGAATATTTTTGGTATTTTTAGATGTGAAAATACAAGAAAACAGTGGACTACACTACTGGACGAAATCAAAATGGGAATGAAAAATAGTAAACAGTGACAAAATTTTCCCAAATTAATTTTAAAATAAAGGAAATAAAATAAGGAAACTACAGAAACTGAGTTTATATTTTTAGGATTTCCTAGAATTTTTTAGATTTTTATGAAGATTTTTAGGGTTTTCTAATTTTTAAGGTTTTTGTTTTGAAATTTTTAATGATTTTTGGATAGTAATTAAAAGACACTAAAATAGACAAAATGTAAATTTTTTTGGAATTTTTCAAAAAGGTTTAATATTTTTATGGTATTTTCTAATGCAAACAGTAGCTAAAATGCATGTTTTGATTTTTAATAAATATTAAAATGCAATAAAAACGAAATGCAAAAATATGGCGTGAGAGTGTGATGCAACATGAACTTAATGTGATTTTTGTGGAATTTTTGGATGTTTAGAGATGCATGCAATAATTATAAAAAACATAAAGAAACTTCAAGCCTAGTAGGGGTAATTTTTGGAATATTCAAAAAGTCTGAGGGCCTGCTTGCAAAATTCCGCAAAACTTATAACTGAATAAAAATGTTTCAAGACCAAACAGAAATAGCTAAAGTTACACTGTTATGGATTTAAAAACGCCAACCTCACATGCATAACTCACGTGCCAGGTGAGGACTACACTGCAATAACTAAAAAGTCCAGGGCTAAATCGCAAAATTACCCAAAAACTTAATACGCTACAGCAACGTTTAAGGACTGATTAGAAATATGAGAAGAAACTGGGCCTTGTCCGCAAAATAGCCAAGCGCACGTACTCACGCATGTGTGCCTCGCTGGCAAGGACGATATTGTAAAATACGAAATGTCCGAGGTCCTAGATATAAATTTTACAAAAATTAAAATACAGCAGATGAAGGATTAAATGTTGTACATTAAATACCAAAAATGTCGGGATAAACTTTGCAAAATACCCAGCAGGCGCTGATCGCACGGTTGATGTTGCGCCACTTATGACACGTGTCGCGTGCACGGGGCGCGATACATCTTCGCGTAGACGACCCTGATTAGATGGTTGAAATCGATCGAACAACAGGGGTGGGATTTGATCCTACGGTGGCTGCTCGCCTGGATGATCGGGGGGAATCCAACGGTATTGGGTTGACCAGGAAGAACACGTGAAGAACAGGAGCCTGGCGAGATTGGATCGGCCAGCACTCGAGCCTCCGTGCACCTGGATATCCTCCGATAGCCTCTCCGTGCTCCTGCAGCGCTCCCGCGACTCCCAGGTGGATTAGATGGGGTCAAAGACCAAGGGATGGCCCTCCACCCCTCGAGGACGCTCCGACGGACCTGGGAATGATCCTTGGTGATCTTTGAGTCCAAGTCGCCTCCTTCGGGTCCTGCAAATAGAGAGAAAGACGCAGCAGAAAAGGGGGAAGACAGACCCGCCTTTTATTGGCGGAAGGGAGGTGGGTATGGAGTGGATGAGGGTCGTCAGAGCTCGAGAGCTCCGGCGGGGTGTTTGGTTGCGATTGACTGGGTGAAACGTGAAAGTGATGATGGGAATCAAATCTATGGCTAAAGGAAAGTAAATAAAGCAAAAAAAAACGAAGAAGAAATGGACCTCGAGGGTTAGAAACCCAAGGTAGAACCTCACGGCGGTGCGGCCGCCGGAGATGGTTGGAACTCGACTTAAGGCTCTTGCCGCACCTCGGACGAAATGTGGGGAGACTCCCCTGTCACCGGAGCTCAGCTCTACCCACACCCGGAGGATTTAGGCGCCCAAAATCGGTTCGAAAACCGAATGAAAGATGGAGGTGCGGTTTTGAAAGGTTGATGCATGGGCTCAAAGAACGAGATGTAACATCGATGTCATTGATCCATTCCCCAAGCGAATCACTGGGCGTGTAAGAGGATTTCTCGAGGAGAAAAAGTCATGAAGGGAGTGATGCGATTTGGTGAAAGTTCAGCCCTAGAAAAAGTCGCAAAGAAGCAACAAAACATAGGTCTGACAGGCTACAGGGGTAGAGGGCAGACAGTTGACCTGGGTCAACGAAGACTGCCCCCTGGTTGGTCCACGTGGACCAACCAGGATAACCCCTAAAAAAGATTTAAAAATTAATTTAAAAATAGTAAATGATTTATTTAATTTTTGGTTATTTAATAAAAATTATTTATTATTTTATAAGGTATTTTAAGCGGACTCGAACGGGCCATGCCTACTATCATCTAGGCTCAAGTTGGAATTGCAGTTAATCAACTCCAGCGGAGGATCCGGGGAATGTAGATTGGCAACGGAGGGACCAGGCGTGTCGCGAAATTACTTGTATTATCTAGTGCAGAGGAGGCAAATATATGATCATTTAGAGCGACAACGACCTTTGGCTTCGTGAGGCTCAGAGCAATCCCTCAGATCAGGCAAGGATTCCAATGGGAGCTATGATTTTTAATTATTTTTATGAGGTATAAATTTACAAGCTACCTATTTTAGCCTTTATAGGAATATACATCTATATATTTTAATACTTGAGTTTTATTTTGTGAATTTAATTTTATTTATTTTTGTTTAGTATTTTATAAATTTATAAAATACTTTTATACACTTAAATATATTTTTATTTTATTTTTCTGAAGTATTTTGTACATTTAATAAAATATAAGTATGTATTATACAGGTATAAGTATAGGTATTATACCTATGTAGTATATATACAAGTATTTTTATTATTTTGTATTTCTTTTGTATTTTATTCCTATTTTAATGTGCAAATATATTATAAATACTATTTACAAAATTATAAAAATATAAAAATATAAAAATAATGAATAAATAATAAATTGAATATTTTAATATGTACAAGTATACAATAGGGGTCCAAAACTCAACTTTCAAACCGTAGCTCCAAAAAATACGAAACCACCTTCATTAAATAGTTTATTTTACACTATATACAATTAAAGTGAGTTTGGCAATTTCGAGTTTTTATTTGTAAGACACGGGCCTGGGAAGTTGGAGTTCTGGAATTTTATTCAGATCATAACTTTTTATCTATATACTATTTTTGGATGAAATCAATTTTGTATTTTTCTTTATTCAATTATCTACAACTTTCATGTACAAAGTTTCTTTATTTGAGGTATAAAAAGTGGAACCAAAAATAGGCCCCAAAATGAATAAAGAATGAAATGAATAAAAGGTATTTTTATTGTATTTTGGCCCTTATATCTCCCTACTTTATTCCTTGTCGACCTATTCATCAAGATGCCTAGGTCTCGGGGTTTCGGGTCATAAAATATTTACAATATTTTATTCTTTTTCTTTTCTTTTATTTATTCTATAATTTTGGCTTTAATTACAGTATTTTATACACTATTTACATGCACATGCATGGATGCTAAGATGCATAATTAAGCGCTATTTACACGCATTTGCTAGGGTTTTGATGCCAAAATGATAGAATAAAGATGATGAAATGCGGCTTCATCATCCCCCTATACTTTACCTTTGCTAGTCCCTAGCAAACACTTATGCAATAAGTGTAGAGAGAAAAAGAAAGAAAAGAAAAAGAAGTTGGATTAAATTTAATTATCAAACTTGTCTTCACAAAATCAAAGTTTGGAGCTCAAGTCGGACCTTTGGAATTTTAGTGCGGGCGGAACCTTAATGAGAACTGGACTTGAAATCCAACAGTCCCTGAGAATCCCAAAACTCTGCTCAAGTCTCCTCAATAGCCAGGTCAGAAATATTTCAACTCATACGCAAACCCTTACGACTATGAGTCTGACTCGTATAGTGTAAGTGATGGTGGCTCTCCCCAACTGAAATGACAAAGAGACTGACTTCTCCAATATGACAACCCAATGATTCCCCAATCCAACAACTCATTCCTCAAGGAGTAGCGTATTCCCTTCTAAGTTCAAGTGGCAACCAGCTCAAGAGGAGGGGGTGAAGAGAAGAATGGACGGTAGCCAGTGTAGCTACCTATCCTAGGATGCAAGACCAGTGTAGTCAAGTCATCCAGCTGCAGGCTAACATGATTTGACTTTGAAGCTCAAGCTTGCTTATTTGACTTTACAACATATATACACTCCGGCAGGCATTTTTATTTTTGTACAGGCCTGTCCACTTTTTTGGAGTTTTTGCTTTTTGTATTTTTTGATTACTAAATACAACATCATTTACATAAGAAGTTTTTCCTCTTGAGCTAGTAGACTATCCCTCTTTTGAAGCTTTATCGCAACCCACAATCTCCTATCCTCGAAACTCATCATTACTGGACGGGTTGGGGTGCACTTCCCTCTCTAGAGGAGGACAAGTGTTTCCACCTGTGTGCGTCTCATACTGGCAAATCCAACCTCCTCACCACTCCAATTGAGTTGAGCCATGTGAAAGGTACATGTGTCCAAGTTAGGTCATTATCAACAAGAGTCGTGCGTGTGCTCCGAAATACTCTACTTAGGCAGTCAAGAATCCATTGAACCAAGTCTCGTGATCCTCAAAGAATTAAGTCAACTAGATCTAAAGTACCTCAATTCCAGTTCCTATAAGGTTCCTATTAGTTAGGTAGATTTTAAGGTCCAACCAAGCTCCAATCTTCGGATTTTACTTAGACTCGTTCAACTATCAAACTCAATCCGAAAAATGCTCATGCTATGCAAATGCAGAAAATATTTTTGTGATGCAATTTTCAAAGATTTTGAACTTTTTATGGGTTTTTGAAAAGATGATGCATATGCATTTTTTTAGATTTTTGGAAAGTTTTTCAAATGTTTTTGGATTTTAATTTTGCAAATGTTTTTGGAATTTTTTGAAAACAAAAGGTTTTGGCTAAAAAACTTAGGTACAACTATTTACACGGGGATGCATCTTATATTTACAAGAAGTGGATTTTAAGAATTTACAAGGGTAAGTGGTCGATTTTATAAGTATATACATATAATGGATTTTGGTGTGATGTATATATTCCTCAAACTTATTTGACACAGGTTTTTCAAACAATTTTGAAAACTATAGTCCAAACCAATTTTTACAAACAGTTTTTACAAACATGTACACTCATTTGAAAATCATTTTGCAAAGGTTTTCCAAACAGTATAAATAGATTTTTCAAATTTTTTTGCAACCATTTTTCAAACCATTTGCAAATCATTTTTCAAACATTTTATTTCACACAAGGAAAATAATTTTATAATCAAAATATTTTTACAAAGGTTGAAAACATGTAACAAAATGCTTGCCAAATAGTTTTCAAAAGATTTTTCACAAGGATTTTCAAACTATTTTTCAAATATTTTTCAAAAAAATATTTTCACCTGATTTATTAATCAGTAAGTATAAAAAGTATTTTTAAGGTTTTTTAATGAATTTTACAAGTATTATTAGCCATGTTATTAAGAAAATACGAAAGTACGAGTTACAGCTAAAGTATATACATGGTATATACGACCCCCCTATACTTAGCTTGAGCTATGTCCTCATAGATCGGAGAGAAAAGAGAAGACATAACTCGTACTGAGTATAGAACAGTCTAAAGAATAAATGAATAAGAGATGAAGGAATAAACGAATGAGAAGTCGACCGTCCCCCCTATACTTAGGATCAAATAATCCTAAGTATAGCAAACTGTACACAAAGCAGGGAGGGTCAAGGGTGGGAATGAACAGATCGTACTCAGATTGTCTCCCCCTATACTTAGGGTAAGATATCCCTAAGTATAGATAAGAAGAGGAGACAATGGAGAGGATCAACGAATAGAACACTCAGGGTGCGCACCCCCCTATACTTAGGACAAAGTACGTCCTAAGTATAGAAAACTGTCTACAAGGGACGACACCTTTTTGATAGATAAAGAAGGTAGACAAGGAAAAGAAGAAAAGAAGAAAAGATGAAAAAAATATCAATAGATGGAATAAGATAGAGAAGAATGTACACATCACTCCCCCTATACTTAGGGTAAAAGAAGCCCTAAGTATAAGAAACAACGGGAGTGATGAAACAGAACGACGAATGAGCACTCGGCTTGTCCACCCCCCTATACTTAGGACAAAGTACATCCTAAGCAAGGCAAACACGAGAATGGGTGGAAGAGCAAGACGGGAGAGAGAGAGAGAGGTACACAAGGGAATATACAACAGAGATGGATATACACAGGATCAAGAAGGTTGAAAGCTAACCTTCTTGCGAGACCGCTGAGGGATAGATCTAGTGTGGTGCAGGTCGACATCGGGGTCCACAATGGACGAAAGCCGATCAGGGTCGACAGGGTGACGACCCTCAGTGGAATCAAATCGAAAAGGGATGAACTGGTCTATGGAAGTAGTATGGCTAGGTTCGCCCTTGGTGGTCCTATGGTGAGAAGGCGCAGACGGGTGAGTAGAATAAGTATGACTAGGTCTGGCCTTGGGGGTCTCGCTGATATCAAAGTGGAATGGGACGAACTCATCATCATCGGCAGAGGTGTAATCGGAGTCGTCCTGCGAGGTATCGTCTAGGTTAAAACCAAAAGGAACGAAATCATCAGTGGAAGAAGTCGAAGTCTGTTCGTACTCAAGAGTTTCACCTGAATCATTGTCTTCATCAAAATAGCTGAATCTATTAAAATAATGGCCAGCATCATAACCGACCTCGATAATCTTTACTTTTGAGTGACCAGGAACGGACTTATCAGTGGAAGTAGTCAAACCAGGTCCGTCCTGTCTAGTCTTGGTATCTGCCCTCCGCTCAATGGGATCAAACACGTAAATTCCTTGGATTTCATCAACACATCACCACATACTAGAAGGAGCAACTTCGAAGTCCATGCTTTCCGAGTCTTCCCCCGTTCAGAGGATTTCTCGGGTCTCATCAGCGGTCAATAAGCAAACTTCTCTAATATCATCAGATAGGTCATAGGCCTCGGAGTCAGCTAGAATAGGTGAGTGTGCATCAGGTGCAGGTCTCTGGTCTATTGTAGGTGCGGTGATCAACACTTCGCTCTCGTAAACAGGACGGAAGCGAATCTCTTCTGATCCATAGTCAATAACGACCCTCGCAGAGGCGAGGAATGGTTGTCCCAGGATGATCGGAGAGGGCTCCCCTGTGGAGGTCTCCATGGGCAATACAACAAAATCAACATTGTACCTTGTGCCCTGAATCGAAATAATGCATTTTCAAGGATACCCTTCGGCCTCTTGATAGATCCATCAGCAAATTGAACTATCATCCTGGTCTACTTGAGAGGCCCTAAGTGAAGAGATTGTACCAGCGAGAAGGGTAATATACTAATAGAAGCACCACCATCTAGGAGAGTGTGATCACATGTATGGTCAAAGATGGTGCAAGTGATGAAAGGGGTAGCTGTGTTCCTCTTTCTAGGGATGCGATGGTGTGTGATGGCGTGGGCAGTGGCCATGGTCAGAATGTGACACTCAGATCTGCTCCTCCGCTTTCTCTTCTTGGGAAGAGGAGCAGATAAATGGGTCTTGGCCTGCTGAAGTGGGGCATGGATGATCTCATGAATAGTGGCCACCACTTCGGGTTCAGATAGCATTTTTTTGAATTTTTGGACTTCCTCCATACAAGGGAGGAAGTCGGAATCAGCATATACACGAGGCATGCCAAGAGCAGTCTGTACAACGGCATCCTCGGGGTCAAAGGTGGGACAGGATGTGAATGGATGTGTGGGTAAATGATCTGGCAAATGGACCCTCTCCTTACAATCTGAATCAACCAAGTGTCTCCCGAACTCTTTTTGTGTTTTTAAAATTTTCCCATTTTTTGTATTTTTGGCGATTGCAATCTCCCATGATCTCCCACAAGGAATTTCGTATCCGCGATGAATGGAGCGTCAATCTGTTTTTTCCTCAAGATAGCCATATCCCTCATTCATCAAATCAAGGCGTTCTATCATTCGATTCCAAGATATCCCTCATAGAGATCAAGGGAGGTGACTCCAACAGGTCAGACTCGGGTGGATGTGAAGGTGGAGGTGGATAATATACAGGTGGATGTGGAGGTGGGTGGAAGTCCGAGGTCTGACACTGCGGCTGAGGCAGATATGTACAAAAGTCAGAAAAAATAGGAGGATCCTCCTGATAAAAGGGAGGAGGACCGGTTGGAGGGTACGAGGAATCCGCAAAATCCGGATAAAAGACGCTCGCGGGTTCCATCTCAAAACAAGAGAAAAAATGATCCAGAAGAGCACGAAGGTCAAGTCAAAAGAAGTGTGAAAAAAGGCACAAATGCGCAGAGGCGATCTTAGAATACACACAAGCAAACACAAACAAACTTACACAAGACAAACCCTCAATTAACCTACTCAACTCGGTAGAGACCGTAAAAGAGCGGTCTTTTATCTAGTCTGTTTTAGAGTTAGGTGAGAAGTCCAAAATTGCACAAACACTTAGGGGGCTGAATAGGATTTGGGCACTAACCTTAGTTGTTGAACTGAATTTTGCAGAGGTCGTGTTGACTCACAAGGTGAATCAACAGTCGTTGATTTGTCCTCCAACGAAATCCAAAATTCAAAAAACAATTAACCCACAACAGATAAATCAAGCAATGAAAGTAAATGTGCGGAGTTAAAATTTATTATAACTCTACAACAAAGATGTGTATAGGTGCAAGTATGTGTAGAGGTCGAACACAAGGAGCAGACATGTAGAACGGGGCAAATGAAAAATGTGAATGTGATCAAGGGTCTATCTATGCTATGTTTTTGTGGGTTTTTAATTTTATATTTTATATTTTAATTTTTGATTTTATATTTTTATATTTTGGTTTTTTAATTTCTGATTTTGTATTTTCTTTTTATATTTTATATTTTTTTATATTTTCTTTTTCGTTTAAAAGGAATGTATGTACAAAGTAAGAAGGAGAGGAATAAGTATTTATAAAAATAGGTAAAAATATTCAAAAATCAGGAAATAAAATCTTTATGACTTTTTTATATTTTTCTAATGTTTTTGTGGATTTTTCTAGATTTTTCTGAATTTGTTTGGTATTTTTAAAGTCAAAAATGCTAAAATCAGTGAACAAAATAAAGAACAGAAATTAAAGTGGAGAAATAAAATAGGAAACAATAACAAAAATTCTCCAAATTATTTTCAATAAAAATATAATAAAACAAAGAAAATGCAGAGACAAAGAATTAGATTTTTAGAATTTTTCTAGAATTATTAATATTTTTATAAATGTTTTTGGGGTTTTGTAATTTTTATGAGTTTTCTTTTGTATTTTTTAGTGATTTTTGGATTGAAGTTAAAAGACACTAAAATAGGCAAAATATATTTTTTTTGGGAATTTTCTTAGGTGTTTTTATAATTTTTATATATTTTCTAATGCAAACAGTGTTGAAAATGCATGTTTTCGAATTTTTATAAATAAAAAATGAAATAAATATGCAAAATAAAATTAGGGCGTGAAACTATAATGCAACAGAGCTTAACTTGATTTTTGGGGAATTTTTGGGATTTTATGAATGCATGCAATAAATAGAGATAACAACAAGAAACTACACACAGGAAAGGGGCATAAATGTAAATAAAGCACAGTCCAGGGGCCTGAATGAAAAGTTTCCAGAAATTATAACTAATTAGCAAAGTTTATAGACTAAATATAAAAAGCCCTCCCCCGCACGTGCCTGGGGAGGACTAAAATGCAATTAGCAAAAACTCTGAGGTCTAGAATGCAAATAATCCAAAAACGTAATACAGCAATAAAATCTTTATGGATTTTTTTTCAAAATACAAAAAGTCAACGGGCCCCTGGTGCAAAATGTCCGCCCCCACGTATACAAGACACGTGAGGTGACGAGGCCAAGGTTTAAATTGCAATTACGGGAAGTTTGGGGGTGGTTCAACAATTATTACAAAATAAAATGAACTGCAAATGAAAGCTTAAAAGTTGATTTTTAAATACAAAAGTGGCAGGGCGTATCATGCAAAATACCCAGAGGCGTGATCGGACGGCTGTGGGATCTCACTTAACACACGTGTCGACGCCTCGGCCTGCGATACCCCTTCAATGTGTTTGGCCCAGGTTAAAATGCAGACGATGATCAGACGGCGCTGGTGTGCTTGATCCGACGCTATCTATGCTCCATGATGAACTCGACCAAGATCAACGGCTCATGAGGTGCTTGGAAGAACACGATGAACTTGCCCTTGGGCGAGTTTGATTCTGATGCAGCTCTCCCGTCCGAGCACCTGGAAGCTCGCTGACGGCTGATCCACGTTCCAATTGTGCTCCCGCAGATAGGAAGCCCCACAAAAAGGCCAAACACCGTCGGAGGACGTCCGGCGACGCGCGGCACCTGGGCTACCTTCACGACCTTCAAAAACTCCTGCAAAGACGCATCTTCCGTGTGTTTCCTGCAGGGGAGCGGTTAGGCAAAAAGCACGGAGCTCCAGAGAGCTCCTGGGGGGTGAATGTGGGCCAATGAATGGGGTTGAGGCTTGCCGGAGCGAACACCGTCGAGCAGCAGTTGAGGTGGTTTGATGGATGGCGCTTAAGCGAGTGAGGGATGAAATGACTATGGGAGATGGTTCCTGTGACTACCACAAACTGAAAAAGCACAAAAAACGAGATAAAATAGAACCTCAAAGGTAGTGCACCTGAGATGGACCTCGATGGCCAAACGTGGCCGGAGGTGTGGAAGCGCCTTCGTCGCTCCTCCGCTCCTCCTAACGGCGAGGTTAGGTTGTTGTCACTTTTTGGAGTTTTTGCTTTTGCATTTTTTTGAATACTCTATACAACAGCATTTACATAGGGAGTTTTTGCTCTTGATCCAGGAGACTATCCCTCTTTTGAAGCTTTATTGCAACCCACGATCCCCTATCCTCGAAACTCATCATCACTGGACGGGTTGGGGCGCACTTCCCTCCCTAGAGGAGGACAAATGTTTCCACCTGTGTGCGTCTCATACCGGCAAATCCAACCCCCTCACCACTCCAACTGAGTTGAGCCAAGTGAAAGGTGCATGTGTCCAAGTTAGGTCATTATCAACAAGAGTCGCGCGTGTGCTCCGAAATACTCTACTTAGGCAGTCAAGAATCCATTGAACCAAGTCCCGTAATCCTCAAAGAATTAAGTCAACTAGACCTGAAGTACCTCAATCCCAGTTCCTATAAGGTTCCTGTTAATTACGTAGCCAAGCTCCAATCTTCGGATTTGACTTAGACTCGTTCAATTATCAAACTCAATCCGAAAAATGCGAATGCCATGCAAATGCTATGCAGAAAATATTTTTGTGACGCAATTTTCAAAGATTTTGAACCTTTTATGGGTTTTTTTGAAAAGATGATGCATATGCATTTTTTAAGATTTTTCAAAAAGATTTTTCAAATATTTTTGGATTTTAATTTTGCAAATATTTTTGGGATTTTTGAAAAGAAAAGATTTGGCTAAAAACTAGGTTAAAATATTTACACGGGGATGCTTCTGATATTTACAAGAAGTGGATTTTAAGAATTTACAAGGGTAAGTGGTCAATTTTATAAGTATATATACAGTGGATTTTTGGTGTGATGTATGTATTCCTCAAACTTATTTGACACAGGTTTTTCAAATAATTTTGAAAACTATAGTCCAAAATAATTTTTATAAACAATTTTTACAAACATGTTCACACGTTTGAGAATCATTTTGCAAAGGTTTTCTAAACAGTATATATAGATTTTTCAAATATTTTTGCCACTATTTTTCAAACCATTTGCCAATCATTTTTCAAACATTTTATTTCACACAAAGAAAATATTTTTTCAATCAAAATGTTTTTACAAAGGTTGAAAACATATAATAAAATGTTTTCAAATAGTTTTCAAAGTATTTTTCAAAAAGATTTTCGAACTATTTTTCAAACATTTTGAAAAAAATATTTTCACCTGATTTATTAATCAATAGATAAAAATAATTTGAGGAATAATCACATATTTTTATTAAGGTTTTCAATGAATTTTACAAGTATAAATAGCCATATTTATTAAGAAAATACGACAGTATGAGTTATGGCTAAAGTATATACACAGGATATACGACCCCCTATACTTAGCTTGAGCTATGTCCTCATAAATCGAAGAGAAAAGAGAAGACATAACTCATACAAAGTATAGAAAAGTCTAAAGAATAAATAAATAAGTGATGAATAAATGAATGAATGAGAAGTCGACCGTCCCCCTATACTTAGGATCAAATAATCCTAAGTATAGCAGATTGTACACAAAGCAGGGAGGGTCAAGGGTGGGAATGAACATATCGTACTCAGATTGTCTCCCCCTATACTTAGGGTAAGATATCCCTAAGTATAGACAAGAAGAGGAGACAATAGAGAGGATCGAAAAGAATAGATCACTCGGGGTGCTCACCCCCCTATACTTAGGACAAAGTATGTCCTAAGTATAGAAAACCGTCTACAAGGGGCAACACCTTTCTGATAGATAAAGACGATAGAAGAGGAAAAGAAGAAAAGATGAAAAGATATCAACAGATGGAATAAGATAGAGAAGAATGTACACATCACTCCCCCTATACGTAGGGTAAAAGAAGCCCTAGGTATAGGCAACAACATGAGTGATTAGACGGAACAATGAATGAACACTCGGCTCGTCCACCCCCCCATACTTAGGACAAAGTACATCCTAAGCAAGACAAACACGAGAATGGGTAGACGAGCAATACGGGCGAGAGACGGAGATGAACAAAGGTGAATATACAACAGAGATGGATGTACACAGGATCAAGAAGGTTGAAAGCTAACCTTCTTGCGAGACCGTTGAGGGATAGATCTAGTGTGGTGCAGGTCGACATCAGGGTCCACAGTGGACGGAAGTCGATCAGGGTCGACAGGGTGACGACCCTCAGTGGAATCAAATCGAAAAGGCACGAACTGATCAGTGGAAGTAGTATGTCTAGGTTCGGCCTTGGTGGTCCTATGGTGTGAAGGCACATACGGGTGAGTGGAAGAAGTACGGTCAGGTCTGGCCTTGGGGGTCTCGCTGATATCAAAGTGGAATGGGACAAACTCATCATCATCGGCAGAGGTGTAATCGGTAATCGGAGTCGTCCTGTGAGGTCTCGTCCAGGTCAAAACCAAAGGGAACGAAATCGTCTGTGGAAGTATCTGAAGTCTGTTTGTCCTCAAGAGTTTCACCTGAATCATTGTCTTCATCAAAATGTCGGAATCTATCAAAATAATGGCCAACATCATAACCGACCTCAATCATCTTTACTTTTGAGTGACCAGGAACGGACTTATCAGTGGAAGTAGTCAAACCAGGTGTGTCCTGTCTAGTCTTGGTATCTGCCCTCCGCTCAATGGGATCAATCACGTAAATTCCTTGGATTTCATCAACACATCGCCACACACCAAAAGGAGGAGCTGCGAGGTCTATGCTTTCCGATTTTCTCTCCTTTCGGTGGATTCCTCGGGTCTTATCAACGGTCGCTAAGCAAATATCTCTAATATTATCAGTTCGATCACATGCCTTGAGTCAGCTAGAATCGGTGAAGGTGCATCAGGTGCAGGTCTCTGGTCAACTGTGGGTGCGGTGATCGACGCTTCGCTTTCGTCAACAAGACGGAAGCGAAACTCTCCTGATCCATAATCAATAACGACCCTCGCAGAGGAGAGGAATGGTCGTCCCAGGATGATTGGAGATGGCTCCCCTATGGAGGTCTCCATGGGCAACACGACAAAATCAACATGGTAGCTCATGCCCAGATTCAAAATGACGACGTTTTCTAGTATACCCTTCAGCCTCTTGATAGATCCGTCAGCAAACTGAATAATCATCCTGGTTTTCTTTAGAGGCCCTAAGTGAAGAGACTGTACCAACGAGAAGGGTAATATGCTAATAGATGCACCACCGTCTAGGAGAGTGTGATCACAAGTATGGTCAGAGATGGTGCAGGTGATGAATGGTGTAGATGTGTTCTTCTTTCTATGAATGCGACGGTGTGTGATGGCGTGGGCAGTGGCCATGGTCAGAATGTGACGCTCAGATCTGCTCCTCCGCTTTCTCTTCTTAGGAAGAGGGGCAGATAAATCAGACATGGCCTGCTGAAGTGGGGCACGAATAATCTCATGAATAGTAGCCACCACTTCCGGTTCAGATAGCATTTTTTTGAATTTTTGGACTTCCTCCATACAAGGGAGGAAGTCGGAATCAGCATATACATGAGGCATGCCAAGACCAGTCTGTACAGCAGCATCCTCGGGGTCAAAGGTGGGACAGGATGTGAATGGATGTGTGGGTAAATGATCTGGCAAATGGACCCTCTCCTTACAATCTGAATCAACCAAGTGTCTCTCGAACTCTTTTTGTATTTTTAAATTTTTCTCATTTTTTTGTATTTTTGGCGATAGGAATCTCCCATGATCTCCCACAAGGAATTCCGTATCCGTGACGAATGGAGCATCAATCTGTTTCTTCCTCAAGATAGCCATATCTTCATTCATCAAATCAAGGCGCTCTATCATTCGATTCAAGATATCACTCATAGAGATCGAGGGAGGTGACTCCAACAGGTCAGACTCGGGTGGATGTGAAGGTGGAGGTGGATAGTATACAGGTGGAGGTGGAGGTGGGTAGAAGTCCGAGGTCTGATACTGCGGCTGAGGCGGATATGTACAAAAATCAGGAGCAAAGTCCTCCTGGAAAAAAGGAGGTGGACCGGCTGGAGTGAACGAAGGATTCGCAAAGTCTGGATAAAAGCCGCTCCAGGAGTCCATCTCGAAGCAAGAGGAAAATGATCGGGAGAGCACGAAGGTCAAGTCAAGAGAGGTGTGAAGAAAGGCGCAAATGCGCAGAGATGATCTAGAATGCACACAAACAATCACAAGCAAAACTCACACAATACAAACCCTCAATTCACCTACTCAACTCGGTAGAGACCGAAAAGTCGGTCTTTATCTTGTCTGTTTTAGAGTTAGGTGAGAAGTCCAAAATTGCACAAACACTTAGGGGGCTGAAATGAGATTTGGGCACTAACCTTAGTGTGTGCGCGAGCAATGTAAAACGAAGACAAGGAGGGGATTACTCGCCTCAATACTAGATTTTCTTTTTAATTGATTTTAGGGTCAAGTAATGTTAGCAGTCCCAATTTTATTTGATTATCACTTTTTTTGGATTTTTAATAAGAATGCACGATCCTATCGGGGAATCAATTTTACTTAGCACCTAGGTTGGCAAAATCAGAGGTAGAGAGGCGGAAAAGCAATGCAAGCGACAAAACAATGATGTATGTTGAAGAGAAATGCTCACCTTGCCTCAAGCACTCTACATGCAAAGATGCTCAGCAGAATTGAAACCTAATCTATATGCAAATGCAAAGCCGATGAAATTGCCCTAAGTTTCAGAAATTGCTATTATCGTGAAGAATTACAAGTCGGTCACCGATCCTCAATCCAAGAGTCCGGTCTAGGCTCACCCCTCCTCTTTTCGACACATCGAGTTCAGGAGTAGCGCTTGACAGGGTGGGCTTGCGACAAGTAGGCTTGAAGATGATGAGGCGACTGTTTAAAGATTTGAACTAAGTCCAAAGCGCACTATAGGTACATGCAAGATATTAATGTTTGGCCTTAGTCTATCGCAAGCAATCCTAAAATTAGGGGTTCAATCACAAAAAATAAGAAAACAAAATCGGAAAACAAAATGAAAAAGGCGATAAAATCCTACAAAAACGTGGTGAGCCCCCAAGTCAACAATCACTTGGAAACTAGGCCCGAATGTCCAAGAGTCCAAGTACCTATATTATTACAATAATAGAGGGTCTCTTTCTCACAAAAATTACACAAATAAATATTATACAAAAATGCTAAAAAAGATGACTGTCTTCTCAAGTCCTCCCTACCTCCTTTGATGCTAGGTCAGAAGTCTCCTACCGCCTTCATGTGGGTGCACAAGAGCCTAAGGTGGAGCGCCTCCCTCGATCCGCGGTTCCTCGCACAAAGTCCAACAAGGAAGAGTGATTAGACAAGTCAAGCAATGATATCAAATAAATGAGAAAATAAAGGAGGCAAAAATATAAACAAATAATCACAAACACAAAGCAAAGGCTGAACTACGCGTTGTTGCTCCCCGGCAACGACGCCATTTGATAAACCCGAAAATTTAGCGGTCGTGTATTCCACACAAGGCGGGAACACAGTCGGTGTATTGACCACTCAAGATCCGGATTTAATCAACAATGAACCCACAATATATAAGTCAAGCAATGAAGAATAAATGTGGAGTCAAATTTATTTTAACTCTACATAAAAGATGTATAGGTGTAAGTATGTAAAGGTCGAACTCAGGGAGCAAACAAGATAGATCAGGCAAAATGCTCAAAAATTGTGATGTGATTAAGTGTCTACAATTATGCAATTCTTTTGTGGGTTTTTAATTTTATATCTTTTTATTTTTAATTTTTAATTTTGTATTTTGGTTTTTGATTTTTTTATATTTTCTTTTTATATTTTATATTTTTTTGTATTTTCTTTTTCAATAATAGAATATATATACAATATAAGAGAGAAAGGAATAGGGCATTTATAAAAATAGGTAAAAATGCTCAAAAAATAGGGAATAAAATGTTTTTGGTCTTTTTATAATTTTCTACTATTTTTATGATTTTTGGAGATTTTTCAGAATATTTTTGGTATTTTTTAAAACTGGGAATACAAGAAAACAGTAACTTAAACTACTGGTCGAAATCAAAATGGGAATGAAAAATAGCAAACAGTAACAAAATTTTCCCAAATTAGGTTTACATAAAATAAAATAAAGAAACTACAGAAACCGAGTTTATATTTTTAGGATTTTTCTAGAATTTTTAGATTTTTATGAAGTTTTTAGGAGTTTTCTAATTTTTAAGATTTTTGTTTTGAAATTTTTAATGATTTTTGGACTCACACTAAAATATGACAAGACAAGCAAAATATAATTTTTTTTGGAAATTTTCAAATAGTTTTTATAATTTTTATGTATTTTCTAATGTAAACAGTGCTGAAAATGCATGTTTTTGATTTTTAATAAATATGAAAATGCAATAAAAATGCAAAGCATAAATATGGCGTGAATAAGCAAGCAAACAGGAGCTTATGATAATTTTTTGATGATTTTTAGCAATTTATAGATGCATGAAATAAATAGGAAAACTACACAAAAATACAAGGTCTGGCAGGGGTATAAGTGTAATTATCAGAACATACAAGGGCCTAAGTGCAAATTTCACACAAAATATAATATGCAATAGACAACTTAATGGACCAAATCAAAATTCTAAGACCAGCGAGGGGTTTATAGCAAAAACACCAAGGTCACGTGCACGGGGCACATGAACCTGGGAGGGATGCTTTAACAATTATCAGAAACTACGGGGGGCAAAGTGCAAAAAGGCCAGAAAGTTATAACTGCAATCAGTAGTTTTTTAGACTAAAAATTAAATATGTAAAGTCCCCTGAGAATCCCTGCAAAATTGCCAAGTCACGTGCGCGAAGCACGTGACCTGGCAGGGGTCGAAATGGAATAATATAAACGACCAGGGGGCTTGATGCAAAATATACAAAAATTTTAAAGTGCAGATGAAAGTTTAGGTCATAATTAATAAATACAAAAACTAAGGAGGGGTTGCTACGCAAAATACCCCTTCAAAGCGAATCGGACGGTGGATGGTTTCGGTGTTGCCACGTGTCACGATCCCGACGGTCCACTCCCGCTCGCGATCGAACGACGCTCCACTCTTCACTTAAGCCACGTGTCAGCGCTGTGGAGCCCGATGATGGTTCGATGCGAATGGGCGAGATTAGACGCCACATGATGATCTGACGGTAGCTGCACCTCAGGAAGATCTGGGGAGATCCGACGGTCACGGATGGGTCTGGATGAACGTGCGAAGAACCCGCGCATGACGAGTTTTGATTCGCCGAAGCTCGAGCCTCCGAGCACCTGGAGCTCCTCTGACACTCTCTCTATGCTCCTGCAGCAATGGCGACGCTCCCCGGTGTCTTAGATAGGGCCGAGGACCGTCGAAGGACCTCCGACGCACGATGAAGCTCCTGCGACCTGAGGGGTTATTCTTTGCACAAAATCGCCTCCATATGAAGCTAGTACGCATGTACCTGCAAGAGAGGGTTAGGTAACGCCGCAGGCAAAGTGCCGCAAACCACCAGGGGGTGGAATGGAGTCAGAGCGGTGCAAGATGGGGCTCGCCGGAGCTTGCTCTAGCGAGGTGGTGGCGCTGATGATTAAGTAGGTTTCAATCGAAATGGGGAGTTACATCTAATTCCTAATGCTACTACGAAGTTAATAAAGCAAAAAAAATGAATAAAAACGGACCTCAAGGGATGGAAGCCCAAGGTAGAACCTCACGGCGGCGCGGCCGCCGGAGACGATTGGAACTCGACTTAAGGCTCTCGCCGCACCTCGGCCGAAATGTGGGGAGGCTCCCCTGTCACCGGAGCTCAGCTCTACCCACACCCGGAGGATTTAGGCTCCCAAAATCGGTTTGAAAATCAAAGGGAAGATCAGGGGGATGTTTTGAGGTGTTGAAGAAGCGGGATGCTCAAGAAGAGATCACGGGTGCTGCGATGGTGCTCGGCCCGAGATAACGCTAAGGCGTGCATAAGGGGTGATAGGGGACCAAGATTGTAGAAGGATTCAACACCAAAAAATGAAAGACGCGACCTTGAAAACTCCGCAAAGTTGGGGCAAAAACGAGGTCTGACACGGCTACAGGGGGCGGGTCAGAGAGTTGACCTGCGGTCAACTCTCGGACCCTCCTGGTTGGTCCACGTGGACCAACCAGGAAAAACCCTGGAAAAAATTTTGTAAATTTTTTTAAAAATAGGAAATGAATGAATTAATATTTAATTATTAATTAAAAAATGTTTATTATTTTATAAGGTATTTTATTATGAATTTTAATTATTTTTATAAGGTATATTTTTACAAGTTCTTTTTTATACCCTTTATAGGTATATTATCTATATATTTTAATGATTGATTTTTATTTTGTGTATTTTAATTTTATTAATTTTGTTTATTATTTTATAAATTTATAAAGTATTTTTATACACTTAAAGATATTTTTATTTTATTTTTCTGAAGTATTTTGTACACGTAATAAAATATAAGTATTAATTATTCAGGTATAAGTATAGGCATTATACCTATGTACTATATAGACAAGTATTTTTATTTTGTGTTTTCATTATGTTTTTATTTTGATTTTAATATACAAATATATTATAAGTAATATTTACAAAATTTTAAAAATATAAAAATATAAAAATAATGAATAAATAATAAAATGAATATTTTAATCTGTACAATTATACAAGTGGGGTCCAAAATTCAACTTTCAAACCGTAACTCCGAAAAATACGAAACACCTCCATTAAATAGATTATTTTAAGCTATATACAATTAAAGGTGAGTTTGTTATATTTCGAGTTTTTATTTGCAAGATACAGGTCTGGGAAGTTAGAGTTCTGGAATCTTATTCAGACCATAACTTTTTATTTGTACATTATTTTTGAATGAAATCAATTTTTATTTTTCTTTATTTAATTATCTACAACTTTAATGTACAAAGTTTCTTTATTTGAGGTATAAAAAGTGTAACCAAAAATAGGTCCCAAAATGCATAAAGAATGAAGGAAAATAAAAGGTGTTTTTATTGTATTTTACCCTTATCTCCCCCTACTTTATTCCTTGTCGACCTATTCATCAAGATGCCTAGGTCTCGGGGTTTCAGGTCATAAAATATTTACAATATTTTATTCTTTTTCTTTTCTTTTATTTATTCTATAATCTTGGCTTTAATTACAATATTTTATACACTATTTACATGTACATGCATGAATGCTAAGATGCACAAATTAGCGATATTTACACGCATTTTCTAGGGTTTTTGATGCCAAAATGATAGAATAAAGATGATGAAATGTGGATTCATCGGTGCGCGAACAAGTAAAAGCGAAGATAATGAGGGGATTACTCACCCCAGTACAAGTTTTTCTTTTGGTGGTTTTTTAGGTTCAAGTAATATTAGCAGTCCTAATTTTATTAGTTATCACTTTTTTTGGATTTTTAGTGAGAAATGCACGAGCCTAACGAGGAGTCAATTTTACTTAGCAACTAGGTTGGCAAAATCAGAGGTAGAGAGTCGGAAAAGTAATGCAAGCGGTAAAAACGATGATGTATGCTAAAGAGAAAAACGAGGAGTCTTTCTCTCACTTTTAATTACAAAAATAAATGCAAGGAAATAAATGCTACAACTAAAGTAGAGCTCGATCTTCAAAATTCTCTTCTAGTCTCCTCGGTGCTAGGCTGGCTAAAGCCAGCTTCACGTGGGTGCGTCGACGCCTCGGGTGAAGCACCTCCCTCGATCCGCGGTTCCTCGCACGAAGTCAACAAAGAGAGGGGTTAGACAACTCAAAAGATATATCAAATAAAAAGCAAATAAATAAAGCCGCAAAAGTAGACAAGCAATCACAAATATGAACAAAAAGCCGAACTATGCGTTGTTGCTCCCCGACAACGACGCCATTTGATAAACCCAAAAATCCTGCGGTCGTGTATTCCACACAAGGCGGGAACATAGAAGTCGCTGCAGTGACTGCTAAGAAATCCGGATTTAATCAACAATGAACCCACAATCAAATCATACAAACAATGAAGAACAAGTGTGGAGTCAAATTTACTTTAACTCTACAAATAGGTGTATAGTGTAAGTATGTGTAGAGTGTCGAACTCAGGGAGCAAGGCAGGATAGATCGAGCAAGTTGTGCAAAATGTGGTGTGATTAAATGTATACAAATATGCAAATTTTTGTGGGTTATTAATTTTATATTTTATATTTTATTTTTACTTTTTAATTTTGTATTTTGGCTTTTGATTTTCTGATTTTATATTTTTACTTTTATATTTTATATTTTTTTATATTTTCAATAATAGAAGATATATACAAAATAAGAAAAGAGGATAATAGGGTATTTATAAAAATAGATGAAAATACTCAAAAATCAAGAAATGAAATGTTTTTGGTCATTTTTTATTTTTCTACAATTTTTGTGATTTTTTGGGGATTTTTCAGAACATTTTGGTATTTTTAGATGTGAAAATACAAGAAAACAGTGGACTACACTACTGGCTGAAAACAAAATGGGAATGAAAAATAGTAAACAGTGACAAAATTTTCCCAAATTAATTTTAAAATAAAGGCAATAAAATAAGGAAACTACAGAAACTGAGTTTATATTTTTAGGATTTTTCTAGAATTCTTTAGATTTTTATGAAGCTTTTTAGGGTTTTCTAATTTTTAAGGTTTTTGTTTTGAAATTTTTAATGATTTTTGGAAGTAATTAAAAGACACTAAAATATACAAAATATAAATTTTTATGGAATTTTTCAAAAAGGTTTAATTTTTTGGTATTTTCTAATGCAAACAGTAGCTAAAATGCATGTTTTTTTATTTTTAATAAATATTAAAATGCAATAAAAATGAAATGAAAAAATATGGCATAAGAGTATGATGCAACAGGACTTAATGTGATTTTTGTGGAATTTTTGGGTGCTTAGAGATGCATGCAATAATTAGAGAAAACATAAAGAAACTACAAGTCTAGTAGGGGTAAGTTTTGGAATATTCAAAAAGTCTGAGGGCTTGCTTGCAAAATTCCACAAAACTTTTAACTAAATAAAAATGTTTCAAGACCAAACAGAAATAGCTAAAGTTATACGGTTATGGATGCAAAAACGCCCAACCTCACATGCATAACTCACGTGCCATGCAAGGACTACACTGCAATAACTAAAAAGTCTAGGGCTAAATCGCAAAATTACCCAAAAACTTAATACGCTACAGCAACGTTTAAGGACTGATTAGAAATATTAGAAGAAACTGGTCTTGTCCGCAAAATAGCCAAGCGCACGTACTCGTGCACGTGCGCCTCGCTGGCAAGGACGATATTGCAAAATATGAAATGTCCGAGGTCCTAGATATAAATTTTATAAAAACTTAAATACAACAGATGAAGGATTAAATGTCGTACATTAAATACCAAAAATGTCGGGGTAAACTTTGCAAAATACCCAGCAGGCGTTGATCGCACAGTTGATGTTGCGCCACTTATGCCACGTGTCGCGTGCACGGGGCGGGATACCCCTTCGCGTAGACGGTCGTGATTAGATGGTTGAAATCGATCAAACGGCAGGGGCGGGACCTGATCCTACGGTGGCTGCTCGCCTGGATGATCGGGGGGAATCCAACGGTATTGGGTTGACCAGGAAGAACACGCAAAGAACAAGAGCCTGGCTAGATTGGATCGGCAGCACTCGAGCCTCCGTGCACCTGGATATCCTCCGACGGCCTTTTCGTGCTCCTGCAGCGCTCCCGCGACTCCCAGGTGGATTAGATGGGGTCAAAGACCAAGGGATGGCCCTCCACCCCTCGAGGATGCTCCGGCGGACCTGGGAATGATCCTTGGTGATCTTTGAGGCCAAGTTGCCTCCTTCGGGTCCTGCAAATAGAGAGAAAGATGCAACAGAAAAGGGGGAAGACAGACCCAGCTTTTATTGGCGGAAGGGAGGCGGGTATGGAGTGGTTGAGGGTCGTCGGAGCTCGAGAGCTCCGGCGGGGTGTTTGGTTGCGATTGACTGGGTGAAACATGAAAGTGATGATGGGAATCAAATCTATGGCTAAAGGCAAGTAAACAAAGAAAAAAACGAAGAAGAAATGGACCTCGAGGGTTAGAAACCCAAGGTAGAACCTCACGGCGACGCGGCCACTGGAGATGGTTGGAACTCGACTTAAGGCTCTCGCCGCACCTCGACCGAAATGTGGGGAGACCCCCCTGTCACCGGAGCTCAGCTCTACCCACTCCCGGAGGATTTAGGCGCTCAAAATCGATTCGAAAGCCGAATGAAAGATGGAGGTGCGGTTTTGAAAGGTTGACGCATGGTCTCAAAGAACGAGATGTAACAGCGATGTCATTGATCCATTCCCTGAGCGAATCACTGGGCGTGTAAGAGGATTTCTCGAGGAGAAAAAGTCATGAAGGGAGTGATGCGATTCGATGAAAGTTCAGCCTTAGAAAAAGTCGCAAAGAAGCAACAAAACATAGGTCTGACAGGCTACAGGGGTAGAGGGCAGACAGTTGACCCGGGTCAACGAAGACTGCCCCTTGGTTGGTCCACGTGGACCAACCAGGAAAAACCCCTAAAAAAGATTTAAAAATTAATTTAAAAATAGTAAATGATTTATTTAATTTTTGGTTATTTAATAAAAAATATTTATTATTTATTCAGATCCTAACTTTTTATCTGTATATTATTTTTGGATGAAATCAATTTTGTATTTTCTTTATTCAATTATCTACAACTTTCATGTACAAAGTTTCTTTATTTAAGTATAAAAAGTGGAACCAAAATAGGTCCCAAAATGAATAAAGAATGAATTGAATAAAAGGTATTTTTATTGTATTTTGGCCCTTATCTCCCCCTACTTTATTCCTTGTCGACCTATTCATCAAGATGCCTAGGTCTCGGGGTTTCGGGTCATAAAATATTTACAATATTTTATTCTTTTTCTTTTCTTTTATTTATTCTATAATTTTGGCTTTAATTACAGTATTTTATACACTATTTACATGCTCATGCATGGATGCTAAGATGCATAATTAAGCGCTATTTACACGCATTTGCTAGGCTTTTTGATGCCAAAATGATAGAATAAAGATGATGAAATGTGGATTCATCACAGCTCCATCCAGCCCTCTGCCTCACATCGCCAGGTTCACCACATACAGGCAGAGCCGGTCCAGCAGCTACAGTACTACCTGACGCAGCCACCATCTCAGGACACTCAGATAGTGGTCTATCAGCCGGATCAGCCATTGGCAACTCTCCCTCCACCATCCTTCGAGCAGGAACCATTGATGGAATTCAATGGGATATGGTACGACCGGTACCCACAGCAGGTCGGGATTCGGCGGGATCACCCCAGATTCCGATGGACCACCGGAGGTACTTCCTCCCAACAGCAGTCTCCCGCTCAGGGAAGTCAGAGCAGCCAACACCAACAGCAGCCCTAGTATTCCCAGCAGCACTACCAGCAGGGTCCTCGTCCCGCCTATCAGGGATAGCAGTGGAGGCAGCGTCAGCAGCCTCACCAGACATACTCCCAGCCGTCCCAACACTACTCTCACCAGCAGCAGCCTCATTTCCAGCAGGGGAACACTTCTGGTTCTCAGGCGCCAGCCTTCGAGAATCCAGCACTTGATGACCTCGCCCGCTTGCTTTCTGAACAGCAAGCATCCTTTAGGCAGAAAATGGATGAGTTCGGCAAGAGATGAGGGATATCATCAAGGGCAAGGCTGCCATACCAGCACAGATTGAGCCTAATCCGAACAACATGAAGAGGAAATATGAGCAGGTACAGTCTTCAGAGGTTACCACTCCTAGTGACTTTTTGGATGATATGTCTTCTTTTTGTGATGCTGATTTCGTGACTACTAGGAGCGGTAGGATGCCAACCGACAGCGCCTCATCTGAGCGACAGCCACATGATGAACCGGGAGCGCCAGTTGAGGAGAGTAGCGGTGCTAATGCCGCTAATGATGTTGATGACGGTGGTGCTAATGCCACCAAGGATGCAGATCCTGACGACGGTACTGAGGCTGTCGTGATTCTAGATGCAGGAAGTGGTGCTGAGGCCACCATGTTGTTTGATGATCTAGAAGCAGACGGTGGTGCCGATGCCACCATTTTTGATGATGTGCCAAAGCGCGGTGCTGATACCACGAAGTCAGATGCCGTGGGTGGTGCTGAGGCCACCACTTCTACTTTTGTTGAGCTCCCACCTGTTGTGTTGCCACCTTTTGTATCTCAGGACTGTGGTAACAAGAAAAAGAACAAAAATATGAATAAAGGAAAGGTTTCTGTATCCACTTCGAGTCCGTATGTGTTGCATGATGATCATTGTATGGATTTTATTCCTTCACAGGCACATGGACCTATTCCTAGTCCACCATCCGAGGAGGCCCCTACCATCCCCTTCCCTCAAGAACTCCGCTTAATGAAGGGGAATAAAAGAGAAAATCCCAAAAAGAATCACCAATTAGAGTTCAGCAACCAGATGATTGACAGATTCCAGATCCAGCTAACTCTACAGGAGGTGCTTGAGCACATCCCCCTCTTCCAAAAGAATTTGAGAGAGAAGACTACAGTCCGTAGGAAGAGGAGGAACCACAGAGATGAGATCCATGTGCTCACCCACTCTACATGCTTTGCCATTCAGAGCAGATTGTCAGCCAAGAGACCTGGTGCAGGAGTTCCCTATGTCAGATGCGAGATTCAGGAGCAACAGTTCGATCGTACTCTATTAGACATCGGCTCTTCTATCAACCTCCTTCCGGCAGCCTTACTCGACCGATTCAAGTTTGGTCCTCTTCTTCGGAGCAGGACAATCCTTCAGTTTGTTGATAGGTCAACTAAGAGGTCGAAGGGGTTGTTGAGAGACGTGGTCGTTACCATTCAGGGCCTGAAACTCCCCGTGGACTTTGTTGTATTGGACATGGAGATCCCTGAGTCGGTAGCAGATGCCCCCATCATACTCGGACGCTTATTCTTAGCCACTCCAAGGAGGTGACCGACCATGATAGTGGGAAGGTGTGCTTTCGCGTAGAGGGCGAAAGTATACAAGTAGAGACGATTGACGAGACCCAAGCGAGAGAATTAGCGTGCTTAGAGAAGTTGAGTGATACCGAGCAGATGACAGAGGCTGAGCGAGACGTCCACTAGGAGTGTGATTTTGTGATGACAGATGGTGAATCCATTTGGACAGATCCAGTAGCACGAGCCCTCGCCTTGCCCACAGATTCAACATACCTACAACTTATGGCAGTTGAGAGCTTGGAGAGCACACCCCTGGATGAGAACACATTTGAGGCTGACAATTATGAGTTGAGTGGTGATGCAGAGTTTCATTCTTGTACTTCTAGTTCAGATCCCTCGGATTCAGACATTGATTGGGATGACTTTGATGACTACTTGCCTTATCTGATTCCTTCTGAGCCGACAGCCAGGACGGAGTGCGAGCCAGTACAGTTCATAGAGGATTCAACAGGGTTCCCTTCGTCAGATCTTCATGCACAACAAGAGTTCTCACATACAGACCTGGTAGCCTTCACACAGACATATCAGAAGCCAGATCTGCCATCTCCCAGTTGTCCAGAATTGAAGCCCTTGTCGCAGTCGTTGAAGTACAAATTCCTTGCGGGTGAGCCAGATATGCACCCAGTCATTATCTCAGTGGATTTGACTAGAGAACAAGAATCTAGTCTAATGGAGATTCTTGAAAGAAACCGCAAGGCGATTGGGTGGAGTATAGCTGATCTCCAGGGGATTAGTCCAACCCTGTACTCCCACGACATCTATCTCGAAGAGGATGCTAAGCCATCGCGTGAGTTCCAGCGACGGTTGAACCTGAACCTTCGAGAGGTGGTCATGAAGGAAATATCGAAGTGGTGGAGCGTCGATTTTATCTACCCCATCTCCGACTCCAAGTGGGTTAGTCCATTACATGTGGTACCCAAGAAGACGGGTATCACTACAGTTGTGAGTGAGTCTGGAGAGGAGATAGCTACCAGGGTACCCACTTCTTGGAGGGTCTGCGTGGGCTACAGACGATTGAATGAGGCCACCAAGAAGGATCATTTCCCACTGCCATTCATTGATCAGATTATCGAGAGGCTAGCTGGGAAGAGTCACTATTGTTTTCTTGACGGGTACTCTGGACATAATCAAGTGGCCATTGGTCCCGAAGACCAGGATAAAACGACATTCACCTGCCCGTTTAGGACTTATGCTTTCAGATGGATGCCCTTTGGTCTATGTAACACCCCCGCGACATTCCAAAGGTGCATGTTGTCCATTTTCTCGGACATAGTGGGTGACTGCTTAGAGATCTTCATGGATGACTTCTCGGTCTATGGCGATGGGTTTGATGCTTGTCTTGACTGCCTAGACCGTGTGCTTCAGTGCTGCATAGAGGTCAACCTTGTCTTGTCATGGGAGAAGAGTCACTTCATGGTGACTCGAGGGACGGTCCTTGGTCATATAATCTCCAACAGGGGAATGAAGGTCAATCCAGCCAAGGTGGATATCATAGAAAACTCAATCCACCGTCCAATCTGCATCAATTGCGGTCTTTTCTGGGGCATATCGGTTTCTATCGACGGTTCATTCAGGACTTCAGTCGTATTGCCCGACCTCTCACTGATTTGCTGACAAAAGACACCGAGTTCCTTGTAGATGATAAGTGTCTTGCGTCTTTTGAGACTCTCAAGAATATGGTTGTCACGGCTCCTGTCCTTCAACCACTCGATTGGTCTCTCCCATTCGAGATCATGATGGATGCTTATGATTTTGCCGTAGGGGTTGTGCTTGGACAGAGGAGGGATGGATTGCCGTATGCCATTCACTACGCTAGACGGACTTTGGATGTCGCCCAACGGAATTACACTGTGACTGATAAGGAGATGCTAGCTGTAGTCTTTTCTTTGGATAAGTACAGATCATATATTCTCGGATCTAGAGTGACTATCTTTACCGATCACACTGCCATCCGGTATCTCATGGCCAAGAAGGATGCCAAAGCTCGCCTTACCAGATGGATCCTTCTGCTCCAGGAGTTTGACATTGAGATTAAGGATAAGCCTGCAGTTAAGAATGTGGTGGCGGATCATCTATCCCGCTTAGAGAACCTTAAGGAATCTGAGCCCAATGCACCTATTACTGAGACGTTCCCAGATGAGGCAATCTTGGCTATCACCTCGCTCCCGTGGTACGCCGACATTGTGAACTATCTTGTCACCAAGACGGTTCCACAGGGTTGGTCCAGGCAGAAACTTGAGACCTTTTTTGCGAAGGCTAAGTTTTACCATTGGGAAGATCCCATCCTTTGTCATGAAGGAGGGGATAGCATCTGGAGGAGGTGCATTCCTCAAGAAGAGCAGCATAGCATCCTCACCTACTGCTACAAGCTTGAGGCAGGAGGACATCATTCTGGGAGACGGACATCACAGAAGGTGCTCCAATCTGGCCTTTGGTTGCCTACTCTCTTCAAGGATTCTGACGAATTCGTGAAGAGATGTACTGACTGTCAGAAGATGGGTACTTGCGGACAGAGAGACATGATGCCCATGCAGCCCAATCACTTTTGTGAGGTTTTTGATGTATGGGGGATTGATTTCATGGGACCATTTCCTAAGAGTCAGGGGTTTGAGTACATTCTGCTTGTTGTGGATTATGTGAGCCGATGGGTTGAGGCCATCCCCGCCCGAGTCGCAGATGCTAAGATCGTGTGCCGATTTTTGAGAAAAAATATCATTTCACAATTTGGGGTGCCTAGAGTTCTGATTTCAGACGGGGGGTCTCACTTCACTAATGACAAGGTTAGGGCCCTTGTCGATGAGTTCAGCATTGACCATCGTGTTGCCACGCCATATCACCCTCAGACTAATGGTCTTGCTGAAGTATCTAACAAGGAGATCAAGACTATCTTACAGAAGGTTGTCCTCCCAGACCGAAAGGATTGGTCACAGCTTTTGGACTCGGTCTAGTGGGCCTATCGGACTTCCTTCAAGACACCATTAGGGACATCTCCCTTTCTTCTCGTCTATGGCAAGTTATGCCATCTTCCAGTGGAGATCAAGCACAAGTCACTATGGGCAGATACTGAGTTATTATTGGATCCCGAGAGTATAGGAGAACAGAGGAAAGCAGAGTTGGCAGCCCTGGAGGAACTGAGAGATACAACCTTTTCTAACAGCCTACAGTATAAGGAAAAAGTGAAGACATGGCACGATTCTCATATCAGCCATAGACAGTTTGAGCCCGATCAGCGCGTATGGTTGTTTGATTCTAGGCTGAAATTATTTCCAGGGAAATTACAGAGTAAATGGAAAGGACCGTATGTGGTCAAGAAGGTGCACGACAATGGCAATGTTGACATATCTAAGTTGTCATCTTCCTCTACTTTTCGTGTCAACGGTCAACGCTTGAAATTATATCTTGATCATGATCCACCGACCATCAACATTGCCCCCATTCATTTGGTATGAGATGTGTTCTTTGACTCACATCATCTGCATTTCACACATGATATCACTGCTATCTTCCACTGTATAGATCCACTTGTCCATATCATTCATTCTTTCTTCAGTATGTCTACCACCCCATTTGTCATCTTATGATTTTTCTATACTTCAGACGTACTTTGTCCCAAGTATAGGGGGGGTGCACACACTGGGTTGTGATCTGTATATTCTTCTTTTCTTCTTTTCCTCTTCTATCTTCTTTATCTACCAAAAAAGGTGATGCCTCTTTATGTCAATCTTCTATACTTAGGACGTACTTTGTATTAAGTATAGGTGGGGTGTGCACCCCGAGTACTTCTATTCTTTGATCCTCTCCATTGTCTCCTCTTCTTGTCTATACTTAGGGATATCTTACCCTAAGTATAGGGGGAGACAGTCCGAGTACAATCTGCTCATCCCCACCCTTGACCCTCCCTGCTTTGTGTATAGTCTGCTATACTTAGGATTATTTTATCCTAAGTATAGGGGGGACAGTCAACTTCTCATTCGTTCATTCCTTCATTCCTTTAGACTTCTCTATACTCAGTACGAGTTATGTCTTCTCTTTTCTCTCTGATCTATGAGGACATAGCTCAAGCTTAGTATGGGGGTCGTATATACTACGTATATACTTTAACCATAACTCGTACTTTCATATTTTCTTAATAATTATGGATAATTATAATAATAAAATTCATTAAAAACCTTAATAACAAGATGTGATTATTCCTCAAATTCTTTGCGTATTTACTGATTCATAAATCAGGTGAAAATATTTTTTGCAAAATGTTTGAAAAATAGTTTGAAAATCCTTGTGAAAATCTTTTGAAAACTATTTGGAAAATGTTTTGTTACATGTTTTCAACCTTTGTAAAAACATTTTGATTGTAAAATTATTTTCTTTGTGTGAAATAAAAAGTTTGAAAAATGATTGCAAATGGTTTGAAAAATGGTTGCAAAAATATTTGAAAAATTTATATCCACTATTTGGAAAACCTTTCCAAAATGATTTTGAAATGTGTGTACATGTTTGTAAAAATTGTTTGTAAAAATTATTTTGGACTATAGTTTTCAAAATTGATTGAAAAATCTGTGTCAAACAAGTTTGAGGAATACATACATCTCACCAAAATTCATTATATAAATTTATAAAATTGATCACTTACCCTTGTAAATTCTTAAAACCCACTTCTTGTAAATACAAGATGCATCCCCGTGTAAATATGTGTACCTAGTTTTTAGCCAATATCTTTTGTTTTCAAAAATCCCAAAAACATTTGCAAAATTAAAATCCAAAAACATTTGAAAAACCTTTTTGAAAAATCTAAAAAATGCATATGCATCATCTTTTCAAAAATCCATAAAAAGTTCAAAATCTTTGAAAATTGCATCACAAAAATATTTCCTGCATAGCATTTGCATAGCATGAGCATTTTTCGGATCGAGTTTGATAATTGAACGAGTCTAAGTAAAATCCGAAGATTGGAGCTTGGTTGGACCTTAAAATCTACCTAATTAACAGGAACCTTATAGGAGCTGGAATTGAGGTACTTCAGGTCTAGTTGACTTAATTCTTTGAGGATCATGAGACTTGATTTAATGGATTCTTGACTTCCTAAGTAGAGTATTTCGAAGCACACGTACGACTCTTGTTGGTAATGACCTAACTTGGACACCTACACCATTCACTTGGCTCAACTCAGTTGGAGTGGTAAGGAGGTTGGATTTGCCGGCATGAGATGCACACATGTGGAAACACTTGTCCTCCTCTAGGGAGGGAAGTGCATCCCAACCCATCCAGTGATGATGAGTTTCGAGGACAGGAGATTGTGGGTTGCAATAAAGCTTCAAAAGAGGGATAGTCTACTGGCTCAAGAGGAAAAACTCCCTATGTAAATGCTGTTGTATATAGTATTAAAAAAATGCAAAATGCAAAAACTCTAAAAAAGTAGACATGCCTGTACAAAATTAAAAATGCTTGCCGGAGTGTACATATGTGTATAGTCAAATAAGCAAGCTTGAGCTTCAAAGTCAAATCATGTGAGCCTGCAGCTGGATGACTTAACTACACTGGTCTTGCATCCTAGGATAGGTAGCTACACTGGCTACCGTCCATTCTTCTCTTCACCCCCTCCTCTTGAGTTGGTTGCCACTTGAACTTAGAAGGGAATACCTTGCTCCATGAGGAATGAGTTGTTGGATTAAGGAATCATTGGGTTGTCATATTGGAGAAGTCAGTCTCTTTGTCATTTCAGTTGGGGAGAGCCGTAATCACTTACACTGTACGAGTCAGATTCATAGTGGTAAGGGTTTGCGTATGAGTTGAGATATTTCTGACCTGGCTGTTGAGGAGACTTGAGCAGAGTTTTTAGATTCTCAAGGACAGTTGGATTTCAAATCTGGTTCTCATTAAGGTTCCGCCCGCACTAAAATTCCAAAGGTCCGACTTAAGCTCCAAACTTTGATTTTGTGAAGACAAGTTTGATAATTAAACTTCATCCATTTTTCTTCTTTTTCTTTTCTTTGTTTTTCTTTCTGCACTTATTGCGTAACTGTTTGCTAGGGACTGGCAAAGGCAAAGTATGGGGGATGATGAATGCACATTTCATCATCTTTATTCTATTATTTTGGCCTCAAGAACCCTGACAAATGCATGTAAATACCCTTAATTAGTGCATCTTAGCATTCATACAGGTGTATGTAAATAATGTATAAAATACGGTTTTTAACACCAAAATTATAGAATAAAGAAAAGAAAAGAAAAAGAATAAAATATTGTAAATATTTTATAACCCGAAACCCCGAGACCTAGGCATCTAGATGAGTAGGTCGACAAGGAATAAAGTAGGGGAAGATAGGGACCAAAATACAATAAAAATTCCTTTTAATTCATTCATTCTTTACTCATTTTGGGACCTATTTTGGTTTCACTTTTTATACCTCAAATAAAGAAACTTCGTACATAAAAAATTATAGATAAATAAATAAATAAAAATATAAAATTTATTTCACTCAAAAACATTGTACAGATAAAAAGTTATGATCTGAATAAAATTCCAAAATCCCAACTTCCCAGACATGTATCTTGCAAATAAAAACTTGAAACGTGTCAAACTCACCTTTAATTGTATATAATTTTAAATAAGTTATATAATGGCGGTGGTTTCGTATTTTGCGGAACTACGGTTTGAAAGTTGAGTTTTTGACCCCTATCGTATACTTGTACATATTAAAATAATCATTTTTTTATTATTCTTTATTTTCATATTTTCTTATTTTTATAATTTTGTAAATAATATTTATAATAAAAATGTGCAGTAAAATCAAGATAAAAACCTAAAGAAAATACAAAAATAAAATACTTGTATATAATACATAGGAATAATACCAATAGACATACCTATATTATTAATATTTTTATTTTATTAAGTGTACAAAATACTTTAGAAAAATAAAATAAAAATATATTTAAGTATATAAAAATATTTTATAAATTTATAAAATAATAAACAAAAATAAATAAATTAAATATACGAAATAAAAATAAACTATTTAAATACATAGATATATACCTATCAGGATAAAAATAAACTATTTGAATTAACAAAACATTTTTGCAGGATTTTTCCTGGCTGGTCCACATGGACCAACCAGGTGACTCTGACAATTGACCCGAGGTCAATTGTCTGACCTCCTCCTGTTCATGTTAGAATGTTGGTTTGTCCTCGATTTCGACGAATTTTTGAGGGAACCCCTTACACACTTTCATGTCACGAGCTGAAGCACTTTTGCTCCTTGATCATCCCTCTTTCATGCCCTAGGCTTTCCTAGGGCCGGGGAGCGGCGATTCGAGTGATCCCCCTCGATCTTTGGAGTGTTAGAGCCTCAGCGTCAACCCTACATATTCAACCTCGGACTTTTGAGCCAAGTTTGAACCCCTCCTACACAGGCTCAGCTCCCGCTTGCACGCCCAAGAGCTCGAGGAAGGTGACAGCTTCCTCTCCTGAGCTTCAGGCTGGTCGAGCGACGCCCGAGGCGGCTCCAATCACCTCCGCCATATCCGGCGTCGACGTATCCTATACCTCAGGTTCACCCCCTTCGAGGTCTTTGTTTTCTTCCATTTTTCTTTCGCATTTCATTCGTCGTAGTCATAGGAATAAAACCCCCCAAAAATCTTCGAGTTTCATCCATCGAATCGCTTTCACGATTACCTCGTGGGAGTGCTCCTCCAGCTACCACTTCGCATCGCCGTTCCTCACCCCCATTCCGCCCCCCGCAGGGTCCATGCACTTTTCCCTAGACCCTCTCACACATTTTTGCAGGTCAAAGAGCTTTGACACGAGCCTGGGGCTCGTTTTGCCTTTCGCCGGAGATCCGCGAAGCCCATCAGCTCTGCCACCTCCGCGCGAGCGCCTCGGTTGTCGTCGAGGTGTTTTGGAGCCACCAAGAGGAAGAGGAGGACCACATGAGTGCCCTCGACCATTTTTGGAGCTCGAAGCGTCTCCGGTGGTAGAGATCGAGGTCGGAGAAGGTCGGGTTCGCCGACCTTCTTCCCTGTTCTTCGTCCTAGGCTGCCAACCGTCAGATCTTGGCCGGAGCTCCAGATGCACAACCACCATTGGATCTTCCAGCAGCACAGCCGTCCGATCCACCCGTGGAGATTTAATCGTGGCCATCCATCCACGAACCGTCATTGGTCGTCATTCACGCGTCGCGTGTCAAGTGGCATCTACACCGCCGTCGGATCGCATCTCTTTTGGTATTTTGCATCTTCCACCCTGAGAGTTTTTGTATTTATTATTTAGTCTATAAACTTTCATCTGTAGTTTAAATATTTCCGTAACATTTGCATCTAAGCCCTGGGACTTTCTTTATTTGCATTTAGGTCTTCTCCACGTCACCTCACGTGACCCGTGCGCGTGAGGGGTGGTGATTTTGCACAGGACCCCCCGCGGGTTTAGCTATTTCGTATCAGTCCAGGAAATATTTTGTAACATGTTTTATTTTTTAATATTTTGCATGTTAGCTCCTGGGATTTTTGTATATTGCATTTAGGTCCTTACCACGCGCGTGCCAGTCACGTGCGGGATCGGGAATATTGCAGGCGTACCCTTGTGGGTTTTGATATTGGCATTTGGTCTTGGAAATTGATTTATTAGTTATATTTTTTTGTGGAAAATTGCATTGTGGCCCTTGGATGTTTACTTTTTTACATATATGCCCTTGTCAGTAGTGTAGTTTTTTTGTTGTCTCTATTTATTTCATGCATCGATAAAACTCAAAAAAATCTACAAAAATTACCTTAGGTTCCTGTTGCATTCTAGATTCTCGCCATATTTTTATTTTGCATTTTTCTTGCATTTTCATATTAATAAAAATTCAAAAATATGCATTTTCAACATTGTTTGCATTAGAAAATCCATAAAAATTAGTAAAAGTTTTTGAAAATTTCCAAAAAAAATATATTTTGTGTGTCTTACTATCTTTTAGTGCAATCCAAAAATCACTAAAAAATTCAAAGTAATACTCCTAAAAATTAGAAAATTTATAAAAAATTCATAAAAATCTAAAAAATTCAACAAAAATCCTAAAAATACAATCTCAGTTTCTGTATTTTCCTTATTTTATTGTCGTTAGTTTAAAATTAAATCGAGGAATTTTTGACGATGTTTGATATTTTTCCTCCTCATTAGGAAAAATATAGAAAAATCACAAAACCATTAGAAAAACATAAAATTCACAAAAATACTTTATTTCTTGTAATTTGAGTATTTTTTTCCCATTTTTGATCTCTCTCTTATCCCTCTTGTATTATATATATTCTATATAGTTTTATATATTTAGTAAAAAAATTCGAAATACAAAAAGAAAATACAAAACTAATAAACTAAAAATAAAAATATAAAAATATAAAAATCGAAAATCAAATAAAAATCGTAAAATTAAAAACCCACAAAAATAGCATTGGGAGACATATCATCACATTCATTTTTGTGCATTATTTCCTTGATCTATCTTGTTTGCTCCCTGAGTTCGACCTCTACACACTTGCACACTATACAAATTTTTGTAGAGTAATCATAAATTTTGACTCCACATTTGTTTCTTATTGCTTGATATAAATTGTGGGTTGATTGTTGAATGAATCCGGATTTCGTGTGGTCAACTCAGCGACTGAGTTCCCGCCTTGTATGGAGCTAATTAGCTATTTTAAATAGTTAGATAAATACAAGAAAAATACATGTCTTGGTAGGGGTATTTTTTGCAAAAAAAAATAAATGTCAGGGGTCTCTGTGAAAAAATACCATAAGTTTATAATGTGATTAAAATTTTATTGAACTATTTCACAAATTCAAAATTTGCCAGAGCGTCCATGCAAAATACCCTTCACGTGGGACAACACGTGACTTATACACGTAGGGACCAAAATGCAATTATATTAAAGTTGAGAGGCCTGCGTCCAATTTTTACAAAAATATACAATGGGAAATTATATTTATTGGACTAAATAATAAATACAAAAACCGTAAGGGATTCCCTGCAAATTTGCCACCTCACGTGGGACGGCACGTGAGGTGACGTGGATTGGACCTAGTTGCAATTTCTGAAAGTATGGGGTCCTTTTCGCAAAATTTCCACTTATTTTACAATGTTATATTTTGTTTACAGAACTAATTATTAAATACAAAAAATAACGGGGCTAAAGGTGCAATTTACCCTATAATAGGCTGGGTGGGACAATGCTCCATCTTTTACTTGGACAGGTGGTATGACCTGGAAGCAGGATACCCCTTCGCCGATCTGTGGTTCAGATTTGATCATAGGCTTCATCGAACGACCGAGGCATGGCATGATCGGACGACCAGGAATAGAAATGGAGCAGGGGAGAGATCCAACGGCTCTGGGACAGCTGAATGATCGGGGAAGAACACACCCCTGGAGCTCCTTCGATCGGGCAACGGGGGCAACTCCGGTGGTGGTTCGCCTTGCAACGAGGTGCAAAAGACTCATGGCGAGATTCTCCAAAATGGCACCCGGAGCGCTATAGAGGTCTGACGAGTTCAAGGAAGGAAGTGACCTCCAGGTACCAGGTGTCTGGGAAAAAATCGACCCCTAGGGGTCCTTTGGACTCGAGACCTGCAAAGAATAATCGCACAATCAAAACAACGGGTCTGGGGCACTTATTGGTGGTGGAGTGAGCGAAGGTGAGGCGGGCGGAGGTCTCCGACAAGAGTGGTGGAGATGAAGACATGATCTTCAGATCCGAGGGGGCTCTGAGTGTATGGAGGTGCCTGGACTGTAGGGAAATGAAAGGGGAAGAGAATGGGAGTGAAAGGATGGTCGGGAAACGTAGGGGGCACAGTGAAGACGTTCGCCGGAGCAGAGCTCCGGCAAACTACAAATCGAGCTATCTAGGCTAATTAGCTACACTAAAGACTAAACTAATTACAGAAATGAAATGCTAATAAAGAAATCTACCTAAAATAATTGAAATGTGCAGCTCTTATAGCTGAGCAAGCTCAGGGAGCAGAGGTCGTCGACGCTCGACGGCCTGGGTGCATCTTCTCCTCCGTTCACCGCCGCGAGCTCAGGGGCTGCTCCACCTGTCACGTGGAGTCCTCACTTTGGCCGAGACATGGGGTGTAGGGATGAAGAAATGACCAAAAAATGTGGAGGAGTCGAAGGTTTTTATTTATACACATTACGAGCACCCTTATTTGATCGGCTACAATCGATGATTTGAAGCTTTGTACAATATTTACAAGGTGTGGGCGTGGAAGTACGATGATCTGGGAGAAAATTTCAAGAAGGGATCAAGGCCGATTGATGGATGAAACGACCGCGAAAAATGGCGGAAAAACGGGGAGAAGACGGGTCTAGCGCGCCAGGTCTTCAGATGGGACAGTTGACCAGAGGTCAACAGTCTGTGCACCGCCATTGGGCCACATAGGCCGCTAAAAGACAAAACAACATATTTATTCGAAAATAATTATTTTAAAATAACAAATGATTTTATTAATTTCTGTGTATAAAATAAAAAATGTTTATTATTTTATGTAGTATGTTATTATGATTTTTATTTAGTTTTTTGGCTTTATTTATTAGTAGTTAATTTTTAATAGGGTATTTATAAGTATATTCATCTATGTTTTATGTATTTTTATTTTTATTTTGTATATTTTATTTTATTATTTTACTCTATTATTTTATATATTTATAATTTTTTATGAGTTAAAATATATTTTTATTTTATTTTTATGATGTTATTTGCATCTTTGAATAAATAGATAAGTATATTCTGTAGGTATATTCATAGGCAGTTTACCTATGTTTTATGTATATTATTTTATTTTAATGTATTTTAATGAGTTTTACTTTAGTTTTGTATTTTTAATAGAATTTATATAATATTTACCACTTTATAAAATATGAAAGAATAAAAGAATGAAAGAATGTATTTACTTTTATTTGTATACATATAGAAATATATATATATATATTTCCTATATAATTACATAGACTTATTTTATTATTTATTTTTTTTGGTTTTATTTTGATTTTAATATGTACATGTATTATAGATAATATTGGCAAAATTATAAAAATATGAATTTGTAAAAATTATATATAACGAATAAATTGAATATTTTAATCGGTAGAATGTACAATAGGGGACCAAAACCTAACTTCCACAAATTAACTCCAAAAAATATAAAATCACAACCATTAAATAGCTCATAAAATGTTATATACAATTAGAGGTGATTTTGCTATGTTTTGAGTTTTTACTGAAAAGATATGGGTTTGTGAAGTTTGGTTTCTAACTTTTTATTCTGTATATAAAAATGAACAAGGAGTATTATTCTTGCACAAACTCAATTTTATATTTTTATTTTTAAAAGTGATGAATTACAGTAGTATAGGAGGCAAATTCGGTTCAGCAAACACCATAATCTTTGAATGTTGTGGAGTATTTTTACTTGGCAAGTCTACCAAGGTCAAACACAGGGAATGGTGATTCTCAGTTGCGTGGTTTTAAATTATTCAATAATTAATTAATGTTCGATTAATTTCTGTGTTGAAGAATTTACAATGTAATGATGGCAATGCTATGCAAGGAAAATAAACGGAATTGATGCTGCCTAGGATCTGTGATTTTAAACGTATTAAATCCTCTAATAATATGATCAGTAATTTCACAAGATTAATTACAAATAAAATATGATCTAACTTAATGCTTCAGGTTAATAAATTTAAGCTCAGAATAAATTGAAGCGAGATATCCGGCCTCCAAATATCTTAAAATCAATTACTCGAATAGTTGGCCATAATCTTAGAGGAATAGATCTAAATTAATCCCCTGTGAAATCTAAAATATTGAGATTAATCAACAATGATCATCATTGTTTGTAATCATCATCAGAATTCCTATAAAAACTTATCGTTAGGTTCTCAAGCACAAGTATGTCAAAATGAGCCTGCATATGCCAACAGAGATACTCAAATGATAATTCTCAATGAACAAACTCGGATCTGTTCATAAGCTATGCTAATTGGTAGAACATGAAAAGAGCTTCAAAATGACATATTATATGCGAAAAACGGAGTTCGTATGAGAAAGATATGCTAAAATGAAATTACAGGGACTAAAATGTAAATAAAATAAAGTTTTCCTTTAAAAAATCGACGGGGACCTTCTGTAATTTACCCACAAGCGGGGGTATTTTTGCAATATCTGAAACTTTCAGGGTTGTCCGTGCAATTTTTCCACGTGCACATGCATTACACGTGCGCCCTGAGACTTGGTGGCAGAGGCTGAGGCTCGGGCGACCGAGCGTTAGGTTCAGGCCTGGTCTTGAGGTTCGGAGCCCAAACCAGAGGCTCGGTGGGGGAGGCGCGAGGCTCGGACCGAGGCTGAGGCTAGGAAGTCCGAGCCTCCACGAGGCGACCTGATATTCCTTCGGAGGACCCGAGCCTCGGGGCTGGGGCCGAGGCTCGGGTGGGGTGGCGCGGCTGAACCAGGGCCGTTGGATCAAGGGCTTATGCCCAATCCAATGGCAGTTGTGAAGCGCGGAGGGGCTCAGCCGCCGTGGCAGGTGGAGGCGGCGAGTGATGGCGAAGGCGGAGTGGGCCAGCCGCTGGGGCGGAGGAGCTCGGCCGACGCACGGCCGAGCGGAGGAAGCACAGAGACGGTACCGCCACAGTACGGTGGGCGGAGCCGGCGTTACGAGGTGGTGGATCGATGCTGGAGCTCGGCCACGGCGGTGGTTGATGGAGTCGACGGCGGCCTTGAGCACGGCGACAGGTGGTGCTCTGGGGTGTCGGAGGCGACCGATCTTGGGCGGCGGAGATGCAGAGGTGGCGTGCGGAGGTGCGAGGTGAGGTGGTCGTGTTCCTGCAAAGTTGATTAAGTCAGGCGAGGCGAGGGATGATGGGTGGACAGTGGGTGGTTGCTCTAGGCGCCGGGGTGGACTGTGAGGAGGACAATGGTCCTCGTCGATCTTTGCCTCGAGACCTTGGTGAGGAGGTCAAAGCTGGGCAATGCTCAAAGCTGCCGCAGAGGAGCTTAAGATTCTTCTGGATCGCGTCGTACCATGGTTGTTGTCACCGGCACTGGAGGACGAAGGGTGGATCGATCCGATGGCTTGCGAGGTGGCGGAGCTTTATAGGGGAGAGGATGGCGGCGGTTACGCGCGAGGGAAGTGAATGGAGGCGGCGCGCATAACGGTTGGGCGTCGCCCATGGTGGAGGTGTTTAATGGCAAGAGAACGGCTGCGAGGAAAGGGAGGCAACGGCTAGAGAAGATGACCAGGATCACGTGCCTAGCACATGACCCGGGTGCAGTTGGAGAGAGAGGGAAAGCGGGGTGTCACGTGGCATGCCCTGGAGCTGCCACGTGGCACCAAAAAATTTCAGATTCTGGAGAGGGAAAAAGAGATAGAAGAAGACCTCGGATCAAAAACTTTACTTCACGAAAGTTGTTCATCTCGACGCGATCTACAACTTTCATGAAGGAACCATGAGTAAAAGAGGTCATCTGTGACAGTGGTATTTTTGGTGGTTCTCCATGTGTATAGAAAACCGACTTTTTAGAGTTTTGTAATTTTTTTGGTGTTTTTAGAGAGGATAAAAATCTAAAAAAATACTATAAAATACAAGAAAATTATTTACATACTAATCTATTTTTTTATTTTTAATAAATAAGAAGATAGGAAAATAAAATGGAAGTAAGATACACACCATTTTTGTACAGACTCTCAACGGACACTCGAACTCGGTCAGTTTCTTTGATTTCAGTTTTAATCTGGATTAGGATTTTTGTGTCGCTTAATAAAACTTTCATCAAAGAACACAAATAAAAACTCAGGTCAAAAATAGCAAAAAGTCGAAATGCGCAAAAGAGGCCCAAAACCCAACTTTCACATATGAGCTCCAAATTTTACGAAATTGGTCTTTTTTAAAGGTATTTGAAAATGAAGTACTTTAAAAGTGAGTAGACCAAAAACGAACATTGTGTGTAGGAGATATGGTCATTTTAGTCTGTCAGATGTGAAATTAGACTTTGGGTTTATTTGACACTTATTTGAGTTAGTAATTTTTTATATTTTTTATTTAATGAAGTTAGTAGTATATATACAATGGAGGTGGTTTTGGGTCAATCGGAGTTAGGATGAATTATTTACAAATGTCAGAAGTTAGAGGCTTTTTGGGCTAATTTACACTTGGGATTTTTAATGCAATTATGCATGATGAAATGCAGATATTATTTACACATGTATGAATACTAATGATGCTTTGTTAATGATTAATAACATGTGAATGTTGGGGAACAGAGCCTAAATGACCAATTTGAACATGATGAATACGGAATTCATCAGACCCCTATACTTAAACCATGCTCGTCCCCGAGCATGAATGAATGATTTAGTTGAATACATCCCTGACTGTGCATGTGAATTTTCAAAGCTTAATTCATAGAAGTCCCTTAATTTGAGTGATCCTAAAATTCTGGGCTCAACCAAGCTTTAATCAAAAGGAACCCAACTTCTCTAATTTTCAGACTCTCTGTTTGTACATATAGTATAAGGATATGATTCTTAGTGTACTGCATTTATGAGAGTCAAGTCGAGACATCACCCAAAGTTCCAATCAAGAGACTCTCATCTAGACCTAATCCTCAACACTAGGGAATAAGTCTATTCTTTCTTCAGTCAACCGTCTCATTAGTTTGTCAGACTTGAAAGTGTAGATGGACGGCCAGATGATGGAGGGCATAGGATTGTGTCTGATTTTCTTTCCCTTTCATTGGAACAAGGTGCCTCTCGAGTGCCTAATTACTCAAAACAAGTATATTTATGATCGTTGACCAATGTGTCCGTCAAGAGAGTTGGAGTCGTATGTACTTGTTTTTCTGGGAGTACACCGGGGTGTGTCTCTTTTGAGTATCTAAGATACCTTCGACACCCAGACTTGTAGCATTTACGATGCAGAGCCCTTTTTTGGTGTCAGCCCGACTCCTTGGTCCTAATTACCGCTTGGTCCAAGTGGACACTTTGAAAATGTTTGGGAGCGCTCACCATTGGTGGAAGCTCATTTAGAATTTGACTTTGGATGATAGAGCTTTTCTTTTTCTTTTCTATTGTTGGCTAGCTCCACTGCTTTTACCAAAAGTTGGCGCACACTGATCAACAATTTTCATTAAGTTTCAACACACCCTGGCACTTAGGTCAATATCAAAAAGATAGCATATGAACTTGTTCACATACTGACTAGGATTTTGCTGACACTCAGGTTTTCTGAAGCCTTCGTTAACTTTATCCCATCCTCGAGCATCATTAGATCGGATCTAAACTCAAATCTCTAGTCCTAGTTCCTTAAGTGATATCTCAACTCATCTCATCAATCATGCAGTTGTGAAAGTGATTATGCTGATCGTATTCTTTTTGAAGGTAGAGATGAAGAGTGCAATATAGAGCTCAAATCTTTCAAACTATGGAAGTATGGATTATTAAGTTCAAAAACCCTAATGACTATGGCAGGCTAATTCAGAATCTCAAGATCTCAGAAATCAAGTGTCCTCAAAAATCCTTAAGCCTTGAGTGATGGTGAATGTGTCAGGAATATATCAACCAAGGAATGCATGAAATGCTTGATGGAATGCAAGATCATGAGTGATGATTTTTTTGTTTTTTTAAAAAAAAAGTATTATACACACAATAAACACTACTTGTACCCATCCCCAATGTTAGATAAAAATGATTAAAGTACGAGCTATGGATTAAGTAGGTAAAATATATACAAACACACCCCCCTATACTTAGCTTGTGCTATGTCCTCATGGCACCAAGTGAAATGTAGACATAGCTCGTACTAAGTATAGACGGGCGAAAAACAAAAGGAGAGAAGCGCTTGTATAAACAATAGTAGCGATCCCCTATACTTAGGCTCAGGTCAGCCTAAGTATAATCGGATAATTACAGATGGGGAACCGGGTAGATTTGCGGATGTACAAGATCAAGGAGGTTTGCGACAGTCCTTCTTGCGGGAGTGTGGAGGGAGATAGTATGGAGATGTGGAGTATGATGAAGAGGGCCAGCCATCGTCGGAGTCGTCCTCCGGAGAATAGTAGTCGTCTGCAGAGGATTTCCAACTTTTGTTGATCAGAGGTAAGTGCCCTTGGATCAGAGTTGTACCTATTGCACTTATCTGATAAACCACATTAGGACGGGACGAGGACTCTTCAGAAATCACCTGGTGTCTAAGGTCAAAGGTGACTTTCTTGGTCGGTTTGTTTCCTTGGGAAGTATTGGGAGGAAGTTGGACAGTCTTCATCTCCCTGTCTTGAGTAACCGATGTGGCATTCGTGAGTTCCTCGGCAGATGAATCCCCATAAAAGTCGACTAATTCTTGAAGGGTCATGCGCTGCTTCGGTCGGGGGAGATTGGTGATTTTGTGGTTTATGGCTGGGGGTGTTGATGACACTTCTGAATGATCATGAATTTTGGTGACATTGGATGTTTCCGGAGTCGGTTCCTTATATGGTTCAAGTATCTCGTGAATTACTGCCGACTCAAAGATTGGACCATTCAAATAATCGTGGCGATCCTCACTAATATTGTCAAATTCCTCATAAGCTCCAAAATCTTGATTTTTCCTAGTAGCAGTGATAGGGTGGTGAGAATCCGAAGTTTGTTCAACAGTCAGTCTTTTAAGTAACTCTCCTTGGATTTGTATCTGGGTGTCATGCGGAGATGTCTAATAATGTGAAATATTTATCTCTTGATCATAACTGTCAGTTTCAAGTTGGTTTTCCTCAGAGCAGGACGTGTCATTGAGGGTTTGTTCATTGTGGTCCGAGTTCGGGAATATGATTCCTGAGTCTCACACTCGACGATTGCCTTAGCGGAGGCTAAGAACGGCTTTCTTAAAATGATAGGAGACTCAGACATCCTTCCGGGGTGCTCACTGTCAAGGATAATAGAGTTCACTTTATGTTCTTTACCTCGAAAATTTACAATGATTGAAACGATCCCCCGCGGTCTTTTGGTAGATCGATCGGGTAATTGAACGATCACCCTATTCTTTTTGAGTTGTCCGAGTTTGAGTTGGTCAAAGATGGACTTGGGGAGGATGTTTAATGTGGAGTCGTCGTCTAACCGAACATGAGTGAATGTAAAATCCTCGATTTCACATGTGATCCGAATCAATCGCTTGACTTTGCGGCTTTTGATTTTATGATTCATGACCAAAGCACTAGTGACGAATCCGAAAATGTCGCTTTTAAAATATTGTTTTTATCGTGAAGTGCGTAAAATGATTTAGTCGTGCGTTGTAGGTGGCAATCGGAAATGGTCAAGAAAATAACCACACAAAATTTAATCAAGTTTTAATCGTGTGGTTTTATGTTTGTTTTACTTGGGCAAGTCCCAAGGTCGATCACAAGGAGACAAAGGAACAACCTAGAATTAAGTCTATCAAAGTTCGTGTTCGATTTTCAAGGCGGCTTTTTTTTTGAATTTTTAATGTAATATCGGGTGCAATATGCAAATTCGGCCTATTTTAAGGACTAAAATGAAAATTTCGATCAAACGATGTCCGAAAAATATGAAATTTGTCCACAATATAAAATGCGATGAAATAAGTGCATTGTAATTTTTTTGGAATTTTTGGATGCAATATGAATTTTTTTATGGATTTTTAAATGCAAACAGAATGATTTTCAAAATTTAATTATAGTAAATATCAAACCTACTTATTTTCGAGCACCAAAATTATCTAAGATCTATCACTAGGTGATTGATCCCAGAAAAATCCTAAACCTCAAAAATGTAAGATCTAATACCTACTAAAAATTAAATAGTGAAATATGCAAAATGATTTTTATAAAGCAAATTATGAATGCAAATGCAAATCTTTTTGGGCACGATGTTTAGAATACTCAATTCTACGCTATGTGATTTTTGGGGAATTTTTAGAGCAAAGGTTAATCAACTATCAATTTCAGAGCAAGAAATGGGAAAAATATATAAATTTCCACAAAACAATTATATATTAATTAACCGTCTATCATAAAAATGTCCACAATATGTCCAAGTGTAGAGAATTAGTTAACAAACGTCATGCAATTTTTGGATTAATAAAATAATAGAGATCATAAGTTCAAAACTAAGGGAGAACACGGGGGTCGGATTGCAATATTTAAATAAAATAAACAAGTAAAGCAAACTGCAGTAGGGGGCTTTTTCTGAAATTACCAATAACTCCGGGGAGAGTCTGCAAAATTTCCAAGGGAGCACGTGCCTCGTACGTGCTCCTTGGGCGACTGGACAAGTACGCAAATAGCGAGTCTTCCAAGGGCTTCCTAGCAATTTGCCCATGGGCACGTGAGTGACACGTGACCCGTGGGTTATGTGCGACTGAAGTCCCCCCGCGCACGCGCAAGGCACGAGCGGGGGTCTCGGGCCCTCCGTCCGGTGGCTGACGGCGGTGCGCTGGTGGAGAAGGCGGTTGCGGGCGAGGGTGATGCTCGGCGGAGTTGGTGATGTGACAGAGTTGATCGAGAGAGAGGAAGAGAGAAGAGGGAGAGAGAGAGAGAGTAAGAAAGAGAGAGAGAGATAACCTGCGGAAAGGCTCGACGGCGTTGGGCGTGGCCGGAACGAGCAGCGATGGCGAGGGTCTGCTGCGACGAGGGTGGTAGTCCCTCGGATCACGCCGGCGAGGTGTGGTGGCTCACGGGCTGTCACCACCGGAGGAGAGGCACTTCGACGAGGATCGGCGGATGATCTGCTTCGAGGGCGGCGGAGGTTTAAATAGCAGGGGGGTTTGGCCGGTCCTGGAAGCAAATCGGGAGGGGGATTTGACGGAGATTGGAATTGGAGATGGGGTGATCGAAGGGGCGGACATGGAAGGGGATCTACGACGAGATTACGGGGATGGAGGAGATCCGAGGGGCGGCGGCGAGATACGCGCGGGCGGCGCGGCGAGATTTGGGGGTGAAGAGATTTGCGGTGGAGGTCCCGATTGGGAAGGAGGGGCGGAGGTAGACGAAGATCTCTGGCCGTCCGATAGGCCGAGATCGGGCGGCCAGATGCGAGCCACGTGGCGGGCGATGAGGGGCTGAAGGCGAGGCACGTGCGTGGCGCGTGCCTGAAAGGCACGTGCGTTGCACGTGCTTCGTATTTTTAAAAAAAATTTATTATAAACTGATATATAATATAGCCAAAAATGGCGGACATGTGGCGGCATCTGATGCTGCCACGTGTCAGCACCAGAAAATTCAAAAAATAAATATTTTGTAAAATCAAAAATAAATAGTAAATGACCTCGAATCGAAAAAGTTTCTCCACGAAAATTGCTCGTCTCGATGAGATCTACAACTTTCATGAAAATATCAAAACCAATATCGATCAATTGTACAAAGTGAATTTTTGGGGTATCCTATGTACATAGAATACCTTAATTTTGGGGTTTTGTAATTTTTATGTCATTTTTAAGATTAGGTAAAAATACGGAAAAATTACGGTAAAATCAAAGATAAATAAAGACACCTTAATCTAATTTTTTTGGATTTTTATTAATTAATAAAATATGTACATAAAACAATAAGTCAAAAACCGCTAAAATACACAATATACAAAAGAGGCCCAAAAACCCAACTTTTACATATGAGCTCTGATTCACTTGAACTTGGTCTTGTTTTGAAGGTAATTGAATGTACATTAGTTCAAAAGTGAGTAGGATTAAATCGGACACGGATGAGGAAGATATGGGGCTTTTAGTCCGAAAATCCTGAAATTGGGGTTTGGGTTTTTGGTCCACTTATTTGGGTTAGTTATTTTTTTGTATTTTTCCTTTATTCTTGTTAGTGATATGTACACAGTAGAAGTGGTTTTGAGTCATTCGGAGTTAGCATGAATGAGTTAAAAAATAAGGGAAGTTAGGCTATTTACAGGTCATTTTGGCTTGGATTTTTGGCTTCTTATTTTGTGCAGATTTTTGTGCTAAAATGCAATTCTTATGAAATCATGCATGAATGCTAATTATGCAGAATAGATGCTAAAATGTTGTTGATTTTAAGGGATTTGAGTTTAATAAATGAGATTTAGAGTGATGAATACGAGATTCATCATCCCCCTATACTTAACCCATGCTCGTCCCTGAGCATCAAAAAGAAATGCCATGAGGTGAAATGAGATTGGGTTCCATACCAAGACCATGAGCTGAAGGTGAAAGTGAACCTAAACTCAACCTTTGGATTATTTGTGTGTCGGAACTTCAGTGAGACTTAGAATTTTAAAAATCAACAGTCCTCAAGTTCTACAAATCATAGCTTACAGTTTCGGCTCAGAAGTCATATTAGATCAATCCTCTTCCCAAAGCATACCCTATGAACATTTAATAACCGACTCTTGTGTGTGAAAGGTTTTAGCTCTTCCCACCCAGAATGCCGGACTACTGCACAAACCTTCTCTCCAATAACTCGTCCTCGGGGAGTCAGGTATTTCCTTCTAAGGTCTGTCGCGCTGTGTTCACAATCGAATTGGGGGGAGAAGTTAGAAGAAAGGGAAAAGAACTGGAGGGTGGTCAGTGCATTTACCTCTCCTTGTGAAGCTTGGCCAGTGTAGCCGAGTCTCCACCAAGATCTGCAGGTTTCTTGAAGCTTGGACCTTTTTGATCAGATTTTATTTGGTAGTTGCTTCTTTGTATTTGGATTTTTTGGTGGTTCTGCTTGGATCTTGTTTTGCCCCTACGGATATAGCATCTTTTGTTTCCGTACATTTTTTGGGGTCTTAGAAAAAATTGTACCCAGCCGTCCATCCCTTTTCCGAAGCTTTATTTCAACCCGTACTCCGGTCTTTAGATTTCTACGCTACCAAAAAAGAAACTTACACAGTCTTCCAACATCCCGTTTGAGTTGAGCTAAGTGCATAGTGCGAGAGTACAAATTAATTCCTCATTCCAGAGTTGTACCCAGAATGAAGAGACCAGGTTAGACACTAAGAGTCAAACTCTGTGCATTGTTATGTGGAACTCAAAGAATTAAGTCACAGACCTGAAGATTCCAAAATCCTATTTCTCGGTGAAGTTCCTCTGAAAATTAGGTTGATTAAGGTTAAGTTCAGACCACTCTCGGTTTCGGCTCATAACTCGGTTCAGAACCCAATGACTTTTCAACAGATGCAAATGAATGTAATGCTGGATGAAGTGCAGGTGTGTGGAACGCAAACACATTTTTTTCTTTTGATGATTTTTTTATGCAAAAATGAATAAGAAGCCTTTTTTCAAAAATTTTGGGCAAAGTCAGTGTTAGTAGCAAAACTTTTTTTTAATACCCATCCCGTAAATACATATAGACTTATGCGCAAGTACGAGGTATGGCTAAAATATATACATAGTATATATACAGACCCCCCTATACTTAGCGAGTGTTGTGTCCTCAAAGCACAAGAAGCGTAATGAAGACATAGCTCGGGCTAAGCGTAAGAGAGTAAAATTATACAATGGTTCGCCCGCCTATACTTAGACTGTGAATAGTCTAAGTATAGAAGAAGAGCGTAAAAAGAGGCGGACGGGATATGTAAATGAGGAGAGTATAAACAGATGGGTGGCGGTTCCCCCTATACTTAGGCTTTGGTCAGCCTAAGTATAGAAGAAGGATGGATATGGAGTGATCGAGAGATCGGAATGTGATGAGGGAAATGGTATATACAAATGGCATTGGTCCCCCCTATACTTAGGCCTTGGCCTAAGTAGAGGAAGAAGTTGTACAAGGGGATCGATGTGGTCGGAGGGAGGGTGGGATTGATCTGATATATCGTCAATGTCCTTTCTCTGTGTGAAGTAGATGATCTCAACTTGCACCGTATGTTCCTTGGGATGATTCTATATATGGCTTCAGTAATTGTCAATTCACTGAGAAGGGTTGTGCATCATCTTTGAGTTCTGCAATGTCCACACTTCCATTGGTATGCATATCTATGACAACATAGGGACCCGTCCATTTCGATTTCAGTTTCCCATGAAAAATCTTTAACCGAGCATTAAACAACCATACTTTCTGCCCAGGGACAAAGGTTTTATCTCGAATGTGTCTATCATGTCATTTCTTGACCTTGTCCTTATAAATCACACTGTTGTCATATGCTCGGTTTCGGATTTCAATTAGCTCATTCAGATTTAAGTCTCGACATAATTTTCCAAGGTGACAACTCCAGTTCAACTTTTTGATTGCCCATTCAGATTTGTGAATCAGTTCTGCAGGTAGATGGCATGGCTTGCCATAGATCATCCTAAAAGGTGAAGTACCGAGTGGAGTTTTATATGTTGTCCTATAAGCCCAAAGAACTTGATCCAATAGTTTTGACCAATCCTTCCTATCTGGATGAACCAACTTTTGAAGTATACTCTTCACCTCTCTATTAGAAACCTCTGCCATGCCTTAGATTGTGGATGATAAGGGTTGGCTATTCTATGTTCAAATTTGTACTCCTTAGCCAAAGATCTCATTTCCCTATTCACAAAGTGGCTACCTCCATCAGAAATCAAGACTTTTGGTATCCCGAACCTTGCAATGATATTATCCTTGATAAACTTACAGACGGCTTTGTTGTCTGCGGTTCGGGTTGGAATAGCCTCTACCCATCTAGACAAATAATCAACCGCTAACAAGATGTACTCAAATCCATTGCTATTGGAAAAAGGACCCATAAAATCAATCCCCCATGCATCAAAAACATCACAGAAAATCATTGGTTGCATGGGCATTTCGTCTCTATAACCAACGGTCCCTCCCATCCTTTGACAAATCGGGCAAGACCGTACAAAATCATTAGCATCACGAAATAAGGTCTGCCAGTAAAATCGACATTGGAGTACCTTGTGTGTGGTTCTCTTTCCTGAATGGTGCCTTCCAGCCTCGAGAGTATGACAATGTGTGAGGACACTCTGGTATTCTTCCTGAGGAATACATCTTCTCCAGACACAATCCGCTCCTTCATAAAAAAGGAAAGGATCGTCCCAATGGTATTTTCTTGAATCCGACTTCAGTTTATCAATAGTTTTCTTGGTCCAACCAAAGGGAACCTTCTTGGAGACAAGATAGTTCACGATGTTGGAATACCATGGGGTTGAATCAATAGCGCAAACAGATTCGTCTGGAAAAGTCTCCTTAATAGGTTCAGTGTCAGGATAATCATTTTTCTCAAGTCGGGAAAGGTGATCAGCAACAACATTCTTTATTCCAGGTTTATCTTTGATCTCCAAATTAAATTCCTGGATTAGCAAGATCCACCTCAAAAGTCGTGCCTTGACATCTTTCTTTTCCATGAGGTATCTAATCGTCGTATGATCAGTGAAAATTGTCACCTTGGAGCCCAATATATAAGATCTGAATTTTTCGAGGGCCCAAACAACCGCGAGCATTTCCTTTTCAGACACTGTATAATTTTTCTGTGCAGGATCCAATACTTTGCTCGCGTAGTGAATCGCATAAGGGATTCCATCCCGTCTTTGTCCGAGCACAGCTCCGACAGTGAAATCCGATGCATCAGTCATTATCTCAAAGGGAAGAGACCAGTCGGGAGCTTGTAATATTGGCGATTCACAAATTTTCTATTGAGGAGCTTGAAGGCTTCAAGACACTTGTGATTTACAATAAACTCGGTGTCTTTTCCTAAGAGCTCAGTCAGTGGGCGGGCGATCTTTGAAAAATCAGGGATGAACCTTCTATAAAATCCAACATGCCCTATAAAAGATCGCACTGACTTGACGTTGGTTGGTGGCTCAAGTTTCTTGATCACATCCACCTTGGCAGGGTCGACCTCCATTGGCTTTTTGGAGATGACATGCCCCAATAGGATACCCTCAGTCACCATAAAGTGACTCTTCTCCCAAGAAAGTACCAAATTAACTTCCCTGCATCTCTTGAGGACCCGATCCAAGTGTGCTAAACATGTGTCAAATGAATCACCATGGACCGAGAAGGCATCCATGAAGACTTCCAGGAAATCGCCCACCATTTCGGCAAATACGACAATCATGCACCGCTGAAAAGTTCCTGGGGCATTACAAAGCCTGAATGGCACGCGCTTGAATGCGTAGGTACTGAAGAGACATGTAAACGTGGTTTTTTCCTGATCCTCGGGAGCAATAGCTACTTGATTGTAGCCGGAGTACCCATCAAGAAAACAGAAAAATGCTTTCCCTGCAAGTCTCTCTAAGATTTGATCAATAAATGGCAGTGGAAAGTAATCTTTCTTGGTCGCAGCATTCAGGCGCCTGTAATCGACACAGACACGCCACGACGTGGTTACTCGGGTCGCGATCTCTACCCCCTCCTCGTTGGTGACCATCTGGATTCCCGACTTCTTCGGGACGACATGAAGGGGGGCCACCCACTTGGAGTCAGAAATGGGGTATATAAAACCTGCTTTGCACCACTTCTCGATCTCTTTCTTAACCACTTCCCGAAGATTGGGGTTTAATCTTCTCTGAAATTCACGGGAAGGCCTTGCGTTATCCTCAACATAAATTTGGTGCGAGTAGAGAGCAGGGTTGATTCCTACGAGATCCGACACTGTCCAACCGATGGCTTTTCGATTTTGCTCAAGGACTTCTAGTAGTCTGGATTCTTGTTCTAATGTCAATGATGAGCTAATGATCATAGGGAATTTGTTTTTGGGTCCTTTGAGAAATGCATACTTCAAGGTGGGAGGGAGGGGTTTCAGCTCTGGCAGATCTACATCATCAATCAAATCAGGCTGAATATCTTTTAAGTGTGGGTCAGTGATTATTGGTGATGGATCATTCTGTGATATGCTAGCCACTGATCTTGAAAGAAAGTGAGTCGGATCGCAAAAGTAGTGTGGTAATTCAGCCAAAGCCGCGTCCGACTCGTCATTGATTTTTTTAGAAGAGGACGAGATGGACCAATCCGACAGGAGTTCTGTGTCATCAAGATTATACAGGTGTTCAGATTTGTCTGGTAATAGATCACACATTGTATGGTGCATTGTGTCTTCTTCTGATGTGATGGTATCCATGTGAAGATCTGGCAGTTGGTCCCAAGGTCCGGTAGTGTTGATTAGATTACACTCAGAGGTTTTGGCCTCTTCAGTGGTGGATTCGGAATCGGTCTTTGCCATTTTGTTTGTCTCATTTCCAGATCCACTTCTCCATCTAGGGAGTGGAAATTCATCATTCCAGTGCCATAATCGAATACAGCCTTGGCGGTTCTTAAGAATGGTCTTCCCAAAATGATTTGCGACTCTTTCCAATGGTTCGGGGTCTCCATATCAAGGACAGTGAAGTCCACTTTGTATTCCGTACCCTCCACCATAATGATAACATTTTTCGCTTCTCCCTTAGGTCTTTTAGTAGATTTGTCAGCGAATTGGAGTAAAGATAATGATTTCTGAAGAGGTCCTAACTCCAATCGGTAATATAAGGCTAAGGGAAGAAGATTGATGGAAGAACCATTGTCGAGAAGTGTGCGTGCGAATGCGACACCGCCATTGCGGCTTTCCACATAATGATTTCTTTCTTGGTAAATGCCGGTTTCTCACGCATTTGGTAGTGGCCACTGTCAGAACATGAGTCTCCACAAACTGGTTTGTTTTCTTTGTTCGAGTCCGAGTGGGAGTACATTTCATTTTCAAATATTTCTGAAATGCAGGGTTACTGGCCACATATTGATCAAAGGGTACCTTCACTGTGATGTTTTGTTAACAGAACTTTTCCATCACTAGGTCACTCTGGATAGTTTTCTTTTGTCTTCCTTTCTTAAGAGCATGGGGAAAAGGAATGGAAGCATTTGAGACAGGCGAAAGAGATCCAGAATCATAAATAAGAGCATCTTTATTAGATTTGGAGTTTTTATTACAATCACAATGTTTTGGATCATAATCATGTTGCCGAAATGGTGACAAAGGTATTTTTGCAGCAACAAGAGGTTCAAGGTCCTCTGTGGTCTCCATAGATGCTTTTCCCTTCTTTTGGGCTGAAATCCTCGGGTGTCCTTCGTCTTCATCCTCAGAAGCATCCTCCGATTGATCTTCTGAGTCCTGATGGTCAGCTTCCCTTGCCCGGTCAGGTACGACCACGGTCCTTCCGCTCCTGAGGGACATGGCATTGATATTGTTAAACGAAAGGGTCTCGTGTTCAGATGTGGAAAAATCTGAGTAATATACCTGATTGTTGTGTTGAGATGATTGAGATTTGTTCAAGCTATTGGGGTTAGCTTGAACTTGGGTGGGAATGGCGGTGACTGGGGCTGTCTGTTCTTCCTTCCAACGGGATAGACGATTAACATCTACCCATAGGTCATACAGTTCATTCCAGAAGCTGCGAATTTCCTCCAGCATCTGCTTTTGGATATCAAGCGGGTCTTCTGAAGGTTTGGATGATCGAGATGCTTGATTTGGAGCTTGGTATTGTTGACGATGTTGTTGAGGTTGGTTTTGACGGTCGTGCGGTTGCTGCTGCCTCGAGGGCTGATTGTGTTGTGGAGCGGCATTGTAGAAGGTGGACGGACGCTGATAATGCTGACGGTCCCCTGGATTACCCTGTCGGGTATTATCCTGTGTGTACCAGATGTCGTTTATCTCGAAAGTCAGAGGCGGGGCTTCTATGACTGTCTCGGCTGGAGGAGGTGACTGCTGGGAAGGTTGGACGTAGGATTGGTCCTGAGTCCATGGTTGCGGTTGTCCAGAGCCTGGCTGCTCTTGGATATGATGCACATGATAAATTGGGACCGTAGGAGCAGTAGGCATCCCGATCTTGGACACCTTCTCAGTGAGTTCCTCCATTTGTTTTGGAAACTGAGAGAGCCGGTTGTCGATGTCGTTCACCATTTTATTAATGTGATCCACAAATGTTAATTTGTCTGTGATGATGTTCATGTTGGGCAGCAAGTCCTCTGCTATTTCTGCGACAGTTTGTTTCCCTCATTTGGCTTGATAGTTGTTCAGTGAATCAGTGTAAGATCTACTAGCAATTTGTGAACGGCTAGTCTCCGCCATTTGCTCCAGTATTTTCCAGACGGTCTCAGCTCCTTGGGATGTGTAGTTTCCTCCACATGCAGTGCTGACTAAACCCGGAGTCCCGTAGTTAAGGCCAGAATAGAGTGATTGGACCAGGATGTTATTATCTAGGTCATGGCAGGGACATTTTTGCAGCAGATCCTTAAATCTATCCCATGCATCACAAAGCGGTTCATTTGGCATCTGAGAGAAGCTAGTGATGCGAGTCCTCATTTGATTGGTTCGACTCAATGGATAGAATTTTTTCAAGAATAGGTTCTTGAACCTATCATAGGTGGTCACCGTCACTCCCAAATTTTTCACCCAGTAATCTGTCTTACCCTTCAAGGCGAAAGGTAATGCAGTGAGACGGATGTAGTCTTGGCTGACTTGTGGGTGCCTCTGATTAGAACATACTAGCTCCAAATCACGCAAGAATTCATAGGGTTCTTCATTCGAATTAACATGAAATTGTGGTAATTGATTCATGAAGTGTGGCTTCAGTTCATGGTGAACCTCAGGTTGAGGTGGCTGCAAGTAATTTATGACCCTATATTGCCCGGGATTATATGCATCCTCCATTGGTGGTTCTTCCTCTGCATTCATTCTTTCTAGTTGTGCCCTCATCAAATTTTGCTGCTGCTCAGATGCAGCTAGTCTTGCGAGAATCATTTGCATCGGATCTTCATTTTGGTCATCTTCAGGATTGGTCTTCTTTGGAGGCATTTTTGTGAAGTCTTCTTTTCACCTTCAGATTGTGAAAAATAGGAGTCAATAGTTTGAAGATAATTATAAGATGAAGATTCTAGGTGAAGGTGTCCCTGAACCCAAGGTGGTTCTGAGTAAGAGTGGCTCAGAGGATTTGAGATTGGAAAGTTTATGGTAGTTAGAAAAGGGTTCGCTGAGTCCGAACAGAAATTACCACAATTTTCCATTCTCGAATTTCAAGAGATTATCAAGAGATGAATGGATGTTGATCAGATCAAACACAATACAAAAATTCTTTTTCACCAACTCACACAGTGAAGGTCGTAAGAGTTCGACCAATTTTCTTGTCAATTTTAAATGGTAAAAAGACAATCTTGTTAGCGAGCTGAAATCTTTGGGCTCTAGCCTTGAGTGTCGTCTCTCGCTTACTGAGAAAAATAGAACATCCAAGGTCGGGGTTACTCTCCCGCAAAAATTCTTGATTTTATGGGTTCTTTAAGATCAGATATATTTAGCAGTCCCGATTTTAATGAGGTGATCACTGAAAAATTAGATGAGTACAAATACACGTCTACCGTCCAGTCCCAATTTCCTTTAAAGTTATGTTATAAAACAAGAGAGAGGAATTCGAGAAAAGCCGATGCACGCGGGAAACTATGATGAATGCTCAGTTAGAAGACTTACAGTGAATCCTCGCAATCTCCATGTGGGATGCTAGACAGAATTTAAAAATTATTCTATATGATGTGCAAACTGATGGAAAAACCGCACCTAAGCAGAAAGTTCTATTAGCGGGAAGAATTGATTTAAATTTGGCTAAGTTGAACGATCTATGTGCGTCTCAATTAAAGTGCAGTGTGGCCTAAGATCCTACGAGCACAAGCAAAATATAAATGCTCTGAGAGCCGTATGTGCAGGTCTATCCTAATCGCCACTCAAGTCGGGCCCCACCCTCACCGGAGAGTGAAACAGGCCACGACACACCACAAATAGAGGTCAATGTCTTTTGACACACGCGAGAGTCCAAACGGACACCGCTATAAATGAGTAGAAATGAAAATTTGCAGAAATTAAAATCTAGACTCTACGCTCTCTCACGACTCGACTCGATCTTAAATTAATTGCGGTCTCTCCGAATGTCGGTGAAGATGCGTCGGTCTCTTGAAAAATCGCTCCACGTGCGCCGGGTATCTCGCAAGAAAAATAAGAGAGAGAATGTAAGAGATGACTCAAAAAATAATAAAATAAGAAAATAAATGCTGAAAAAAATTATGGAATTTACAATGAAAATTTCGGGGGTCAGACTACCCGAATTTGGAAAACCGAACGAAAATTTTCAAAACAAAAATCTAAGTCGTTTGCCTCCCCGGCAACGGCGCCATCTGACGAATCCGAAAATGTCGTTTTTAAAATGTTGTTTTTATCGTGAAGTGCGTAAAATGATTTAGTCGTGCGTTGTAGGCGGCAATCGGGAACGGTCAAGAAAATAACCACACAAAATTTAATCAAGTTTTAATCGTGTGGTTTTATGTTTGTTTTACTTGGGCAAGTTCCAAGGTCGATCACAAGGAGGCAAAGGAACAACCTAGAATTAAGTCTATCAAAATTCGTGTTCGGTTTTCAAGGCGGTTTTTTTTAACGTTTAATGTAATATCGGATGCAATATGCAAATTCGGCCTATTTTAAGGACTAAAATGTAAATTTCGACCAAACGATGTCCGAAAAATATGAAATTTGGCCACAATATAAAATACGATGAAATAAGTGCATTTTATTTTTTTTGGAATTTTTGGATGCAATATCAATTTTTATGGATTTTTAAATGTAAACAGAATGATTTTCAAAATTTAATTATAGTAAATATCAAACCAACTTATTTTCGAGGACCAAAATTATCTAAGATCTATCACTAGGTGATTGATCCCAGAAAAATCCTAAACCTCAAAAATGTGAGATCTAATACCTATTAAAAATTAAATAGTGAAATATACAAAATGATTTTTATAAAGCAAATTATGAATGCAAATGTAAATCTTTTTGGGCACGATGTTTAGAATACTCAATTCTACGCAATGTGATTTTTGGGGAATTTTTAGAGCAAAGGTTAATCAACTATCAATTTCAGAGCAAGAAATGGGCAAAATATATAAATTTCCACAAAACAATTATTTATTAATTAACCATCTATCATAAAAATGTCCACAATATGTCCAAGTGTAGAGAATTAGTTAACAAACGCCATGCAATTTTTGGATTAATAAAATAATAGAGATCATAGGTTCAAAACTAAGGGAGAACACGGGGGTCGGATTGCAATATTTAAATAAAATAAACAAGTAAAGCAAACTGCAGTGGGGGGCTTTTCTGAAATTACCAATAACTCCGGGGAGTGTCTGCAAAATTTCCAAGGGAGCACGTGCCTCGCACGTGCTCCTTGGGCGACTGGACAAGTACGCAAATAGCAAGTCTTCCAAGGGCTTCCTAGCAATTTGCCCACGGGCACGTGAGTGACACGTGACCCGTGGGTTACGTGCGGCTGAAGTCCCCCTGCGCACGCGCAAGGCACGAGCGGGGGTCTCGGGCCCTCCGCCCGGTGGCTGACGGCGGTGCGCTGGTGGAGAAGGCGGTTGCGGGCGAGGGTGATGCTCGGCGGAGTTGGTGATGTGGCAGAGTTGATCGAGAGAGAGGAAGAGAGAAGGGGGAGAGAGTAAGAAAGAGAGAGAGAGAGAGATAACCTGCGGAAAGGCTCGACGGCGTTGGGCGTGGCCGGAGCGAGCAGCGATGGCGAGGGTCTGCTGCGACGAGGGTGGTGATTTAACCGCAGATTATCGAGGGTCTAAATACGTCGCTGTGGCGACCCACAATAAAATGTGATTAACCAACAATGAATCCACAATCAAGTATCAAACAATGAAAAACAAGTGTGGAGTCAAATTTATTTTTAACTCTGCACAAATGATGTAAAGGGAAAGTATGCAGAGAGTTCGAACACAGGGAGCAAGCAGGGTAATTCACAAAAATGTGCACAAGTATGTGTATGTGATATGTCTACACTAAGCAAGCAAGCAAAGATGTTTTTGTGGGTTTTTAATTTTTATTTTTTTTTATTTAATTTTTTTAATTTTGTATTTTGATTTTTAATTTTCTGATTTTTATATTTTATATTTTATACTTTTTTTTATATTGGAATTTCAAAGCAATGTAATAAAAGACAAGATAAAAGATTTATAAAGATGTGCAAAAATATCCGAAAATTCAGAAATAAAATGTTTTTGATATTTTTAGGATTTTCTACTGTTTTGTGTTTTTGGGGATTTTTCAAGGTGTTTTTGGTATTTTTAATTACTGAAATAACTCAAAACAGTGAAACAAGGGCTGGCTGTGAATAAAATAGGATTTAAAAATAGCAACCAGTAACCAAAAATTTTTCACACTATTTTTCAAATAAAGCTACTGAAATATACAACAAACAGGAGCTGAGTTTGTATTTTTTGGAGTTTTCCTTGATTATTAGAATTTTTTTGAAGTTTTTGAGTCTTTTCGAATTTTTAAGGTTTTTCTTTTGAGATTTTTAGTGGTTTTTGGACTGACACTAAAATAGGATAAAATAGACACTAGATAATTTTTTTTGAATTTTTCAAGACCTTTTAATATTTTTTTGGCATTTTCTAAGATAGACAGTGCACAAAAAGCATGTTTTTGATTTTTAATAACTATCAAAATGAAACGAAATCAAAAACTAAATTGATAGCACAGAAGAACACGTGTCCAGGAACTAAACCCTATTTTTGTGGAATTTTTGGACTTAAGATGATAGGTTAAATAAGTACAACAAGCATCCAATCAAAAATCAGGCCTGGCAGGGGTATATATGCAAATATCAAAACATCCAAGGTCTAAGTTGCAATTTTCCCAACAAAATTAATACTGAATAAGAAATATTCTGGACCAAACAGCAATAGCCAAAGCCGCAGGGGCTTCCTCGCAAAATCTCCAAGACGCACGTGCGTTACACGCGCGCCTGGCGGGGGCAAAAGTGCAATATCACAAAAATGCGAGGACTAGAATGTAAAATATACAGAATTTTAATACTGCCGATGAAAGTTTATAGGCTGATCGGAAATAACAGGACCCTGGAGGATCCCTCTGCAAAATGCCCCGTCCCCTCACGCGCACATGCACGTGAGGTGACGTGGCGAGGGACCTAAGCGTAAATGCGTGAACGTTAGGGGCCTAAAAGTAAATATTACAAAAATATTAACGCCGCAAATGAATGTTTCGAGGTTATTTAATAAATACAAAGACAAGTCGGGTTTATGGCGCAAAATACCCAACTTAGGCGGGCGTCGACGGCTCGGATCCGCTACTTATGCCACGTGTCGATCGTTGGGCCCGCGATGATGATTCGGATTCTACGCCCAGGATTAGATCATCAGGAGTGCATCGACGGCTCAGGGCGGCGCCAATCTGACGGTGGCTGCTTCTCAGGGAGAACGGAGGGCGATCGAACGGCTATCGTGCATGGAGGAAGAACAATGGATGAACACGGCCTGGATGACCCTCCAGCACCAAAATCTTCATGCTCGATGCTCCTTTCTCTTCTCTGATGACACCAAGAGCCTCCCAGGTCCACCCTCTATCGATCTGAGGTTTCAAGAAGCTCCAAGGAGCTCCGGTAATGGCAGGCGGAGGAGGCGGACCTAGGCGTTGCTCCAGCAGCCCGAGGAAGGTAGATCCGAGGCTCAGACGCCTCCTTCAGGACCTGCAAAGAAAGAAAAAGAAAGCAGCACGCAAGCAGCAGTCCTGGCGTTTATTGGTGGAGAAATCGAAGGCGATAAGTGGTGAAAGTGGTCGTCGGAGCACAAGAGCTCCGGCGAAGTGTTTGATGACGAAATCGGGATGCTTTGATGAGTAGATGAACCAACTAACTACTAAACGCTAATTATAAAACTAACAGCGACAAAGAAAAACATAAAACAAGACCTCAAGGGCTGGATAGCCCAAGGTAAGAACCTCGACGGCCGTATGGCCGGAGGTGGTGGAACACGGTGCTTGGAGGCTCGCCCCACCTCGACGGCAGTGGGGGAGGATTCCCCTGTCACGAGAGTTCGCCCTCAACCCCACCTAGAAGCTATTGGCGCCCAAAAACCGGTTCCCCGAGCTATGGGAAGTGAGGGGGTTGGTTTTGAAACATGGTGGAGAGGCGAGTTTCGAGGAGGAGTCACGGGCGAGCCATGACGATCTGGGAAGATCTGATAGGTCGGCGGGCTAGGTGGATCTACAGGGAAGATTTTTGCAGAAGGAAGCGGCGGGAGATCGTGCAAGATTTGGCTGGGAAAAAGCCAAGAAAGAGCTCAAAAAACCAAGCCTGACAGGTCTACAGGGGGTAGGTCAGACTGTTGACCTTGGTCAACAGTCCTGACCTCCTGGTTGGTCCACGTGGACCAACCAGGAAAAACCCTGGAAAAACGTTTTGTTAATTAATTTAAAAATAGTAAATGGCCTTATTAATTTATTATTATAAAATAAAAAATATTCGTTATTTTAAGTAGTATTTTATTATGATTTTTAATTTATTTTATGAAATATATTTTTACAAGTTGCTTTTATACCCCTATATAGGTATATTACATATATATTTGAGTATTTTATTTTTATTTAGGTACTTTTAATTTTAATATTTTTATTTATGATTTTCTAAAATTATAAAATACTTTTATATACACAAATATATTTTTATTTTTTTTCTGATTTGTTTTGTATATTTAATAAATTATATGAGTATATTACATAGGTATGTATATGAGTATTGTATCTATGTGTTCTATATACAAGTATTTTATTTTTATTTTTATTTTGGTTTTTATTCCACTTTTAATGTACATAATTATTATAAGTATATTCACAACATTATAAAAATATAAAATTATAAAAATAATAAATAAATAATAAATTGAATATTTTAATCTGTACAAGTATACAATGAGGGTCCAAAAGTCAACTTTCAAACCGTAGCTCCGCCAAATGCAAAACTACCGCCATTAATTAGCTTATTTTATTCTATGTACAATTAAAGGTGAGTAGGCTGCATTTGGAGTTTTTATTGGTGAGATACGGGTCTGGGAAGTTGGCATTCTGGATTTTTATTCAGACCATAACTTTTTATCTGTATATTATTTTTCAGTGAAATCAATTTTGTAATTTTCTTTGTTAAATTATCTACAACTTTCATGTACAAAGTTTCTTTATTTGATGTACAAAAAGCGGAACCAAAAATAGGTCCCAAAATGAATAAAGAATGAATAGAATGTATAGGTGTATTATCTGTATTTCTGACCTTATCTCCCCCTACTTTATTCATTGTCGACCTATTCATCAAGATGCCTAGGTCTCGGGGGTTTTGGGTCATAAAATATTTACAATATTTTATTCTTTTTCTTTTCTTTATTTATTCTATAATTTTGGCCTTAATTACAGTATTTTATACACTAATATAATGCACATGCATGGATGCTAAGATGATGATTTTAATGCTATTTACAGGCATTTGCTAGGGTTTTTTGTGCCAAAATGATAGAATAAAGATGATGAAATGTGGATTCATCATCCCCTATACTTTACCTTTGCTAGTCCCTAGCAAACACTTATGCAATAAGTGCAAAAGAAAAGGAAAGAAAAGAAAAAGAAGAACTTGGATTTAGTTCAATCATCAAACTTGTCTTCACAAAATCAAAGTTTGGAGCTTAAGTCGGACCTTGGGAATTTTAGTGCGGTCGGAACCTTAATGAGAACCAAATTTGAAATCCAACAGTCCTTGAGAATCCCAAAACTCTGTCCAAGTCTCCTCAATAGCCAGGTCAGAAATACTTCAACTCATACGCAAACTCTTATGACTATGAATCTGACTCGTACAGTGTAAGTGATATGTAGCTCCCTACCTCAGAAGTGACAAAGAGACAACCTCCCCCCAACCTGGTAACTCTAATGCCTCGGTCTAGCAACTCTTTCCTCGAGAAGCGGGGTATTCCCTTCTAAGTTCAAGTGCAACCGGCTCAAGAAGAGGGGGAAGAGGTATAGACTTTTGGAAGCTCAGCCAGTGTAGCCAAGTCTCCCGCTGCAAGCTTCATGAGATGTAACATGGATACCATAAGCTTTTGCTTTATTGGACTATATACACTCCGGTGGGGTTATTAAATTTTCAATCCGACCCACCACTTTTTTGGAGTTCTTTTCTCTTTTTTTTTCAATTGCATCTGTACAACATATCTACATGGTGCAGCATATATACAAGAAATTTTCCTCTTGAGCCAGTAGACTATCCCTCTTTTGAAGCTTTATTGCAACCCACGGCTTCTGTCTTTAGCCTTCATCACCACTAGACCAAGTTGAGGTGCACTTCCTTCACTATAAGAAGAAGAGAGGTTCCGCCTAGAAGTACTACCCTCATATGCTACCCCAAGCCAAAGGAAACTGCCTCCTTACCACCTCATCCGTGGAGAGCTATGTGAAAGGTGCAGGTGTCCAAGTTAGGTCATTATCAACAAGAGTCGTGTGTGTGCTCCGAAATACTCTACTTAGGCAGTCAAGAATCCATTGAACCAAGTCCCATGATCCTCAAAGAATTAAGTCAACTAGACCTGAAGTACCTCAAACCCAGTTCCTATAAGGTTCCTGTTATTAGGTAGATTATAAGGTCCAATCAAGCTCCAATCTCCGAATTTTATTTAGACTTGTTCAACTATCAAACTCAATCCGAAAAAATGCTCATGCTATGCAAATGCGATGCAAAATGCAGAAAATATTTTTGTGATGCAATTTTCGAAGATTTTGAACTTTTTATGGATTTTTGAAAAGATGATGATGATGCACATGCAGATGCAATTTTTTGTATTTTTCAAAAAGATTTTTCAAATGTTTTTGGATTTTAGTTTTGCAAATGTTTTTGGGATTTTTGGAAACAAAAAGGTTTTGGCTGAAAACTAGGTGAGAACTATGTACATGGGAGTGCTTCTTATATATACAAGAAGTGGATCTTAAGTATTTACAAGGGTAAGTGGTCAATTTTATAAGTACATATTATATAGTGGATTTTGGTGTGATGTAATTATTCCTCAAACTTATTTGACACAAGCTTTTCACACCATTTTTTAAAACTATAGTCCAAAATAGTTTTTACAAACATTTTACAAACATGTACACACATTTGAAAATCATTTTGCAAAAGGCTTTCAAACAGTATATATAGGTTTTTCAAATCATTTTTGCAACCATTTTTCAAACCATTTGCAAATCATTTTTCAAACATTTTATTTCACACAAAGAAAATAAATTTTACAAACCACACAATTTCACACAGGTTGAAAACATGTAACAAAATATCTTCAAAATAGTTTTCAATAAATGTTCACAAAGATTTTCAAACTATTTTTCAAACATTTTGCAAAAAACATTTTCACCTGATTTATTAATCAGTATATACAAAAAGAATTTGAGGAATAAAACACCTTTTTATTAAGGACTTTTAATGAATTTTAAAGAATTATTAGCCATATTTTTAAGAAAATACGAAAGTACGAGTTATGGCTAAAGTATATACGTAGTATATACGACCCCCCTATACTTAGCTTGAGCTATGTCCTCATAGATCGGAGAGAAAAGAGAAGACATAACTCGTACTAAGTATAGGCAAGTCTAAAGAACGAATGAATTAATGAATGAGAAGTTGACCGTCCCCCCTATACTTAGGACCAAATAATCCTAAGTATAGCAGACTGTACACAACGCAGGGAGGGTCAAGGGTGGGAATGAACAGATCGTACTCAGATTGTCTCCCCCTATACTTAGGGTAAGATATCCCTAAGTATAGACAAGAAGAGGAGACAATGGAGAGGATCAAAGAATGGAAATACTCGGGGTGCACACCCCCCTATACTTAGGACAAAGTACGTCCTAAGTATGGAAAACTGTCTACAAGGGCAGCACCTTTATGATAGATGAAGAAGATAGAAGAGGAAAAGAAGAAAAGAAGTAAAGAAGAAAAGAAATCAACAGATAGATGAAGAGATTATGAGGATGTACGCATCGCTCCCCCTATACTTAGGGTGAAAGAAGCCCTAAGTATAGGTAACAACAGGAGCGATGACACGGAACGAAGAATGAACACACAACTCCTCTACCCCTCCTATACGTAGGACAAAGTACGTCCTAAGCAAGGCAAACACGAGAATGGGTAGACGAGCAAAAACGGGAGATGGAAAGAGAGTCACGGGATAGAATCTACAACATAAATGGGTGATCATCAGAAGGTGGAAAGCAAACCTTCCTGCGGGACCGCTGAGGGATAGATCGGATATGGTGTATGTCGACATCGGGGTCCACAGTGGACGGAAGCCGATCAGGGTCGACACGGTGAAGGCCCTCAGTAGAATCAAAACGGAAAGGGACGAACTGATCGATGGAAGCAGTATGGCTAGGTTCTCCCTTGGTGGTCCTATGGTGTGAAGGCACAGACGGGTGAGTAGAAGAAGTACGACTAGGTCCGGCCTTGGAAGTCTCGCAGATGTCAAAGTGAAATGGGACAAACTCATCATCCTCGAAAGAAGTGTACTCGGAGTCGTCCTGCGAGTCCTCGTCCAGGTCAAAATCAAAAGGAACGAAATCATCGGTGGAAGTATACGAACTCAGATCGTCCTCAAGAGTCTCAACCGGATCATCTTTCTCATCAAAAGGCCCAAATTTCTGAAGAAAAGCGATCAAATCAACTTCGGCCTCTGGCCCATCAGAATCAACATGGACAGGAGTGGACTCATCAGTGGAAGTAGTCAAAACAGGTCCGTCATGTCTAGTCTTACATGGGTCATTTGTTTCTTTATGAGGTCTCTCAAAGTAATGGGCAACATCATAAACGTCCTCAATTATTTTGGTATCTGCCCCCTGCTCAAATGGTTCAATCACATAAATACTCTAGATCTCATCAACACGTCGCCACACACCAGGAGGAGGATTAGTGAGGTCCATGCTTTCCAACTTCCTCACCTTTCGGGGGATCCGTCGGGTCTCATCGCGGATCGCTAAGGAACATCTCTAGTAGCATCAGGTAGGTCACAGGCCTCAGAGTCAGCTATAATCGGTGAAGGTGCATCAGGTGCAGGTCTCTGGTCAACTGTGGGTGTGGTGATCAACACTTCGCTCTCGTCAACAGGACGGAAGCGAATCTCTCCTGATCCATAGTCAATAACGACCCTCGCAGAGGCGAGGAATGGTCGTCCCAGGATGATTGGAGATGGCTCCCCTGTGGAGTTCTCCATGGGCAACACGACAAAATCAACATTGTGGCTCGTTCCCTGAATAGAAATGACGGCGTTTTCAAGGATACCCTTCGGCCTCTTAATAGATCCATCAGCAAACTGAACGATCATCCTGGTTTTCTTGAGAGGCCCTAAGTGAAGAGACTGTACCAGCGAGAAGGGTAAGATGCTAATAGATGCACCGCCGTCTAGGAGAGTGCGATCACATGTATAGTCAGAGATGGTGCAAGTGATGAAAGGTGTAGCTGTGTTCTTCTTCTTGGGAATGGGACGGTGTGTGATGGCGAGGGCAGTGGCCATGGTCAGAATGTGACGCTCAGATCTGCTCCTTCGCTTTCTCTTCTTGGGAAGAGGAGCAGATAATTGGGTCATGGCCTGCTGAAGTGGGGCACGGATGATCTCATGAATAGTGGCCACCACTTCGGGTTCAGTCAACATTTTTTTGAATTTTTGGACTTCCTCAATACAAGGGAGGAAGTCGGAATCAGCATATACACGAGGCATGCCAAGAGCAGTCTGTACAGCGGCATCCTCGGGGTCAAGGGTGGGACTAGGTGTGATGTATGTGTGGTCAAGGGTTCTGGCAAGTGGACTCTCTCCTCAAAATATTGATCAACCAAGTGTCTCCCGAAATCTTTTTGGATTTTTAAATTTTTCTCATTTTTTTTGTATTTTTGGCGATTGCAAGCTCCCGTGATTCTTCACAAGCAAAGTTGTATCCTCAATGAAAAGAGCACTAGTCCGATATTCTCTCAAAGTGTCAAGATTTTCCTTCATCAAATTGATGTGCTCTAGCATTAGGTTCATGACAACACTCATGGAGGTCGTGGGAGGTGACTCCAACAGGTCAGACTCAGGTGGATGTGAAGGTGGAGGCGGATAATATACATGTGGGGATGGAGGTGGGTAGAAGTCCGAGGTCTGATACTGTGGCTGAGGTGGATATGTACAAAAGTCCGAAAAAGTAGGAGGAGGATCCTCCTGATAAAAGGGAGGTGGACCGGCTGGAGGGAGCGAGGGATCCGCAAAATCCGGATAAAAATCACTCCAGGGATCCATCTCGAAACAAGAGAAGAATGATCGGGAGAACACGACAGTCAAGTCAAGAGGAGTGTGGAGAAAGGCGCAAATGCGCAGAGTGATCGAGTATGCACACAAAACAATCACGAGCAAAAATGAAACAACCAAACCCTCGATTCACCTACTCACTCGGTGAAGACCACAAATGCGGTCTTTTTATCTTGTCTGTTTTAGAGTTAGGTGAAAAAGTCAAGAAGTTGCACAAACACTTAGGGGCTGAAAATGGGATTTGGGCACTAGCCTTAGTGTGTGCGCGAGCAATGTAAAACGAAGACAATGAGGGGATTACTCGCCCCAATACAAGATTTTTCTTTTTGATCGATTTTAGGGTCGAGTAATATTAGCAGTCCCAATTTTATTGGTTATCACTTTTTTGGATTTTTAATGAAAATGCACGATCCTAACGGGGAGTCAATTCCTTTGAGCACCTAGGTTGGCAAAATCAGAGGGAGAGTCGGAAAAGCAATGCAAGCGGCAAATAATGATGGATGCTAAAGCGTAAATGCTCACCTTGCCTCCAGCACTCTACATGCAAGGATGCTCAGCAGAATTGAAACCTAACTAAATGCAAATGCAAAGCCGATGAAATCGCCCTAAGTTTCAGAAATTGCTATTATCGTGAAGAACCACAAGTCGGCCACTTATCTTTAACCTAAGAGTCCGGTCTTGGCTTACCCCTCCTCTTCTCGACACACTCGAGTTCAGGAGTAGCGCTTGATGGGGCTGGCTCACGGCACACGGGTTAAGAGATAAATGAACAGACTGTTTAAACTTTGACTAAGTCCAAACGCGGCTATAGGTACGTGCAAAGATATTAGGTGTTTGGCCTTAGTCTATCGCAAGCAATCCTAAATCTAAGGGCTCAATCACACAAAGTAAGGAAAACAAAACCGGAAAACAAAGTAAGAAAAGGCGATGAAAACCGATGGAAACGCGGTGAGCCCCCAAGTGAACAAACACTTGGAAATTGGGCCCGAATGTCCAAGAGTCCAAGTACCTGTATTATTACAAATTAATAGTCTCTCTCTCACAAAAATAAATGTAAGCTAATCTAATCACTCTCCCTCACTCCTCCTGCTCTCTCCTGCCGGCGTGACCTAAGAAGGCCGGCTCCGCTTCCCAAGGATGCTCCGAATCACCTAAGCAATCCGCCTTGCTCCGCGGTCCCTCGCAAGAAGACAAGAAAAGAGACGGTCAGATAGCTCAACAAGATATATCAAAAATGTAAGAGATGGAAAATAATGCTATGGTAAACAATCACACAATCAAACAAAATGTGAACTACTCGTTGTTGCTCCCCGGCAACGGCGCCATTTGATTTAACCGCAGATTATCGAGGGTCTAAATACGTCGCTGTGGCGACCCACAATAAAATGTGATTAACCAACAATGAACCCACAATCAAGTATCAAACAATGAAAAACAAGTGTGGAGTCAAATTTATTTTTAACTCTGTACAAATGATGTAAAGGGAAAGTATGCAGAGAGTTCGAACACAGGGAGCAAGCAGGGTAATTCACAAAAATGTGCACAAGTATGTGTATGTGATATGTCTACACTAAGCAAGCAAGCAAAGATGTTTTTGTGGGTTTTTAATTTTTAATTTTTTTTTATTTAATTTTTTTAATTTTGTATTTTGATTTTTAATTTTCTGATTTTTATATTTTATATTTTATACTTTTTTTTATATTGGAATTTCAAAGCAATGTAATAAAAGACAAGATAAAAGATTTATAAAGATGTGCAAAAATATCCGAAAATTTAGAAATAAAATGTTTTTGATATTTTTAGGATTTTCTACTGTTTTTTGTGTTTTTGGGGATTTTTCAAGGTGTTTTTGGTATTTTTAATTACTGAAATAACTCAAAACAGTGAAACAAGGGCTGGCTGTGAATAAAATAGGATTTAAAAATAGCAACCAGTAACCAAAAATTTTTCACACTATTTTTCAAATAAAGCTACTGAAATATACAACAAACAGGAGCTGAGTTTGTATTTTTTGGAGTTTTCCTTGATTTTTAGAATTTTTTTGAAGTTTTTGAGTCTTTTCGAATTTTTAAGGTTTTTCTTTTGAGATTTTTAGTGGTTTTTGGACTGACACTAAAATAGGATAAAATAGACACTAGATAATTTTTTTTGAATTTTTCAAGACCTTTTAATATTTTTTTGGCATTTTCTAAGATAGACAGTGCACAAAAAGCATGTTTTTTATTTTTCATAACTATCAAAATGAAACGAAATCAAAAACTAAATTAATAGCGCAGAATAACACGTGTCCAGGAACTAAACCCTATTTTTGTGGAATTTTTGGACTTAAGATGATAGGTTAAATAAGTACAACAAGCATCCAATCAAAAATCAGGCCTGGCAGGGGTATATATGCAAATATCAAAACATCCAAGGTCTAAGTTGCAATTTTCCCAACAAAATTAATACTGAATAAGAAATATTCTGGACCAAACAGCAATAGCCAAAGCCGCAGGGGCTTCCTCGCAAAATCTCCAAGACGCACGTGCGTTACACGCGCGCCTGGCGGGGGCAAAAGTGCAATATCACAAAAATGCGAGGACTAGAATGTAAAATATACAGAACTTTAATACTGCCGATGAAAGTTTATAGGCTGATCGGAAATAACAGGACCCTGGAGGATCCCTCTGCAAAATGCCCCGTCCCCTCACGCGCACATGCACGTGAGGTGACGTGGCGAGGGACCTAAGCGTAAATGCGTGAACGTTAGGGGCCTAAAAGTAAATATTACAAAAATATTAACGCCGCAAATGAATGTTTCGAGGTTATTTAATAAATACAAAGACAAGTCGGGTTTATGGTGCAAAATACCCAACTTAGGCGGGCGTCGACAGTTCGGATCTGCGACTTATGCCACGTGTCGATCGCTGGGCCCGCGATGACGGTTCGGATTCTACGCCCAGGATTAGATCATCAGGAGTGCATCGACGGCTCAGGGCGGCGCCAATCTGACGGTGGCTGCTTCTCAGGGAGAACGGAGGGCGATCGAACGGCTATCGTGCATGGAGGAAGAACAATGGATGAACACGGCCTGGATGACCCTCCAGCACCAAAATCTTCATGCTCGATGCTCCTTTCTCTTCTCTGATGACACCAAGAGCCTCCCAGGTCCACCCTCTATCGATCTGAGGTTTCAAGAAGCTCCAAGGAGCTTCGGTAATGGCAGGCGGAGGAGGCGGACCTGGGCGCTGCTCCAGCAGCCCGAGGAAGGTAGATCCGAGGCTCAGACGCCTCCTTCAGGACCTGCAAAGAAAGAAAAAGAAAGCAACACGCAAGCAGCAGTCCTGGCGTTTATTGGTGGAGAAATCGAAGGCGATAAGTGGTGAAAGTGGTCGTCGGAGCACAAGAGCTCCGGCGAAGTGTTTGATGACGAAATCGGGATGCTTTGATGAGTAGATGAACCAACTAACTACTAAACGCTAATTATAAAATTAACAGCGACAAAGAAAAACATAAAACAAGACCTCAAGGGCTGGATAGCCCAAGGTAAGAACCTCGACGGCCGTATGGCCGGAGGTGGTGGAACACGGTGCTTGGAGGCTCGCCGTACCTCGACGGCAGTGGGGGAGGATTCCCCTGTCACGAGAGTTCGCCCTCAACCCCACCTGGAAGCTATTGGCGCCCAAAAACCGGTTTCCCGAGCTATGGGAAGTGAGGGGGTTGGTTTTGAAACATGGTGGAGAGGCGAGTTTCGAGGAGGAGTCACGGGCGAGCCATGACGATCTGGGAAGATCTGATAGGTCGGCGGGCTAGGTGGATCTACAGGGAAGATTTTTACAGAAGGAAGCGGCGGGAGATCGTGCAAGATTTGGCTGGGAAAAAGCCAAGAAAGAGCTCAAAAAACCAAGCCTGACAGGTCTACAGGGGGTAGGTCAGACTGTTGACCTTGGTCAACAGTCCTGACCTCCTGGTTGGTCCACGTGGACCAACCAGGAAAAACCCTGGAAAAACGTTTTGTTAATTAATTTAAAAATAGTAAATGGCCTTATTAATTTATTATTATAAAATAAAAAATATTCGTTATTTTAAGTAGTATTTTATTATGATTTTTAATTTATTTTATGAAATATATTTTTACAAGTTGCTTTTATACCCCTATATAGGTATATTACATATATATTTGAGTATTTTATTTTTATTTAGGTACTTTTAATTTTAATATTTTTATTTATGATTTTCTAAAATTATAAAATACTTTTATATACACAAATATATTTTTATTTTATTTTTCTGATTTGTTTTGTATATTTAATAAATTATATGAGTATATTACATAGGTATGTATATGAGTATTGTATCTATGTGTTCTATATACAAGTATTTTATTTTTATTTTTATTTTGGTTTTTATTCCACTTTTAATGTACATAATTATTATAAGTATATTCACTACATTATAAAAATATAAAATTATAAAAATAATAAATAAATAATAAATTGAATATTTTAATCTGTACAAGTATACAATGAGGGTCCAAAAGTCAACTTTCAAACCGTAGCTCCGCCAAATGCAAAACTACCGCCATTAATTAGCTTATTTTATTCTATGTACAATTAAAGGTGAGTAGGCTGCATTTGGAGTTTTTATTGGTGAGATACGGGTCTGGGAAGTTGGCATTCTGGATTTTTATTCAGACCATAACTTTTTATCTGTATATTATTTTTCAGTGAAATCAATTTTGTAATTTTCTTTGTTAAATTATCTACAACTTTCATGTACAAAGTTTCTTTATTTGATGTACAAAAAGCGGAACCAAAAATAGGTCCCAAAATGAATAAAGAATGAATAGAATGTATAGGTGTATTATCTGTATTTCTGACCTTATCTCCCCCTACTTTATTCCTTGTCGACCTATTCATCAAGATGCCTAGGTCTCGGGGGTTTTGGGTCATAAAATATTTACAATATTTTATTCTTTTTCTTTTCTTTATTTATTCTATAATTTTGGCCTTAATTACAGTATTTTATACACTAATATAATGCACATGCATGGATGCTAAGATGATGATTTTAATGCTATTTACAGGCATTTGCTAGGGTTTTTGGTGCCAAAATGATAGAATAAAGATGATGAAATGTGGATTCATCAGGTGGTAGTCCCTCGGATCACGCCGGCGAGGTGTGGTGGCTCACGGGCTGTCACCACCGGAGGAGAGGCACTTCGACGAGGATCGGCGGATGATCTACTTCGAGGGCGGCGGAGGTTTAAATAGCAGGGGGTTTGGCCGGTCCTGGAAGCAAATCGGGAGGGGGATTTAACGGAGATTGGAATTGGAGATGGGGTGATCGAAGGTGCGAACATGGAAGGGGATCTACGGCGAGATTACGGGGATGGAGGAGATCCGAGGGGCGGCGGCGAGATACGCGCGGGCGGCGCGGCGAGATTTGGGGGTGAAGAGATTTGCGGTGGAGGTCCCGATTGGGAAGAAGGGGCGGTAGTAGACGAAGATCTCTGGCCGTCCGATCGGCCGAGATCGGGCGGCCAGATGCGAGCCACGTGGCGGGCGATGAGGGGCTGAAGGTGAGGCACGTGTGTGGCGCGTGCCTGAAAGGCACGTGCGTCGCACGTGCTTCATATTTTTAAAATTTTTTTATTATAAAATCGATATATAATATAGCCAAAAATGGTGGACACGTGGCGGCATCTGATGCTGCCACGTGTCAACACCAGAAAATTCAAAAAAATATTTTCTAAAATCAAAAATAAATAGTAAATGACCTCGGATCGAAAAAGGTTCTTCACAAAAATTGCTCGTCTCGATGAGATCTACAACTTTTATGAAAACATCAAAACCAAAATCGATCAATTGTACAAAGTGAATTTTTGGGGTATCCTATGTACATAGAATACCTTAATTTTGGAGTTTTGTAATTTTTATGTCATTTTTAAATCAGGTAAAAATACGTAAAAATTACGGTAAAATCAAAGATAAATAAAGACACCTTAATCTAATTTTTTTGTATTTTTATTAATTAATAAAATATATACATAAAATAATAAGTCAAAAACCGCTAAAATACACAATATACAAAAGAGGCCCAAAAACCCAACTTTTACATATGAGCTCTGATTCACTTGAACTTGGTCTTGTTTTGAAGGTAATTGAATGTACATTAGTTCAAAAGTGAGTAGGATTAAATCGGACACTAGATGAGGAAGATATGGGGCTTTTAGTCCGAAAATCCTGAAATTAGGGTTTGGGTTTTTGGTCCACTTATTTGGGTTAGTTATTTTTTTGTATTTTTTCTTTATTCTTGTTAGTGATATGTACACAGTAGAAGTGGTTTTGAGTCATTCGGAGTTAGCATGAATGAGTTAAAAAATCAGGGAAGTTAGGCGATTTACAGGTCATTTTGGCTTGGATTTTTGGCTTCTTATTTTGTGCAGATTTTTGTGCTAAAATGTAATTCTTATGAAATCATGCATGAATGCTAATTATGCAGAATAGATGCTAAAATGATGTTGATTTTAAGGGATTTGAGTTTAATAAATGAGATTTAGAGTGATGAATACGAGATTCATCAACTAGCCATAGATATGACATGATATTCAGTCTTGGATCGTTTCTTGCTCGTCTTTTTCGGATTCAGCCGACTCTTCACAAATCTCTTAAGATCGGGCACATATTCCATGGCTTTGATCAATGGAACCTCTAAGATCGGACTCTTGCAAAATGCTTCCATTTCAGAATTGTCCAATTTTTTTGAATTTTCAATTTTTTCAAATTTTTTAGTATTTTCTATGATATGGTCAGCAGGGGGGTCAAAGGTCAGTGGTTGTGTCTGATTGTAAGTCACTTGGTAATCCAGTGGTTCGCATGGTGGTGGCCTCACTTCTTCTGAATTTTGCATAGACTGGATGAGATCATATATTCTTTCTATTAAATGCCTGCTCTATGATAAATCCGAGCAATCTCATCCTCAAACATCTCATGACTAGTGATTGAATAATCGTTCTCCACATGTCGTGATTTTGGCATGTAACCTTGAGTAGAGTCATGATTGGTCATTATGGTCTGGTCATGAGTTATATTTCCTTGACTTTGATTTTCTCGTGGATTGTCGAAGGAAAATTGATTGTACTCGAGAGGATAGTTATCTTGAGTAGGGGATAGTTTAAGAGGTTGTGAGATCATAGTAATCGGAAATCGTGTTCTACTGTCAATATCGGTCACTCTATTGTTCATCCTCGATTCTGATCTCTCTGTCATGTCCATAAGATTGTCAGAATGTGAGAGAGGGCTATTACAAGAAGAAGTGTGGTCATAGGGTGGGATGTATGGGCGGGAAGAGAATGATGGCCGAGGGTAACTTGATTTGAAGATCAGGTTTCCCTGAGGAGTGTGAGAAGAAGGATATTGGGACATGGTCATGGAGATTGGGAAAGAAGACCACCGTGCTGACATCTTGTCCATAGGTATGGAATGATCAGCTAACCATGATTTGATTGAGATTGCAAAGTCTTTGACGCACACAAATCAAATACAAAACAAATACGCAGATTTACCCACTCAACACTGGTGAAGGCACGTTAGGGTTTATCTTTTCAATTTTAATTTAATGACATGCCAATCTTGAAAATTAAGCGGAGCTATTAGGTACCGAAGTATTTCACAAAGTCTGTCCCGAGTTCGTACAACTAGTTACACCTACTCTCAGCCAGTATAGGTGTAAGTACGGACCGTATAAACGGCTACCCGTGTTACTTGATGACGGAGCCTTCTACGGTGTCCTCTAAACCACCTACTCTACTAAGGGAAGTCGGACTGTAAACGGCTACCCGAGACCCTCACTGAAAAGTAGCTAATTGTTTTTAAAATCAGTAGTCTGAATGAAGTACTTCGGTTTTTGGCTCTATCCTAAGGTGTGTGATCTTGTCCTTAAAAATAATGAGTGGGTTTCTCTCCACCAAACACAGGTTAATTTTAGGTCAGTTTATTTACAGTTACCTTGATTAGCAGTCCCAATTTTAGATTAAGGTTATCATTGCGGTATCTTTGAGCACAGAAATTCATGCCTAACGAGCATTCCCAATTCCTTTAAATCCTAGGTTGTAAAACTTGAGAAAGGAGAATCGAAAAAGCCAATGCAAACGTAAATCAATGATGCATGCTTAAGAGAAAGACTTACAGTGAATCCTCTCGTTCTTCATGCGGGATGCAGTACAAGGAATTTAAAATTTACACTAGATGATATGCATAGATGAAAACGCCCTAAACATATAGTTCTATTAGCGGGAAGAATTGATTTAAATTTTTGTCTAATGTTGAACGATCTATAGTGCGTTTAATTAGTGAAAATGTGGCCTAAGAATTACGAGCACAATCAATGATAGAGAAACAAGCTTATATGTGCCTAAGTCCTACGCCACTCAAGTCGAGTCCCAACCACACAGAAGGGGTTGAAACAGACCCGACACACCACAGAAAAGTTCAGTCCAGGGTTCAAAGAGAGGGACCCTGAGAATAATGCAGAAATTTAAACATATACTAACTCTCTCTCTCTCTCTCTCTCAAAATAAAAATCAGACTTCTTTGCAGGTCCTTGATTGATATCCAAAATTAGCTCCGAGTACTCTGCGAAGAGAGAAAGTGCGGTTAGTATCAGAAGAAGTAAAAAAATGACACAAAAATTAATTTCATAGAAATTAATTACAAAAAAGTGATTTAAAAACCTAAAAATTCGTCGTTCCCCAGCAATGGTGCCATTTGATGAACGTCAAATTTACTTCTTTAAAAGTGATGAATTGTAGTAGTATAGGAGGCAAATTCGGTTCAGCAAAAACCACAATCTTTGAATGTTGTGGAGTATTTTTACTTGGCAAGTCTACCAAGGTCGAACATAAGGAACGGTGATTCTTAGTTGAGTGGTTTTAAATTAATTCAATAATTAATTAATGTTTGATTAATTTCTGTGTTGAAGAATTTACAATGCAATGATGGCAATGCTATGCAAGGAAAATAAACAGAATTGATGCTGCCCAGGATATGTGATTTGAATTAATTCCTCTAATAATATGATCAGTAATTTCACAAGATTAATCACAAATAAAAAATGATCTAACTTAATGCTTCATGTTAATAAATTTAAGCTCAGAATAAATTGAAGCGAGATATCCAGCCTCCAAATATCTTTGAATCAATTACTCGAATAGTTGGCCATAATCTTAAAGGAATAGATCTAAATTAATCCCCTGTGAAATCTAAAATATTGATATTAATCAACAATGATCATCAGTGTTTGTAATCATCATCAAAATTCCTGCAAAAATTTATCGTTAAGTTCTCAAGCACAAGTATGTCAAAATGAGCCTGCATATGCCAACAGAGATCCTCAAATGATAGTTCTCAATGAACAAACTTAGATCAATTCACAAGCTATGCTAAATGGTAGAGCACGAAAAGAGCTTCAAAATGACATATTATATGCGAAAAACGGAGTTCGTATGAGAAAGATATGCTAAAATGAAATTGAGGGACTAAAATGTAAATAAAATAAAGTTTTCCTTTCAAAAAAGGTCCCTGGAGGGGCTTATCTATAATTTCTAAAAATCGATGACGTCCTTCTGTAATTTACCCACAGGCGGGGGTATTTTAGCAATATCTGAAACTTTTAGGGGTATCCGTGCAATTTTTCCACGCGCACGTGTGTTACATGTGCGCCCTGAGGCTTGGTGGCGGAGGTTGAGGCTCGGGCCCGGGCCTAAGGTTCGAAGCCCGAACCATAGGCTCGGTGGGGGAGGCGCGAGGCTCGGACCGAGGCTGAGGCTCGGAAGGTCCGAGCCTCCACACGGCAACCTGATATTGCTTCGGAGGACCCGAGCCTCGGGGCTGGGGCCTAGGCTCGGGTGGGGTGGTGCGGCTGAACCGGGGCCGTGGCAGGCGGAGGCGGTGAGCAATGGCGAAGGCGGAGCGGGCCAGCTGCTGGGGCGGAGGAGCTCGGCCGACGCACGACCGAGCGGAGGAAGCATGGAGATGGTACCGCCACAGTGCTGGGACGGAGCGGTGGGCGGAGCCGGCGTCACGAGGCGGTGGGCTCGATGCTGGAGCTCGGCCATGACGGTGGTTGATGGAGTCGATGGTGGCCTTGAGCACGGTGACAGGTGGTGCTCGGGGGTGTCGGAGGCAGCCGAGCTTGGGCGGCGGAGATGCGGAGGAACGGCGGCTCCGTCGATGGCGTGCGGAGGTGTGAGGTGAGGTGGTCGTGTTCCTGCAAAGTTGATTAGGTCAGGTGAGGCGAGGGATGATGGGTGGACGGTGGGTGGTTGCTCTAGGCGTTGGGGTGGACTGTGAGGAGGACAATGGTCCTCGTCGGTCTTCGCCTCGAGACCTTGGTGAGGAGGTCGAAGCTGGGCAATGCTCAAAGATACCGCAGAGGAGTGTAAGATTCCTCTGGATCGCACCGTACCATGGTCGTTGTCACCGGCACTGGAGGACGAAGGGCGGATCGATCCGATGGCTTGCGAGATGGCGGAGCTTTATAGGGGAGAGGATGGTGGCGGTTACGCGCGAGGGAAGTGAATGGAGGCGGCGCGCATAACGGCTGGGCGTCGCCCATGGTGTTGTTTAATGGCAGGAGAACGGCTGCTGGGAAGGGGAGGCAATGGCTGGGGAAGATGACCAGGGTCACGTGCGTAGCACGTGACCCGGGTGCGGCTGGAGAGAGAGGGAAAGCGGGGTGCCACGTGGCACGCCCTGGAGCTGCCACGTGGCGCCAAAAAAATTTCAGATTTTGGAGAGGAAAAAAGAGATAGAAGGAAGACCTCGGATCGAAAACTTTCCTTCACGAAAGTTGTTCATCTCAACACGATCTACAACTTTCTTGAAGGACCCATGAGTAAAAGAGGTCATCTGTGAGAAGTAGTATTTTTTGTGGTTCTCCGTGTGTATAGAAAACCGACTTTTTGGAGTTTTGTAATTTTTTTGGTGTTTTTAGAGAGGATAAAAATCAAGAAAAATACTATAAATACAAGAAAATTATTTACATACTAATCTATTTTTTTGGATTTTTAATAAATAAGAAAATAGGAAAATAAAATGGAAGTAAGAAACACACCATTTTTGTACAGACTCTCAATGGACACTCGGATTCGGTCAGTTTCTTTGATTTAAGCTTTAATCTGGATTTGAATTTTTGTGTCACTCAATAAAACTTTCATCAAAGAACACAAATGAAGAGGAAATAAAATTAAAAGGGTTAATTTTTACATAAAAACTCAGGTCAAAAATAGCAAAAAGTCAAAATACGCAAAAGAAGCCCAAAACCCAACTTTCACTTATGAGTTCCAATTTTACGAAATTGATCTTGTTTAAAGGTATTTGAAAATGAAGTACTTTAAAAGTGAGTAGACCAAAAACGGACACTGTATGTAGGAGATATGCTCATTTAGTCTGTCAGATGTGAAATTAGACTTTGGGTTTATTTGACACTTATTTGAGTTAGTATTTTTTATTTTTTATTTAATGAAGTTAGTAATATCTATACAATGGAGGTGGTTTTGGGTCAATCAGAGTTAGGATGAATTATTTTCAAATGTGAGAAGTTAGCGGCTTTTTGGGCTAATTTACACTTGGGATTTTTAATGCAATTATGCATGATGAAATGCAGATTTCATTTACACATGTATGAATGCTAATGATGCTTTGTTAATGATTAATAGCATGTGAATATTGGGGAACATAGCCTAAATGACCAATTTTAGCATGATGAATACGGAATTCATCACACATACATCCGTCCGCCCGCACATGCAGTGACGGAGAGAGGGGGGCGGGTGGGGGTTTAGCCCCCCCAGCTCTCAACCAAAGTCCTTATTTATATTTAATACATAGTATTATATATAATCTAAATACATTATTTAATAGTTAAAACATACATGTTAGGTATAATAGCCCCCCATATCTTAGCAAAAAAATCAATGTATATATATGATCTAATTACAACAATTAATCGTTAACATTACATGATGTGCATAATCGGATACAAACACACACACACACACACACACACACACACACACACATATATATATATATATATATATATGTCAATCATCATACCCGTTTATAAATCGTCATGGATTAGTTTTTATTTAGCATATATGGTATAGATAACGATCTTTCTTTTTTTTCTTTGCATATAAGATATGAATTTGGATACATCTTTCATTTTTTAAGATCTTAAAACGGATATGATTGCATATTTTTCTAGTATATACATAGAGATTAATGGGGCTGCCCCCTTCGGGCAGCCAACATGGCTGCCCCCGCATCGTTTTCGACGCTTTTTTTATTTTTTTTCAAAAAATATCGCCATGTATATCCATCCCTATATCCCTCCTATATGTCATTCGAATTTCGTCAGAAACAGAGACTCCTACTGCCTCCATACGGACAATCATTTTTAACGGTAACAGGATTTTTTAAATCGACACCATTTCGATGGAGGCCGTAGGAGTCTATGTTTCTGACAAAATTCGAATGGCATATAGGAGGGATGTAGGGATGAATATACATGGAGATATTTTTCAAAAAAAAATAAAAAAATACCGAAAATGGCGTGGGACAGCCATTGTTGGTTGCCCCAAGGGGGCAGCCCCATTAAACTCATATACATATGGGTTTAATGCGGCTGCCCATAAGGGGAAGCTAACTTGGCTCCCCCACTCCATTTTCCCCATTTTTTTATTTTTTTTGAAAATTTCTTCCGTGAATATTCATCACTATATTCCTATATTATGTTATTAAAATTTCGTGCGAAACAGAGACTCCTACGGCCTCCATCCAAACAGTCATTTTTTAACAGTAACAAAATTGTAAAAACTACTCCATCTGGATGGATGTCGTAGGAGTCTCTGTTTCATACAAAATTTTAATAGCACAATATAAGGATATATTGATGAAAATCCACGGAAGAAATTTTCAAAAAATAAAAAAAATGGGGAAAATGGGGCGGGGGAGCCAAGTTAGCTCCCGCTCAAGGGGGCAGCCCCATTTTACCCTATACATGTATGGATACATGCATATTTGTATCAGCATGTTTGTAACCCTGTTTTTATCTGCATCGATTTTAAAATAGTACGCGGATACATGTACACATGTCAAAATACGTATAACACATATGATAAGGGATTGGTAGACATATTTATATTTGGGATAATTACACCCATAACCCTGAGTAATTCCTCAATCTCAATCATAACCCTGTATAATAGCGAATTACACGAGCAACCCTGAGTATTGCTTAACTCCTACATAACATGACCCTGTGTTATGGTCCGTTTGATGTGCCCGTTATATATGACGGTTTCTGTTAAAAAAAGGACAAAATTATCCTTAACAGTCACTCTTATTTACAAATCGTGCCATCGATGTTCTGCAAGCCTCCAAAGACACCGGAATTGCCTGCAATCTCCATGGCCCTCCTCCACCGTCTGCATGGGGCCGCTCCGGCCGCCGCCGTTGGAGTCGTTACCACCTGCGAGACTGCTACCACCGTCGCGCATATCCGCAATCACCATCTGGGGTGGATAGACCACCTGTGAGTTCGTCCCACCTCTGCAGATGACTGCCTGACCACCTGGAGTCGATCACCACTACGAGTCATCACAACTGCGCACACGTAACAGCATGACCCCCGCGAGCTCCAGCCCATCGCCGATTGTCGATCTTCACCACCTCCTCCGCTGGAGCACAACAACGTCGTCGCTCCCTCCACCACCGACTCCTGCCGCAGCGAGCGGCCGCGGCTATCGCATCTACCATCGCACTCTACATGGATTCGCCACTTGTGCGCTCCCTTCACCACCATTTGGAGTCGCCCCCTCCACCAGATCTTCGTTGTCCTCCCTTTGACCTTCACCGGCGTGCCCCCACATTAACATCTACTTCCGTAGGTCCGCGACCCACCAACTTGGGTGTGTGTCCCCCAGCGCCTCCATGCATACCACTCTTCACCGTTCCACTGCTCGAAGGAAACCTCCATTCTCAGTAGCCACACCGCGCTGCCATCGCATCCAAGTCGTGCACACACTTTCCTTCACCAATCCACCACAACCATCCAGTCACTATCGCCGTTGGAGCAAGTCGCGTCCTCACCCGAACCATCCCCCGTGCTTGGGCGAGAAGAAGAGGAAGGGGCGGTGGCCCGGAGGAGGGGGCTTCAGGCGCGCGTAGGGCGGGCGGGGAGGGGGTGCTCAGGGGGTGGGTGGGGTGCCTGCGGCCGGAGAGCAGAGGAGGAGATTGTGGTTGCGGGCGGCGGAGGGGCAGAGTGGGTGGCTGCTGGCGGAGTGGGTGGCTGCAGGAGAGGGATGGAGGAGGAAGAAGGGGAGGGGATCAAGAAGGAAGCCTTTTTTATTTTTTTTTATTTTTTGAAAATTTAGCAGCCGTTGGATATGCTCAGAGTTAGATTAACCCAATAGCATGGTTGGGTTAAGGAGAAAACTAACGGAGGGTCATGAGTGTGAGACGGAGTGACTACTCAAGGTTTCTCGTGTAATTCGCTATTATACAGGGTTATGATTGAAATTGAGGAATTACTCAGGGTTATGGGTGTAATTATATCTTTATATTTTTTTTCATCCATATAAGTAAAAAGTATTGTATAATGTTACTTGTTTGAACATATTAATTTTAATGACATTACTTAATAGAGTTTAATGGGGTTGCCCCTTTGGGGCAGCCAACAATGGCTGCGCCCGCGTCATTTTCGGTGTTTTTTTACTTTTTTTGAAAAATATTGCCATGTATATTCCTCCCTATATCCCTCCTATATGTCATTCGAATTTCGTCAGAAGCAGAGACTTCTACGGCCTCCATCGAGACAGTGTCCATTGAAAAAATCTTGTTACCGTTAAAAAATGGCTGTTTGGATGGAGGCCGTAGGAATCTCTGTTTCTGACGAAATTCGAATGGCATGTAGAAGGGATATAGGGATTAATATACATGCGATATTTTTCAAAAAAAATAAAAAAATGCCGAAAATGGTGCAGGGGCAGCCCCATAAACTCTACCTAATATCACAGTAATAAATATGTATTTCAGTGATATGAAGAGTTTTGTAGGGATCGTTTTGTCAATACGATGTTTATAGACATTATTTATGTTCGATTATAAGTTTATATGGGTATTTTTTGTAAAAAATACTTTCCCAGTATTAGTTTTAATCAATTACGAAGTTATTGGAAGCTCGCCTTATAGATTAAGTTTGTTTCCACACACCCAACCTCATAAATTAAAACTTCCGTTAATATTCTACATATCCTCCAAATTTCTCTCAAATCCGATATCATTTCCTATTTATCTTAGTGGTTAAAAGTTCAATAAATATTTAAGCAACTTAAATCTTATTTAAAAGAGAACCAGACTCATTACCATTGATATAAAATAGCAAATGATCGTGGATTTGAGCGAAAATCGAATGATATGTATAACATTATTCGAAGATTTACCGGTTGGATTTTAAGAAACAAATTTCAACAAAGTAGCTTTTGTAACGCACATTATAATAGAGGAGCCCCTCCTGAAATACTAACAAGTAAAATGACAAGGTAAATTAGATAAATAATTTACCCCCTCCACCCCACCCCCAAATAATTTAGCCCCCCCCCCCCAAGAAGAATTTTCAGGCTTCGTCCCTGCGCACATGCACGCTCGCACAAGCACACACACGCACATGCACATGCACGCACGCACACACCCATACACCCACACACAACCCACACAGAGAGAGGATTTCCTTTCAATAGGATGTAGTCCTTCCTAAATTCAAGAAGATCAATTCCTTTTTTGTAAAAAAATATGATGACTTTAGTAGAATATGTATACAGTCTTGTATTATAATGTGCAGTTTTTATATTTATATTATAAAGTGCAGTTTTTATATTTATATTATAAAGCGCAGTTTTGTATGCAATTTTGTATTTATAATGTGTAGCTAGGTTGCATCCTTCCTGAGTTCAGGAAGGTCACCATCTTTTTGTGCAAAACACGAGCACTTTAGTAGAATATGAATACAGTTTGTATTATAACTGCACATTATAAATACAAAGCCGAACACTATAATACAAACATTAAAATTGTATATTATAATACAAATTGTAATATATTCCACTAAAGTTATAGTGTTTCTTTTTACAAAAATGGGGCAACCTTTCAGAACTTAGGAAGGACCGAATCCTATTAAAAGGAAGGAGGCCCTTCCAATAGGACGCAGTCCTACCAGAGTTCAGGAAGGCCACTCTCTTTTTGTATAAAACACGAGCACTTTAGTAAAATATGTATACAATTTGTATTATAGTTGCACATTATAAATAGAAAATTGCATACAAAACTGCACATTATAATGCAAACAATAAAACTACACATTATAATACAGATTGAATATGTACTCTACTAATTTTATCGTGTTTTTTTACAAAAAGAGTCGGCCTTCCTGAACTCAAAGGATTGAGTCCTACTGGAAGGGCATCCTTGGGGGGCCTTCCAATATGAAGCGATCCTTCCTGAGTTCAGAAAGGCCGATCCCTTTTTGAAGAAAATTCGAGTACTTTAATAGAATACATATACTACTTGTATTATAACAGCACATTATAAGTATGAAACCGCACACAAAACTCCACATTAAAACCACACGTTATCGTACATATTGCTTATGTATTCTACTAAAGTCATCGTGTTTTTTTACAAAAAAGGGAGGCCTTCATGAACTCAGAAAGGACCACGTCTTATAGGAAGGAATAGGGGACCCTTCCAATGAGGTGGTCCTTTCCTGAAATTTAAAAAGCTACTGTCAAATTTATAAATTATTTTAAAAAAATAAAAATATAAACTGCACATTGTAAAATAATAATGATCGTACTGTTTTTAAAATATATCATCTATATTGTAACTAACCTTTTTATCCAATATAATAATATTTTCATAAACTTTTCTTTATATACATATGTTATAATTTAATGTTAAATTTATGGAGTTAGAAATCATAAAATAAATAGAGAAAACACCTAAATTGGTGTTGTTTCCATGCATCTAGGAAAGACTCACCTCATTGGAAGTTTCCCTTTTATATAAAATATCTTTCCAATGAGACATGATCTTTCCATCTCTAAAGAAGGTCAACAATCTCATGCATCCGTAATTAATTCGATGATTGTTATTAAATGTATGTTAATATTATTATTTAATTTATCAGAAACTTATTTTGATCATTATTCATTATCTAAATATAGTATGCAACAACCTAATATATCTCCTCAATAATCTCTCTCATAATCTTTCCATTCATTTCAAAATTTCACACATACAAATAAAATATCTCCTCATTAATCTCTCTTATAAGCTTTCCATTCATTTCAAAATCTCACACACGCAAATAAAATATCTCATTCTTAAATCTCTGTCCTAATCTTTTCATTCATTTTAAAATTTCACATGCATAGAAAGCGAGAGGAAGAGGAGGATGTTAGGTGTCGCTTGTCTCTGTCGTCATTGCCCGTCTCCACTGTGCACACATCACATGCCTCGTCTCCCCCATCTTCACATGCCTCATCATCCTCTTTTCCATCTTCGTCTCCGTCTTTACCGTCGACATGGCCGGCAAGAGGTTCTTCCCCACCTTCATTCCCTTCTTCACTGTTGACATGGAGTGATTCACAACAACATGTGTGGCCTCATAAGCAAGGCGGAGTGGGTGGCATGAGTAGTTGTCAGGGGATGACGCTGCGACATTACAAGAAATTCTTCACGGAGGCGATGATAACAATGTGTAGATTGGATTACGACATGTGTAGCACGTTGGTGCCAGTGCAAGGAGCCCATGCAACCGTTATATCTTACCTAACTCATTTGTAGTATACAATATTGATGTGTATTATATAATTTTGATGTGTATCATACATATTTGATATGTATTTTTACATAACAATTTGGTGTGAATGACAATTGAAGTTTTTCTATATATCTTGTATATTTGATGTGTATAGCATAGTTTGGATGTTTATTATATATTTTGGATTTGTATTATACATATTTGATTTGTATTTTACTTATCGATTTAGTGTGAATGTCTACTGTATTTTTACAAAGAACCATAGAAAATTTATTCTATAAAAAATCATATAGTCGTTACAAAGAACCATGCATTAATTGCTAATATGAATTGTATTATAAAAAGAACCATACAAATTTTACAAATGCCCATGAATTTTGAAGGAACCTTGGATTCTATAAAAACATATAATCGTTAGAAAAGGAACCACATATTCTACAAAAAAAATACGTGAGGATACACATATCTTTCTCATGTAATGTTGTCCAGCACGAAATCGGATATTATTTAAATAAGGTATTGCAAAAAAATACCAAATTTAGATCTAGCTAAATTAGTATTTTGAAATATTAAATGCATGCATAATTAATGCAAAAGAGAATGATCAAAAAACATGTTTGGGCAAAGAAATTGATGGTGCCAATAGATTTGAATCTAATGACTACGATTGTCGGCCTTCCTTACACATGGAAGAACCATGCCCCATTGGAAGGGACCACTACATACATACATACATACATACATACATATCTTGCAATGACAAGCCACGTCGATGTAGCCTATCAGTAAGGAAATCCTGTTGGTGAAGTATGGATGTGATCATAAATCATATTGGTGGATCTTATGTATGACAATAAATTTAAGAGCACTCACTTAATCATATGTAATTAGAGGTTTGAGAGTACATTTATTGCTTGCAACAACAAGAATTTGGTGACACTTTCTTCTCCCATACTTTGTGAATGAAAGAATAAAAATGAAAATGAAAATTTACTTATTTCCCTTGTCATACTCTGACATGTTATGCTTAGCGATACAATGCAAATACATGATCTTTCAACATGAACTAAATAATGTTCATATATCAGTGTTCTTACCATTAAAAAGATCGGAGTTCAATTCTCTCCTTGCGGGATTGTGTTAGGAAGCAAAAGTCAGCGTAAAAAATAGTCGAATCTTTCAACATGGATATGAGCACGAATCCATGCAGTCGACCCTATCTAAAGCGAGACAAGACTTCACCATTTATGTACTTGCAAATGCATTGAATTAAATGCATGGCAACATTTGATGCTATTATGTTATAATCATGTCCAGAAACATTTGGGCAGGATTCAGATCGGTCCAGGGCAAGGTTGTTACATGTATATATGTAAATATGTAAGCATATATATAACGTGTACATGCATATAAATATATGGATGTATGTGTATGTGCATATAAATATCGAATCGAACTATTGTCAAATGAGTTCATATTTTAACTCAGTTTCGATTCATTTGCTAATCGAATCCACAAGTTAATTATGAATTCAATTTGTTTTATTTCGAATCAATTTTTTTTAAAATTTTTATCGACCGGATCCTAATCGAACTCAGATCATTCAACTGAAACCATTCAATTCAATTAGCACCCTCGATGGTAGTACCCCAAAATCCAAACATGATGTGTGCCTTGGATACTGATTTACACTCAGGTAAACTAGTTGCTCAATTTATTAAAATGGTATGAGTGAACTCCTCAATTAAATCCAATCGCCTATTAATAAAAAAACTGGTTTAAGAAACTAAAGAAGAACTATTTGCTATTTCTTTTGTATTTAATTCTCATTTTCTGAATTTGCATTGATACCTTTGTATTTGTATAATAATTTAAACCATCATTTGGCATTTACTTTTAATTAGAAAAATTACAAAACATTGAAAAAATAGTTCTCTATCTTATGAATGTTTAATGGTATTTTTGTGAGCTGTATTAATTTGTTAAAATTTGTTTGATGCTAAAATGCATATTTTACCAATTTATGGATAATTAATTCATGATAAAAAACCTCTTGCTCTAACAATTCATTAAAAATCACATTAGATATGTTACTTGCTCTCTGAATTGTGCCCAAAATCACATGATATTTGCATGCATAATGTTGTCTGAATAAATAGTTTTGTTAAATTGGTGATTGATTTTTAATTCTCTATAACTTATCATTTTTAGGATTTAAAATCTCTAATGGATTCCTATTAATTAGATCCATCTAGGATAATTTTATTTCTGGAAAATAATTAGATTTGCTATTTATTAAAAATAGCTAACTAAAAATCACACATTATGTACATTTAATTCATAAAAAATCATTTTGCTTCTTGATTTTTAAAAAAAATGTTAGTTAGGTTAATTTCATCATATTTAACCTTCTGTCAAACTTTCATATTTTTTCATTTCATTTGCATGAAAATTTGCATAAAAATATATAAAAGTGTTGCTTTTTCATGCATGCATTTTACATAGTAAAAATATAAAAAAATATGTTTCTGAATTGTCATTGCATAAATAATTATTAAAAAAATAAACTTCTGGATTTTTGAACCTATTTTTACATTAATTTAGATTTTTCATTCTAGGCTGATTTGATCTTAACATTGTTAGTATGCAATTGCATCTCATCATTATTTACATTAAAAACAATCGGAAAAAAATCTCTAAAAAAACTTAGCACCTAAATGATCTGAAAATCATTATAAGGAGACAGTGGCCTCTCTAAGCTCAACATTAGGCTAGCCAAGTAAAAAATAAATACCTTTAAATTTGATTCAACACAAACAATTTAGATGTTTTTGAGAAATCCTAAAGGGCCCGACTACAATGCATTAATTCCACATTCTTAGAAAGGGAATCTTGAGGGTTCTTCCTATACAACAATCCAACAACTACCGATAAAGAAGAGAGATATGAGTGCACATTATGTTGTGAGTCATCTTAAGGACATTGTGTTTGCACACACTATCCTAGATAACGGTTCTTTAATTAATCTCTTACCCTAGTCTTATATGAGAGTATGGAGTTAAAACAACTCAGCAAATCACGGCCTTACTTCAGTTCATCGACAAGTCCACAAAGAGAGCTAAAAATGAGGTTAAAAATGTTATCAACTAGATTGCAAGACAAGAATACATGGTGAACTTCATTACCCTTGATATAGAAATCCCCAATCATTTGAGGGATTATCATATCATTCTAGGGTGACCTTTCCTTAGGATCGTTGGAGCTTCCTTTGACTATCAAACTGGAATGATGAAGTTATGTTCTCCAAGTGAAGAAGTGGAACTCGAGATGCAACAAACGAAGTGGTTGGCAGAGACCTGACTCAAAAATCAATACAAATTACTTGTCTTTTGAGGCAGAGTGCAAAATGATAGGCACAATTAGGCCATGGAAACATAACCCAGCAGTACTAGGCGAGATCCTCCCATCTTAAGAGGATAGTGTTCACGATGCAATTTGCCATGTGTTGCCAAGCTTCTTAATCGGTGCATCACCCTACTCCATTGATGTGGTAGAAGTTCCTTCGGATTTGTCAGTTACATCTTTCACGGAACAATCAAATGGTGAAGATGATGAGTCAGACGTGGCATTGGCCAAATTACAGTAGACCTTTGATGATCAATTAACTTTCAGAATGTTAATAAGACGAGTCATCCTTTTATTAATAGGTGGTTGGATTTAATTGACGTTGAATTTTTTCGATAACGCATTAACCGAAAATAATGATAACATCCATTCGTATTTACACATTTTGATGGCATCAATTTGGTGGTGAACCTTGAAAGAGATTTTTTTAATAATTATTAAAAAAATTCAAATCAATTAAACAACCATCAAATTACAATATTTAAAATATAGCTAGCAATTAGTACCCGAGGTGCTGACTTGGAGGGAAATCCTCAAATAGGTACCTCAAGTATTGGGGCTAACCCTTTTGAATTATTTGCAGTTCCATCATTCATTTATTGTTGATATTTTTTTCAACTAATCCTCATTTATTATAAAAAAAATACAACCTTTTATCTACTGAAATTGTTCTTTCTTACTCTTTTCTATTTTTTTAAGTTTATAATTCTTTTCCTTCATTATATATGTTAAATCTATTATTCTAACTAATTATATTTATACATAAGATTTAAAGCTTATTCAATTTCATGTTCATTGTAGAACAACAACAAATATAATACCTTTATATATATAGGATATCTTTCAAATGAGACATGGTCCTTCCATCTCTAAGGAAGGCCAGCGATCCTGGGCGTACATAATTAATCAAACGGTTATTATTAAAAGCATGTTAATATTATTATTTAATTTATCAAATACCCATTTTGGTCATTATGCATTATCTAAATATAGTATGTAGCATCTCAAAATATCTCCTCATTAATTTCTCTCGTACTCTTTCCAAAAATCCCATACGCATACCTAAAATATCATCGGGGAATGGGAGGAGCATTCGCATGTCTCGTCGTTGGATTGAACGGATGGGAAGATCCGGCCAGCAAGAGGTCGAGAGATAACGAGCATTTGCAGGTCTCGTCGTTGGATCTCCTCCATACGGGTTCCGTCTCCACCGGTTTGGGGCTCTCTATGCTCGATGATCGCCGCCTCGCAGGCTCTTCGTTGGCCGATTCGTCGTTGTTCCCACTCTTCAGGGATGAAATTGGCAGGGAGATGTTCCGACAGAACGCCGAGATGGATAGGTTCCTCAAAGTTCAGATTTTTCCGGTTTTTGGCATGATTTTGTTTAGGGTTTGGATAGATTTTGTGGTTTTGAGAATAAAAGTTCAATTTTTTTAAAAAGGTTTGCAGATTGTTTATTGCAATTTCATCTTTACTTCGTTAAGTTTTGATTTGTTGGTCGACCATATACCGAAGGATTCGACTAGTAATTTGATAGTATTTTGAAGCATTTTCAAAATTTGGTTCTCAACTTTGTGCTTCAAATGGAGCTTGAGTTCATAACTTAGTGCCTGTGATGATGATCCTGTGTATCTTCCGCTATTGATAAAACCTCACGTATCTTATTAAATGCATATAGGTTGCATAAGCAGTTTACGAAACCGTTTGTTTTGGTACGCGCAAATTACAGGATTCATCTTTTTTCATTGCTTTTCTTCTGATTTGTTGTCGACTCAGAGCTTTTTGTAGACCATGCTGTTACTTCAGTTTGTGTGTTTTGCTTGTTTGATTAAACATTGATGTTGTTTTGGGACATGGATTTATATTTGTGCTTCAAGATGAAAGATTGAAGCAAGCCATACCGGAGAAGATACATGCTAAGCAATTTCAGACCCTTGCATCTGTTGAGGAAAAGATCCTACGCAAGCTCCACGAGAAAGAGACAGAAGTTGATATTGTGAACAGAAGTAGATCGATGACGGCATGTGTAGATCTTCACGCATGCGGCAACGACAATGTATAGATCGATGACGGTGCATGTAACACGGCAAGGTGCTACAACCAGTCCTGGATGAAGAATGATTCTCAGTTTGATACAATATTGATGTGTATTATACAATATTAATGTGTATTTTACATTTTTGATATGTATTATACATATTTGTGATGTATTTGTACAAATCAATTGGTTGCGAATGAAAATTGAAATATTTACATATCTTATATATTTGATGTGCATTACACATTTTGGATGTGCATTATACATTTTAAATGTGTTTTATACAAATTTAGTTTGTATATTCGCATCAATTAAACGTGAATGACTACCCCAATTTTTACAAAAAACTATACAAATATTATTATACAACAAACCATACAATCGTTACAAAGAACCACACATTAATTTACTAACATAAATTATATTTTACAAAGAACCATATCAAATTTACAAATAACGGATGACTTCTTTAATAAACAACGAATTCTACAAAAAACATATAGTCATTACAAAAGGAATCTTGAATTCTACAAAAAAATGCGTTAGGATACAAACATATGCCCCAGATAATATCGCCCAGCACAAAACTAGATATTTTTTAAATATGGTATTACGAAAAATACCAAAAATAAAACAAGTTAAATTTAATATTTCGAAATATTAATTAACATGCATAATTAATGCAAAAATTGATGACCAAAATGCCCTTTTGGGCAACAAAATTGAAGGTGTCATTGGATTTGAATCCGATGGCTCAGATCGTTGGCCTTCCATAGGGATGGAAGGACCACGTCTCATTTGAAAGGCCCTATATATATATATATTTAAATAATTTTCTATAATTTGTATAAAATGTTAACTTAAGAAATTAAATAATAATATTATTATTATATTTAAATTAAAAAATACCACTATTGTGGTAGTCAATGTAAGGGAAGAAAATAGATATGGATATATATCCAAATATTCGTAAAGCACCCTTGTGTGATTGTGATTATAACTTTTATTAGTTGGCTAAATATTTTTATAATGATATTTACATTGTATCGATATCTTTTTTGAATCACTTTCTACTTGATACTAAATCGATCAAATTCGTAATTTATTTTTATTCAATCTCACTCATATCCGATCTTAAGCCGATCAATATTCTTATTCACTTTAAATTAGATCCAGATTCCTATTCGATCAATATTCGATATGAGTGGTTCCTTATATCCTCACCCAACTCATATATGTATACGTATTCGTATTTGATATAGACAATGCGAATATGAATATTGAAAGTCATATATGATCTATCTAATCCCTTTTCATTCCTAGTCGGTATCAAGCTGACCATGGTTAGAATTAAATTGAATAGGCTCTAAATCGTAAGTATAACTATAATTAATTATAATAATAGATTTAATATATATATATATATATTATTATAATGGAAAAGATTTATAAGAAATGACAAAGTCTTCTCTCACTATAAGAGGGTCAACTAGACGAATTTTTACTCAAATCCATATTGAAAGATTTGACTACATTTTACGTTGATTGTTGACTATCTAACACAACATCCACACGGGGAATTTGAACCAGTATCCTTTGAGTCGTAGGCACATTACGTTACCACTAGACCATTTAAGTGGGTACGTGGAAAAGAATTATAAACTTAAAAAGCTAAAGAAAATGACAAAGAACAATTCCGGTAGATGGTAACGCAAATAACTCAAAAGAGTTACCCCCAAATCAGTACTTGAGAACCCACTTAAATGATCTAGTGGTAAAACTAGTGGTAAAACTAGTTGCGCCTTGCCGAAGAAATGTTACACTCAATTTAACTTCCTACACGTTTTCTCCAGCTTAGCTTAATTTTAAACTATGGTTGCTTTTTTTTCTCTGGTTTTTGGCATTTTTGCCTTTTGTCTGAAACTATGGCTACTTTCATCTTTTTTCCTGATGATGAATGAACTCTGATATTTAAAAAATGTGTTTGGATGACTGGAAGTGCTGATAAGGTAAACGTGATATGATATTATTATTTATATATTATATAAATTATTATCATCAGAATATGTTATTTATATTGATTTTTCTTATTTGAAGGTGACCAGATAGATCATGAAAAATATGGAATGGACACCTTTAAACCAAGGGTAAGATTAAGGCGGATGTTTGGATTAGTGTTCTAAAAACCGAACAGACGAATTCTGGTTTTTCAGCTAAGAAAACCAGACACTGAACAAGTATCTGTTTATTATTTTCTGTATTAAACTTAAAATCGATCAAGAACTCTGACCATCTTTGTTAACCTTACTGGACAACTGACTTTTTGAAACTAAATATTATATAAAACATTTTATTCTCGAGTTTAACAATCAAAACATCTGTTTAAGCAGAGGATCAAAACTAAGATATTAACATCCATCCTGCTTTCACAATGCACATCATCTGCAAGAAAACCAGACATATGGGAAGCCAATGAGATGAAATTCTGCTGCTGATATATTAAACTTAAAATTAAAGAAAATTATACAAGTTAGATACTGATGCTGCACAATTTATTACTTAGATAAGGAGAAACAATGACCCCAACCTATTTGCTAGACCTATAAAAGGACAGAAAATCAAACTGATCTTATTGCTTCTCGCAATATCCCACCGTCTGAATCTACAAAGCTGACTGGAAGATGATCTCCGCAAGTTCCTGCGAGATCAGATGTTCACAGAGAAGATTAGAACTAACTTTGAACAGCTTTCTAAACGTAAAGAACTCGGGATTGTAGCATGAAGATGCAACATCTGGATCATGCAGCGATTCGCGAGAAGTATGGTACTCGAAGAAGTAATTTGACGGGTGGAAAAAATCAAGTCGACGCTGCTTACGATGAAGAACCATTTTGGGTCGATTAGAACATGTTTAGGTTTTACCTAATGTGGTAATCGATCATAAGTGACTCTGGTAGCGAAAGTCAAGAAAAATCTATATATGAGGGCCTTTAGGCATGTTGATTGTCTATGAAAATGTCGGCGATATAGGAGAGATGACAAGCCAACTATCGACGAACCATTACCGAGATCAGCAAAAGCACCAACTGGGGCAAACAGGAATTACTAATTTTACCTGCTTTCCTGAAGGAACCACGGGCTCGCCCCACTGCAACGCCTTCTTTTCAAGTGTTTCGAAGTTGACCTTTCCAGCCTATAAAAACAGATTCCAACCAGTAACAGATCAACGTATGTAAATCAAAAAATTACAGCAAGAAGTTGGTGGCAAACCTCGATTTGTGCACCAAACTCGGTGTCGAAACTCTGATAGCGCTTCCGAATGAGTTCTTCCAACAAACCGTCCTAAATATACAGAGAAACCTTGGTTTTTTGTCTGAAAGAGCGATTGGATTTAACAAGACTATTAAACCAGTGATTCCAATGATACCTCGACGAGCTTCGCTGCATTGCGCAGACCACGTGCCAAAGTGTCCATTCCGGATATGTGAGCAAGGAACAAATCCTCTACGTCGGTACTCTCTCTTCGACTGTAATCATATAACAATCATTATAAGCCTTGTGGTAGATCTTTTCGAAAGAGAAGGGATAAAAAGGTCGAAAGAATTACAGTTTGGCATCGAAGTTGAATCCACCAGGTGCAAGACCTCCCTGAACAAATTCACACCAAAAGGCAACAGGACACGTGTAAAAAATCAAATAGTACAATTCACCGCGAAAGAATGACGCGACTTCATAAAAACCGCTTTCTTACATTCCTGATCACGCTGAGCATAACTAACGTTGCCTCAGAGATATCAGTAAGGAACTGATCCGTGTCCCAACCTAATGATATAAACATCCATCGTAAATGATACATTGGAACCACGGTGTTCTACCACACTTCTCTTGAACCAAGCCCAGTTAATTCTACTTACCAACTTGAGGATCGGCGGGTGTTGCATCAATATTTCCAAGGAGCCCGTTGATTCTCGCCGTTTCGAGTTCGTGGTGGCAACTAAAAAAACAGGTTTTATTTACGTTAAACATGCAAATTTGGCAGGATCGGAATCCTCCATTAATTTCAACACAGATAATATAGTACCTGTGTCCCGATAATGTTGCATGGTTGCATTCAATGTTGAGCTTGAAATCCCCTGCTCCAAAAAATGGCATGATCACATGGTTTCACGGTTTTATAGCTTATAATAGGGTCTTAAAGAATAGGTACTATACAATTAAGCCATACTTCCGGAGAACGACGTCGTGGTTGCCGCATCCCAATCGTACCTGACGAACAGACAAACAGATACGTTGACAAATGTGGCGATACCGCCTACCAAACACTACTAAACGGAATTAGGTTCAAACATACTGGTGCTTGGTTGGTTCCTGAGGTTTCGGCTCAATAAGCAAAGTTCCTGAAAATAAAGAAAACATAAATTGCATACTGCGCAAGTCGAGCCTCTAGAGAATACATCGATAACTCAATTAATCAATAAATTTGAAAGAAATATTTTGACATGAGAATACAATACTTATATATATATATATATATATATATCACATGACACTATGATTTAATTCGCAAGCAATTAAAATATCCACATAATCTGCCAGAACTATCATATCTCAAAATCAGAAAATCAACATACCCATGAAAATAAACCTAATTGCAATAGCAAGTCAGAAATCATAACTTCAAAAAATTATTAAAAAAACACATAACATGTTTAATTTGAATGCAAAAGACTTCATCTATGATCAAAACAGCTTCATGTCTCCATAAACAAAATATAAATCCGATTTCACGGAGATACTTAAGATCATGAGAAAGAACGTCATGTTTTACCATTGAATCCGAGCTTCTTCTTCCAGTCGACAGCCGCTTGGAAAATGCAGCCTAGAGAAAACAACACTTTTTTGAGTCAGAAAACAGAAAAATCACACTTACACAGCATGAAAGTTTGATACAATGAGAAAACACGCCTTCGTCGCAAACGAAAAACGTACCATGTGATCCAACTCTCTGCTCATATCGTGTTCAAAAGGGTCTGATATCCCTCTCGACCACCCCAGAAAACAAAAGTTTTCACCTCCAAGATAGTGTGTAACCTACAATGAAGACACGATGATATTCCACAAAAATGGATAAATATAATATTTATTGAAAATAAATGACAACAAGTCACTGACCTCCATGGCTTTCTTCACCTGAGCAGCAGCATATGCAAACACATGCAACTCGGGGCTGCGAGAAAAAAAAGATAAATTTTTTTTCAAATTACGGATTTTGTGATTTACCGCTTCTCCCAATTGTGAGTACACATCAAAAAATAAAATTAAATACCTAGTCGCGGCACCATGCATGTATCGAGGGTGCATGAATAACTGAGCCCGTACCCCAAAGAGGATGGAACTTTTTCCCCTGTGAAAATGTACAGAACATGTTCTTTCATCTCCTCTAAAGACAATAATAGAAATTTTCATAAAAGATAAAATCTAAACTGATCATAAAGTTTTCATTTCTTCATACGCAACAAAAAAGCATTACCTGAAGTTCTTTTGCGAGCTTCACCACTTCATCCAAATTGGCATTTGATTCCTAAACACAAAACCATTAGGGCAATTCCTTCACTGGAATAGGGAGGGTTTTTGACAAGATGCACTTTGGAATAGTTTCAGAGAATAAGAGGATCATTTCACGTGTGAATCATACATTCGTGCCCCATTAGAAGCCCGCAGAACTATAACCGATTGGAACAAAGGTAGTAAATGTTGTTGTCCCAACAAACTTCATAAAGGCAGATTGCGCGCCCTTTATCCCAAAACAAATTATAGAATAAGAAATAACGTGGGATAATGGATAGGTGAGGTTTATCCCCCGTTGTTGTTCTGTTGGACTGATGGATAAGGAAGCGATGTATACTATAATGGACGATATAATCACAATGTGATTACATACACTAGGATAAAGTCTTTTATATTGGAATAACTCTAAGCATTCCTATATGAGAATAGACAATCATACATATCATTCATCTTCACTTTATCATGAAAAGAAACAGTCGCCAAAAACATACAAGAACGGTATATAAGAGCCATAAATAAAACGAGGTTGTGTAGATTCAAAGGTGCCCGATCCTTACCAAGATCCTGCACGTCATGTCCGTGCATCAACACCTTTAATTTACGTTTAAAAAACTAGTTCATTCATCTCCACGAAAGGTTCAAAAAACTTACTTCAAGTGTCTTGCCTTCAGGAGCGATATCACGATCATGAAAGCACCACTTGTCGACTCCCAACTTATCCAAAAACTCGAAGTTGGCCCTCACTACGATACAGGATAAAAATAGTTCATCAAGTGAACTTCAAAAACTGATGCAGTGATCATGATATGTTTTAACATACTTCTACGCTTTGCCATTGCCAAAGAATTAGTTCCATCCTCCCAAGGCCATACTTTCGTGGGGGCACCAAACGGGTCGGCTCCGGTTCCACGGAATGTATGCCAGAACGCGACACTGAACCTCAGCCAATCCTAAAACATGGACATGTAATCCAATTCAGTAAAGAGTGCAAGGATATATGGTGATTTTTTAGTACTGTGATAACGAAAATTCGAGAAAGCAACACCCAACCTTCATTTTCTTTCCAAGGATCTCTTCCTCGGCATTGTACCATCTGAATGTGAGTGGATTTGAGCTCTTGGGTCCCTATGAAACATGGCATGTTGTAAACAAAAGCTCGCAAACCGGTCGCTGTATAACTACGTACACATCAACATTTCCAAAACCTTTACCTCATACTTAACCTTCGGAATTCCAGGGAAGAACTCCCCCTCCCATTCCCCATCCTCGCCACATTTTGCCTCCAGATGTGCGGGACAAATACCCGAATCCGCAGAAACCTTCAGGCATTTCCATGCAAATTTGTACAAAAGAAGGGAAAACATAAATACCATCCAAATTACTAATCAAACAAAAAACAAAAAACTACTATTGATCCATTCAAAGAATATGAGACGAAGAGAAATAAAGTAAAATAAAATAAAATGCAGAACACTAACCACCACCACCAGAAGCATTGAACAGAGAACCAGCAGCAGTATCCTGTCAATCCTCATCTGCAATCCAAACAGGAAAAGAAAACTAAGATATTAACAAAAATTACACACATATATAAACAAAACCCGAATCCTCCAAAAACCCTAGTATAGTAGCCAACGATCACACTCCAAAAATAAAAAGATACCGATCCTTCGCCACCCAAATCAACAAGAACAACCAAATCCACGCACGACCCACAGGAGAAAAACCGAAAAAGATCAAATCTTTAACACGCAATCGACCAGAGGAACAAAGAAGAGCACCTTTCCACGAGATCGGAGCGGCGGAAACCCCAAGAAACAGGGAGGTTTTGTGGGTTTGAAGGGTTCCAACGGAGAGATGGAACGAACAATCGAGAAGGCAAATTTGTCGCCTGTTTGATGTGTTTATAAAGGGAGAGATTGGAGTCCTTAGTTAAGTCGACTTTTATTTATAAATTTTAAAACAAATTATAATCATCTGGAATTTTTCCTCAACAGATAATGGATAAGTTTCCAGTTCCAGTGAACTGGAAATTTGAATTGATGATAATGACGAGAGCCATAAGCCCCATGTCAGCAATTCTATGGTTGCGTGCTATTATGTTTAAAAATGCGGACTATTATGGGTTTTTTTTACCTTATAATCCTATAAATGTACAGTATTGCACAAATACACCTGTTCTGTGTTAAAAAACCTTCCATATTCCCACCCTCAGGGACATCCTTGTAAAATAGATATGTTTAGAAGATTAATGAGTTTTTAAAAAAAAGGATTTTTTTACCCGATAGATCCTATAAACATTTTAAATTATCTCTACGACCTTTTGCACAATGTAATTGTCCCATCGATCCTGTAAATTAACTCAAGAACCCTCACGAGCTTCAAAGAGATTAACCGCAGGGTTCATGGAGTAAGAGTTGGCAAGTTTACAAGGTCGAGGGAAGAATTATGTTGTTTCAAAGATCGTGGAGGTAATTGGTAAAATTTATAGGATCTGTCGGGTAAAAAAGACAGATTGCACGGATAGTTTTAGAGATGCAAACGGATGATGATATGAATATGGATATGAGTGTTGCCATATATTTATCTATTTTTAAATATGAATACGAATGTAAATATGGATATTGACGGATATTCAAGTAATATTTCCATATTCTTGTGGAAAATATATATTGATAGTATATGAATAATATTAGAAATTCTCTATAGATGAGCTTGAATATACATGTATTAGATTGAATACACATTATATAAATGTATCAAATGTGCTATATCATCAAATAAGGTGAAAGAATGTATAAAATTATGTTATATATAATTAAAAATAAATCTACAACTATGTTTGTACATGAAAACGAATCAAGGATATGGATACGGATGTTTACGAATATCAAAGTAATATCTATATCTATTTAAAAAGATATGAATGCAAATGTCACGATATATTTCCTTCCAATAGGACTGCCGACTTAAGGAAGGCTGGCCTTCTTTTGTAAAAAATACGACGACTTTATAGAATTCGTTTACAGTTTGTATTATGATGTGCAGTTTTAACGTTTGTATTATAATATGCAATTTTGTATGTGATTTGTATTTATAATACGCAGTTATAATACAAATTGTTTATATATTCTACTAAGCTGGTGTGTTTTCTACAAAAAAAAGCACGACATTCTTGAACTCAGGGGCTCGTTTGGATATTGGGTTACCCCTGGGGTAACCAGGTTTACCCCCTTTTTAGGATTTTTTTAATAATTATTAAAAAAACAAAATTAATTAAATAGGAAGGGATAAATTTTTTTAAAAATATAGGACGTCCCCTCCAAATCGGCACCTCAGGTGCCGATTTGGGAGATACTCGTTGGCGCCCCTCTCCAAATCGGCACCTCCCTCCCCTCCCCCATTCCCTTCTCCTCACACTTTCATCCCCTCTCATTCTTCATCTTCTCCCCTTACTCCTCCTCTCTTAAAGCACTCATTCGTTATTCTGAAGTGTGATTTCTTCTCTCGATATGCTAATCTTATTCAAGTAAGAATAAGATTTTTTTGTAAACATTTTTTGTGCATTCTTTGCAAATTTTTATCAGTGAAGGCGATATATACTTTCGGATACCGGATTATATTCTTGTCTTATTGGATAACATTTCTTGTCGAAGACATGCGTCTTTCAGGTAATTTTACTTGTATTGAATTTTCGTGGTTTTAATCAATAATTAAATGTGCAAAATTGATACTTAATTAAAATATATATTTAAATTAATTCTTGTTTATATTTGAATGGAAATCATTTGTGTTATAACTTTATATGAAGTACCCTACATATGTTGAAAAAATAAATATGTAAATGTAATACGAAATTTTTTTAATATCAATTACATTAGACACCTTATTATCATTGCATTCATTTAGATTTAAAAGTACCACAGTCATGTTAAAATTACTTCTCATTTAGATTTGGAATTGAGCGCCGGGAGGGTCTCTATACAGCGATGGCAGGACTCACTGTGGTGAGCGCCGATGAGTCCCCAGACCGGACTTTTGGATTCCATCTCTGAGTGATTAGTATATCATCTAAATAATCGATTATTAGAGATAACATCCGACTGAAATGTTAATTAAACTAATTGTTACATTTGATTATTAAGTAATTATTATATTAATTAAACTAATTAAATCATGTATTGTATTCATATAGATGGCTTCCAACTCCGCTCATGTCTTATTATATTGGGGAGGATCGGTTCATGTCTCTGATGACCACGTAGAATATATTGGGGGCAAGAAATGGATTGTTACATTACCATGTCATTAACATTCATTGGTTTACTGGCTCGAGTATCTGAGGCCACTGATCTCCCGCTCGACCAGTATATACTTACATTAACGTGTAAGTGGTGTATGAGGGATCAACTTTCTTTGCAGTACCGATTCACGATGATGAATCCACATTAGCAATGTTGAGTTCAATCATTGGTGTGAGATTTATTCATCTTTTCGTAGAAGCTACTCCTTTGATATGGAAAATATGCCGTCGTCGTCGAGGTAAAATTAATCATATTTAAATTACGGAATAATTTTATTTTTTTTTATTTAAACTGACAAAGATGTAAATTAATCAAGCCAACAAATGAGATCACGTTTGAGGATATCGAAGGGTCGTCACAAGTAAATGTGGAAGACGAATTAGTGACAGGAATATTCGAACAAGAAAATGAGGAGTCCGAAAATGACGAGTCAGAAAATGATTCTCAAACATTAGAAGAAAATATAGGTGGTAATACTTGTCATGATTTTGGATATGGTTCGCTAGTTCTAGCTGTATGTAACGAGGAAAGGGGGAACTCATATTCTGCTAATAATGATGATGCTGAAGAAAAATTGATTGAGGATTTACCTCACATTTTTTATCATGAAATTGCAGAAGCAGAAGATCTAATATTTGTAAAGAGACAATCGGAACCCACCAATGATTCCGGACTAAGTTATTGGTTAGGTAGGAGTTATAATTCGAAAAAGGATCTACAATACGATTTACAAAAATGGAGCATGGAAATTCATGTGCAATACAAACCCAAGGCATCAAGTTTTTGTAGCGCGGTATATTTTATCTTCCTTTAAAGCAAAAGTTAACTACGATTTGTGTTCGTAATGTTATAGCTGCAGGCCGCAGCTTCACATACTCGTACATACGTAGATAACTACGATCTATATTCGCAGTACTTCTCCAGCGATTATTACCGTTAGGCGTACAACTTCTTCTTTCATCCCATACCAGATAGACGTTATTGGGGAGAAGAAGATGCCACTGTTATGTTACCTCCAAAAATCGGGAAGAGAAATGTCGGAAGACCTGTACACGGAAGAATTAGAAATGTAATGGACGAAATGTGCGTACGGCCGAAATTATGAAAATCTGCAAGCAACCAGGACATAATAGATTAAGTTGTCCATGCAGAACATAGGAACACATGGATATGTAAGGATATTTTAATTACATAGTTTATATTTCATTTTCATTTTAAATTTATAGTTCGTGTTTTCGTGAAATTTATAATTATTAATGTAGATGGCACAGATAGATAGACTTCCTGCACTAGTAGATACCTCAGTATTGTATATGTAAAATGATCATCGATCATCACAACCCACTAGCTCGTAAGTAATTTCATAATTTTTAAAATTTACTGTTTGGTAATATTGTTACTTATTTTTTATTCAAAATATTTTACAGATTCGATTTGTAGAGTATAATGAGTTACTAAACATCATTTCTGATAAGAAGAGTGCCGTAAGAGAACGATTAACAGAAGCGTCGGGTTTCTCATGTGTGGTGAACATGAGAAGAGTTCAAATGTATCCCCCATTACTGACAGTTAAGAGATAGAGACCTGAGACACACAACATTTCACCTACGCTTAGGGGAGGCCACCATACTCTTCAGGATATGGAATTAATTAGTGGGTTGAGAGTTGATGGTCTACCTATCACTGGTCCGGATTCTCCGACAGGTGGATAGGATGCAACGTGCCTGAGTTTGTTAGGAGTAGTACCCACTCGGATAAAGAGTGGAAAAGTGAAGCTGTCTTGGATACGCGACGTCTTCTTTAGCACAGAACATCCGTTGCAGAGTATTGAAGACGAACAACAAGCGGCCCGTTTTGGTTAGAGCACTGAATTTTTATCATATAAGATGTAGTGTTCTCGCAGACAGCAGCAGAGATATGTCGCCTATAAGGTATGTGCTAATGATTCAAAGTTACATTTTATTTGTTATTGTATTCTTAAAAATAACGTTTAATTAATTTTTTAGGTACCTATTACATTTGCGTGAACTAGAAGAATGCGCTCAACTTGCTTGGGTGTTGCTGCTTTGGCGCATATGTATTCAGAGCTCGATAGGGGTGCAAAGATCGGCACGTCCAGGATATACGGCTTCTTCTCAATTTTACAGGTAGTAGAGTACCTCCACATGTCTCGTGTTATCAATAGTTTTTTGTCTATTTATGTCTTCTAAAATTTCAAATGCAGGTTTGGGCATGGGAGCATGTACATATTGGACGACCATAGTACGTGTCGGTGCTCATATCACCGGAGGTGCATTAGCATTGAAGTGGATAGGAGTGCGCAGTTTCAAAGAGAACGTGCATACGACAACACTAGCATTTTATTGTAGCGAGCTGGATACACAAGAACCTTATTAGGTAAAAAAACTTTAATCCTCACATTTATTTTTAAATTATTGTAAACTATTATATCTAATTTTTTTGTAAAAGAAATACAGATGATTTGGACATCGTACGTTGATGTGGAAATATCCAACTACATCCTATCTGCAGAAGTAGCCAGGTTATTTTGGATGAGTCGAGTTCCACTTATTTGTTACGATCTCGTAGTGATGCACCTACCTGACCGCGTGATACATCAATTTGGGATGCGACAACACATTCCTGCTTCCGTTGAGAGGATAAATGTTGTATCTCGACGTAACAAAACCCGAAGTGCTGACATCCTAAACTGTTCTACAATACATCGAAAATACGTAGATCGTTGGGATGACAGGTAAGCCGCAGTTTTTCATGAGCCACCCGATTCCAATACCGATATTTACATGCAATGTTATTGAATATAACAAGAAGATGGATCCAAACACAGATTCCTCCTCCTGCAGTAGCTACCAACCATATGGATCAATGGAAAGACGTCTGGTATGTTTAAAAGTCTACTTATTCTTCTTATATTTTATTAAATTATTCTTATTATATTCGTAAATGGAATAGGTGGATACGATTGTAAAAGGAAGAAACAGTATGGAAAACTTGGATGATCAACGGACTTACCTTCCAACATGAGGACAACGGTCGAAGATACAATTAACATGTTCGATTAAACACTCAACATGTTCTCCTTGATGTATCCCTTCCATCAATATGAGCAGCAACAGTTCATGCATCACAGGAGCATCATACTTCGGGAGCATCAGGTTTTGTGATTTCTTTCTTATAAATGTAAACTATTTTGTTTGTCTCTTAGACGTGTGAATTTATAAAATTATATGTTGTAAATCGTACAAGAAGGGATTACATGGAATATGGTGGGGAGAGATCACAACCACCGACGATGTTTGGGAGTTCAGATTTTAGTTAATTGTTTTATGTATATTAAACTCGTATTCATATATCTCTTTTTAGACATATAAACACAATTCCTCATAAAATATAGCAGATACGATGAGCAAGCATTTTCGCAAGGTCGAAAAATGGAGGAGTCAATATTTTGGAACCTCCTCAGGAATGATGTCTGCAGGATATGGCGGACAAGGGTACCCATCAGGTCATCAAGAACTCGCATCTCAATATGACCAAACCGGATTTGGAGCTTCAGGTAATAAAATGACTAAATGCAATAACTAATTTTTATCTTCTGTAATATTTCCTAAAAGATGAATATCCCGATCTTGCGGGATATGGAGAAGCTTTCAGTCAATCACAATTTGCAGGATCATCATTTGCTGGTCCTTCGAGTTAGGGATACAACGGGTAAGAAGTTCCATTAATTCAACCAGGATTCGTATGTACATGTTATTATAGTTAATTTATTACATTGTATCATTCTCTTACTTATTGTTTAATTTATGTGACATATAATGTATTAACATCTTCCAGGTATGAGCTATATCGAATATGGCTTTGCAGGGTCTCAAATCGGTGAAGCCGGATTTAGAGATTCGGGTATAAATATCTTATGGAATAGAAGAATTCATTTCAATATATATGTTTAAATTTTGTGATACTTACAACAATAAAAATGTCTCAACCTTTTAGGACCATCGCTTGTTGGACCTTCGAGTCAATTTGACTCTAAACCCTCTCAACTCATACCGTCTACTCAATATAGTTCAGGAGATTTGCAGTCGCAAATATTTGATAGTGTTCGGCAACGGAGGCAACTGATTTCGATAGACAGTTGTTTGGTACATCCACGATAATACCACAATAACGTCCGGAGCTGCCTCGAAGATCTTCTCCCGGAGTAAGAATCACTGAGCCTCCTCCATCAGAGCCGCCTCGCCATTCAACAAGTGTACGGACTTCAAGAAATCAGGAATCCCAACAATCGAACCTCCACGGAAGTCGTCAGCTAGACCGCATCCTCCAGAGCACATTCCAACACATTCGGAACAAATGGCCAAGAAGAAGAAGAAGAAGAAGACAACACATGAGGAGAGTCACAAAAAAAATGGGAGATGGAGGAAAGGAAACGCCAAAGGAGGAGGTGCAGGAGGAGGTCTGAAGGGATTTCTAAAGATATGAAACTTTAAGTTATTGTAAATTTTTTTCTTATTATTTGTAAACATGTCTTTCTTCTTCTATGATTTAATAAAATACTTGCAATTTTTTAAAGTTAATTGATGTCAAGGTGTACGTTATTGAGTTGACATATGTCAATGGTAAATAATATTGAGCACACTGTCAATTTCTTTAAATTTACTAAATATTCCTGATATGTCAATTATAAATATTCTAAGTATATCTCAATAATGAAGAATATAACTAAAAATAGAGATATACATCACATTTAAAATAACGTTAGAGGGAGAAGCGAGACGAGGTGCAGAAGAACAATATACCATCTTTCCACCTCCAAAGATGAGAGCACGAAGCTCTGAGCGAATAAATTGAAAAAATTACGATGTAGGAAAATATTGAAATCCTATTAAATTTATTTTGTTTTTTTTTAAAAATTATTTACAAAATTCCTCAAATGTCCTCATTCATATCTAAGAAAATTAATAATAATTTATAGTAGCGTATAATATCGAATAAGAATTAGAATGTTGAATGGGGTGATGTGAAAAAATGCCCCAGCGATTTGGGGCCTCAGTCCAAATCGGCACCTGAGGTGCCGATTTGTAGGGGGCGCCCCAAAACGGCACCTCAATTGTTTTAAAAAAATTTATCCGTGCCTATTTAATTAATTTTGATTTTTTAATAATTATTTAAAAAATCCCCCTCTTTTTCCTGGGTCATGTCTGGTTGGATTTTCATCACAAATCAATATAACATCCATTCACATTCCTTATTCCACCATCTACCAACCCTCATAACCATCCAAACAACTACTATTCACAGGAGGCTGGCTACCCCAACCCACCTCAACCCTTCAATCAAACGAGCCACAGGAATGACTCGTCCTATTGGAAGGATTCCCTGTGTATAAATGTGTGTGTGTGTGTGTGTGTGTGTGTTATATATATGTGTGTGTGTGCGCGTGCGTGTGTAACCGGTAAGGTGACATATTTAATACAGATAATATCCATTCTATTTGCATCCCTAGATATTTTTGTAAATATAAAGCTTGCAAGGGGATCTACATAATATTACATTTTACGAGGGTTTTTATGTGAAAATACCTATTAATGATTACAATAATGATTACAAATGTTACCAAAAATAGAGGTATCCTTGAATAAAGACGAATAATTTTGCTAGATTAGTTTTAAGCGGTCCATAATCTCCGTGTTATTATGCATGATACTATTGATAAGGGTAATCTTTTAGTTGCTAGAGGATTGAACGATCTTTTGGATAATAACCCTCGTAGAAAATGGATTGAACAACCTTTTGATAAGATGCCGTGTCTACGTAACAACCTTTATTATATTATATTATATTATATTATATTATGAGAAAAAAGGATCCTACTCCACGGAGTAAGTAACTTACCTATTCTATTTTCTTTTTTTCAATTTTTTTATTTTTTGGAAAAATGTTTCCATGGATTTTCATAACTATATCCCTTAATATGTCATTCAAATTTCGTTAGCAACCGAGACTCATAAGACCTCCATCCAGACAGTCATTTTTTAACGGTCACAAATTTACTGTATTTTTCCTGTTCTGGATGGAGGCCGTATAAGTCTCTGTTTCCGATGAAATTTGAATGACATGTTAGAGGGATATAGTTATGAAAACCCATAAAAGCATTTTTCAAAAAAAATAGAAAAAAATAGAAAAAATAAAGTATGTAAGTTACCGTCTTCATGGAGTAGGATCCCTTTCCTTTTATAAATATTATATTATTATTGATATTACACATGCGTACATAAAAAGAAGAAATCTATAATACTACTATTAGTGGGTTTTCCCACAACCTCTCCCTTTCAATGACACGTGTCACTCCCCCAACTTCCCCACCCCCGTTCCCCACTCCCATTCACCGTTTCCCTCTCTCTCCATCCAAACTCATCCTCTTCACTCTTCCCTCTTTTCACTCTCTCTCCACTCACGCCTCTTTCTTTTTCTCTCTCTCTTTGCATTCTCTTTCTACCCACTCACTCTCTCTATATATATATTCTTTCACTATCTCCCTTTCTATCTCTCAATCAATCCACCTTTTCCACTTTCTTCTTCTCTCTCTTTGCATTCTCTTTCTACCCACTCACACTCTCTCTCTCTATATATATTCTCTTACTCCCTCCCTTTCTATCTTTCAATCAATCCACCTTTTATATATTTCATCTTTCAAATTTTAAAAATATATTAATATTAACTAAATAAAGGATAAAGTATATATTATTTATATCTTTTATAAATATTTATAATATATATTAAAAAATCCATTTAGAAGTATTATTTTACTTTTAAATTTAATATTTTGGAAAAATAAATACAATTTTTTTAAACTATTATTGATATCAAATACATTTTTTTAAAATATTATTGATATCATTCATATGTAATAATTTTAAAGTACTATTTTTTATATCAAATGAATCCTTCATAATAAACTAATTTTGAATATTCTATTGCATGAATATTATTTTTTATAATATATAGATAATTAACTTATGTTTATAACATTCGATATTTAAGTATTAAATATTAAAAAGTTTAGTAAATAGTTTAAGTTATGGATTGTTTCGTAAATACATGAGTTCAAATAGATTTGAATCAATTATTATAATTCTTCCATTATTTCTTCTTTTGTGTTATATAAGGTATTTATTTCCTCAAAATTTATCTGGTGTTTTAAGGTTCTATTTACTTTAAGTCCTCATTTTGTTTTGTTATTTTTAGAAATAACAAACCAAAATACTTTTCAAAATAAAAATTACTAAAAATATATAAAGGCATAAAAATAATTTTCTTTCATAATTTTTGAGCATTTTGATAGCTATAATAAAATTTTTTACATGTTATAATACTTTTGAATATTAATTTTTTTCCAAAATTAGAACTTAATAAACAAATATAATATAAAAATAAAATAAAAACCAAATGAAATAAAAAATATTAGATGTAAAATGGATAAAAATATATTAAACATAAATAGTTTTTACGTATGGTTAAACTAAAAAAACATAAAAAAACACATAAAATAAAAACTCATAAAAATTTTTAAAAGAATTAAAAATTCATAATTTTTAAATAAATAAATTTAAACAGTGGGATGTATAGAATCTGTTATCTGAATATATGTTTGTATTATAAATGATCGTAATATATATTATAAATCTAAATATAAGATGAAAAATGAAAATGAAAATTTTACTTATATATATGATATATGTAAGAGAAATTATAAAAATACAATAAAGTTTGTTTTTTTTAAATCATACGATATCATAAATCTAATAAATATCAATTATAATGTGACTAACACTAATTAAAAAACAGATAGACTTTTTTCTACCAAAACACCTCCTCCTCTCCTTTTCAATTTGAACTTTTATTCTTTTATTTACACTTATTTTTATTAGATGTCTACCATTTATTGTATATAACATTATCTTTAAGTGAAGAAAATAAAGCATGCTATTTGGAAAGCATACCTTCCATATCATTAGTATTTCTTCGTAATATGTTAATACTTCACATATTATGATTCCAATATGTTCTTATACATTATCTTGAAAAAATACTCACGTCGCGAAGCGCGGGTATGCACCCTAGTAACCATAAAAGAAGAGATAAACTCACACTTGCTTTTGACAAATCTCCCCGTGGATTCCACCACATGTATTATTTTTAGCCTTATATTTCTTGAAATTAAAAGGATAATCTATTTGTATTTTTCATTTATATGAAGCCTTGTCATATAAATAAAGAAAAGGTTGTTATTGTTATTTTATTAATTCTTCAAATAATGCAGTTGGTTTACTCAAAAGTTGTTCTTTCCGAACAAGATTTTGGATATTTTTATAAAGGGTAAAATGAGGTTGCTCTGTTGGGTATTCAAGTTAGCTTTCCACTATTTTTTATATGTTTTTAATAAAAATTGAGAGGATTTAGATCATCTAATATAAATGCCTTTTCATTTACAATTTAGCTCAATGAGAAACATGCATCATCCATCAAGCCTTGCAATATTTTATTGTCTTATAATGAATGAAATTGATAACTTTCAAATGGAAAGGTTATGAAATGGAAAGGTTATGAATGTTTGTTAAAATATTTTTTCGTAAATTATTTTTCGTAAATATTTTTTGCATGTTCTTATCAGCAAAGGTGATATATTGTTGTGGATACTGGATTATATTTATTCTTTTCTTTTCGGATACATCATCTATTTGAAGACACGTGGTATTCAGGTAAATTTACATTTATTAATTTTATTTTTAATTGTATTCATTAATTAAATGTGCAAAATTAGATATATTTAAAGAATTTTAGTTCATTTAAATGGATATTAAAATTAAGATCTTTTATATATTACAATTGGAATCATATGTATTTTAATTTTTTAGGAGGAACTACCCTACAGAAAATGAAAAAAATAATTTTTATATTAAATTTAGATATTATTATTATCAAAATCAATATTGATGTCATAATTTTCTACCTTTCACTTATTTTTCGATTTCCGATTTTCTTTATTTTATGTGATTAAGCCCTAGTTGTAGGATTATTTGTCGATAGATTAAGCCAAACATCTAATTATCATTGCATGCACCTATAGTTGCATTTGGACTTAGTCAATTTTTAATTGCTTCATATTTAGATTTGGAATTGAGCGTCGAGAGGGATTCTACACAGTGCTTGCAGGACTCACTGTGGTGAGCATCGAAAAGCTCCCCAAGAACAGACTTTTGGATTCCATCTCTGAGTGAGTAGCATATTGTGCTTCACGCTAATAGCATAATATGATTTAATTTACCTTTAAAATAAAATTTAATTTCGTTTAAATTAAATTACCTAGTTTTCTATATTTATGGTTTGAAAAAATATTAATTTCATACATTAAATTAAATTTAGTTAATTTAAATTAATAAATCATATTATATATTAAATTAATTATTCTCCTAAATGTATTGATAATGTTCTTTTATTCATGAACCATATCTGATTATCAATATTTGTAATATATACTTAGATATGACATCCAATAATGTTCATATTTTATTATATTGGGGTGGAGTGGTGAATGTGACCGACGAGCATGTAGATTATATCAAAGGACAAAAATGTATGGTTATATTTACACATCAGATAACCTATTTTGATATGTTGGGTCGAGTTTCCACGACCATCAGTATTCCTCTCGATCGATACTTCCTAACATTAACTTTTAAGTGGTTGTATGAAGGATCGGCATTTTATCTATTATCAATTCATGATGATGAATCTACTTTAGCGATGATGGATTTAATCCACAAAGTGAGATTCATTCACCCACTACAAACTTGTGGATCTTTTGGGACGTTCAATGTCGACGATCGGGGAAAACCGTCTCCTATAGAATCAGAGGGGATGGTTTCCGCGCCGCCGTCCCTTCTGTTATGTACAAGGGACGGTCGTTGTTGACCGTCCCTGATGATGGACTCTGTAGTGACGATTACATAGTCATCCCTTACGAGTACAACTTTTGTTTGTTTCTTCTGTACATAGGGACTGTAGGGGACGGTTAGGATCGTCCCCTATACATCTCTGTTGATGTCGCAAAAAGCTATCAGAAGAGATGGGAAAGATCGTCCCTTATATACAAGTAGAAGGGACAGTTGCAGAACCGTTCCCGATGTTTCTATACTGGCGGGACATATAGAAATATCTGTATCCAAAGGAGACGGTTCACTTATAACCGTCCCCGATCATCGTTAAAGGGGGATAGTCAAACAACCATCTCCGATGGTCTTATATCCCCCTCAGACCGAGTCCTTTCCTTATTCCGCTCATAACTTCCCATGCCCGAGCTCCTCCTCCCCTACCGCAGCCCGACCTCCTCCTCCCTTACCGCTGCCGCTCGAGCTCCTCCTCCCTTTTGAAGCCTCCATCGACACCGCCGGCTCCTTCCTCTGCTCTCATTTGACGACACCCAATGACCTCTTCTTCGGTTGAGAGTTCTTTCCAACTTTTTCCATTTGTAATGCATTATTAATTGAAATATACTTGTTTTTTACTATGTTTTGTTTTTTAAACTAATAGTTTAGTCTTTAAGACTAATCATAATCATTGTTTTTATCTTGAGTCATAATGTTTAGTTATAATTAAAAGATTTCAAAAGTTGGATGAACAAAAGGTTTGATGATTATCGGACATATAACAAAGGTGTTATCTGATTCTTAGATTGGGCATTTCGGTGTGAATCACTCTATCATATTGTACAAATCTGTTAGTGGGTGGATTATACCTGTTGGGACAACACCAAGAGACTTCTTGATGTTAACGAAGAGGAAAATGCATTGAATAATGATGTTACATAACAGAATATTTCAAATGATTTTTTTCATTATGTAGTAGACAAAGACATTGTTACTAGCAACGTGAGGTAATGTTATATTTTATTTTATGTTCAAATAATTAATATCTTGTAATCGATCTAAATGTATTTTTTTAAATTGTATGCTATTGAAATGCAGAGATGGCTTCTAGACCCAGACGTATTCGGGAAGTTCCCGAACCCGCTCAGCAGTCACAGACAGGATCTTTTGTTCCCGATAGTGGCGGATCTCAGAGACGATGGAGACCATCTCAATGTAGGTTCCTGGATCGTCTTCGTATCAGTGGAGAGATGCAGTGGGGAGAACTCCAAGGAGTTTCAAAGCTACCTTGGCCAGGTTGCTCGTGCACGTGTCTCCATCACTACGCATGACTTTCGATAGCTTCCTTATGCTGTCAAGGCTGCCATACTATCTGATTTGGAGGTATTCTACAATTGAATTATTATTTGCATTATTTTAATATACTCAACTATTTTATTCATCTTGTAATAGGTTGTTTTTACATGGGAACGAAATGCCAACGTCGATTCCCAGCATCTTTCTCATGCGGCTAAGATGCGTCGATACAAGGGATGCATAAAGGTGTAGATAACAACATTTGCATATATATATCTAAAAGAAAGTTTGAAAACTTATGATATTTTTTCCTTTTATTAGTATTACAACTCCCAGATTCCATATGAGCAGCTTGTGCAGAACATCCCACCAGGTGTTACACTAGATTAGTAGAGGGACTTAATCAATTTTTGGTCCAGTGAGGAATTCGTAGTATATAAAATTTTTCCTATTTAGTTGTTTTATGGTTGTACTAACTTTGATTAACAATAGTTGATATCTACAAAAAATACTTCGAACTGCTCCAAAGATTTTAGGTCCACCCACAAGATGGGGAGAAAGAACACAAACTAGTTGAATGATGACTTCTTAAGCATCCACAAATTTATAAATGTCACTAAATTTGAAAGCTAATTGAAAAATATTTTATTTATTTTTTTTAGTTGAGGGATAATGATAGAAAAATGACCCGAATAGAGGTTTTTGTGGGGTCAAAGAGCAAAGACGTACGACGAGAAGTGCAGCGGGTTGATGACGCCTATGCACCAATTCATGTATGTAATTTATATTGTTAATTTTGATAATGTCTTATATTAATTTTTTTAAAATAATATATGTATCTATGCATGTAGGAAGAAATGATTAAGCTCTCCACCACCACCTCACTAGATAGCACGGGGACGAGCACACTCCCTTTATCTGCCGATGAAGCCTTCCTCCAAGCCACATGTCCAGAACATAGTGGGCGCATACGTTGCGGAGGACGTGGAGAAATGATTCGTGCATGGTACGAAATGGATGGTGCAAGTGGGTCTCGAACCTCGTCGCAAGGGAACCAGAGGGAGAGAGAGATGGAGAGGGAGTTGCACGAAGTCAAGGCAAAGATGTCCGCACAGGATGAGGAGATGACTAAGATGCGTATGGACATAGCGAATATCATGGCATACATTACCCGTCTTCAAAGCTAGGCCGAGCGATCAGTAGACCCGGCACAACTCAATGATGATGATGAGGAAAGTGAAGAAGAGAGCAATAAAAGTGACAAATCGATGTAGATTACGTTAGATGTAGAATATATATAGTATATTTTAGTAGTATCTTGAATAATTAAGTTGTTGTAATTTAAAATATGTAAAGCTAACACACTATTTTGTTGTTAAGTTTTAAGTAAGAATTTTGATGTCTTTTTAGCATGTTGTATTATTTACATGGTTTTGCAGTAGGAGCAGGAGATAAAAACCAATTAAACAATTATTTTTTTCTTTCAGAGGGAATTGGGGACGGTTGTATAACCGTCCCTTCTGTAACCAATACGCTCATTGTCTCTCGATATGGGCCTCGACGACTAAAGAGGATGGTTTAGACCATCCCCTATGCAATTATGTGGGCGTCGCGAAAAACTTTTTAACAGGAGGGGACGGTCACGACCGTCCCCATTGATAATTGGAAGAGACTATTTCAACCGTCTCCTCTGTAAGACAGCATCTCGTTGTCTCTCGTAATGGACCTCGGGGACTAAAGGGGACGGTCTAGACCGTCGCCTAAGCGATTCTGTTGGCATCTGATAATTGTAAGAGACGGTTTCTACTATCTCATCTGTAGGACAGCACCTCATTGTCTCTCGTAATGGGCCTCGGGGACTAAAAGAGACGTTTTAGACCCACCCTTAAGCGATTATGTAGGCATCCCTACAAACCATTTAATTGGAGCGGACGGTCGCGACCGTCCCCGCTAATTATTGGAAGGGACGGTTTAGACCGTCCCCGTAAAGCCAATGCAACTTCCTGGTTGTGCAGAGGAGACGGTGACGTTTTTTCCCCTCTAGCTTTGGATGCGACAGTTTAAACCGTCGTATTGTATGCACGTTGAGGACGATCATGAAGGGATGGTCATCACCGTCCCTATTGTTCATTATAGAAGAGATGGTCGAAACCGTCCCCAATGGCTTCAGAAAGGGGACGTTCGTATTTAGCGTCTCTTATGGTCAAATGAGACGGTGTTAAAGGGGACGATCTAGTGCATGTCCCTTCTGACCAGAAGGGGTGGTTTGCGTAGGAAAGAGGACGGTCATTGACTGCCCCCTTTGGGTACTCTGCTTGTAGTGATCTTTTCATCGAAGTTGCCCCTCTTGATCAGGAAAATATGTCATCCTGGTCGAGGTAATATGGTTATATTTAAATTAAGTAATAATCATGTTTTCACAATGTCTAAACTAACAAATATATAAATTAATCAGGCTAATAAATAATTCGATAGTAAATAATATCGATGAACCCTCACAATTGAACCAAGATAGTGATATGTCGACACAAGTATCCGAAGAAGATAGCGAGGAAATTGAAGTTGAATCCAATTCATCTGATGAGGAAAACATGAATACTTATACATGTCATGATTTAATATTTGGTTCGTTAGCATTAGTCTTAGACAATGAAAATAGGGATAACTCTTATTGTACCAATAATGAGGATGTAGATGAAGTGCCGATGGAAGAGTTGCCTAATGTATTTGACCATGAAACTATAGAGGTAGATGATATTGTTGTTGTGGGTAGACAAGGTGCTCCTACCATCGATGATTCTGGATTAGATTACCGATTTGGTAGGAGCTATAAGTTAAAAAAAGATTTGTAATATGACCTTCAAAAATGGAGTATGGAAAATCATGTCCATTATAATCCAAAAGCCTCAAACAAGCAAATCTTTAATGTTGTCTGTATTTATGATGATTGTGGATGGCGTCTATATGCATCTAAGAGGAAATCTCGTGGAGATCAATATGTTTCAAGATTAGAAGAAAGCACACATACTGGAACCCTGCTCTCTTACTCGAACATTGCCAATACACATCGATATTTGTAGCACAATACATACTATCCTCATTTAGAGCATAAGTTAGTATGACTTCGGGTGCAATTATGTATAAAATAAAAGATGAGCTGTAGATGGAGATTAATTACATGACAGCTAGGAATGCAAGAAGATGTTCAATGGATATTATTTATGAGAATGAGAATGCATTCTATTGTAATATTTGAAGATTCATTCGTGCCTTAGAACGACACAATCCTGTAATGTATACATGGTTTCAAACAGAACCTGGTGAAATCACGATCCATGTTCATTTTAAGAGATTATTTATTTCGTTTGGTCTATGTTGTAGAGCATTTAGATTGTGAGACATCGTGCAAAGATTCAAGGAGGACTATTGGCTTTATGAATCGACGACGAAGTTTTAAGGAGAATGTGCAGACAGTGACGTTGGTATTTTACTGTAACGAGTTAGGTATGCAGTAGGTACATCAGGTAAATATTGAAATAAGTTACATATTCATTTTACTAATCAAGGCAATGATTAATTAACTTTCTTATTTAATGAATGTAGATAATTTGGACACCATATGCTAAAGAAGAAATCATACAAGTGTATGAGATCTGTCGAAGAGGTCAGTCGGTTTGGATGAGTAGGGTACCATTGATATGCTATGATATTATAGTTATGCATCTATCGGAACATGTTATGCGGTAATTTGGGATGCGACAACATATCGTAGCCTCCGTTGAGAGAATACACATTGCCTCTTGACGAAATAAAATACGAAACACAGACATCCTAGACGGGCCAGTTCTACATCGGCAATACGTTTAGCGATGGACGGAAAGTAAAGAATCGATAGTTTTGACCATGCAAATATAAACAATGATTTGTACATGCAATGGTACTGGAGCATTACGAGAAGATAGATCCAGACACATATTCCATCTCCTACAATAGCTTACCAACCTCATGGCCCAGTAGAAAGAAGACTGGTATGTTTTATATACTTATATGTAATTTTATAGTACTCTATTAATTGATTGAATCACAACTTAATTAGGTGGATATGATTATACAAAGAAAAACCGATCTTGATGAGATTAGACAGTCAACTGACTTACCTTCTACGATGAAGGCAAAAGTGGAGGATACTATTGCATACTTTGATGACACAATAAATATGTTCCCTTTAATGTATTCTTTCCATCACTCTGACTAGCAATACGTGCCACAACAAGATCCACGTACCATCAGAGTATCAGGTTTCGCCATTTCTATAGATTTACTTAGATCTCTTTTGATCGACTCATTTTTATAAACGTATGATGCAAATCCATTTAGGTATGAGTTACACGGGATATAACGGAGAGGGATCTTAACAACAATAATCAACATTTGAGACTTCAGGTGACAATTATTACTTTCTCTGATATCAAAAAGGTTCATTTTAGTTTTTCCATTTTAAAGTATTAAATAAAATCTAAAACTTTAGGTATGCATTATACAAGATTCACTAGACAAAACTCTCAACAAAACAATCAATATTTGAGACTTTAGATGATAATAATTTCTTTCTCTGATTATCAAAAAAAATATTTTAGATTTTTTAATTTAAATTATTAAATATAATCTAAATCTTTAAGTTTGCATCATACGATATTCACCAGACAAGGCTCTCAACAACAACAATCAACATTTGAGACCTCGGGTGATTATAATTTCTCTCTCTAATGATCAGAAAGTTCATTTTATTTTTTTCAATTTAAATTATTAAATATAATCTAAATCTTTAGGTATGTATTATATGTGATACATCAGACAAGGATCCTAACAACAACAATCAACATTTGAGACTTCAGGTGACAATAATTTCTTTCTCTGATTATCAGAAGGCTTATTTTAATTTTTCAATTTAAAGTATTAAATAAAATCTAAATCTTTATGTATGCATTATACGGGATTCACCGGATAAGGATCTCAACAACAACAATCAATATTTGAGACTTCGGGTGATAATAATTTCTTTCTTTGATTATAAGAAGGATCATTTTAGTTTTTTTCCAATTTAAAATATTAAATATAATCTAAACCTTTAAGTATGCATTATACGGGATTCACCGGACAAGAATATCAATACCAACAGTCAATGTTTGAGACTTATGGTATGTATTACATTTTATTATTTAATTAATTCAATTTAATTTTTACTTTTTGATAATATTGAATATAATACAAATTTTATAGATTTGCATTACGAGGGATTTAGCATACAAGGGTTGTCACAAGAGCAACCACCTTTTACGACTTCAGGTTGCATTAACTTAAAAATTTTATTATCTCAGTTAGTCAATTTAAAAATTATTTTTTTAATCTTTAATTAATAGAATGCAATTATTTCAATCTTATAGGATATAATTGTAGCTTCGAGCCAATCACAGTTTCCGAGATCATTATATGCTGGTCCTTCAAGTCAATTTGACTCGATGCCCTCTTAGCTTACATAACCAACTCAATACAATTCCGAAACACTTCAAGCATAGATATTTGCGATGATTCGTCAAACTGAGTCAACCGAATGGAGAGACAATTACTTGGAGTTTCCATGATATAGCCGCAATAACCTACAGATCCGCCTCACAGACCATCCATAGTAGTAAGAATCAAAGAGCTCACATAGATAGGTCAAGTTACTCAGCCAGGTGAACCTTCGAGGAAGTCCTCAGCTACATCGCATCCTTCTGATCATGTACTAACTCATTTAGAACAGAATATCAAGAAGAAGATAAAAAAAGTCATAAAAATATTCATAAGAAGATAGGGGACAATACCAAAGGATGTGAAGGAAGAGGATGAGGAGGCATAAAAGAAATTCTAAGAAAATTGATACTATAGTTCAATGTCAACTATTTTACATTATATTGAAAAATGTAATTTTTATATGATTCTAATAAAATATATGCATTCCTTTTAAATGGATATGAGTTATGATATTGAATGTTGAGATTATTAATCTATCATGGTGAATACCTTCATATTCGATTTCTATTGAACTTAAGATATATAGAACGTTATGAGATGTCGTACAAATATTTAGTCCTCATTTTAGAAAAAAATATACTTCTATACACAACAAGAAGTACTCATTTTATAAAAAAAATACTATGTGCCACAACCGTAAAATAAAAGGAATAATGCATATGCAGATTTTTTGAAAAGTTATTGGTTCGAAAAATTGAAAAATAAAAGAAGACTATCTTTAAAATAATTTTAATAAATTTATTTCTCATAAGGTTTGATAATTTTTATATTGATGTATATATTTATAGTATTTCCTGAACTTGATTGATTTTTATGAGTTTTTCATTTTAGGATGTTTTTAGTTAAAATTTATTATAAATATATCATAATATATGTGAGAGATAAATAGATCTTTTTGTATTTAACAAGATACAAAATGAACTCAAAATGCACAAAATTTACTCAGTATTTAAATACTTAAAATAAAAATTATGAAGTATTCAAGGGAAAAGGGAAGGGAGGGGGAGAGCGGGGTGGAGCCATCTGTGACAAGGCACACCAAATCGGCACCTCATGTGTTGATAGATGGTGGTTTTTTGAAATACCAAATCATCATGCCCATTTAATTAATTCTGATTATTTTAATAGTTATTTAATAAATTAGTCTCTCCAAGTTTTACTAAAAAGTACTGCAAAAATTTAAAAATAGAAGATGGCTAAGTTGGCTACTTAGGAGGAAAGTCTCATTTTATCCTTTTATAAACTATTCAAATAATGAGATTCTAAAAAATATATAATTTTACACATATAATCTTTTCTACTTTCATAATCATGACCTTACAAGTAAAAAATCTCGATAGTTGTTAACCATTATATGACATAATCCGGTGTTAACTTAAATTTTTCCCATCCTTTAAATTTCAAGGAATCCGTAAAAATTTGATGAATTATCCCTCTAAATACATTTTATTGTGAATCACACCACCTCCCTTCATGAGAAGATCCTCTGTTGTACGACAGAGGACTGTTGTAAAGAGGACATAATCATGATTAACAGTGGTCCTCTATTGTAATATGCTCTCGCTCCCTTCCCATCCTTCGTTGACGATGTCATTACTCCACACTACATCCTTCCTCACCTCTGCCATGTCACCTACATCCCGTGCCCTTCCCCAGGGATGCCCCAACTCCGCTCGTCTTCTTCTGGGTCCTCCTCTCCCCGCCATCACGCTCCATGTCCTCCTCTACTTCCACATTGATGGATTCTGCATCGGCTCCGCCTTCAATCCCATCAACACTTCCTACCTCTCTCCCTGCTTGCATCATCTCCATCGAGCACCATATTGCCCCCCAGAATGCCTTCCCCGTTGCTTACAAAAATGCATGGGAGTCCATCCTCATCATCTCCAATGATGTCCCCCTGTAGATTACCAAGCATGGGGACTTAGGCGAGGTTGTTATTGATCGGAGACATCACTGAAGCAAATATCATCCAACACCGACGATGGAGATGGGGGAGTGGGGGTTGTTGGTAGGGGCAGCGAACCATGGGATTGTTCTTGTGTCACATGTTCTTCTGGGGGAAAGAGGAAATAGCAGGGGAGATAATGTTGGAAGTGGGGAGCGGTGGAGAGGAACTGGAAGTTGGTGTACTCGGTAACGAGTCACGTGGATGATTTGTTGTTGAACACGAGGGCGGATGGGATGGGGAGGGTAGAGGAGGTGATGGCATAGCGGGGATGCAGATCCTCTATAGTGGTGTTGTGCCTGTTGTGGCTGTGTGAGCTGTTTGATCGTGATCGAGTAGTCCATACGATTTTGCACGATATAGGCCCACAAAAGTGCAAAATCATGCGAACCACTCGATCAAGATCGAGTGGCACACACCCCTATAACAGACTCTACTGCCCTCCCACTTGCATCAGACAATCAGTCCCCTGCAAATAAAGGTGGAAGGTGAGGAGGGAGGAAAAGGAAGAGTGAAAGGAGAAAGGAGTGGTGATTGGGTGTTAGAGGTGGGAGAATGGATGGGAGTGGAGAGGAATATATGAGCATTAGGTCAGGATGGTCTAGCCCAACCCAAATCCTGACCCTTTTGACCCAGCCTAGCCGAAGTCCAAAATGAAAACAGCTCGATCCTGGGCCAAAATTTAGTCTCATATACTCGGCCTGAACCCAACCCAACATGCTAGACCGACATAATATATAATGATAAAAAAGATATTAAATTTTCATTGAGTGATATATGTGTGATTATTCTCTTAAAAAAAATCTCAAGGGCATTTTGTTATTCATCCACCCTGTAGTTCTTGTTTGAACATATTATACTATGTTGAATAAACCTATAGTTCACGAGGTATTTCCTATAACAAATTAAGCATGCAATATGGAAATACAACAAATTAAGCATGCAATATATAACACTCACCTAAAAGCATTACTATGAGATTGTACGAGAATATTAGAGCTTGACCCTTTCGAATTGTGAATTAAAAGAGTATGCACTAATTGTATTATCACTTAATATGGAATTTGAGATATTATCAAGTATTATTATAGATATGCAACTTTGGGCCGACCCAGCCCATTAGTTTTTGGTCGAGCTTTGGCTCGAGCCACAATTTGATAGATTTTTTGGATCTTGATCTGTCCCACAGCCCACTATGTCAAATGAGCTTGGGCTTGAGCCCTCTGCGACTAGCACGGTCTCGGCCTAATGCTCATCCTTAGAGAGAAAAGAAAATAAAAAGATAAAAAATCATTTGTTAGATCGTTGTCTGGTTTAATTAACATCAAGGAGTGGTGAAGTTAGTGATAATGACAAGGGTTATTGTCTAAGATCAGGTCCGTTTGGTTACTGAGTTGGTTGGGTTGAGGTATCCTCCTGTGAATAGTAGTTGTTTGGAGGGTTGGGAGTATTGGAATGATAATTGTAATATGATGTGACATTTATTATGTGTTATATTAACTTTTTTAATGATTATAATGTATTTTTTATATTAATAAGTTTATTTGAATATGGTTAAAAATATTATATCAAAGAAATTGTAGGGTCAATACAAGCAATCCCAACCCAGGAATGCAGGATTGGAGCAAGGGATATGCCAAGGTACCCAGGTGTACCATGACAACCAAACATGTCCCTAGGGTTCGTTTGGTTACCGGAATACTCTGGGGTAGCCCAGTGTGCCCCCCTATATTCTTAGGTTAGAAATTTATCACAAATCAAGGTGACATCACATCACATTCCTTATTCCAACCCTCTCCAAATCCTCATAACCATCCAAACATCTACTATTCACATAAGATACCTCAACCCATCCCATCCCAGTGGCCAAACATGCCCCTAGGGTCGCCATGTAATTATGGAAGTATAAAGGAACATTGGTGATAAATGCCGTATGTTGTTTGATACCTAACAAAAAGGACTTCAGCTGTGGAATAAAGAAGGAATGACAAGCATGTGTGGTAAGATCTAAATATTGTATGAACTTTATTCCCATTTAGCTTATAGAATCTTTGTTCAAGAAATAAGAGTAGGATATATAAAATGAGTCGCTCCTTATTCTCCATCTAACTTTTGTTTTTTTGGTATATGGGATAAGTGAGTTATTATCGGAGGCAAAGTGAACAGAGGATAAATAGTCATCACTATTGTGAGATCCCTATTAGTGGGACCCAACTTTTTTCGAAAATTCAACTCTTATCTAATATCCAAATAATATGATTGGGTACTTTATCTTATAGTACTCGTTGAGATGTTTCTAACAAGTCCAAGAATATTAAAATTCGAGTTCGAGAGCTCAAGTTATGATCATTTTAACGAGGGACTCCAATTTGGATCTGAACAAAGATCTTGATCCACGTTTGCACCGCATAAAAATAACTTGGTTCTCCCCCAAAGGCCTATCCCAAAAACCAGTCACTTCATCCTCCCTTTCCCTCATCAGAGCGTCGTCGGATCGACGATTCAAAGCACTTGATTCATCACAATTCACTACAAAAAAATTGAGCTATAGTGATGGTTTTTTCAAAATCCATCACTAAATTAATCGTTGTTAAATATATATCGATGATATTATTCGTTGCGAAATGATTTTTCGTGCTCGAAATTCGCGACGAATATCATCTATGTTGTTATGTCATTATCAACGGTCCACATAGAGACGCTTATTCGTTGCTATTTTTCAAACTTCTAATTAATCGTCGCTAAATTTTGAACTAAAAAATAGTGACAATTAGTTGATATTTTGAATAATAACAATAAATAAGTATCGTTATATGGACCGTTGCTAATGATATAACGACATATATGATATTAGTCGTTAATTTTGAGTACAAAAACTCGTTTCGCTACGAATAATGTGTCGTTATATATTTAACAATGACTAATTTAGTGATGGATTTAAAAAAAAACGTCACTTTAGCTCAATTTTATTGCAGCGATTATACTTAAGAATTTAGGAATATGATCTAAGAATCGTACATCTTCTTAACAACTCCTAATATATTTGGAATCCTTCACCATAGAATGTTCAAGTAATTGTAAGGCTTCCATCTTAAATTTAGATGTGTAATTCTAGAAGTTGTATCATAGGGACATCAAGCAAGATTGTCTCTTTTTTTGAACTAGTTATTATATAACTGATATCAACTTTTATGTATGGTTCTGATTTGAAGTGTATGATTAAAAGTAGAATGTTTTATATTTTGATATACCTACAATAAACTCATTTTCCATTTTATATAGTGAATATGTGAATTTTTTAAGATATTGTGTATCTCCTTCATGATATTAAGCACACCATAAAGACCATTCCATCTCAAGTCGCTTCACAAATATTAGTTATGTCACAATCTTTAGAGAAGATCGTATGGCTTCTTAGACTTGAAATCGATGATAAAAGACTGTTTTTTCATGAGGTATTGAGTCCTTTATATTATTTCATCTGCTACTCTATACATATTGAATCTAATCTGATCAAGATGCACAATCTATTTGTAATTTAACCATATAGAATTGTATAGCTGTGCCTTGGATCTGAAGTATTGCATCTTCTATAAGGGCTAATACGTACTTGGATCCTTAGATATTGGTTTAAATTGAGGTCGTGATTGAAACTTATGCCAGCCTTGCCTCTATTGGAAGATCATATGTTATATGGGAATGACATAAGATTTAGCCGAGTATTTCAAATATCCCTATAGCTCAGTAGCGTTATCTATAATAATCATGATTATCATCTCGTGGATCAGATTTTCACGGTGTTCGGGTAGATGGAGTAAGCATTGTAAGGGATTTGACATGCACACTTGGGGTTCCAGGGAGAAACTTAGGCACCATAAATGCAACAGTTGTGTTGGTTGGGGGACATATTGCCTGACACATTGAGGAATCACCACACAGTGTTTGGCGTCAGTACTTACATTCCTTTAGCCCGGTGCATCAAGAGCGGACCAAGTAGTCATGGTTGGCAGGCTAATGTTTCACTTATTCACTTAGGGTTAACACTCGTGTACCGGTTGGTGCAGGCCATATTGGTTAGTATTCCGGGTGGAAGCACTAAGAGGGGAGTTCCAGGAAATAAAGTTAATGAAGTTGGAAATGAAATACAAGTGTCATGTCCATAAGGAGGATTTGGGGTAGTCATGGGAATTCCGACTATGGAGTGAATGATCTTAATAATCGACGCACTGACTTGTGTCCTACACCACGAATTCTTACAAATGGGTAGTGGACTTGGATGGTTCGCGATGATTCACAAGTTGGAATTTGATTTGAGAATCAAAGCTATAGTTTGATAACTGAAGCTAAGTGGACATGATGGGAACTTAGTAAGAATGCATCGTACCCCAGCGCATGCTTACGGAGGCACCCCACTACCCCAAAACCTTCTTATTTCCTTAGAGTCATAGTATGAGATCTCACACTACCAAGACCACAAACTATCCACGAAACTTGGGTTATTCATAGCTAATGAGAATTATTAGAATATATTTTTTGTGGGGACAATTTGCTCAGTTGTTTCTTTTGCACACTTCTTAGTACCCTACTTGTTGAATTTTTATACCGTACTAAGCAACTTTGCTCATAATAAACCTTTTTTGTGTTGGATTCCACAGGTTCTCAGAAGCAGCCACAGCAATGATCGACAGTTATTTGCGTGAAGCTTTCTTTTTGTGAAGCTACACGATCTTCTTGTGGTACAGTACTTGTAGCTAGCTTTTATTAGTAGTTTTACTGCTTACTTTACTTGTAACATTTTGAGAGAGATGCAATGTACAATGTATGTATGGACACACTTTTTGATGCATACATGTAATAATTTTATGGACATGTGTTGTAAATTATTAATGATGGACATGTTATAAATGGCAAAAAAAATAAATTCCAGTCTTCTTTTGTTAATATTTTTCTGCTTATATTTTGTATTTCGAATGTAAAATGTATGTGTGTGGAATCAGTTTGCCAAATAATTGAATCTGAGGGAGACGGTCATCGCAACTATAAGGAGGAGAATAATTAGAATGATTGATAATCTACCTTTTGGAAAGAATAAATATTGTGTTTCATGCTTATACCGGGATAAGCTTAGCTATGGAGAGTGAAATCCCTATTATCTTTGTTGTTACACTTTAATCTTTGTAATCTTGCTCAATCTTACATTGTATGCCCCTATAGTCAAACTCCGTAGATTTGCATGCATGGTGTCCTTCCAAACAAGATTTCATAAGCTTTAGGTTTTATAGAAGCTCGCAGTTTTTGTGAATTATCACAATATTAAGATTTGCAAGTCGCAACAAAAAAGTCATGTATATGTCTACATGGTGCCTATAGTAGGGATGAATAAAGATGTGCAATATCCGAATATCCATTTGCCAAATTCGAAAAATTTCTGAACGTGGAGTAGTAATCGAATATAGATATCAGTTGTACAAAAATTCTGAATATGAACATACATATGCAATAGTAAAGATCAGGATTTGAATGCAAATACTATTATACAAAATGTCATATAATTATAATATTCATAATAATATTTAGATTTAATATTAGCTTCTGATAAAAGCTCGCAGATTTCTTTACAAATTACTCGAATAATAAGCTTCTGATAAATACATGTTAATTAATGTCGAACCAAATAGGACCATTAGTTGTGGGAAAAGGAGGGAGAGTTAAGAAGGATGGATGAGATCTAAGGATGGTTTATTCTTGATTTGGGTTTGCCTTGTAAGACTTTTGTTTGAGGGATAAGAGCGGAATAAAGCGAGTTCAATTTCATTGATGTCCTTCATTTTTTTTAGTCCAAAAAAAAGGGAAATACGCGTTGGTGTCCACCCCAGTATATTAATAAAAGGATCAAATCAAACAGGACTCGAGGGGAGTCCTAGCAAGGTGGACTACATTTTCAACATAGAACCTCTCTGCACGAAAAATTACACCATTTCTAGTAACCCATAAAGCCCATAAGCCAACAATTGGCATTAATTTCACAGCAGTTGGACGGAATCTGGAGTTGAGGAGGGATTCCCAGAAGGATGTCATGTTGCTAAGATCAACCCAATCTACATCAAACATCCGCCAAAAATATTTCGTCTTATCGCAATTCAGGAATAGGTGCCCAATGGAGTCCAATGTTGAGCGGCAAAGAACACAGGAGTTATCATCAGAGCGCAAGATGCGGGCACATCTCTCCTTGGTGAGTAATCTCCCATGTCTCAGGAGCCACATGAAAACTCTAATACGTGCTGCTGGCAGTTTCCACTCCCAAATCATCCTACAATCCCTAGTAAGGTCTTCAAGCGGTTCTGTTCTCCTGATCGGCAAAGCGTAGGCCTTTTTGACAGAGAAGTCACCCTCTCTCCAAACCCAATGATCTTTACCAATTGTGGGGCCCTCAATCCTATCTAGAAGCACCATCAAGTCACGGTGTTCCTGCATACGTCGTTCAGAGAGTGCACCTGCAAAATTAAGTTTCCAACAACCATTATCCCATAGATCTGCGACACGAGCACTTTTATCCATAGCTATAACGTACAGACGCGGGAAGCGGGAGGCTAGAGGTTTGTTGTCCGTCCAATAATCTGTCCAGAAGGAAAAAGTCTTGCCATCGCCTAATCTCAAACGGAGGAGTTGGGGAAGATCTGGGAAAATCGCACGTTCATAGATGAATATGTAAATCCTTTCTGTCGTTCCCCTCGATGCTGCATTTAGAAGCGACATCGGCGTAAATGAATAAGTTGAATGCCAACGTTCAAAAATTAGGCATGCAAATTATAGTGTAAGAAGTGAAGATACATCAAAGAGAGTAGTCAGTTGAAAAATAGATAGACACAAGGCAATAGTCTGACTGACAAAAAGGGTCCGTCGACGAAGAGCCGACTGGCAAAATGGGTCGGTCAGCGAAGAGGCAGCTTAGAACAAGATAGTTGACTAAGAATTGTACAATAAGTGAGCGTAGAAAGGTGATGGATTACAAGTCGGCAAGAGCGAAAATTGGTCGATAATGATTGGAATGAATCGCCTGATGAAAGTGTAAGTCAACCAAAAGAGTTGCCGAGTCGACTAATAACTTAAACAGTCAGCTGTAAAATCAGAACAATGGAACTGTCAAAACAACCATGAAGCATAATGTACAAGCTAGAGAGATCGTTGGAGGCAAAGGCTGGTGTTGCTCAAGGAGGAAGCCAAGAGAAGGGAGTAAAAAATAAAAAAAGTACACATTACTTAATATTCATGGTCTCTTTGCAATTTTATCTGCTTTTTAGGCATTGCACTCAAACTCATTTGCCCCACTAGAACCCAACAATAGGAAACAGAGAGATACTACAGTTGCTACGATGAGATGCTACGATGTAATTAGATGATTGGATAATATTTCGTGTAATTTTGAAAAAAAATACAGGGCCATGTATGTGAAAATCCACACATCAGAATGGTATGTGACAATGATATTCGTATGAGATAAATATTTATGCGTAATTTTTTTGAAATCAACGAAAATTTCCTATCATGTCAAAGGAGATGGCATGTATGCTGATTCCGACATAAACTTCTACACATTCCTTATCTGCCTTGTTATTCCATTTTAAGTGTCAATGTACACCATGAATAATACTTTCCAGCGGCGAAACTTGTTCGCCTCGTAAACACATTTTCATATACATATAACTCGTTGGAACCTCGAGCCTGCCGGACTTAAAAAAGCATGAACACACATTATACACGAAGATTACTACTTCAATGATACGACCGACTAAATTAGCAAATTAGTAGAAATGACAAACAAGGAGAAATTAGATATCGCTGGGAGTACCGGAAGAAATAGCCCGGTGAGGTATGGCGACCAGCATGTAAGCAGTTACCCTAGAACCAGTTATGTGAGGAAATTGTCCATCATATGGAAGATTACATCTGCACCGTCCGAGTTCAACCAGTAACTCTTCACCTGCACAGTTTTTCACCAATCGTAAAGAAAAACATGTGTGCATCAGTATAGAAAAAGTTGAATAAAAGCAGAGCACAAGGAACAGGCAAGAACAAATAACTTCGGACAACAGGAAACAGATGTTTGGTTCACTCTATGGAAAATGAGGTAAAATCTATCACAGCCAGCTGATCTTCTATTTAAAAAATGCAACTTTTAATAGCTGATCGTGATGGATTTTACTGTCGATTATCGAATCGGAGTCAGGATCCGCGACCTAACCACATCCGGAGATCTGCAACTACCTCTATTTATTCCAACTACAACAGGAGATATGTTTTTTCCTAATATTCAGTTTCAGCAATTTAATGTGTTCACAATGAGTAATCCAAACATTCTGATGTAAAACAAATAAAGGATAAATAAAGAGGAAAGTTCTTTTGTAGAATAATTAAATTGTATTCCCTCTTCAAGCCATCTACAGGTCTGAACATCACTAATGAATTTCTCACCATTATTCTGCTTGTCGGTAAATAAAAATCATGACAATGAATAGCATTGGTGCATTTGTATGCAGTTAAGGTTCAGGTGCTTTTGTACCTGAATCGTAGTGTGTGCGACAATTCTTTGGGTACTCTTTTTGAAGCTCACGTCAACACGCTCCCAAGGCAGTCGGGTAAGCCCAGTGATCATCAGTTCTGTGAATTCCACAAAAGATGGCCATTAGAGAACAGAATATACATTACAACTGAATTCCATGACACAACTTCTCGTAGAGAGATCTACCAACGTCCGACCCAATAGGACTGCCACAAAATATAGTTCTATATATATGCTGATGTCCACTACTCAGTGGCTTATCCGTCAAAATTCATATTCTACATTTTCATGGATATTACATTTGCGATTTCTTTTCAATCACAAGCCCTTGAAGCCACAACGAAAAAATTACAGATCTAGCTGCTTGTATTGATTATCTACAGCAGGATAAAGAATCTTTATTTACACTTTAACTAGATGTAAGATTAGCAGCATAGCATACCTTCATGGTCACTTTGTTGATCATCTTCGACGGAAGAAGGTTCTCTATCCAACTTCCCCACCCTCTCTTCATCAATGTACACTATGTGAGGATAATTCTTATCCCCCATGAGAAGTTTAGACTGTACATAGCAAGAAAAAAAGTAAGTCACTTTATGGAGATAGAATTGCCGGTGACGGTTTACAGGACATAATATTAGCAAACGCAACCGGGAAGATCTAAATTCCAATTGTCACATACTTTTGGTAATTCATGCTGACGCCGGATCGATGATGTTCTCCATCCAACCATAGCTTTTGAAGGGTTAAGACAGACGATTTTTTAAGGATCGGGAATGCACAAACATACGCCGATACAAGTACTGAGGTAAAGGATACAATCAAAGTTGGTATTGGCATATGCAACGCGTCGCTTGAATAATCCTAATGCCGATCTTCAAGACCACAAAGAAAATATACAACTTATTTATATCTTAAAATGGAAATTTTGAGGAAATGCTCATAGCATAGCAGAAAACTATAATAATCAGCATGATACATAAGCCTGATAAAATAATTCAACAAGGAAGAAAATTATTTTAGAATCTCGAGCAGTAAGAAAATGTTAACAGCTGAGGTGTGAAGTAGATAAATGATTTAAAGCAAAGAAATATGTATGCACTAACGCTTATTAGCTTTTGATATTTTGCATCTGGAGTGATCAGAATTGATTTAAGATCAGCTAGAGTTAACTATATTTGCTCAATCTTACTGATATATTAGGCAATCAATTTATGTATTTGTTTCATTATTTGATATAATTATATTGAGGTTACATTCCATGGTGTGTTCACTGGATCACATGGAATCGGGCTGCGGTCTTTTTAAAAATGGATAATATTGATTGGATTTATTTTCTTTCTCACTGTTTAGCACGATCATCAGAGTTATCTATAATTTGAAGATCAAAGGAATTTGTTCTTCCATGCTATGTATTATTAAAGGAGAAATTAAAAGGCAGAAATGGTTGCTTGCCATGACCACCGTGACACCGTCCTAGCAAATTAGGGAACCATAAGTTCCGCAAGTGAAAAAATTGCAAGTACATCGGCCAACCCACATCCTTTCTAAGACCAATACCCTCTCACATACAACTCCACACAATATCTCCTGTCCTCTTATCTAAAAATGTCTTTCCTCCGTCATCTCCTAACAAAAGATAAACCATTACAAAACCCATATCTATTATGTTTAGAACTTATTGTTCTTCTGTAGCGATCCCCATAGCAGATCTCGAGAGAAGATTAGATCTGGATTAGGTATTGCATTCCTGGGAGGAACTAAAACAGAGTTGAGTCTGACTTAGGCTTCGTTAAACACCCTTTTTCTTCGCATCAAAACAGAATACAAGATGGTACCATCAATGTTTTCTACCAAACCAAAAAGTTAGAGTATTTTTACTTCGTTTTCCTATACATTTCATGTCTCTTTTTGGAATAAGATGAGTCTAGGTTAATAATCGAATATCTCTTTCATTTCTACCAACATGATCCTAGAGCGACAGACCTTGACATGTGGCTTAAAATACCACCCAAATAAACCTCTTAAATTCTCCCTCAGCAGCCAGAACTGCCGTTCAGCCTCTCTATTTTTGATTGACGACGACACTGATAGTGTGAAGCGCACTGCCACCTGGTCAAAGGAGGTCCCACAGCTCCGCTTCCCTTGGGTTTGTGCAGGCTAGCCTCAGCATCGTTGGACCTGCAGCTTCACCTCCTTTATGTGAGGTCCAAGTATGATCCCCGAGTTACCTGTGCACCATTCAGACCCAAATCCCCCAAGCATAGTGCTTCTCTTCATGCCACAGGTGCTATCCACCACAAGAGAATCGACAAAAAATGAAACAAAAAAACTTGTGAAGATCACTGCTCGTAGGTGAATGCCATCCAATTCTACATTTTTCTCTTAGGGGTTCTTCATTTCCTCTCACGCCATTGACGGTCAACGTTTTGGCCTTGGAGTCATAATGAGGAATAATGGTTCCCTCACTATTCCTCCATCATAGATCTCTCCCACCAAAAATACAAATAACTAACACTTACATGCCAATCATATCTAACATACCCCCTTTATCCCTCCTTGTCCTCTCCCTCCTAACAAACAGAGGATAGCAAATAACCACCTCTTATCACTTCTTATCCTCCGTCTCCAACCGAACAGAAACAAGGGCCCTCTGATGAAGGTCACAAGTAATATGCCACCTAGAAAGCATATGATTACCAAATCACTTCAATGGTGTTGAAGAGTTGCTTGCAGTGAATCTCCTTTCCAATGAGAAGACCACTGATATATAAGAGGAGCTTACTCAGACATTCTCCCAACATATAATGAAGTCACGACTTGTTGATATCTATAGATTTGATCTATATCCCAAAGGGTGTCGAATGGCAATCTTATAATGTTGAACAAACCTTTTTTGTTGATGTACTTCCTTTGTTACATGTATTTATTCTACTTTAGCAACTTGATCCTACTCTGCCTTCTTCAACATCCTTGTACAGAGAACTCTACACTAGCTACCTTTAGTGTGCATGGAGGCAAAGATCACTTTGACATATGAGGAAGAGAGAGGTTGAGATTTTCAGCTTCACCTCCTTCATGTGAGGTCCAAGTATGAGCCCCAAGTTATCTATGCACCAAATCAGACCTGAATCGCCCAAACATGGAGCTTCTCTTTCATGCCACATGTACTATCCACCACAAAGGAATCGATAAAACATGTAACAAAAAACTTGTGAGGATCACTGCTCCTAGGTGAACGTCGCCCAATTCTACATTTTTCTCTTTAGACCGACCTTTTTGTTGTCATGTGACCACAACCGATACATCGCTAATGACAAAATCGCTTGTTTGTATATCGAACGTAATTGTTCACGACACCTCTATCAAAGTAGAAGATATTAGAAGTTTTTTTGTCATGGGCATTTAAGGCATATGTTAGTGGACAAAAAGGTTGTATGTCCTTAGGAGGACCCTTTGAAAGAAGATCAACAAGTAATATGACACCTAGAAAGGTGATGATTACCAAGATGATTACCAAATCATGAACTAGCTTTTCAATAGTGATGAAGAGCTGATTCCAGTGAATTTCCTTTCTAATGAGAAGACCCCAGATATGTAATACGAGCTTACTCGGACATTCCCCCGACAGACAATCAAGTCACGACGTGTTGATATCTATAGATTTGGTCTATATCCCAGGGGGGGCTCCTCTTTTACCCACTTTCTATGATGAGTTGGCTAGTTTTTAGTCCATGTTGTCTCGAACAAGTCCCAAAGCATGTTGAATGGTAAGGTTACAATTTTCTCCAACCTGAGTCGATGTTGAACAAACCTATTTATGTTGATGTAGTTCCTTTGTTGCATGCCGTATTTGTTCCACTTTAGCAACTTGATCCTACTCTGCCTTGTGCAACATCCTTGTACAGAGAACTCTACGCTAATTACCTTTAGTGTGCATGGAGGCAAAAACCACTTTGATATCTGAGAAAAAGAGAGGTCATGATTGTTGAGAAAAACGTCCATTGCATACATATAAAAATCCATACAACCACAAATTTACAGAACAGATTATCATATGTATGAGTCCAGGTTAACAGTGATAAGAGAAATATCCATTTAATTAACATATGCATATTCGCGCAAGGGAGAAATCCGGAAACCAAAATCATGACAAACAATGCGACAAAGAAAAATAGAGTTAGAGATCACAACCGAAGCGTCCTGTTGTAGGACTCCCCTTAGAGAGACAGCGCCCCCCACTTTACCGGCGCACAGGGCCTTGACGTGCCGCTCCCAGGGTCCGACGGTCCACGCTCGTTGACGGTGCGCACCGTGCTTGAGCGTCCTCGAAAGCCACCTCCGTATACGAAACCCGAGATCGAGAGAGGAAAAAGAGCGTCCTCGAGAGAAAGAAGGGCGCTGAGAATGAATGGGGATGGATGTTCGTAACCCACACCCACGCCCTTTAAGAGATACTTAAAGGCGTCCGGGCGGTTACGTTTTCGTGAGAAGATAATGGGGCGTAACGCTTGGAATTCAAAACACGCGGTTACAAAACCGACTCGGTCTTTGCCACGCCACGCCTCGCCGCAGCCGCAGCCGCAGCCGCAGCCGCCGCCGCAGCCGCAGCCGCAGCCGCGGCCGCGGCGCCCGTGCCCGGCCTGGCCCGGCGCGCGCGCGACGCGCGCGCGCGTGCGTGTGTGTGTTTTGGTCTAAAATCCTCTCTAGTCTGTTTCCAGACTAGTCTCAGGACTTCCCACATATAAACCAAGTCTCAGTTTTCTCTCTCCACGATGTGGGACTAAACAGCACCCCACAGGGTTGAAACATTGAATTCCAGGAATTGAGATACATCAATACAACTTGATATTGACCATCAAATTGCATCAAACTATCCCAATACCGTTAATTCCAACAATCCCCCACGAATTCACTATTGAAACACGAAGAGCCAAGAATCTCGGGTTTCCACACTCTGCTTTCAGTAAAGGTACCTTCCGGTTTGAACCTTCACCTGAGTTATCCCCTTTCACCATCACAGGAATAAAGTGAACTATGTCTTGAACTTTAATCCTTTGATGTAATGGTATCGAGAGGTAACAACGGAGTGAAGTCTATGGTGACAATCTTCTGGTTTCGGTGCTCTTAATGGCCTTGCACCATTCCCTGTTTCATAAGTATATTAAAGGATAAACCCTCATCCTTTATCTGCGGCCCACAGAAATACTCATATAGATGGCATTCTCCAAGGATGCACTGCTCACATCCTGCTTATAAAAGCTTGAATCCATTAAGAGCATAATGCTCAACCTTTTCCTGCAGCTTTCAGGCACTCGACTTTCCAGGGATAGGACCCACATGCAAAGTATTGCATAATGAGTGCCAACCAGTTCCCCTTACAGCTGGTTTTCCCATTGAACCTATTTTGTGGGATCTCCACTCATTTAGGTTGGGTTGCTACTGCGGGTAAACTCTCAGTGGGTTTCAGCCCCATCCCAAGTCTGGATTTTTGGACTAAAGATCTATCAAGTCCCTTTGTAAGTGGATCTGCCGTGTTATCTTTGGTACCAACAAATTCCACAGCAATCACTCCAGAAGACACCAAATCCCTAATAGACTTAAGTCTAACTTGGATATGTCTTCTTGTTTTCTGATTGTACTTTGAACTCTTTACCTTAGCAATAGTAGTCATGCTATCACAATGTAAAGAAATTGCCGGTATCGGCTTACCCACCATGGGCATCTCAGAGAGAAGCTCCCTAAGCCATTCAGCCTCAATACCTGTTGTGTCCAAAGCACACAGCTCTGCCTCAAAAGTAGACCGAGCCAAAATGGTCTGTTTCACAGACCTCCAGGAGACTGCACCGCCTCCAAGGGTAAATACATACCCAGTCACACCGTTACTCCCGGAGTCCTCCATTTGACCTATCCAACTTGCATCACTATATCCTTCTAAGACAGGAGGATATTTACCATAATGCAGTCCAAGAAGTGTAGTACCCTTAAGGTACTTCAACACTCGATCCAAGGCCTCCCAATGAGTACGGTCAGGACAGCTCGTATATCTACTTAACTTTGCGACCGTGAATGAAATATCAGGTCGAGTACAGTTCGCAAGATACATCAAGCTTCCTATAATCTGGGAATATCGTAGCTGTGCTACAGGTACTCCACTCTTGTTCTTGCAGAGGGGTTTAGATGAGTCATAAGGAGTGCATACAGATTTACAGCTCTGATAGCCAAATTTTTCAAGAACCTTCTCAGTATAATGTGACTGAGACACAGCTATCCCATTAGCAGATCTAATCAGTTTGAGCCCCAAAATCACATTAGCAACTCCTAAGTCCTTCATCTCAAACTTACTACTCAAGAACCTCTTGGTTTCTTCCACTATCCTTATGTTTGATCTAAATATCAAAATATCATCTACATATAAGCATAAGACAACAAACATATCACCTTTAATCATAGAATACACACATTTATCGGATTCATGAACAATAAAGCATAAGACTGGATAGTCTTATCAAACTTGTCATGCCACTGTTTCGGAGCTTGTTTTAATCCATAAAGAGATTTTACAAGCTTACAGACCTTTCTCTCATTACCAGATGCTACGAATCCCTCAGGTTGGTCCATATAGATCTCCTCCTCAAGATCACCATATAAAAAGGCAGTCTTCACATCCATTTGATGAATTGTGAGATCATGTATGGAGGCCAACGCAATGAGCATCCGAATCGTAGTCATTCTAGTAACAGGAGAATAGGTATCAAAATAATCAATACCCTCTTTCTGTTTGAAACCTTTGGCTACAAGTCTTGCCTTGTATTTTTCTATGGATCCGTCCGGTCTAAGTTTTCTTCTGAATACCCATTTGCTTCCTATGGTGGAACACCCAGGAGGTAGATCGACCAATTCCCACGTACCATTTGAAATGATCGAATCCATTTCAGATTTAATGGCGTCCTTCCAATGCCTTGCTTCAGTAGAAGACATCGCATCCTTGTATGTGGGAGGATCACCCTCGATTTGGTAGGAGACAAAGTCGCTACCTAAATCCTTAGCAATCCTAGGTCTCTTACTTCGTCTAGGTTCAACATCCTCCAAAAATTCATTGGGTTCAGAAGAGCTAGCCCCCACATTTGACATCTTTTCTATTTGTTGTGGAATAGAACCAGATGTTGAGGCTACGTCAGTAGTCAGATTTTCAGGAATCCCCTTTTTCATTGGAAAAATATCCTCGAAAAATGTAGCATCACGAAGTTCAACAATAGTATTAGAATCTATGCCTGTGATCTCAGACCGAATTACTAAGAATCGATAGGCATAACTATTTTCCAGATACCCCAAGAAGACCGCGTCAATTGTTTTAGGTCCAAGCTTCTTTCTCTTGTGTTCTGGGACTAAGACCTTAGCCAGGCATCCCCACACCTTAAGATATTTTAGGCTTGGTTTCCTATTTCTCCAAAGTTCAAATGGACTCTTATCTTTATGCCTTAAGGGAACTCTATTCAGAATATGGCAGGCCGTATTCAAAGCTTCCCCCCACATGTAAGATGGTAGCCCAGAACTTTGTAAAAATACATTGACCATATCAGTTAGGGTCCTATTCTTTCGTTCTGCTATTCCATTGGACTGTGGTGAATAAGGTGCAGTGACCTCATGAACTATGCCAAATAGTTTGCATTGTTCATCAAATATCTTAGATGTGTATTCACCACCCCTATCTGACCTTAGACGTTTAATTACTTTCCCGACTTGTGTTTCTGCTTCATTCTTAAAAATAAGAAATTTTTCTAAGGCTTCATCCTTAGTTTTAAGCAGATAAACATAACAGTATCTACTGCTATCATCTATGAAGGTGATAAAATATCTTTTGTTATCTCTAGTCATCACACCACCAAACTCACAAATATCAGAATGTACTAAGTCTAGAATCTCAGTTTCCCTATTCACAGAATGAAAAGGCTTTCTAGGCAACTTAGCTTGAGCACACATTTCACATTTGTTGAGTTTGTCTGTAGTATGATTAGGAATCATGTCAAGTTTCATCATTCTTTTCATATAATTGAAATTTACATGTCCCAGCCTAGCATGCCATAAATCAGTAGATTCAATATTTGAAACAACATAAGTAGAAGAATCAAAACCAGAAATATTATTAACTGAACTATCAATGTCACATCTTATTCTAAATAAAAGATCATGATCAGCCAAATATCCTTTTCCAAAGAAAATACCATGTCTCAGAAAAACTACTTTATTACATTTAAAGTCTAATTGAAAACCCTCTCTAACTAATAAAGAACCAGACAAAACATTCTTCTTAATCTCAGGAACGTGCAGCACCCTGCGCAAAGTCCAAACTCGTCCAGTTGAGAATCTCAGCTCGACTTGTCCGGACCCAAGCACCTTGGCTGCAGATCTGTTCCCCATCATTACTGTACTACCGGCTGAAGCCTGATAAGACACAAAGAATGTTCTATCAGTACAAATGTGAACATTTGCACCTGTATCAACAAGCCACTCATTAGGCTCGTTTACAAAGTAGAGCTCAGGGTTCACTGAGACATACCCCTCACCGGACCCGCCTCCCTCAGTCAGCACAAGAGCCTGAGGAACGACATCCGTAGACTTCTGTTGGGTCTTCAAAGAAGGGCAATCCTTCTTCCAATGTCCAACCTGTCCACACTGCCAGCAAGGTTTGTTCTTTGGTTTTTTCTGGATTTTTCCCTTGACTTTCAGTTTCTTATTTTTCCCTTTAGCAATGTTTCCTTTTGAGGTTATGACATTGACCTTAGGGTTCACGTCTACAGGCATCACAGGTTTTTGTTTCATATGCTCATCTTCAATGGCTATCGAGACCATCAGATCATCCAGAGAAATTTTCCCCTTCCTGTGCTTTAAGGACATCCCAAAATCTTCCCAGGACTTGGGAAATTTCTCAATGATCGACATAACTTGAAACTTTTCAGGAAGTTTCATTTCTGCCTCGGCTAACCCATGGAGTAATAACAAAAACTCATGAGCCTGTTCCGAAACCGATTTGCCCTCAATCATCTGAAATTTCAGGAACTTGGATACTGAGTATTTTTCAATACCCAGATCCTCCGTATTATATTTCTTATCCAGTTCCTCCCACAGATCCTTAGCGGTTTTGGTTGATGCGCCATAGACATCGAACAGAACGTTCGATAGTGCAGTGAGAATGCACCCATGACACAGACGGTCATGTTCTTTCCACGCATCCGCCATCTTAACCGTCTCAGGATCCGGATTTTGTTCAGATAATTTAGGGCACTCGGTTTCCAGAACCGAAATCAGGCCAATCGTGGTCAGCCAGATTCTCATGCGTTGTTGCCAACGCTTGAAATTCTGACCCCCGAATTTCTCTGGCATACCAGTGAAATCCACACGAGACCGAAACCTCAAATCCGACATTTTTCTTATCACGTTATAACGCTGTCTCTCTAAGAATGTTGAGAAAAACGTCCATTGCATACATATAAAAATCCATACAAAGAGATTATCATATGTATGAGTCCAGGTTAACAGTGATAAGAGAAATATCCATTTAATTAACATATGCATATTCGCGCAAGGGAGAAATCCGGAAACCAAAATCATGACAAACAATGCGACAAAGAAAAATAGAGTTAGAGATCACAACCGAAGCGTCCTGTTGTAGGACTCCCCTTAGAGAGACAGCGCCCCCCACTTTACCGGCGCACAGGGCCTTGACGTGCCGCTCCCAGGGTCCGACGGTCCACGCTCGTTGACGGTGCGCACCGTGCTTGAGCGTCCTCGAAAGCCACCTCCGTATACGAAACCCGAGATCGAGAGAGGAAAAAGAGCGTCCTCGAGAGAAAGAAGGGCGCTGAGAATGAATGGGGATGGATGTTCGTAACCCACACCCACGCCCTTTAAGAGATACTTAAAGGCGTCCGGGCGGTTACGTTTTCGTGAGAAGATAATGGGGCGTAACGCTTGGAATTCAAAACACGCGGTTACAAAACCGACTCGGTCTTTGCCACGCCGCCGCCGCCGCCGCAGCCGCGCCCGTGCCCGGCCCAGCGCGCGCGCGTGCGTGTGTGTGTTTTGGTCTAAAATCCTCTCTAGTCTGTTTCCAGACTAGTCTCAGGACTTCCCACATATAAACCAAGTCTCAGTTTTCTCTCTCCACGATGTGGGACTAAACAGCACCCCACAGGGTTGAAACATTGAATTCCAGGAATTGAGATACATCAATACAACTTGATATTGACCATCAAATTGCATCAAACTATCCCAATACCGTTAATTCCAACAATGATTTTCAGGCCATAACTAAGATCGTGGGTGAGGATGTAATTTATCTGATATGTCCACTGCTGAAGAACCACTCATCCATCTATTACTGGCGAAAGAGGTTTTGTTAACCCTGTCGTCAATCAAGCCTGTGTTAATCCTCGTTATTACTCTAACACGGCATATTAGATGACCATTGAACTTGTTACATGACATCTTCTTAAACTGTCCAACTTTCCGTAGCTGACTATTCATGGTTGGTGCATTCATTGGCTGACACTATGCATGGTTGGTGCAGCTCATATAAACCAACTGCTCCTCTGCTAAAGATTTTACTACTACTATTGCTAGTCTTATTACTATCTCGAATTGCATCTCATATTGCTTCTACGCCGTCTTCTAAATGGATTATTGACTCGAATGCTTCTATTCTAATCGAAAAGGCATTGCTCTTACTGGTTCTTAACTTTCTGTAAGTGTTAGATCGGCGAGGTTGGCTAATGATATTTACTCTCCTATTACTTTCATTGGTATGATTCATTTTACATCTAGACTTGAGCTTTCTATTGTCTATTAGCATAAATGTTCTCAGGATTGTAGAGTTAAATTGTTATCAAACTCTTTGTTATATTCATGACATTCGCAGGCAGAAGATTACTTTTGGAATTATGAGAAGGATGTTTCATCTAGTTTTCCTTTTGTTAGATCTTCTTTGATCTAATTGACCCATTTTTATGGCATCTTCATCTTGGCCACATGTTTGCCTCGACCCTCTCTATGATGCTTCCCAAAAGCCTGCACTCAAGCCTTTCAAAGGTGATCCATGTCAGTTCGGCAAACATAATCAAGCCTTATGCCCTCAGAGTTTGTGCCCCGTTAGTTTGGTAAATTTAATGTATGGGGTACATGACATGTACATACTATTTTCGATCAGCGCTACTTTGTTAGTATTATAAACGATTTCAGTTAATTAACATGGGTTTGTCTAATAAAAGAATGATCCAAAATCAACTTTGTTGTTGAATGCTTCTTTCGTGAAATAAACATATCTTATGCTTCTATCATTAAAAAATCGATCGTAATGTTCTGAAGTTTGCGCGGAAGTATTTCACTACTTTCTTTTTGCCTCAAGGTACCTTACATAAAACTTCCTGTTGATATAGTTCACAGCACAATGGGTTTATGGAACAGATTACTACATATCGTATCTTTGCAGGCATCTTCACGAAAGTACCACCTATAAAGCAGCATTCTTTCCTTGTTTCCAATCTAAACATGGATGATAACAGCTTTCTTTTTTTATTATTTCCAATTTGAACATGGATGCCGCATATAAGCCAACATGAAGGGAAGCGTAAAAGAGAATAATTGCATTTTATTTTCTTATTTTACTTCCTAATCCTTTCTGGGTATTTTTGGATCTTCCCATTAACCCTAGACTCACTGTCTTCCGTATAAAAGGAGTCTAGATTTTCATAATAGATCATCTCCTTCATTTCTCCTAACAAAACAAAGTAGCAGATTCAACAACAAGGATTCATCATGTTCAAATTGGCCTAGCCAGGAAATAATTGAGCTTGGAGCAAACCAAGACATCATCTCTAGGTTTTTCCGTCCAAAATCTCTAAAAAACCAAAGTTCTACATGGAAGCAAAGTCCAGCCACACCATATTAAAGAAAACTAAAATTTGATGTTCCCGTCATTAACTTCCAGATGGCCAAAAATATAGATATATATAGCATACCCTCATTGTTGTACCATGAAGACACCAAATCCATTGCTTCATAAGCTCGATGGGTCATTTTTTTTTGAAAGTCTGCAATTTAGGGGGTAGTACTCGGTGGTACCCTCCCCATCAAAATTTATTACTAACAAAAACCAAAAGCAAGGAAATTACAAAGCTAAAACATCTGACCCACCCTTACATTACAAAAGCACTACAGCACCCAGTCCTCAACCAGCCTTTTCACAAAGAAAGTCACATTCTCCTCATAAAATCTTTGCCTGGAGAATAACAAATCGTTTCTGCCACGCCAAATCGCCCATAGATAGGCCATTGGAAGAAGGCGATCTCTCCTTGGTCTTTCTCTGTTCAAGTGGATCGAATTCCAGAACGATTGGAAGCCATCGAAACGGCACCAAGGAATCTCTGCATTCAGCCAAATCTGAGAAACCACAGGACACGCAAAGAAAAGGTGATCGATGGTTTCAATGGCATTGTCACTGATCACACATTTGTCCGCAATTATTCCCAAAAGTCTGATGCACCGGTCGCGAGTCAAGAGTCGCTTACGTCGAAGAAGCCACAGGAAAATCCCCACACACTCCGGAAGGCGAAGGGACCAAATTGTTGCACAATCTCTGTTCAAGGACTCCGAGCTCGCCGGCGGCAGTCTGCAGATAGCCCCATAGGCCCCCTTCACCGAGAAAGGCCCAGCTCTCCAGCCCCAGTGATCTCTTCCCACAGTGGGAGCCCCCACATTCCTCACGGCCTCAAGGAGATCCAGGAACTCATCGAATCTTCTGTCGGAGAAGTTGGCGGAGAAGGTAGGGCACCAAGAACCATCAACCCAGCAACTCGCCACCGAGCAAAGTTTATCATTTGCCAAGGCAAATAAACGAGGAAAACGAGAGCACAAGGCTCCCGCCCCCGACCAATCGTCCACCCAAAAACCAAAGTCGTTTCCACCCCCGAGAACCGGCTTGAACAACAGAAGATTCTTCAAAAAAGACTTCATGACGCCCCTCCAGAAGGGCGTTATGGTCGTGCTACAAATATGCTGCGAATGCGGCATGCCCTTCACAACATAGATCTTGCGGATCGCCAAAACAACGAGATCGTTACCCGGGCCCCAAACCCTGCTAGCCCATTTGAGCAACAGTGCCTCGTTCATTTCCTCCAAAGATCTAACACCCAGCCCCCCAATCCTTGGAGCGCTGGATATTCTCCCAGCTGACCAGGTGAACCCCCCCCCCCCCCGCCCAATCCTTGGATCGCTGGATTTCCTTGCTTCTCGCAAGATTCCGAAGGGGATTCGCGGAAGCTCGATGGGTCATAACCAGCCACATTGGCATTCAAAGCACTAGCCTCACCCTGCCTTGGCGCACACCTTCGACACCATTGTCCGCCCAGAGTATTCGGTCTTCCCATTTAATTGCATCAGTTTTGTGGTGTAGTTTAAATGTGTCAATGCATTTTGTAAAAGACTAGATTTGTTTGATACAATAAAAGATAGGACTAGTTTGCCATTATTAAAATACTTCTGGTGTTATATTCAATCCACCTTAGCTTCATGTATAAGATTTCTTTCAACCTGCTGTACTGACACATAGAAGCAAACTCTACTTAAAAATTAGATGAAGACGCCAACAGCATCCAGAATTGTGAAAATTTTAGCTGCCTCGCAAGCAATGTGTTCCAACTGGGAGCACAGAAGATGACTATAACAGAAAAAGGCGCTCCTAAAACCTAAGTGACAATCAAAGCAGCAAGGTCGTGACTGTCGTGCATAAAAAATAAAATCATTAACTTTTAAAAAGACATAGGGGTCTCACCGAAATTTTATATCATCGCAGTCATCAACCATTCTTAGTAGAAGAGGTGGTTTTCCATCATCATTATCAGTAAGAAAAAGATGTTTTCCAGTTCTTCCGACAATCAAATGTGCTGCTTGTGAAGCGCTTCTCTCCAAAAAGGGAAGACCACAAAGGAATGGAAGCTGCCAAAAACATGATAACAATATAATAACCCCAGCCATGTTGCAGCTACAACCTTAAAATAGCAAGACTCACATTTCTGGATAGCTCAATAAAATAAATGCAGTTTTTGACAGTCAAAAGATGCAACATCTGATTTCTTGTTTCTTGTAGTTGAAAACTAAAGATGCTATTTGTTGAAGTTTGCAAGCAATTTAGGTATTTAGCCCCACTAAAGTTTAAAACTAAAAGTCGAACATGATACCTGTTTATTTCCTCTTGAACCCAAGTGAGGTGTTGCAACTGTAATAAAATTCACTGCCTCCAATCCAGCAATTCGACCCTTACCATTGGAGTTTATGTCAAAGTTGTTGCTACTACCGTTGGATGTCTCATCAGCAGGAGGTTCATAAAGCCTTCCAATCGCATATCTTGATATTAAGCCGCCCAAGGAATGAGCAACAAATGAGATTTTTCTTACCCCGGGTCTACGACTAATAACTGACAAAACCTACAATAAAGAATTGCTACACGAAAATCATAGGATACACCCCAAAGATGACATTTTTAAGAGGAAGAATGCTAATAAGAAGAGAAGGCAAGCATATCAAAGCATAAAATCTGGCAATTCTTTCGCTGAGGAAAAAACATAATTAATCAATTACCTCTTGTGCCAGTCTTTCACCCATTAGATCTACCCCATCAAATGTCAATCTTGAGTAATTGCACTCGCTACCTGCTTTAAATAATAGTGTGAATAGCACCGTTTAATACATGCAGTCATTCTAAAATCTGATTAAGTACCATTAATTGCACGGGCATGATAACAACTCGATATTTGTATTAAATGCAGGGTAAATGCTACATTTATCTGGCTAGACCAGGATGCCAACAAATTTGAGAAGATTCAAGTGGGTGTACATGCAGAATTGATATATATTAGAATTCTTCTGTGTGCAAGTAAAAAGGAAGTCACGACTCAGGGCTCTCAATCTGTGCAAGAAATTGAGGCGAGGGAATTCACCGATATCATTATTGATTTATGTAAACTCATCCCCCTTAGCCTCAATTCAAGACTTCAAAGAATTTGTACAGTAAGATTGCAGAGAAATAGATCATGAGAGCAAAAACCAAACTTTTAGGTTGGTTAAACATTTTATACATGCTAGCTGGTTTGTTTACAGAATGAACAGCTTCTCCTGTGTAATTGTAAAGAGATTAGGTCATATTTTTTGTCAAAGAGAGGCAAAATATAGCAAAAGATGGTTTTAGTTGTGTGATATCAGATAACCAGAAAAACTCTGAAGAAGATGCATCATATCGGAGAGAGAAAAATCAGAGACTAACTATTTTGATCAAATACAAGTCATCACCAATACAGAACATACTATAAAAATAATTATAAACCAATGACTGATTTAAGACTCACGGTGCACTATAACTTTATCTGGAAATCTCTTTACAAACTGTTCTGCGGCATACCTCCAATCCCGGGGACTGAAATAATAAAAAGACTGCCGGATAAGAAATTTCATTTTTAATCGAAGAATGATAAGAAACTGGCATGCATGCAATCCCACTCAAATGGCAAATATGGAGTGGCGATTATGGACCATGTAAACCGAAGTCTATGATTAACCTTTATTAGGCAAGAAATAAATGTGCGTGCATATGCCATACATTCAATTGCAATAAACCTGTGAATACATATAATACCAAAATTCTAGCTGGATTATAAAGAAATAACCAAATAGTTGGAAAAGCTATATTAATGATAGATTGTCGCCAAGATTTCACCTCTTATACCATATATGTAAACAAGAATCTAGATATTAGATGCATTTAATTGTAGTTGTTGGAGTATTTGGTTGTGCGCCTATTATGTTGTAGATGGGTAAATGGATATCTCCAGGATCCATTTACTCCATCTAGTTGCTTCGTCCAACATCTACCAGTTTGGAGATGTGGAGACTGAGTGGGGGCTATATATAGACCCCCACACCTATGTAGTCAGATGAGAAAAATGAATGCAATATCCGCCCCTTTGAGGGCTTCTCCCGTGGTTTCATCACGCTCCTTAGGGAGAAGGGTTCCATGTTAAAATCTTTGTTCTTCAAGTTTATCTTTCTTTCTACTTATGGTTTGTTTATTATTTAACTTCCGCATTCCCTATTTTCTGACATGGTATCAGAGCGAGTTCGATTCTCGAGTTTTTTCATGTTCTTATTTATGTTCAAGATTCGATGTTGATGGTGAAGATTTGTTTGAATTATGTGTTCAAGTGATCTGTCCAAGTGTTCTAGGGTTTACTTTTAAACCCTAATTTCGGTATAATTTGAAGTTCATCATTCTAAGGTTTTTGTCGAAACCCTAGATTCAGGCCGCGATCTCGTCAAACGGGCATGCACAGTCCTGATCCAACATGCTAGGTTTCTCTATTGATCGAGATCTGCATCTTCCGCAGATCCAGTCAGGGTCGTCAGGCTTTATCAAGATTCATGTGCCACAACAAGGGATCTCCCCTCATGGGAAACCCTAAATCTCGAAGACAAAGGAGATCTCCAACCGCAGATCCAAAGCCTTTTGCATCATTCAAGATCCGGCGGAGATCCATTCAAGGATTCATCGAAAACCCTAGGCAACCTCAACAACTTGCAAGTCCTCCATCCAGGGCTACATGATGATGCTTCAACCCTCTCCCAGATCTCGATGTGGATGGCGGTGCTCCATTCTCAAGCGGTTGATACCCTCTAGGGCTCCGCATCCATATCGCAGTCCTTCTCCCTCTCTGTTAAAGGCGGCAGCATACCCGTGTAGGCGGCATCCCTCCTGCCATCGACTCGCCGTTGGCTTATCGCATCATGCGTTCAAGAAGACCTGGCTTTCTCTCCCTCTCCCTTTCGCGCACAGCAAATCTCGCTCAGGCGAAGCCACCAGGCAGCACCCCTTCCAGCGTCGATTGCCAAGCCCCAGCGCAGAGACTTCCTCCTTCTCCAGGCGCGCAAGTGGCGGCGTGCATACCACCCAGGTCCGTCGCGTGCGCAAGCCCCCATCGTGCTCCCCTCCATCCTCCAGATCTTCCAGGTGGTGAGGTGGTCCAGGCCTGCTGTGCGCACCTTCCCTCTGGCCGCTTCTCCTCCAAGCGGCGGCACCCTCTGCATCATGGACCCCCATCAGGGGTGGTGGCTTCTTTGTGTTCGATGAAAAGGGTTCTCACGAGGGAAGTCCTAAAATAAGCCCCACTGTCGAAAGAATTATGTAGTCTGTGTACCGTTTGTCTTTTCTATTATTCTATTTTCTGTCTTATTTAATTTACCCATGGGTTTTCTCTATATAAGTGACTCTAGGGCTCTCATGAATAAAAAAACTATCATTCTTCCAACATGGTATCAGAGCCTAAACCCTAAGGGCTCCCTCTCAACCCATCCCCCCTCCTTCTCTCGTTCCGCCGCGGAGCCCCCCTCCCCTTCCGTCGCCACAGGGCTCCCCGCCGTAGGCTCCCGCCTCCTGCCGAAAGGCCTCCAGGCCCCCGCCTCCCACCGTCAGGCCTCCAGGCCCTCGCCCTCAGGCCCCCGATGTTGCCTCCTGCCGTGACCTAGCCGGCCCCGCCACTCGCCTCCTGTCGGCTTTGGTCTAGCCGACACCGGTACGCCCCCTGTCGGCTTGATCGTAGCCGCCTCCATCGCCAAATATATGGATTTGGGTGCATAACGTCTACATACGCACTCGAATCCTATGCAGTTTGTGTAGACATCTATCACTATGTCTACAAACCCTAGTTCTTCTCTTGCGGCGATATGTCAGAATCCAAGGTGGATATGCCCTCCATAGGTGCGTTCAAAGGTCCCGCACCAATCGTCAAGATGGATGGTTCGAACTACGAGCTTTGGGCGATACAGTTCATAAGTCTCATGAAGTCAAACGGTAAGAAGCACATTCTTACCGAAGATGAGCCAGCGAAGAAGACAGGGATTTATGTCTCGTGGGAGGCTGATGACTTGATGCAGCGTGGACCTGAAATATAGGGCCACCTATTTATTTAAACTATGGTAGTTAATTTTATTTACGCTTTTTAGGTCGTCGCAATTTTAATTAAATAATTGAGATTGTCTGTGATCTCCAACATTTATTCGTAGATTTGATTTTAAATTTGGTCGGTTAATTAGTTAGAGTCCAACTAGGATAATTAGTGGTCAAATTAAATTAGTTTCCTATTTTTGTAAGGTCATCCCTCCTATATAAAGGGATGAGGGTCCAGTGTTTTTATTCAGTCAAGTATTAAGAAAATTTGAGTTATCTCATTATCTCTCTCTATCTCTCCTCTCTCCTCCCGCGATCTTCGCGTTCTTCTCCCTCAACCTCTCGTATTCCCGACGAGTTCTTCTTCTCAACCCCTCTAATTTCTTCTACCAAATATTTTCCACCGTTCAAATTTATTTCCCGCGCGACGCCGATTTGCCATTTGCATCATTTGGTATCAGAGCATGGCTTCTAGGTCGTCCTCACGATCTAACGATCCGTCCAGGCGCTCGCATCGGCATCATCGTTCATCCGAACAAACACGACGAGCCATCTCCACCATCGATGATGCAAATAAAAATTTGCAACGGTGAAAAATAGTTGTTTGGTGGAGAAATTTAGAGAGGAGAAAGTAGAGGGGTTGAGAAGAGAACTCGCCGGGAATACGAGAGGTTGGAGGAGGAGAACCACGGAGATCGCGTGGAGGGAGAAGAGAAAGAGGGAGATAATGAGATAAACTCAAATTTTCATTGATACTTGACTTAATCAAAACAACGGACTACCCTCTCTTTATATAGGAGAGAGGGGTTTACAAAAATAGTAAACTAAATTAAATTGACAACCGACTTGCCTAATTGGACTCTAACAAATCCTAATTGACCTCTAATTACTCTAATTAGACTCTAATTAATTAATTGACCCAAAATTGCAATTAAAATCTACGAAATAACGTTGAGATCACAGGCGATCTCAATTATTCAATTAGACATTTACGACAACTTAAAAACGTAAATAAAATTGATAATTAACTAATTTAAATAAATGCGGCCCTATTAGTTGCGATCACGCTGCATCAACTCTCCTCCGCTTTTAAAAATTCGGCTCCTGACGAATTGCTGGAACTGCAGGGTCGGAGGATGAATCGGCGGCTTCAATTGTCTTCTGGAAGAACATGTAGGGCGCGAACGGCGGAATCCATGTGCGGGCGGGAGAGGCGCGGCTGCCGTGGTTGAAAAACATATGCGGTGCGCACGGTGGCGTCGTCTTGATCGTCGTCTTCTCCCCGTGATGCTCGAAAAATAGATGCGGCATGAAGACTATGATTCTGGGAGACTCCATAATGAAGCAATGGCACAGGGAGAGGAGAAGAGGAGATGTGTCTAAGGCATAAAGCCATGGGGTCCTTATATAGGGAAAAACCAATGCCCTAGTCCTATTTGGATAAGGAGGATCCCCATAATTCTGATTTTCAGCCCTTCTCTTTAAAAATTTCCGCCACCAGGGGTATGGGTGCAATTTTCGTACTCCTTCGTTGTCCCTTATACTCTTTTTTCTTTTGGTTCTCCTGCAAATAGGGACTTCATGGGGGCTTTGTTTGTAATTTTTCCTAATTAACCATTTCCTCAATTCCTGGGATCCCCCCCCCCAAATTGCGGTTCACCCGTTAGGGTTGGCTCCCCATCGCCGCTCATATAGCGAGGCCAGAGGTGGCGGCTATTGTCGGGGCTTCGGCGGCGCAGGGGGAAGGTTGGGGCGGCGGAGCGGTGCTGTCGGTGCGGGACGGAAGATGCCGCTGGATGGCGGTGACCTGGGTTGGATGGCGGTGCGCGGCGGCTGCGCCACACGCAGGGAAGCTTCGGCTGGTACCGAGGAACGAGGTACGGCGGCCCTTGATTCCGCGCGGGGTGATGGCTGCACCTGATGCGCGCGTGATGGCCCCTGTAGCTTGCGATCAATCGGCGGGGTTGCGGGCGGCGGAGACGATGCCTCTGCGGGGCGTGGGTTGGGCGCACATCACGCCCTCCGTAGCATTCTCTCCAAAAATGGCGGGGGTCGACCGGGGTTTCGCGCGGTGTTGTGGGGTGATTGCGGTGCTGTGGTTGGCGCGCAGGGGAAAACTTCGGGGTTGCAAGGTTGGCGGGTGGGGTTGGTGGCGTTGGAACCAGGAAGGGGGGCTGTGAGGGTGTGGGTGGTGGTGGCGGCGTTGGAAACAGGTAGGGGGGCTGCGAGGGCGTGGGTAGCGACAGTGGTGGGGTAGGGGGATTCACCGAGAATGCCGGGGTGGCGAGGAGGGAGGTTGGCAGTGGTGGTGAAACAGGGGAAATCGCTGGGGTTGTGAGAGGGGGTACAGGTGCAGCGGGCGGGGGCCCTGTTGCGAAGAATTCCTGCACAGGGACTTCATCCATGAAGAGGTCGACATGTTCGACCTTGCTATCCCCACCGTCGTCGCCGAAGATGGGCCCTTGGTCCTCTTTTTCTTCTTGTATTAATATTGTATTAGATAAATCTTCATCTCTAATGGAAATACCTTTATTTTTTGTCTCGAAGTCGGGTTGACCAGCGGTTGCACAGATCTGATTTTGGTCGTTGTCGACGAACGAATCTTCATCGATTTGCGCATCCAACCATGCTTGGACTTTCATGGATGCTACAATGCGTTTCTTGAACTTCTGCGAACGCGAGCGTGAATGTGAGCCATGCGAGAGACGACTCAAATCGTGTTGGATCCTCCAATAGTCGACAGGATCGTCGAATCGTAGGAACGATTCGGTTTCCATGCTCTGATACCAATTGATGCAAATAAAAATTTGCAACGGTGAAAAATAGTTGTTTGGTGGAGAAATTTAGAGAGGAGAAAGTAGAGGGGTTGAGAAGAGAACTCGCCGGGAATACGAGAGGTTGGAGGAGGAGAACCACGGAGATCGCGTGGAGGGAGAAGAGAAAGAGGGAGATAATGAGATAAACTCAAATTTTCATTGATACTTGACTTAATCAAAACAATGGACTACCCTCTCTTTATATAGGAGAGAGGGGTTTACAAAAATAGTAAACTAAATTAAATTGACAACCGACTTGCCTAATTGGACTCTAACAAATCCTAATTGACCTCTAATTACTCTAATTAGACTCTAATTAATTAATTGACCCAAAATTGCAATTAAAATCTACGAAATAACGTTGAGATCACAGGCGATCTCAATTATTCAATTAGACATTTACGACAACTTAAAAACGTAAATAAAATTGACAATTAACTAATTTAAATAAATGCGGCCCTATTAGTTGCGATCACGCTGCATCAATCGACGCCTCCTTCAAGGAGACGGAGAACATGATACGTGATTTGTAAACCAACTTCCAGTCCATATTTCGAGACCTAATGGCTACCTTTGAGGCCTACCGTGACGCCCAATCGAAGCCTCCAACCACCGAAGCCGTTGCCGTGAAGTTTGACGAAGAAAACGTTGCTGCAAATGAGAATCCGGCCGCTGTCCAGCACCTTTCAGAACCGATTTCGCCACCGGAATCGGTCTCGTTGGTCCCTTCGACCGTCCCGGCACAACCCCCGCCACCCCAGGTAACTCCCCTACCTTCCCCATCTCCGCTACCTTGTCTCACCTTCGCAGTCGTCTTCCCCTTCCCCGCCTACCCGTTCCCCTACGGCCCCCTGCCACCACTCCCAAACCCTCCCTCCGAATCCCCTCGCCATCCTCTTTCTCTTCCCCTACCGGCGCATCGCCCTCCCGACTCCCCTCACCCCGCCGGCCCCTTTCTCCCCCCAGCACCCTGCCAGCACCGCCCGCTTCCCCCCGTCACGATGGTGCGCCGCCAACCATCACGGCCCCCCGATACCCATCGCCCCACCCCCGCACGCCAAACTCCGCCCTTCCGCCTCCCATACTCCGGCCGCTCCCGCGACCTCTTCAGCTCCCCGCGTCACCGCCTGCCCTGGCGCGGCCCCTTCGGCGCCCCGCAGCGCCGCACCAGCCCTCGCGAAGCTACCTTCTCGATCCGCGCGATATGCGCATGCCGCTCTGGCGAGCCCTAACCAAAGGGCCGAAGGTTACGGGATGTCAATCCCACGGAAGGTGGGGATGGAGATTAAGTGGAAAAAATTGCAAGAAAAAACCCCAAAATCCCTATAATTGCAGAAGGACCAAAAGGAGTAGGAAAGCCAAGAAGATTGAAGGGGTGCGAAATTTGCACTCACACCCCTGGCGGCCGAAATATTTAAAAAAGAGGGCTATAAATCAGAAATATGGGGATCCTCCTTATCCAAATAGGACTAGGGCCTTGGGCTTCCCCTATAAAAGGACCCCATGGCTTCATTCCTTGTACACATCTCCTCTTCTCCTCTCCTTGTGTTATTACTTCGCTATGGATGCTCCGAAGGTTATGTTGTTCATGCCCCATCAATTCTTCGGTCACCACAAGGAAGAAACCACAATCAAGAAGACGCCGCCGATCGCGCCGCACATGTTCTTCGACCACGACGACCGCGGCATCTATGCCCGCGTCTGGTCTCCGTCGTTCGCTCCGCACTTATTCTTCCAGACAATGACTGAGCACGCCGGATCGACCTCCAAGCCTGCAGATTCAGCAATTCGTCGGGAGACGAATTTTTAAAAGCGGAGGAGAGTTGATGCAGCGTAGACCTGAAATATAGGGCCACCTATTTATTTAAATTATGGTAGTTAATTTTATTTACGTTTTTTAGGTCGTACAATTTTAATTAAATAATTGAGATCGCCTGTGACCTCCAACATTTATTCGTAGATTTGATTTTAAATTTGGTCGGTTAATTAGTTAGAGTCCAATTAGGATAATTAGTGGTCAAATTAAATTAGTTTCCTATTTTTGTAAGGTCATCCCTCCTATATAAAGGGATGAGGGTCCAGTGTTTTTATTCAGTCAAGTATTAAGAAAATTTGAGTTATCTCATTATCTCTCTCTATCTCTCCTCTCTCCTCCCGCGATCTTCGCGTTCTTCTCCCTCAACCTCTCGTATTCCCGACGAGTTCTTCTTCTCAACCCCTCTAATTCCTTCTACCAAATATTTTCCACCGTTCAAATTATTTCCCGCGCGACGCCGATTTGCCGTTTGCATCATGACTTGTATGCCAAAGCCTAGTTGTCTGGCACGTTGTCGACGGAGATTGCTAATGATGTTCTCCATCAGCCCACCGCTAAAGCGATGAGGGACATTCTTGCAGCGACATATTCACAGGTCTGGAACGAAACCAAGATGTTACAACTACAGCACGACATATTCACCATGAAGCAGAATGGACGGCCACTTCATTCCTTGTATACATCTCTTAGGGGGATGTTTGAGAAACTCTACATCACTATCCCTCTAACGGCCACACCAGAGCAGCAGAAGACATTTCGTAATGCCACCATGGTAGGAGTCCTTCTTGCGTCTCTTGATCCTGAATATGATGCGGCCAGATCTCAGATACTTGCAGATGCTACCATTCCTCCTATGGAGGAGGTCTACCGGAGGCTTAGCCGCATCTCTGTTCCATCCAACACATCTACACCACCAGCCTCTGCGATGGCTGCTTCCAGAGGGAGAGGTTGTTCCTCCTCTTCATTTCATGGTCGTGGTCGTGGAACAGGAGGTCGTGGTGGTCGATCCCGTCCACCGTGCAGTTTTTGTCACCGTCCAGGTCACTCGGAGGATAATTCGAAGCATGGCTTTCTAGCATCAGCGCGAGTTGCAGAACATGTTGCATCTCCATCATCCTCTACTTCGGATCAGAGATTTGAAGAACTCATCGCTCGGTTACGGGATATTATGCCTCCTGCTTCTACAGATCCTTTTGGAGGCCCTTCCAATATAGTTGCGTCTGCTTCTGCTAGTACCTCTGCCATGGCTAGTACCTCAGGTAGTGCATGTGCCTTTACCACATGTTATAGTTCAGACATCTCCGATTGGATCATGGACTTTGTTGCCACGCACCATCTATGTCGAGATAGAGACAGACTTATCTCATACAAAGAGATTCCTCCAGGGAGGTCGGTAATCATTGCCAATGGGACTCATTTCCCCATTGTTGGACAGGGGGAGATCTTGCTATCCTCTTCCATGCGTCTCAAGAATGTCTTACATGCCCCTGAATTTTCGATACTCTCTATTAGTCTACTTACAAAAGATTTGCATTGTCGTGCTATCTTTGACCCATCTTCTCTTATATTTCAAGACATTCTAACAGGCAGGGTGATTGGTTGTGGTTCTGAGCAGGATGGTCTCTATCGTCTGAACCGGAGTTCATATGTTGGAGTCACTTCTCATGCTGTTGGATCCATCTCTCCTTATATCTGGCATCTACGCTTTGGTCACCTTCCTCTACAGAAGATGTGTCACCTTTTGCCTCAGATATCACCAAGTTCATCCTTCCGGTGTGAAGCTTGTCAATTAGGGAAGCATCATCGAGCTAGCTTCCCGAGTCGTCAGAGTCGGAGCAGTGCCTCCCCTTTTGAGTTACTCCATATTGATATTTGGGGTCCCAGTCGTGTCCCTAATCACCAGGGGTACAGGTTTTATCTTGTCGTGGTTGATGATTTCTCTCGTCTATCATCGATTTTCCTGTTAAAGAATAAATCCAAAGCAGGTGATGTTATTAAAAATATCATCAATGAAGTAAACAATGTCTTTTCATCCAATGTGAAATATGTTCGTACTGATAACGCATTGGAATTTTGTACTCGGTCTCTCTCACATTATCTTTAGTCAAAAGGCATTATACACCAAACTACATGTGCCTACACCTCCCAACAAAACGGAGTTGCTGAGAGAAAGCATCGTCACCTTCTTGACATTACTCGTACTCTACTTATCCAGAGTTGTGCTCCCATTTCTTTTTGGGGAGATGCCGTCCTTACAGCCTGTTATTTGGTAAATCGTATGCCGTCCACGGTACTTGGTGAGAAAATTCCTCTTTCTGTTGTTTTTCCAGATAAGGAATTATTCTTACTCACCCCTCGTGTTTTTGGAGTTGTTGCATTCGTTCATCAGCTATCACCAGGTCTTGACAAGCTCTCACCTAGAGCTGTCAAATGTGTCTTCATGGGGTATTCTCGGACGCAGAAGGGATATCGTTGCTATGATCCGATTAACAGGAAAAACTTTGTCAGTGTTGATGTCAATTTCTTCGAGTCTATTATGTATTTTTCACCTGCAGGTGACAGATTGGTATCTAACACATCTACTGATGAGGTCTATGTTCCTCCTCCTCCTACGTTGAGTCCTCCATTGTCCAATCCAGTTCCTAACATTGCGTCACCTCCTCCACCACCACCACCTCCACCAAAACCCCTTGTCTCGCCACTGCCTAAATTTTATACCCGTCGACCTGGTCCTGCTCATGCTCCACGCCAATCATCCAACACGCCCCAGGTATGTTCTGATGTTACTACTAATGATGGGTCGAATAGTGTGCCTATGCAGGATGCATCATTGCAAGGCGAATCTGCTCTGGCAAGTTCAGCGGCCGATAATCCGGATGTTCCTATTACGATGAGAAAGCAGAAACGCAGTTGTGCTATGTATCCTCTTGCCTCACAGGTCTCCTTTCATCGCCTCACACGGGACTTTCAGAGATTTGCAGTGGCTTTATCTTCAGTGGAGATTCCAAAGACCTATCAGGATTCCTTGAAATCTGATTGTTGGCGGTCTGCAATGGAGGAGGAGATGGCTGCCCTAGAGTCGAGGGGCACATGGAGCTTGGTTCCCGCTCCTTCAGGAGCTTCTGTTGTTAGCTGTAAATGGATATTCACTGTTAAGTATCATGCAGATGGTAGCCTTGATCGATACAAGGCACGGCTAATGGCACGAGGTTCCAATCGGACTTATGGAGTGGACTATATGGATACTTTCTCTCCAGTCGCCCGTCACTCCACTCTTCGTATTCTTCTGTCTGTAGCTGTGGTACGTGATTGGCCCTTGTTCCAGTTAGACGTTAAAAATGCATTCTTGTATGGAGATCTGCAGGAAGAAGTCTACGTGCAGCAGCCTCCAGGGTTTGCTGCTGAGGGGGAGAATCATATGGTGTGCAGACTTCATAAGGCCATTTATGGACTTAAACAGAGCCCAAGGGCATGGTTTCAGAAACTTTCCCATCTGATTGAAGAACATGGATTCAAGAGATCCAATGTAGATCACTCACTGTTCATCCAGAGGACTACTCGAGGTACAGTTGTCATCATGGTATATGTTGATGACATTTTGGTTACAGGAGATGATGTTAAGGGGATAGAGATGATCAAAGCAGTGTTGGGTCGTCAATTTGTTACAAAGGACCTTGATACATTACGATACTTCCTGGGATTGGAGTTCGCCAGGAATGCACAGGGTCTAGTAATGACCCAGAGGAAATATGTTACAGATATGCTTGTTGAGACGGGCATGGTTGGATGTAGACCGTCTACTACTCCTATGGACCCTAGCATGAAATTGTATGATAATGATACAGAAGAAGTTGACAAGAGAAGGTATAGAGAAATGGTGGGGAAGCTTCTTAACATAACTATAACCCGACCTGATATTGCCTTTGCAGTTAGTCGGGTAAGCCAGTTTATGAAACGGCTGAGACAGATACATATGGATGTTATATATATGATACTCAGATACCTTAAATCGTCTCCAGGCACAGGATTGCTGTTCAGAAAGGAAATCAATTTATCTGTTTCTGCATGTGTGGATGCTGACTATGCAGGATGTCCCAAGGATCGAAAGTCTACCTCAGGGTTTGCTGTGTTTGTGGGTAGCTCTCTAGTTTCTTGGAAAAGCAAGAAACAAACAGTTGTAGCTATATCCAGTGCAGAATCTGAATATAGGGCTATGGCACAAGCAAACACGGAAATGATGTGGGTCTGAGCTGTATTAGAAGACTTGCATGTAGATGTACCTCTACCCATGCAGCTACAATGTGACAATCAAGCTGCACTATTCATTGCCAATAATCATGTCTTTCACGAGAGAACCAAGCATATTGAAGTAGATTGTCACTACACCAGAGACATGATCCAGAAAGGGCTGATTTCTACTTCACATGTTAGTTCTGAGGAGCAGACTGCCGACATCTTCACCAAACCGTTACTCAGAGGACCATTCCATAAGTGTACTTCCAAGCTGAGCATGATTGATATCTATGCTCCATCTTGAGGGGGAGTGTCAAAAGAATTATTAAGTCTGTGTACCGTTTGTCTTTTCTATTATTCTGTGTTCTGTCTTATGTAATTTACCCATGGGTTTTCTCTATATAAGAGACCCTAGGGCTCTCAGGAATAAAAAAAACTATCATTCTTCCAACACCCACGTGGGCTTTGCTCTAGTTCTGCCCAAGTGGGTTGCAGTTAAAATTAAAAAAAAGGAGGGGGAAGGTCAAAAGAAGTAAGGAGAGCCCAATCCGCACGTCAATAAAAAATCCGATTTCAAAAAAAAGGTGCGTACAAAAAAATGAGAAAAGTCATACGCAGTTTGAGAAAAGCTGAAAAAATTGACAACAACTTATTTTAAAAATAAAAAATGATGCAGCGTGGGACCCAAATATAGGGCCAAATATTTATCTATTTTTAATTGTCAATTTTATTTACGTTTTTAAGTTGTCGAAATTGTCTAATTAAATAATTGAGATCGACTGTGATCTCAACGTTTATTCGTAAATTTAATTTTGATCAATTAATTAGTTAGAGTCCAATTAGGGTAATTAGAGGTCAATTTGAATTTTAAATTTGTCAGAGTCAAAATTAGGATAAGTTTGTTGTCCAATTTAAATTGATTTCTATTTTTGTAACCCCATCTCTCCTATATAAAGAGATGGTAGTCCAACGTATTAAACAGTCAAGTATTAATGAAAATTGAGATTTTTATCTCCCTCTCTCCTCTCCTTCTCTCCACGCGATCTCCGCGGTTCTCCTCCTTCAACCTCTCGTATTCCCGACGAGTTCTTCTCAACCCCTCTAATTTCTTCTACCAAATATTTTCCACCGTTCAAATTATTTCCCGCGCGACGTCGATTTGCCGTTTGCATCATTTGGTATCAGAGGATCATGATCTTGCACCGCACTTGCATTCCATTTATTAATTGAAAAAAAACAAAACAAACAAAAAGAAAGGATAAAGGCCTTTTATAATGAGCCTTTTACATAGAAAATAAATAAATAACAAATTGATAAATAAGATGTCAAAACAAATGTTCCTAAAGTGGGTATCAGAGCATGGCTTCTAGGTCGTCCTCACGATCTAACGATCCGTCCAGGCGCTCGCATCGGCATCATCGTTCATCCGAACAAACACGACGAGCAATCTCCACCATCGATGCCTCCTTCAAGGAGACGGAGCACATGATACGTGATTTGCAAACCAACTTCCAGTCCATGTTTCGAGACCTAATGGCTAACTTTGAGGCCTACCGTGACGCCCAATCGAAGCCTCCAACCACCGAAGCCGTTGCCGTGAAGTTTGACGAAGAAAACGTTGCTGCAAATGAGAATCCGGCCGCTGTCCAGCACCTTTCAGAACCGATTTCGCCACCGGAATCGGTCTCGTTGGTCCCTTCGACCGTCCCGGCACAACCCCCGCCACCCCAGGTAACTCCCCTACCTTCCCCATCTCCGCTACCTTGTCTCACCCTCACAGCCATCTTCCCCTTCCCCGCCTACCCGTTCCCCTACGGCCCCCTACCACCACTCACAAACCCTCCCTCCGAATCCCCTCGTCATTCTCTTTCTCTTCCCCTACCGGCGCATCGCCCTCATGACTCCCCTCACCCCGCCGACCCCTTTCTCCCCCCAGCACCCTGCCAGCACCGCCCGCTTCCCCCCGTCACGATGGTGCGCCGCCAACCATCACGGCCCCCCGATCCCCATCGCCCCACCCCCGCACGCCAAACTCCGCCCTTCCGCCTCCCATACTCCGGCCGCTCCCGCAACCTCTTCAGCTCCCCGTGTCACCGCCTACCCTGGCCGCGGCCCCTTCAGCGTCCCGCAGCGCCGCACCAGCCCTCGCGAAGCCGCCTTCTCAATCCGCGCGATATGCGCATGCCGCTCTGGCGAGCCCTAACCAAAGGGCCGAAGGTTACGGGATGTCAATCCCACGGATGGTGGGGATGGAGATTAAGTGGAAAAAATTGCAAGAAAAAACCCCAAAATCCCCATAATTGCAGAAGGGCCAAAAGGAGTAGGAAAGCCAAGAAGATTGAATGGGTACGAAAATTGCAGAGATGCCCTCCCATTGGAAAGAACTACAAACGTAACGTTGAAAAGGATCGAATTGGAGGAAATTTCAAACTTCTCCAACGACGCACCTACATCAAGCAATTCGTCGGGAGACGAATTTTTAAAGCGGAGGAGAGTTGATGCAGCGTGGGACCCAAATATAGGGCCAAATATTTATCTATTTTTAATTGTCAATTTTATTTACGTTTTTAAGTTGTCGAAATTGTCTAATTAAATAATTGAGATCGCCTATGATCTCAACGTTTATTCGTAGATTTAATTTTGGTCAATTAATTAGTTAGAGTCCAATTAGGGTATTCGAGGTCAATTTGAACTTTAAATTTGTCAGAGTCAAATTAGGATAAGTTTGTTGTCCAATTTAAATTGATTTCTATTTTTGTAACCCCATCTCTCCTATATAAAGAGATGGTAGTCCAATGTATTAGACAGTCAAGTATTAATGAAAATTGAGATTTTTATCTCCCTCTCTCCTCTCCTTCTTCTCTCCACGCGATCTCCGCGGTTCTCCTCCTTCAACCTCTCGTATTCCCGACGAGTTCTTCTCAACTCCTCTAATTTCTTCTACCAAATATTTTCCACCGTTGAAATTATTTCCCGCGCGACGCCGATTTGCCGTTTGCATCAAAAAAATACGAAAAAAAGGTCATAAAAATGATGAATGAAACAACTCAAAAAATTTTCAAAAAAAAAGCAAATTAGAAGAAAAGCCGAAGAAAAAAATGTAATCAGCTTTTTTTCTTTTCTTCCCCACATTATCTTGTCTCCTCCCAACTTTGTCGATATTGATTTTCCGGCAAGTATGGGAGAAAAGGGGAGTGTTCTGTAGAGTCACATGTCCATTCAAATTTTCCAGATTCTCCAGATTCAGAAATTTCATAGGCCGACCAGATGTTCAGACTCCAGCGATGATCAGATATTCAGACTCAACGTTAGATTGATTGAGTATTTAATTTCAGCCACGCACATGTATACGATCTTCTTTTCAGATGTGCACATGTATGCCATCTTTTGTCTTGGTCCCCATCATTCTTGTTGTTTCAGCCAGAGTTTTCATGTGAGCCATAGGAATTCCAGAGTAGAGGATCATTCCCTATGCCATGTTGGCAAGGGTTTTCATGTGGTATCATAGGTACTCCAGAATAGAGTACCATTCTCTGTGCTAGATGGGAGAGACCCAATTCTCCGATGAGGAAACTTCTTCAGACTCCATTCTCCGGTGACCGTGGATTCCGACGAGGATTGCACTTCCACGCCTTTTTTCAGTTCGGTCCTTTTTCAGAGATGGAGCAGTTGTCCACGTGTTGTGGCGGGTCAAAGTACTCCGACGAGGAGACTCATTTCCAGTTGCAGTGACTCTGACATGAGCAGTTCAGAACAAATGCTCTCCGACGAGAAGATTCAGTTGACTCACACTCCACCCTGTTCGTCCTCCTCACATGCACGGCATGAGAAGCAACATCCTCGACAACAGCCGACAATTGTGCGCATTGAGTTGATATTGTCTGCGGTGTCATGTAGAGTGAGTTGAGTTTCTTTCTGTTTGTCCAAGCTGAGCATGAGGGGGAGTGTTGGAGTATTTGGTTGTGCGCTTATTATGTTGTAGATGGGTAAATGGATACTTCTAGGATCCATTTAACCCATCCAATTGTTTAGTCCCACATCTACCAATTTGGAGATGTGGAGACTCAGTGGGGGCTATATATAGACCCCACATCCATGTAGTCAGATGAGAAAAAAGAATGCAATATCCGCCCCTTTGAAGGCTTCTCCCGTGATTTCATCCCGCTCCTTAGGAAGAAGGGTTCCACGTTAAAATCTTTGTTCTTCAAGTTTATCTTTCTTTCTATTTATGCTCTATTTATCATTTAGCTTCCCCATTCTCTATTTTCTAACAATAGTCCATGTTTGATGCAGCGTAACCCCAAATTATAGGGCCACACTTATTTAATTAGTTAATCGTTAATTTTATTTACGTTTTTTGGTTGTCGTAATCATCCAATTAAATAATTGAGATCGCCTGTGATCTCAACGTTATTTCGTAGATTTTAATTGCAATTTTGGGTCAATTAATTAATTAGAGTCTAATTAGAGTAATTAGAGGTCAATTAGGATAAAATTAGTTGCTGATTTGATTTATTTACTATTTTTGTAAACCCTCTCTCCTATATAAAGAGAGGGTAGCTCATTGTTTTAGTCAGTCAATGATGAAGTAAAAATTGAGTTTATCTCAGTATCTCCTCTCTATTTTCTCTTCTCCCTCCACGCGATCTCCGCGGTTCTCCTCCTTCAACCCCTCGCATTCCCGACGAGTTCTCTTCTCCAAACCCCTCGTTCCGACGAGTTTTTCTTCCTCTCAACCCCTCCAATTTCTCTTCTCAACCCTCTGTCTTCTTCTCCACCAAAATCCACCGTTAAAAAAATTATTTTTCGCCGTGCGGATTTTCCGTTTGCATCATTTGGTATCAGAGCATGGCGTTTAGATCGTCCTCACGATCTAACGATCTGTCCCGGCGCTCGCACCGACATCATCGTTCGTCCGAACGAACACGACGAGCCATCTCCACCATCGACGCCACCTTCACAGAGACGGGGGACATGATACGTGATTTGCAGGCCAACCTCCAATCCATGTCTCGGAACCTAATGGCCTGCTTTGAGGCCTACCGCGACGCCCAATCGAAGCCGCCATCCGTTGAAGCCGCTATCGCGAGTTTGGACGAGGAAAACATCGCGAAAGAAGACAAAACGACTGTTGTTCAGATCGTTTTAGAAGAAAAAAAATGCTGAAACGGTCGCTGTCCAGCACCTTCCAGGCTCGATTCCGCCATCGGAATCAATCCCTTCGCCCCCTCCAGCCATCCCGGCACCAACCCGATCGTCCCAGGTAACCTCCCTACCCTCCTCGCCCGGGCATTCCCCCCAGACACCACCTCCGACCTTCCTCGTGCCCGCTACAAAGTCCACCACAACCCCAGACTCCCCAGCGGCATCCCCAGCCCTGCCCTCTATCGCGCCTCGCCACCCTTTCCCCTCCCCCTACCCATCCCACGACGCCGCATCCCTACCGTACCGCACCAGGCCCGCCCTCGCCAACAGCCCTCTTCCCAGGCCTCCCCTCCTCCTCCGGCTACCCCACAACCCCTCCCTCCCCATCACCCTCTCCCACCCCGCGCCCACGACCAACCACCCTTGCTGGCGCCTCCTCTCCCCTTACACCAACACGCCACCGCCCCCCCCCCTTTTCATCTCCGCCAAATCACCCCCCCCCCCCTGTCCCCTTCCCGCACACACCCCTCCCTGTCCCCACCGCGCGCCCCTCCCTTACGCGCCAGCCACCACGCCGCAACCCCCCCCCCACAGTGTCGCGCCTCCTGCACGAAGATCCGATCGACTCCAGCCGCTCAAAGGCGCCGCACCTCCTGCGAGTGGGTCCGGTTGAACCCCACCTCCCCTCCGAGCCGCGCAAGCCCCTGCCGCGGTTGAGTAGGCGTCGGCCCCACCTGCGAAACTGCCGCCCCAGCCCGCGCCAGCGAGAAGCGGCCATCCCAGGCCGTACCATCGAGGATCCACTACCCCGACGCCGCCTCTTATCATGGGGGCGTGGAGCCCTAACGGGGAAGGCGGAAGACCCTCCCACCGAATCCCCTCAATTGAGGGGAGGAATATTTAGGAAAAATTGCAAAATAAAAGTTCCTCAAATCCATATTTGCAGAAAGGTCCAGAGCAATAGGAATGTGAGAAACATTGAAGGGGTACGAAAATTGCAGGGACACCCTTCTATTGAAAAGGACTACAAACGTAACATGGAAAAAAGACCTAATTGAAGGCATTTGAAGCTACGGTTCAAGGATGACTTCTCTAGCACGCATCTACATCAAGCAATTCGTCGGGAGACGAATTTTTTAAAGCGGTGGAGAGTTGATGCAGCGTGACCCCAAATTATAGGGCCACACTTATTTAATTAGTTAATCGTTAATTTTATTTACGTTTTTTGGTTGTCGTAATCGTCCAATTAAATAATTGAGATCGCCTGTGATCTCAACGTTATTTCGTAGATTTTAATTGCAATTTTGGGTCAATTAATTAATTAGAGTCTAATTAGAGTAATTAGAGGTCAATTAGGATAAAATTAGTTGCTGATTTGATTTATTTACTATTTTTGTAAACCCTCTCTCCTATATAAAGAGAGGGTAGCTCATTGTTTTAGTCAGTCAATGATGAAGTAAAAATTGAGTTTATCTCAGTATCTCCTCTCTATTTTCTCTTCTCCCTCCACGCGATCTCCGCGGTTCTCCTCCTTCAATCCCTCGCATTCCCGGCGAGTTCTCTTCTCCAAACCCCTCGTTCCGACGAGTTTTTCTTCCTCTCAACCCCTCCAATTTCTCTTCTCAACCCTCTGTCTTCTTCTCCACCAAAATCCACCGTTAAAAAAATTATTTTTCGCCGTGCGGATTTTCCGTTTGCATCAATGTTTTGTTTGGATTTCAGCAGCATAGTAGCTCATGATATGTAACCACTTCTTGCATCTATAAAATCCATGCTTCTGATGCAATTCTGGAATCCTTTTTTCCACGTAATGAAGTAATTACATTCAAACATTCGCATACCAAAAGAAATATAATTGATATGATCCACATTTACATTAAAGAATATCTGAATCCCACTTGCGATCAGATTGCCACTACGTAAGGAGATCTCCACAGGATTTCCAAAAGACATCTAACCATATGATGACCGGGACATTGTAGGCGTAATCTAACTTATGAATTCGTGGAATAAATCAAATAAAGACAAATTAGATCACAGCATCATTGAGACGCCACAAATCTACTCGACGAAAAGGGATACTATGGGATGGCTTCACATTACCTCCCACCCAATCCGTTGACCATGATGACGAGGTGCTCCGGGAAGCTCTCGCCGGCCCTTCCATCGCCCTCGTCCCACACGTCGAGTCCCCCGTTCCTCCCCAGCCCCTGCTCCTCCTTCACGACCCTCCCCCTGCCCTCGGCCGTCGACACGAGGGATCCGACCCGCATCGTGACGCCGCAGGGGAACCCCACGCGGGAGAGAAACATGGCGACGGCGGAGCCTCGGCGGAGGCGAGTTAGGGCGAGATTGAGGGGCGATTTGGGGACGACTGAGGTCATGGCCGGTGAGGGAGTGTGACTCGGTCCCTTACAGAGTTACAGGTGGAGGGAGGTGAGAGGGTCCAGTGTAGCGGGCGGGGAAGGGGTTTTTATAGTGGGCTTTTTGGACGAATTGCATAGATGGTCCTGACGGTTGGGTTTTCCCCGCGTGTAGGTCCTTGAAGTTCCGCCAAGCGTTGAAGCTTTTCTTGACCAGAATGCAGAAGGTCGAATATGGGAACTCGTTCAGTGTATGTTAACTAGGATGCAAATGGTCGGATACGAATACGGATATAAAAATTAATATATCTTTATCTGATTTTTAATACGAATACGGATGCGAATATAGATATTGACAAATATTAAAAGTATCTTGTCATATCTTTAAAAAGCGGATACGGATGTAAAACGGATAGTGATCGCACACGAATAATGTTAAAAATACTTTATAAAATCGACTTGAATATATAAGAATTAGATGAAAAACATATGATATTAATTTACTAAATGTGTTTGTATCATAAAAATTATACAAATATGGTAAAAGAAGGTATAGAATTGCGTTATACAGGCTGAAAATAAATATATGACTGTATTTATATACGAAATGGATATACGGATACGGATATCGATGTTTGCGGATATTAAAATGATATCCATATCCGTATCCATTTTAAAACGGATGCAGAAACGGATGTCAAAATCTGTATAAACCGGATACGGTGATAGGTCGGATACGGATATATTTGTACTCGTTTGCATCCCTAATGATAACCGATAAAGAATAAGATGGGATAAAGGATAAGTGACACTTATCGCTTATCCTTGTTCGATTGATTTAAAAAATAAAAATGAGATGATACTTATAATGACAAAATTGATGATGTAATCATGTGACTGGATAAGTATCTTTTCCTAGTAAACAAGGTCGATTTCATGTTTTATCTGCTAGCTTATTTTTATTCATTCGGTTGATGGATAAGGGATATGTGGAGTTTATATCTTGTTTTTTGTCTGATTCGTTCGAGAGAAGAGGAACGGGCAAATATTGTAGACAAAGACATAACGAATGATTTAATCATGATGTGACCGATTATTCTGAGATGACTTCCCATAGGACGAAACCTCTTTATCCTGCAATAAGAAAGTGATATCCCGCATGATACATTAAGTTTATCTCTCGTTCGTGTTCGCTTGATTTGAGAGGTGAAAATGGATAAATAGACAAAGTCACGATGATCGATGTAATCATGATGTGATCATTTTATCTTAAGATTACATATTCGGAGATGAAGTTCCCTTAATCCTGAGATAATCTTTCCCCTCATCCGAACAGATGCGGTTTAAGAAACAATCCATACATCCTAAGGGCCTGTTTGGTTGCTGGGTTGGACTGGGTTGGGTTGGGCTGGGTTGGGATGGGTGAATAGTAATCTGTGAGGAGAAAGTACCCTTGTGAATAGTAACCTGGGTTGGGCCAACCCTGCCCAACCCTGCAACCAAACAGGCCCTAATAGTACATGTCTTGCGCGAAGTCTGATCAAAAGAAGTGGCATCAACAACTTCCTATGAAAGAGTGGAATTTTCAGGAGTGGTCGCTACTCGACCCCATTGTTTAGGGATCTCTGTGCAATTTTCACCCTTTTTTAAGAAATAAAAATAAAGGATGATTTTTCTAGTAAAATGTAAGCCCATGTTGCTTTGACATATGAAAGAAGGGAAAGCGCACGTGCTTTCTTCTTTTCCAAAGGAACGTGTCCTTTTTGGTCGGCAGACAGCGGCCCGCGATGGCTATTCCGTTTTCTCTTACATCCGCACCGCTTCAGATATTTCAAATGGCATTCATACCCCTATAAAAATAGGGACCGCAAATCTCCCATCTCTATCATGACTTGGGAAAAGCATCCGAGTAGGAGCAGCTGTCTACAAATCAAATCCAACAAAAATTTACATGATAAAAATGGGAACATCTGCACCTTCCAGTATATATATTTTCTAACACGCATCCATCAAAATGCCAGTTATTGCCATCACAACAGAGAAACACAGAGAGCACTGAGAAACGTGTGCTTTGGCCAACTCGTACAGACCCAGGTTCAGACCCAGGTTCGTAGAACCCTAACATCGTAGATGGCAGTCGAGATGTTACCACGTCCTCGCCTTGATCTTCTTCAGAAAATACTCTTTTATGCTGGATGAAGATAAACTCGAGAGACTTTTCAGCTGCATTCAGAGAGGTCTGACTGATACGATATAGCTCAACTGGAAGCGGTTTTCGGTATGCAAAGATTGCTCTCCAGCATGAAAGAGAGATCAGGAATCTGCGACAGGAATGCTTCGACGCTTGATTGAGAAGAAGAATCCGTCTGAGGCATTGCAGTAGCGGAACGATATCCGCTTTCGCTTCCCATTAGCATGGCATTGGAATGAAGGCTTGTTTTCACGTCGAACGAGTCAAAACTGTATGCAGAGGTAGAATACGATCAGGTGCATTTAATTATACGGACTCCTTTTCATACAGGAACAGAAAATTCCTTGAAGTTTACAAGGACGAGTCAATGTTTTTCGCTGGTGTATAATAAGATGAACAATATAGAACTCCTGCAGGCTTCTTTTTTTCTAAATAAGGTAAGATTTTTATGCACTCGGACGAAGGCTAACTCAAGCATGTTCAGACCATCATAAGTTAGAATTCGAGTTTTGAGGCAATTACATATTAGCAAGAGCTTAGGAAGATTGGGCAGAAATCTTCTTGGGTTATTAACACTTTTTTTACTTTAATCTAAGGTTTTTCATGTTTATATGTAGAAAAGAATTATTTGAGTAACTACCAATAAAGATGATAGCTTTTAACATCCATGGAGGCCCAGTGCAGTATTAAAGGGAAAATATTTAACAGTCATGCTATTCTTAACAAATTAATTTTTAGGGTAAAGAAATGAGACATGAAACTACGAACAATTTATTAAGGGATTTTTACCTCGCAGACCCTATAAACTTTGCCAATTACCTCCACGACCTTTAAAACAACCTAATTCCCCCCTCAACCCCGTAAACTTGCCAACTCTTACCCCACGAACCCTCTGGGTAAACTGTTTGAAGCCCGTGGGAGTTCTTGGGATAATTTACAGGGTCGATGGGGTAATTATGTTGTGCAAAAGGTCGTAGAGGTAATTTAAAAAGTTTATAGGGTCTGCCGAGTAAAAATCCCATTTATTAACGCCAAAACAAGGGTTGGTATGATTACAAATCTTGAACATGTGCACCCTAGAATAAAACTTACAAAAGTCCAAGACAATGCAAGCATTACTGGCATACCTAGAAAACTGCATATTGTCCAGGTTCAACGAGTTATGTTGAACGGATGACACTCCTGGAAAACAATCAGACTGAAGGAAATCACCAAATTCCATATCTTCGAGTGTGATGGTTGAATTCTTTCCACCAGCTGCTTCATTTGAGGAAGTGTTCTTTACAACATTTCCAGGCAAAGAATCCAAGAGAATGCCGGAAGCACCATGAGAGCTGGTGAAATCTTGCCAGACATCAAATGAATCACCATCAACCTTGTCTACGCTGACAGACACACCCGGAGCCCCACCTTGCCATAAATCATTGTCGACAAAACCATAAGTCACAGTATCTGTTTGATTGGCAGAAGAAGAAGGCACACCGGATTCTGCCGATTGCCATAAATCATCCTGGGTCCAGTCATCGGCGTGGTATATATGACCCTCGTCATCCTCGTGTGGTTTAGTATGCATGGTATCGCTCAGATGCGGTTGACTGTTTGCCGTGCCATCAGTCTTGCCATCCTTTCCATCAACTGAAGAAGGCACATTTACATCGGCTGATTGCCACAAATTATCCTCAGTCCAATCATCAGTGGAAGAAATACGGCCCTTGTCATCCTCGGGTTGTTTACTATGCCCGTTATCATTTTGTTGCATTGGATTGTTATCTATGTCATGAGTTACAGCATCCTCAGGACCAGATGAACGCTCATTTACATCTGCCGATTGCCATATATCATCTTGACTCGAGTAGTCAGTGGGGAAAATATCACCTTCACTTGGTTTACCGTGTCTAATATCACTTTGTTGCTGTTGACTGGCGACTCCCTCATTTGAGTCAATTTGCACTTCGAGTGATTCTGATTTTGGTGGGCCATCAAACAGATCTGTCGAAATCAGCACAGACACACTATTCACTGAAGCAGAAGACTGAAATCCAGCCTCCCAATCTCCAAAAGAATCATCAAACTTGCTCTCGCTTATTTCTGTAGATGCTGGAGTTTTGGGGGACCGGAGGTTGTCGAAATCATCTATGCCTCTTGATTCCGAGGAGTCCTGAACTTTTTTTGGTAAAAATGCATCTTCATGGAAGGATTGTTGAGATGCAATAGGGTCACCGGGAGCATCTGTGGCATTTGCTTCAGAGAAGAAATTATCCAAATCCACTCCAGATAGGTTCAAGGAATGAGTGTTTGGAGGGAGAGCCTGACTGGAACTGCTACTTTCGTCCTTCCTTTCTTCCCGTGGCCACTTCAGTTCTATGTCGAAGAGACTGGACAACGCCACTTCCTCCACCGACACATCCTTTGCTTTGCTTGGATCTGTTGAAGTCACATTCGGTGTCACAAGTTCCTGAAACGAGCATTGAGTAGGATTGGTTAGCAAAACATTGAACTAAGTTCTTGTTTTCCAGTTGAAGGTTTAACAAACTATAGAACAGAGTGGCCAAATTTTGGACACGATCAAAAGCTGTAATCTCCACAAAATGGAGCTTTTTAAGTATGTAATATTTGGTGTGCCTTTATATACATATAGGGGCGGAGTAACGGACGGTTCACAAGAAAGCATAAGATTAGGATATACGAAAATCAAGTATAGACACACATGGCATGAAAAATCATCTAATGGTAATTTGATTATTATGAAACGTTATGCATCTGTCACTGCTTTGGCTCGAAGGCAAATGCTAGCAACATGAATGTTGCTGATCATCATAATGGTGTCTTAGATTCTCTGAAGTCATCAAGCTGGGGAGTATTAACTTCAAAAAGAAATCACTCAAAAAAATGGAAAGTATACAAGGAGGAACAAGAGTGAAAACTTTCTGTCCAACAATAAAGGCCACCCCATGTGAGAGGAAGATGTGAAAAAAAAATTCTTGAGTCAGACGATCTCAGTTTGGGAGATGGCGAATGTTGAGCAAGGTTTTAATCTCGATTTCGATTTCGTTTCGAGATGCTGAAAAAACGAGACAATTTCGAAATTTCGTCGAAATTTCGACAATTTCGGCCAAAATCGGTCTAGATTTGTGAAGGAAGGGCATATATCGACATTTCGATTTCGATTTCGGTAGGGTATCGAAACCGAAATTTCGCCCAAATTTCGTCGAAATTTCGGGAAATTTGAAACAATGATGTTGAGTAGATCAATGCGAATGACTCGTTCTTCTGGAGGAGCTTTAAGGTCAAACAGTGGTGGTGGTGTTTTCTCTGAGCAAAGGCGGAAGAACTCTCTAAAGTTGATCGAGGAACTTAGCCCAGTTACTGGATCCTCGAACGGCAGTGATAATTCGGTTTGGCATAATAGTGATTTCTTTATTAAGAAGTCCCAAAAGCCTATATCAGCCCTATTGTTTTTTAACTAGGTAACTCACAGAGATACTGCAAATTGGACAAGAGCTAAAAGACACTTTTAAGGGTGAAGATTTTTCGTAACTTTTTTTGAAAGAAGTACGCGGGTGGAATCCCAAGCTGGGACCCACCACTAAAGAGGGTTATATATATTAAAGTAAAAAGAAAAGGATACATGTTGTTACAGGTTCCAAGTTCTATACAATATCTTACAATGCTCAATTACATTCTCAGAATAAAAACTACCCCCTCCAAACATAGTGCAATTCCATGCACACCAAATCGCCCAAAACACCGCGAAGGGGAGCGCGCTATCATCGTGGTCATAACCGCAGATCGATCTGATGTCCCTCCAGAAGCTCAATAGCCCGGGAACCAAGCCAAGTGATGTCTGCACCAACCCCACACGTCAGACAAGGACGGGCAAGAGAAAAACAAGTGATACGTGTCCCCCGATGCCTCGTCGCACCTACCGCATGGGATATCATCTACCCCCATCATATGACCCCCACACGCTTTTGTGAGGATTCTCCCAAGCCTAAACAGCCAAAGAAAAACCTTAATTTGGGAAGGCACCTTACTCCAAATCAATTTCAAGTACACTCCAAGCTCCTCCACCACATCCTCCTCCCCTACCTTCGCAAAAAAAAATCCATAAGCCTTTTTAGTCGAGAATCTTCCGTTGCCCCAAACGTAATGATCTCTGCACTCCGACGGGCCCTCTCCTCGTGCCAGTTGCACCTGCAACTCCAAGAACTCCATAAACCTCTGCTCCGACAGGTCAACCGCAAAGATCGACGAACCCCCCCCCCACCTTCTGCACCACTGCACTCTCGTCCACTACCAACTGCATCAGTCTAGGAAAGCGCTCCCCCAGGGTCCCCTCTCATGTCCAGTCATCCATCCAAAATCGGAAATCCCCACCATTCCTCAAAATGGGCCTCATCTTGATAGCCATCTCAGGAACTACCTGCGAAATTCCTCTCCACAAAGAGGACGGGAGTCGCCCCAACTCCACCTCCAACGACATCGACACCCCATAAATCCTCCTCAACAACCTGCAAACCAAATCCTCCGACTTCCGCTAAATACGCATCACCCACTTAGCCATAAAGGCTTTGTTCATCTCAACCAGCCTCCTGATTCTCATGCCTCCCTTCCTCTTCTGTGTCGTCACCTTACTCCAAGCTACCAGATGCACACCCCCCACCTTGACTACCGTCTGACCAGAAGAATATTCTCACCAAGGCCTCAATCCTCCTGCGCACACCAACAGGCATGGATCTCATAGAGCATAAAAAAATCAAAATTGTTGAAAGAACATGCTTCAAAAGAACCAACTTTCCACCCTTCGAGAGCAACCTCGCCTTTCACCCGGTCAACTTTCTTCTCTCAACCAATGATCTCCAATCACCGACCTTCGGCCTCCCCACCACCAAGGGAAAACCAAGATACGTGATCGGCAATGCAGCCACTGGGCAACCCAACAACCCTGACGCCCTCTTCACCACCTGTTACGAGAGCTCAAATGGCACAACCACTGACTTGTCCCTATTAACATGAGGACCGAAAATGTCACCAAAAATCTCCATAACCATCGAAGCTCTCCGAAGCTCCTCCTCATATTCCCCGAAGAGGGTCGTGTCATATGCATACTGCAAAAGCGAAATAGAAATCTCCTCACATTTGTAGCCCAACCAACACCCGTCCGACGTAGCCAACCTCGCCATTACTGCCAACGCGTCAGCCATGATGACAAACAACATCGGTGCCAAAGGGCACCCCTGACTGATAACCCTTTGGGGTTGGAAAAAAAACCCCCTCCGGTCGGCCATTGATGAGTACTACATGAGAGGTCGTTTTAACACACTGCTTGCTACATCTCCGAGAAACCCCTCTTCAGCATAGACACCATAAGAATTTCAACTCCACACACAATCATATGCCTTCGAAAAGCCAACCTTCCACAGCACTCCTTTGGTCTTGGACCTCTTCCAATCCAACACGACCTCCGAGACCATCACTAATCCATCCGCCATAACCCTCCCTGGGACGAATGCCGACTGCTCAGGAGAAATAATCTGGTTCAACACCCGCCTCAACCGATTTGACAGGATCTCCGAAATCATGAGATAAATAGCATTCGACAATGCAATGGGCCTAAAGTCCTCCGCCTTGGTTGGTGCACTCCTCTTTGGCGGTAAAAAGATAAGCGCCTTGTTCAACCTCTCAAAACCGTGATTGCCCACCCAAAACTCTGCTAGCACCTCCAAGATCTCTCCTCTGATCAAATCCCAGAACTCCTTGTAGAAGCAAATAGAGAAGCCGTCAAGGCCAGGTGCCCCATCCACGTTCAACTAGTGAAGCGTCTGCTTTGCCTCCTCCTTAGTGAACTCTCTCGCCAAGAGATCCACCTCATCCTCGGGTACAAGTGCCACTACCTTCCCTTGCCATCGCAATCCTCCTCGCGACCTGCGCCTCACAAATGCATGAAAATGTGAACGCAAAGCTGCCCCACCTCCTTGTTCCCCTCCAAGTTTACCCCGCCAGCCTCGATCAAGTGAATGTGATTCCTTCGTCTCCTACCATTTATCATGGCATGAAAAAACCGAGTATTCGCATCCCCCTCCATCACCCACCGCTGCCTCGACCTCTGCCTCCACATGACGTCTTCCTTCTTGTCTTCCCGAATGATTTCCGCAAGATGATCTCCTCTATCAACCAACTCCTCCAAGAGCTCCCGCTCATCCTCCAACCTATCCAACCGAGCTACCTCATCATGCGCCCTCTGCCTCCTCTCCAATGCCTCACGCGGACCCCCTGCTGAAACTCACCAGGAACCGCCTAAGCACACACAGCTTGCTAGCAAACCTGCACGTCGCAAACGCCTCCAGAGTGAGGCCCTTCCAGAAGTCAGCCACAGTCTCCCGAAAGCCATCCTCTAACAACCAAGCCTTCTCAAATCGAAAGATAGAATGTTGTCCAGCAGAATGTTGCCCGACCCCCTCCCCTGAAATCCACAAGATCAGTGTGTGATCCGAATGCGCTCTCGGCAATGCCCGAGCCTCCGCCAAAGGAAAAATTAGCAAGGCCTCTGTAGACAGCAGAATTCTATCAATGTGGGATCTAACTCTGGAATTACACCACGTGTACCAGCATCCCACTGCATCGAAGATCTCCAACCCCAAGTCAGCTACCATCCCTCTCATCTCCTAGGAACCAGCATCTATCCTGCCTCGGACGCCCGGACGCTCCTCAAGAAGCGAAGTAACATTAAACTCACCAGCAACAATCCATGACGCATTCGGAAACTTCTCCCTCACCAAGAAAAGGTCGTCCACCAAGGCAACGATACCACCTCCCCCGGGAGGGTCGTACACATTCGTGACCAAAGGTCATCCCATCCACGCATCGTTGCAAGAGAACCGAAATAAGGTACCAGACATGCACTTCCACTCCCTTCATCGTCGAACATTCTCCATTCCATCTCGTTACTAGACCCCACGTTGCCCCAACTATCGCTACAGCTCTGAACGCTCCCAATCGACCACCATCGACTTCACTCCAAACCCCCTCCATCTCACCCGAGATCTTGATCTCCTGGAACAAAGCAAGAGAGATCCCATATTCCCTCACCATTCTCCGTACCGCCAACCTTTTCTCCGCATGCCCCAATTCCCTCACGTTCCAAGATAACAGCTTCATTTAGGAACAAAAGAACAACCCTTTGGATGCACTACACCAATGCACTTCAAAACTTCCCTCTCCATACCCCTCAAGAGCACCCCTTCCCAAAAAACACCTTCCACTCCCCCCTCCTCCTCACCTGAAACCATCGCAGGGACGTCATCTTCCTCCCTCCCACCCCCGAGCACATTCCCCAGCCAAGTACACTCCTCCCTGCTAGGTACCACAGCCACTGGCACCGACTCAAAACCCCACAGCGCAAGATAGCCCCCCACTAGCATGTAAACCACCGCTCTTCGCCTCCGCCTTCTCTCCGCTAGGCTACATATGGTGTACCTCTTTCCAAAGCACCGAGCCACCTCCCCACTCGCCAAAGCCTCCCCCACCAGCAGGAGGCCCTCCAAAACTGGAACATGCCACATCCGAGGCCGGAGAGCAGTCGCGCCCGCCTGTGGCAAGGGTTGCACAGGTGCCCCTGCGTCCGAGGAGAGGATGGCAGGCACGAAACCATCCAGCCTTGGGACATAAACTCCCAGCATCCGAGGCCGAAGCGGATCAGCCCTAGGACGAATGCTCGAACCCCCAGCAAAGCTACCACCCTACAATCCGGATCGACCGGGCTGCCTTAAATCAAGGGCCAACGAGCCCATAGGGGAAGAGACAAGATATCCGGCTCCAACCACGGATCCAGCACTGGAGAACCCGCAAAAAGTAATAGGGTCAACACCAGCAATATTCGACTCGAGGACCTGATAACCCGAGTCAAGGCGGATGTGAGAATGGCCCGTATGACCTGAACCTCCCAAACCTCTGTTTGACCCGAAACCAGCGCTGGAGGACCCGCAAAAAGTAATCGGGCGGCACCAGCAATATTCGACTCAGGGACCCGATAACCTGAGTCAAGGCAGACGAGTGTATGACCCGAGCCTCCTGCCACTACCTCCACAAACAAGGGATGGTTCCCAAGGGAACCCCCCACGTTGCCCGAGGGCACCTGCTGGCCTCCAACACCGTCTGAGGCGATCCTTGGGCTGCATACCACATCCTTAGCCAAAAAAGGTTCATCATTTCGAAAGCTATGGAAAGATGACCCTTCCCCTTCCAGCTTCTTCTTCCCTGAAGAAGAAACCGAAGCCCTGTCGGACTGCTGATCCACCTCCACTAACGAGCCCTCCAACCGGACCTTCAAGGAGAACCGCACTCTACCGATCGTTGCTTGTTGGCAAAAAGGGAAGGTTGTCGTGTTCACGACCCCCTTAACAACCAGCCATGGCAGTTGGCCGCAGCTCAAGCCACTGGACACCACCTCCGAGACCGCCACCACCCCGCTCAATAACCCGCACACCGCCACAAGGTCTCGAGCCACCAAACGGTCGCCCGAACAGAGAAGAGCCCCTCCCTCCACCGCCGATGCCACCCCCATCACACAGCAATGGCACCCCCCAATGAATTCTCCCCAGCGCCCCGCGAGAGAAATCCAGGAGCTTCCGAGCCTCCTCAGAAGAAAGCCCCCTAGCACATACCAGCAAATCCTCCAACAGAGCAATATCGTTGAGGAAACAGGTCCCGAACGCACCTCTGATGTCAGTCATGGAGTCTGCCAACCCCAGATCCTTGTCACGTCAAACCCCCACTAGAAATGAACCACATCCTCCTTTCCCTAGCTGCTCGCTCAACAGTCTTAATCGCCCTCCCCCTTCCTCAACGCCAACGCCCGCACACACAGGGACCGACACCCTTAAGCCTCACCGCTGACATCAGAAGCTTTGGTGCCCGCTCCCGCCACACATAAAACAACGCGCCGGATCTCTGCACGGCACCGCCTGATGGCCACACGCACCACAGCGAAAGCAGATGCCAGCGAAACACCCCTCTAATCAGCCATCCGAGCTTCCAATTGGACGCCCGCGTTGTCCCACCTTCGTCCAACCATCGCTCGTACCGCTCCGCCTTAGCTCTTCTCAGACTTGGATCGGATTTTTCATAACTTATGAAGTGTGGGAGATTAATAGTAAAGGTACATAGTGTGCACTTGCCTCCTCATGATGATTATGAGGCTTATTAGGAGGAGTTAGTAAATACATTTCTTATGTGTGACTGGACAAGACTTCTTGGTTGAATAAACCTATTTATTGATATGTCTACTACGAACTCCAGCTAGAACCTTATAGCTTGTACCAGATAAATGAATACGTTGTGGTTACACCATCCATTATCTATGTCTATGATACTTTTCTCTTCAGTATCCCACAAAACAACATAACAAGTATAAACCTCATTTATCCCTCACCCACCTTATTCTTTATCCCATCTTAACGGATAAAAATATATACAATTATATTTTATCGAAGAGAAGAATCCTTATGAGTCTATTTTTTAAAAAAGATAAAGACGAGTTAGATAAAGAAAAAATGAATGAATATTTGTTCTAATTCCATATATATATCTCTCTGTTACAATTCTTTTCACTCGCTTAGATCTGATCCGAGTAAATAGAGGTTTGATTGTTCGAAAATAAACGAACTGAACGTAAAGTGTGTTCAGGCTCATTTATATGAACAAATTGAACCTAACAATGGTAGGTTCTCTTAGGTTTGATCTCTTTACACCCTTACTTGTATGTGAATTTTTTTTGTTGGTATGAAATAGGGTCATTTCATATGCAAGAAATTTTTATGTCGAAAATATTACTTATACAAAGACTCTTCTTGAATCATGGCTTATGAAATCTCTCGGTTGTTTTTTATCAACATTTACTAAGTAAAGCCATTTTTCTATTAAAAATAATAACTATATATAAAACAAACCTTGACATGGTGAACTATGCGATTAACTTGCTTCGAAATTATGTTGGAAACTAAGATAAAAAGATGATCCAAGCAAACATAATATCAAAATCTTGAATTGTGTGATTAGAAATGTTAGGATGACCCTCTACTATATATGAGAAGCGAATACTTTTGTTTTCTCGCGTATTCCTCTCATTGAAACTTGTAGTACAAAGCCCTATATGTGCACCCCACCTACACATAACTCTCTTACAATAGGTGTTACGGCCAAGCATGTGACCTTATACTACACAAAAGATAGGTCTTCTATAAGATTCAATTATCGAATTGACTCAACTATTCACTATTCTTAAGATGCATAATGTGCAGAGAGGGAGGCGAGTAGCGGAATTTGGCAATTGCCCGTTAACGAGTCATCTTTAGTTAATAGTACAAATATAGAATCATAAGATTCAAATATCGAATTGACTCAACCATTCATTATTCTTAAGATGCATAATGTGCAGAGAGCAGCAGAATTTGACAATTGTCTGTTAAGGAGACATCTTTAGTTAATAGTACAAATATAGTTTCGATTTTGTATCACATTAAGTTAATTCCAACATTGTTTTTGGGTTGATTTTTTGGTCGAGTTACAATTTCAAGTAATTATGTTACCATGTAAAGTCAAAAGAGATTTTATGAAAAAACCTAGCTTACATCGCATCCCACTTCAATGGTCTGGTGGTAGTGCAATGTGTCTACCACCCAAAGGACAAGGGTTCAAATCCCCGCATTAGGTAGCCGACAGTCAACGTAAAATAGTTAGATCTTTCAACATAGATTTGAGCAAGAATCCATTTACCCGACCCTACTTAAAGTGGGATAAGGCTTTGCCATTTTTTATCTAGCTTACATCTCATATATTATGATAAGGAAGAAAAACTCGCTATGAGATTAGCAAGTGTCTGTGGTCTAAAACATGGCCTTAAATTTCGCCGAAATTCGGCCGAATTTCGGTCGAATTTCGGTTTCGGTGGGTGACCGAAATTCGACCGAAATGCCTATATCGGTCGAAATTTAGGGGGGGCTAGTTCAAAAAACAACCGAAATGACCGAAATTTCGGTCGAATTTCGACCGAAATTCGGCCGAAATTTCGTTTCGATCACTTAACGAAACGAAACCGAAATCCGACTTTTAAGGCCTTGGTCTAAAATTGCATTCCTTGGCTAGGGCTACAAGGTCCAATTGTCGGAGGTAGCTTACCCAAACTCAAGTATATGGATTCAAGACGAGCAATTAAAGGAAAGTACTCCTTGTAAACAACGAGTCCTTCACTTCTGGATAGGCTATTTGCAACATCGAGCCACATCGTCGAGGTAACCAGACATTGGTATAGTGCATATGTCATGTCTCCTTCGCACGGACACCCTGGAGGTGTAGTAACCCTCATATCAGTATAGGAGAGCAATGTTTTGCAATACGATGGGATCTACCTACAATATGTCATTGAGTCCATGCATATAATACCAAGTGCAACTTAAGGACCAACCTCTTAGGATAGATGGATCCTCGTAAAGGTTGGTCGCATCCTCTAACTTAAAGTAATCTAACATGAGTCTTTAGACCTCACTCCAAGATGACATATCCCTTCGGAACTCTTGAGCTCTCTACGAAGGAGCTACATGCATACCTTAACTAAGGAGCTCTACCAAGTTCCATGGACCTCAACGAAACCTAAGTAGCATCGTCCCCGTACAAGGACGACCTTCAGGATTTTTGCATTGTTGGTTTGAAGAACCATTCCCACCCTAATTACAACTTCCAAGATATCTTGGGAACTATGATGTGTCCATTTATGTAAACATAATCTTGGTCCCCACGAATCTCTCTCTCTCTCTAGCCTTTACATTTGTCGTGAAATGCACATAAACTGTATCTCTTAGAAGATTTCCTCTTGTCCAAACCAATAGTATAACCATGTGCAACAAAAGGAAGAATAACATGTGGTGGGTGAATGATCACGCTGACCATGCCTCCACTAGAAGGTCGTGACCACTACTCTCCAACAATGAAGTGAATGAACCACCACTCAACAGCTTCTATGATAGGAAAGGCGTGGAAAGTAAGAACATGTCCCATCCTGGAAGTAAGAAATACATGGGTCGTAAATAAGCCTTCATTAAATAAGCTTATCTCTTCATATGGTTCTATAAAGAAGAAGATGACTTTGTTTAAAATGACGACAAGTAGAATCCTCGAGGATATAGTATAGTACTTCTACATGTCAATCTCTTCCAAGAGCTCGAAATTGTGAGTTCATCCTGTATATTTTCTCTGAAAATCCAACCCTTCGAAGACTCAGTGGACTGTAGGTGTCCATAAGCTACGCCATCATGTAGTGCATCTAGATGCAATGCCTCCTCAAGCATACAGCTCACTTTAGAGGTAGAACTTAATAAAAACTCGCGTGCATTGTGGGTTGTGCAGTTACTGCTTTGTCCCGATTTTCCACTTCTCTTGCAGTCATGGGTCTAGATATCAACTTAAAAAGGCTCGCCACAATCATGTTGACTAACCATAGTAACCATTCTCCTGTCACTCGATGATTATATCCAACTGCGAGTGGTTTTTATAGGGGGTGAATTCACAAGATAATGTTTCATTAAAAATACCATATGATGCATAAACAAAGTCATTCAGAGCTTAAAATGCTTTCGAAGAAACTGAGCCTTCCTATCAAAATGTATCAAAAGTGGGTATACCATAGGTGAACATGCTTACAAAGGAAGTCCCATTCTGTCACATTATTTTAGAAGCTGTCCCCTCCTAGCAAGTCTACCATGCAGTTAACTTTCAGCAAACCTGACCGCCAGTAATGAAGCCGCAAAGGGCGCCTGAGATGTAACTCGCCCCATCAACCCGTTTAACCTTTGATTTTTACCCCTCATCCCCTAAACTTTTCCTTCTTTTTTTGCAATTTCAATGTCATTAGTGTGCCCCCCAATGCCCCTATTAAGTGGATTTTTATCACTAGACAAAAACACAGCACATCGAGTGATGCCAGGCAGCCTAGTATGAAGCCAATAGATTTGAAGAGCAACCGCTTTAATCGCTAGCGATTAAACTGCGGAAAAATCACGGTCTAAAGTCAACACGCATCAAAAGCGAGACCTCAAACACGAGAACAAACAACGATTTAAGGGGGGCACTCACGGAACCGTCGAGACCGAGCGATTCGAGCAGATTCCTGTACGCGGCGGTGGAGCTGAAGGAGACCGAAGTCGGGAACTCGCGACGGGGCTCCGTGCCGCAGAACACGCACACGGTGGACTGGAGGCCGCGGGCGAGCTTCACGCCGCAGTGCTCGCACCGGAGATACAGCGGAGCTGAGCGGTCTAGCTCCGCGACTGCGTGGCGGAGCGTCGGCGGGAAGACGCCGGCCGCCACGACGGCGTCGGAGGGGTCGTACCACGGCACCCCCGCCACCTCGCGTGAGGCGGCTCGGAGGCGGCGGAAGAGGGCGGAAGAAGCTGCCGCCGGCGGCATGGAGGCGAGGGAGGGCGGAGATCTCGATCGCCAAGCGGGGGAGAGCGATCGGAGGGGTGGAGCTGTTGGGAGTTGAGGGTAAACCGTGTGATCCGAATGTGGATCCGGATCGAAAACGAGCGATCGGATAAGGATTAAGGAAGGTTGAAACTCCACCCACGAGTGGGATGGAGCTTTTGGGAGCGGAGAGGGTGAAACCATGTGATCGAAAATTCTCGATTGATATTCTCTGTTATTTGGCTCGTCGGATTCAGATCAGTTCAAAAATAAATGAATGTTCAAATAAATAAATCGAACCTCGAAATTATAAGTTCGTTTATTTATTTATATATATTATGGGTTTGATGGGTTGTCCTCAGGGACAGTCAACGCATTGTTCTCGATTATTTTTCCATAAATTTTTTAGTTTTTTTTGAAAATATCATCGTGAATATTCATCTATATATCCCTTTAATATAGCATTCAAATTTCATCAAAAATTGATACTAACATGTCAATTACAACAATATTTGGACCGTTAAATTACATGTTCTAAATGGAGGATGTATGAGTCACTGTTTGTGACGGAGTTCGAAAGGCGTATTAGAGGGATGTATAGATGAATATACGCGGTGGTATTTTGCAAAAATATAAAAAATACGGGAAAATGACCGGAGAGCATTATGCACTAATTTATTTTGAACATCTAATTAGATCGGATGATCATTCAAATTAAGAACATAAGCTCATTGATTTTTGTTTCTTTAGAATTAGAGCCTAGTATTATATCTATTTATTTACTCCACCAAAAAATGTAAACATAAATTAATTTTTCGAAAAGAAAAGCAATGTTTTTGTACAAATCTGATAAAAATGACCTATCTTAAAAATTCTACATTAAAAACGGAATCGGAGTCCCTCGAGCAGATTCCTCCTTTGTTCCTCAGCTTAAGGGGTATTAACAACCGTTTCCGGTTGGTATTCCCCAACCAAGGGTAAGTTCTTACGTGTTACTCACCCGTCCATAACAGGAAATACCATTTCTCATCCGATTTGCATGTGTGGATCGTACATGGACGATAGTTGGAGTCGGCGGCTTTCCTAGGGTTCCCGCATCTGGGATCCATGGGGAAGAGGATTAAGTTGGCCCTTGCGAATAGCTTGATGCACTATCTCTCTTCAAACCTTTGAACGAAATGTGGCAAAAGGAAAGAAAATCCATGGACCGACCCCATCGTCTCCACCCCATAGGAACTACGAGATCACATGACCCAATTGGGGGCAAACACCTACAAAAAGATCGCTTAGATCTATTAAAAGGTTGTTTGGATTTATCCATGGTTTATTCCTTATCTATAAAATCTTATTTATTTATTCATTTGAAAATTCTATTGTAGGGTTGTATGCATAAAAAATGCATGTACAGTTGTTCAATTCTATCTTTTATCCTTGGCATTTTTTTATTTCTGGCTTGAAGACCCATATTTCTAGGAATTGACTCTGCTCCCTCAAATTCTTGAGGACAACCTCATTTTTCCCTATAATGTATATTATATTATATATATAATATTATATTAGGTAAAATGGGATTGCCCCTTGGTGGGAGTTAAACTGGCTCCCCTCACCTCATTTTCTCTATTTTTATTTTTTTAAATAATTTAGTGGAAATTCATCACTATACCCCTGTATTATGTCATTCAAGTTTCATATGAATTAGGCTCCCACGGTTTCGATCCATTACAGTCATTTTTTAAACGGTCATAGTTGTTGAAATCGATCTCGTTTGGATGGAGTCCGTAGGAGTCTCTGTTTCACATGAAACTTGAATGACATAATATACAGATATAGTCGTGAAAATCCACAGAATCATTTTGCAAAAAAATAAAAAAATAGGAAAATGGGGGCAGTGGGAGTCAAGTTAGCTCCCTGAAGGGGGTAGTCCCATGTTACCCCCATTATTTTATATATAATATAATATATTATATATGTATGTATGTATGTATTTTATATGTTGAGGAAAGGGAGCCTACTTTGTGAAGTAGGCAACCTTACCTACTTCACATCCAATTTTTGCAATTTTTTATTTTTTTTGAAAAATGCCACCGTGGATTTTCATAATTATATCCCTCTAATGTGTCATTCAAATTTTATCAGAAACAGAGACTCCTACGGCCTTCATCCAGAACATATAAAATACAACAAATCATTGACCGTTAAAAAATGATCGTCTGGATAGAGGCCATAGGAGTCTCTGTTTCTGATGAAATTTGAATGACATATTAGAGGGATATAATTATGAAAACCCATGGTGGCATTTTTGAAAAAAAATAAAAAAATTGCAAAAAATGAAATGTGAAGTAGGTAAGTTACCTACTTCACAAAGTAGGCTCCCTTTCCTCTTATATGTTATTCAATATATATAATTGGTAAAATGAGGTTGCCCCCTTGAGGGGGAGCTATCTTGGTTCTCCCCGCCTCATTTTTCTTATTTTTTTAATTTTTGAAAAAAATTTCCGTGAATACTCATCACTATATCCCTATATTATGTCTGTCAAATTTTGTGCAAAATAGAGACTCTTACGGCCTCCATCCAGACAGGGGCATTTTTAGCAATTCTGTTACCGATAAAAAATGACTTTCTGAATGGAGGTCGTAGGAGTCTCTGTTTTGCGCGAAATTTGAATATCATAATATATGGATATAATGATGAATACTCACAGAAGATATTTTCAAAAAAAATAAAAAATGAATAAAATGAGACGAAAAGATCTAAGTTAGCTCTCTCTATTAAGGCAGCCCCAATAAACCAACATATAATACATGAAGGAAAGAGTTAATGAGTGGCTGCTCTCCAATATTGGATGAAAAAAAATTCCCCAACTGTTGGATGTCCCTTCGAGGAGGCTCATTGGATTGTCACCCATTTCAGTTGTTGGATGCCTCTTTTCCCAATCAGACGATAACTACGTCCTTATGCTCCTCTCTCGAGTCTTGGGTCCGCATGCTTTACTCACTCCCGCTCACCTTCCTCTAGTGCCATCCTCCGCCAGCGATGCCCTCTCCAGTCTTCTCCGACATCATATGTTCCTCATAGGTGCCCTCCGCTTCAACAGTACCCTTACCCACCTCCTGGAGCAGCACCCTCCTCCTCAACACCCGTGCATTGTGCAACCTACTCATCATCTTCTTACGTAGGGATGTCAATTTGGGTCTACTCATTTGGTATCCAATCCGAACCCGTCCCATTTAAGGACTCAAAATCCGTTCCATTTACTTTTGGATGGGTTTGGGTTTTGAATTGACTACCCATGTGAGTATGAGTATGGGTTTGGAATTGCCTTGTAAGTACTCGAACCCGAACCCGCCCTAAACTCGAATAAAAAATATAAAAAAAAGATAGATGTGTGTGTTGCATTCTAATCAAACTAGATCCAGATCCATTTCATATTTAATATGTATCGATCTACATGTATAAATATCCAACTTAATTTTCTCCTATCCATATATTTATTCATATTCAACTAATTTTTGTATCTTTAATAAATAAAAACTATCAACACAAAAGAGTTAAATGCTTAACATATATAAACATTATTATCTATATATTGCACAATTATATGAATCACCATGTTACATGATCTCACTATATTTCGTCTATCAGTGAAAATCTTATATACATTTATAAACAACTTAAGATTTACCATGTCGAAAATATGGGTACCCATTGGGTACACGGGTATCCGACGGGTATATGAGTACCCGCTAGAAATTACATGTTTAATAAATGAGCGGGTATAAGTAGTGATATTATAAATGGGTATGGGTTGGAAATAGTAATACCCGCAATGATCTTGCGCGAGTCTCGAGACATCCAATCTATCGGATCGAGCAGCAACTCATGGTAGTATTCTTACCATTTTGGTGCTGGTAAGTTTTTCCTTGACAAATATCTAATTTACTGTTGTGAAGTGTGGGTTTAGTTTTCTTTCTCTTGTGTAATGCGGGGGAGTGGACCAGTGGTCATCTTATTCTCGATGATTTCTGTCGAATATACCATGACCTCATAGATTATTTATCCGACTTTATCTAAACTTTCATATTGATCTAACTGGCTGTTACGCAGAAGATGTTAATAAATTTAAGTATATTTTTTTGTCTCTTCTATGATTTTGATTAATTACGTTGTGAGTTCACATGCTATGGTATTTGCTATGTAAAATTAAGCTTGAGTATGTTCAAGTTTCCTGACCGTTTATGGTTCACAAGGACAACATCGGTTTATTCATTGTTTTGTGTGTCAACCAATGTTTTAAAAATCGAATTGGACATCAAACCGAGCATGTATCGGTTTTTGGTTTTTATGGTCGGATCAATGGAATCAACCGGTCGAACCGGTGATGATGTCAGCAGTTCAAAGAAATCGGAAAAGGCCGAACCATTATATTGTTGGTTTGGTTCATATGGTTCAACCGGATCGAACCGAATTAGATCGGTATATATAAATAAATATGAAAAATGCTACATCATATCTTTTGATAATTTGTTTACTTGTGTCCTTCCAAGTTTTTTCAATAATACTTATACCCCAATACAATTGCATGTGTCCCCTATATTTTTGTAAAATCAGTAGTATTGGCCTTTTATTAGTACATGTGTGCTCCCATTTTATACCAACATAAGTATGATATTATAAAATTTTTTTAAGAAAATATAGGAGAACAAGTGAAATTGCTTAAAATTAAGGATATAAATGTTCTTACAAGACTCGAAAGTGTATAACAATCATATTTCGTAATATATAATACATACATGTGATGTAAAAAATTAACAATTTTAAAATTATTTAAACTCTAATTGGAGATAAGTATTTTAATTTATTGCTACTCATGGTATAACTATGACAATGTCGTCTACCGTTTGTTATTGTTATAAGTGGACAACCCCATATACAATGTGGGAAGAGAGAGAGGCAATGCTCATATGGCACGAAGGGACAAACGATAATGAGTCATTGGCACATGTGAATGAAAAGAGATAAAGGGTTACCATACTATGGGTTAGAATGAGACTAGATTATGAATATTTCTGAAAAGTTTGTACTTTGTTAATTTATTGAAAAATATTTTTTGTCAAAAAATGGATGGTTGAATCAATGGTTTGATTCAATTGGTTCAACCATATTTAAGCGGTCCAACCGGGTTTTGACCATTTTTTATTTTCTGAATAAAAACCATATGGTTGGACTATTTTTCCTCCGGTTCTTGGTTTAACCGGTTCAACCGACCGATTCGGTTCGGTTTTTAAAACCTTGGTTTCAACAACCTTATACAAGTTTCTTGCTTTGTATTTTGTAATCAACTCGTGCATAACCTCGACGTCCATGTATATGGAATTGCGAAAGCAAAGTACATGCACGAGCAAATTATATGCACAAAAATGCAAAAAAACTATAAATCGGATAATATTTAATGTTTATTCTAAAACAAGACCTTACCGAATAGAACCAACCTGAATCGAGTCGAACTGAACATGAACATGATTTTCATTTGATCGGTTCGAACCTCCTAGGTTAATCTAGGTTACAATTAGGTAATTAGTATTTTTTTCTTTTTTTATTAGTAAATAGAATGTTACAATTATATATTATAATTTAATTTTTGTATACAACTCGGATAAGGTTTATTGGTAAGAATGTATTTTCAAAGAAGAGGTTTTGTGTTTGAGCCCAGGCAATAACACTTTCCACCAAAAAAATACCTATTTTCTTAACAAGCCGAACAAGGCTCGAGCCCAGACCGGGCTCGATAAGGAGCTCGGTTCAAACCTTATCGAGCCCGAGCTAGCTCGATAAGGGCTCGAGCTTGAGCTAGCTCGGCTGGGCTCGGGCTCGATAAGCCCAGTTGGGCTTATCGAGCCCAGCGAGCCCGAGCTAGGACTTGGCTCGGCTCGTTGGGCTCGATAGCCAGCCAGCCCTATGTGTGCATAAACACACATACACATGCATGTGCGAGAATGAAACGACGAAAGTGGACAGAATAGATCATGTACATACACATATATAAACTTACGAAAATAAATCGTGAGTGTATGCGCCGTTTGTACGTATATCTAAATGCATATATGATACAGAAAACCATAAATACTGCTCTGAGTTTATGGAGAGCGTACATGCTTAAAGAAAATAGGAACACATGACAATAATCGTATACAAACGGTCAAAAAGCCATAACCATGGCTTTTAATCGATGGATAGGCTTAAAAACATAGCTTTGGGATACATATATAATATATATATTAGAGAAACTTAAAATGAGACATTCATTAAGAGTTCTTTTTGAGACATTGCTCTTGTAACTAAAATTTTTCCTCGTTGGTATTATGAATGATGACATACTAATTTTTTTCTTAAAGAAAAGGAGAAACTTCAAATGAGGTGGGGGCTCCCCACCTCCATGGTGACACTCCATCTCATATGTTTATTTCAAATCACGTGGTTGTAATTGTGACACATTAACTATATTCTTTTATTGGTAAAAAAATCTATTTGATCATTTTCACATTCTAAAAATAGATTGCGACAACCTTACATCTCCTAATGGCTCTATAATGCCCCACTTTCTCACGACCTATTTTGATAAGGGAGATGAGATGTCCGGTCATCTTTTGACCAACTCTCAACTTCCCAGATCTGGATACACAATAATAATCATAACAAGCACATAAATCACCCATTCAGAACATAAAGAAGAAAGAACAATATTACCAATGTTCATAGTATTTTCTTTGCATGTACGATTCTGGAATCCTTTAGTCAAATGTTGCACAATGGGACATCAGATCTACAATGTGTAGATGGACTAAAGAAGACAAAAACTTCAAAATATTATACTTTATTTACTAATGTATATAATCTTGTACCCCACCTTAATTTTGTACCATGTAAACCTACAACATGATTGGAAACCAAGAGGTACAACAAATGAGCCAAAGCCGCCTGGTAACAAGAGAATGACATAAACCGTATATAGGAAATATATATATATATATATATATATATATATATATATATATATATATATGAAAATGGAAAGCAAAGGATGCTAGTAGTTCATTTTTGCGGTTCTTTAGTAAGGCACATGATACCGCCCAAAATTGTGTGAATAGAGAGAACAACTAATAAAGTCTTGGACAAGTAATCTTCTAGTTTATCACAATTAACTAGATTCAAGCTTATCTTATGAGATACAAATGTTATTCTTAGTATATATTCTCAACATGATGCCCATATTTCATATCAAGAGTTGACCATAATAACCAAGTAGAACCATCCTCTTCCTACACTTTGACATCTCATATCTCGCAGGACAACATAATATACAACCATAACCATGATCAACTCACACATATCCCATGCAAGAGATTAAAGTGATTATTCACATAAGACTATATCACTTAATCCATAAGATATTTCATTTATTTTATGTTAGCTTGATGAAGAAATCAATTATTCATTTACCAATTTCTCCTAGGCTCACTCATCAAAGGAGAAAATCCATACTAGGAATAGAGTGTTGCGATGCTTCACTCAAGGTATATCCCAAAACTTGCAATGCGCAAGCACAACCCTTCGATTAGTTAGGTTGGTAGTATTCTAACATACGGGACATGGGCATATTGCCCGGGGAGTGGCAACTCCATCAACTGAGTCTACCGAGGAGACGTGATGAATCTCCATTTCATCGCCTTTGTTCTTTCATTTTATACTTAAATACCTATCTATATGCAAGTATATAGCATTAATTTGTACAAAATAACACTCAATAATTCGTAAAATACTATTTAATTCTAACATAAAAAAATAAAAGGAAGAAAAGAAAATTAATGAAGTGTCAAAGACACTGAGTGACCTTAGACTCCGAGATCCAGTCATCGTAATGGCTTGGTCGACAATGAATAAAGTAAGGAGAGATAAGGTAGAAAATTGTACAGAAAACACAACTTATAAGCCCTAATTTTATAGCCCGATTATTTCATTTTGGGACCTATTTTATTTTATTATTTTTATACCTAAAATCAATAAACCCTCAACTTTGAAAAGTGTATATAAAAATACAAAGAAAAATATAAAATTTATTTTATTCAAAAATCTCACACAGTGTATCCGAGACATACAGAATAAAAAGCCCTAAATAAAACCTCCCAGACACATATCTTCTCCATACATATTCAACATTAACCAAACTCACCTTTATTATTCACAAAATTAAATCATCTATTTTAATGAAGGTGATTTCACTTAATTTAGAGTTAAGATGCAAGAGTTGACTTTTGTGCCCTCATTGTGCGGTTTACGTGCTAGCCTACTCAAGGCAACCACCTCATATTCAGCTCAATGGTTAAAAATGAGCTTGATGATCATGTGATTTGTAAATTGCTTGAATGCAATCCCACAGAGTAATGGCTTCATATCTTTAGTGCGAATACTATATTCAAAAACATCAAATCCGTGTGTTCTTGATCTTTAACTATTGGTATCTAGATCACAAATCGATGTTGGAAAGCACCATTGATCTCTGTAGCCGGGTGAAAAGATCATTTTTCAATCGAATGGGATAACGATTCTTGGTTGTCTTCTTATTCGGCTAGACTATTTTATTACCAGATTATATCTATAGGATCCTAACACTACAAGTACATACACCTTTTGTGATGATCAACAACTGTCCCATATGCTAAGAAAACCATCTCCTTTGATAATAGGGAACAATTGTCGAAGCGTCCTAATAACTACATCTCATTTGTCCAAAGAGGACCCCAAAAACGGAGGATCCCCTATTCATAGAAGGACGGGAGGGTTTGAGACCCATCCCTTTTGTTCATACTAGACGAGACAGTCAACGAACGCCTATATGAAGCATCATAGAGGGGATGGTCCAAAACTGCCCCTGCTGGTACGAGCCTAGCCCTAGTGAGAAGGGTTGTGGAAATGGTTGTTGACCGTCTCCCCAGGCTATTGGATTTCGGGGACGGGCACATGAGCCCTATAGAGACGGTCTTAACCATCCCCCTTGTCCACGTGCCCCAAAAAAATGGCCCGGTAAGACCACCTCTGGTTCTCCCCAAGGTATCATGTATCAGGGACAAGCACAAAAGTCCTATAAGGATAGTCTCAAGTCTCAATCAACCCCTTGTCACAACGTCTCCCAAAAATGAACCAGTAAGCCCACCTTGACTGGAAGGGACAGTTGTGACCGTCCCTAATAAAAATTAAAAGGGACAGTTGTTGATTGTCTTCTCTGGTCAGGGATGGGCATAAAAGCGCTATAGGTACGGTCTTAACCGTCCCCCATGTCCCAGAGTCCTAAAAATTGACCAGTAAGCCAACCTTACCTGGAGGAGACCATCATGACCGTCCCCTGTAAATATTACAAGAAACAGTCATTGATCGTCCCCTCTGGTTCTCCCTAAGGTATCGAGTTGCAGGGACATGCACAGAAGGCCTATAGGGACGATCTTAATCGTTCCACATGTCTCCATGCCCCCAATAATGGACCAGTAAGCCCAGCTCGACCAGAGGAGACGGTCACAACCGTCCCCTATAAATATTACAGGGGTCGGTTGCTAATTGTCCCCTCTGGTTCTCCCCATGGTATCGGGCTAAAGGGACAAGCACATAAGCCTTATAGGGACAATATTGACTTTCTCCCTTATCTCCGCGCCCTAAAAAATAGACATGTAAGCCCACCTCGACTGGAGGGGACGGTAGCGACCATTCTCTCTAAAAATTAGAAGGGACGGTTGTTGATCATCTCCTATGGTTCTTCCTAAGGTATTGGGTTGCAGGGACAAACACTGAAACCCTATAGGGACGGTCTTGATCATCCCTATAGGGTTCTATTTTTATCGGTAGTTTTCTCATGTCATGGAAGAACAAGAAGCAGACATTGCTAGATCCAGTGCAGAATCAGAGTACACGTCCATGACACAAGGGAGCACGGAGATGATGTGAGTTAGATTGGTTTTGATTGATCTTCCTGTTGAGGTTCTTCTTCCCATGCACCTTTTACGTGACAATCAAACAGCTCTATTTATTGTTAATAATCCTACATTTCATGAGCGGACCAAGCACATAGAGGCAGATTGTCATTATATCAGAGACATGATCCAGAAAGTCTCATATCCACTTTGTTGTATTAAAATTGTATTTAGGTTTTAATTGGAAAACCTATGTAATTACAATTGGAATTAATTTGGTTTCAATTTGGAAACCAAATGGTTTGGAGGGAAAGTTGGGAATTTCCAAATTTGAAACATGGATGAGTTTGGGTTGAAGTTTAGTACCATACCTTAGAGATCTAAACTTCTGGTGGACTTATATATAAGTTCCCACCTCAAACTCTTGTAGCAATAGTAGAGAGGAGAAATGGAGGACCACAAGCGCGCGCGCTCCGCTCCATCTCTGGCTCCGGCTCGCGAGAGTCAATTCGGATCTCGGATCTCGATACTTTTGTTGCGGGTTTTATTTAGCTGATCGATTAAATTAATCAGGCAGATTAATTTGATTTCGATCACATTGGGAATCGGACTTAATCCAAACGGCTCGACTTAGCTGCGGTTTTGAAATACGAAAGGACACGACCGTTAAGGGGCGTTTTCGGAAACCGAAGGAACCGCGTGCTAGGGCACGCGAGCTTCCCTTTTTATACCCTCACCCGACGCCGCTTTTCTTCACTCGTAAGAAAAACTCGTCGTCACTTTTGTTCTCTCTCTCGCGCGCCTGCGACCTTGTTTCTTCTTGGCTGCAAGTTCTCAGAGGTGCTTTCGAGGACGGTCTCGTCGTTGTGCACGGACGAAGACCGTAAACCGTCGTATCCTGGGAGTGGATCGCCAGTACCCTTCGCACCGGTATTGTGAGGGCGAAATCCTCTCTAAGGACAGTCAATTTCATGGACGCTTCGGTGATTTCTAACCTTATCTTTCTTATCTATTGTTTGTCACAATTGATTTATTGCTTACCCTTTTCTGGATCTCGCTCGGTTATTTGTTTCCGTGTGGTTAATTGGTTCCTACTTGCATGTCGTAATCGGATAATGGATTGGAAATATATGATGTTAATGTAATTAATCTGTGATACGTTTATTTCCGTTCATTTGGATCCGTATAATTATGGTTTATTGTATGCATGGTTGATCCTGTTTACAACAATCTTAGAGAGGATTTTCGGAATCATTTATAAAACCATGTCGGAAACGATGTTCAAATCGAGGGTAGATATGACGGGTATGCCTGAAAAGTTAGGTGGACAGAACTTTAAGCGTCGACAATAACGCATGAAGATCTGGTTAACCACCATAGGATTTATCTCGATGCTTGAAACCGACTGTCCTACGGTGGAAATGGAAAACCCCTCACCCGATAGCCAGAAGGCGCAATCTGCGTGGAAGGAACGCGACCGTATATGTCATGGTTGCATCTTGTTGACTCTGTCCAACACGCGTATACTGTTCGTCCACACAGAGTGCGAAGGGGCTATGGGAAGATTGGATCGGAAGTATAATACCGAAGACCTCGGTATTGAGAAATACTCTGTGGCCAAGTTTTTGAAGTTTTCCATATCCGAAGGAAAATCAGTTTCTGAACGGGCAAACAAGTTTTTACTCTTGCTCCATGGTTTAGAGGATGCCGGAATGAAACTTCCAGAGAAGTTTTAGGTCATGTGCATCATAGAAAAATTCCCCAAGTCATGGGAAGACTTCGGTATGACCCTAAAGCACAGGAAGGGGAAAATTTTCTATGGATGACTTGATGGTGGCAATTGCCATATAGGAGGAACATAGGAAATAAAAACGTGTACTTCTTATTGATATTCAGGCTAAGGTCAATTTCATGACCTCGAAAGGCAAAGACAAGAAGGAAAAGGGTCCTAATAACAATAAAATGAAACCAAAGGGTAAGATCCAGAAAAAGACAAAGAATAAATCCTCCTGGCACTGTAATCAGGTTGGCCATTGAAAGAAGGATTGTTCGTCCTTGAAGGCTCAACCTAAGGATGCAGATGGGAGTCCACAAGTGAACATGATCACTATGGGACTCGGGGCTAGCGAGGGGTATGTCTCTGTAAAACCTGAACTATAGCATATCCATGATCCAAACGAGTGGCTCGTGGGTACGGGAGCCAATGTAAATATCTGTTCTGACAGAACTTTGTTTTCTTCTTATCAGACCTGCAGTGTTGGGACTGTGAAGATGGGGAACGATTCTGCAGTTAGGGTGCTACGGTCGGGACAAGTCAACTTGAGGTTCTCCTCTGGACGTGTCTGGACGTTGCACAGGGTGCTGCATGTTCCTTACATCAAGAAGAATGTTTTATCTGACTCTATCTTAATTAGAAATGGTTTTGAGTTAAACTTTAAATGTAATAAAGTTGTCATTCTGAGACATGGCATTTTTTATGGAAAAGGTTATTTGGCAGACTTTGATTTGTTATTCAGAATTAGATGTGATTCAGTAACATTAATGAATTGAATGTTTTGAATTCTAAATGTTCTAGTTCTGTGTCTCATGTTGTGAATAATTTAGAATCTTGTATTCTGTGGCATGGTAGATTGAGACATATAAACTTAAATTCAATTAAAAGGATGATGAATTTAAAGTTGATCCCTAAACACATTATTGATAAAACTCAAACATATAAAATATGTGTGCAAGCTAAGACACCTAGGAAGTCTTTTCAGTCTGTCTCTAGAGATAGTGAGATCTTGGATCTAGTGCACACGGATATCCGTGAGTTTAATATTGTGTTGACCCGAGACAATAAGAAATACTTTATCACCTTTATAGATGATGGTAGTAGATACTGTTATGTATATCTAATGAAAGCCAATGATGAAGCCTTAGAGAAATTTCTTATATTTAAGAATAAGATTGAGACACAAACAGGAAAAGTGCTTAAACGCCTTATTTCAGATAGAGGAGGTAAATATACCTCTAACTTATTTGATGAACAATGCAAATCTTTTGGCATAGTTCATGAAGTTACGACCCCATATTCACCGCAATCAAATGGGATAGCAGAACGGAAAAATAGAACCTTAACTGACATGATAAATGCTCTTTTACAGAGTTCTGGACTTCCAACCTATATGTGGGGAGAAGCCTTGAATACGACTTGCCATATTCTGAATATGATTCCTCCAAAACATATGAAAAAGTGTCCCTTTAAACTTTGGAGAAATAGGAAACCGAGTTTAAGATATCTCAAAGTGTGGGGCTGTCTCGCTAAGGTTTTAGTCCCAGAACACAAGAGAAAGAAGCTTGGTCCTAAAACCGTTGATGCGGTCTTGTTAGGTTATTTGTAAAATAGCTATGCATATAGGTTCTTAGTAATTTGGTCCGAGATACCGAGCATAGAAGTCAACACCATTGTTGAACTCCGTGATGCTACCTTCTTTGAGGATGTCTTCCCGTTGAAGACTGGGATTCCTCAAAATCTGACCATTAAGGGCGCCTCTACATCAGGATCTATTCCAGATCAAGTGGAAAGGATAACGAATGTGGGGGTTGAGACTCAACCTGAACCAATGATCTTTTTGAAGAGATTGAGCCAAGGAGGAGTAAAAGACCTCGGATAGCTAAGGATCTGGGTAGCGACTTTGTTGTCTACCAGATCGAGGGTGATCCACCAAGTTACAAGGAAGTCATGGCTTCATCTGAAGTAAAACAATGGAAGGAAGCCATAAAATTTGAGATAGTCAAGGGCTTTAGGCAAAAGGAAGGTATCGATTATTTTGATACCTATTCCCCTGTGACTAGGATGACCACAATCCGGATGCTCATAACATTGGCATCTGTATATGATCTCTCTATCCGCAAGATGGATGTGAAGACCGACTTCTTGCATGGCGATCTTGAGAAAGAGATCTATATGGATCAACGTGATGGGCTTGTGACTCATGGGAATGAGGGAAAGGTTTGCAAGCTTGTCAAAACCCTTTACGGATTGAAACAACCACCAAAGCAGTGGAATGAAAAATTTGACAAGACTATTTTGTCATGTGCCTTTAAGGTTCATGAATCCGATAAGTGTGTGTATTCCAAGGTGAAAGGTGATGAGTGTATTGTCTTGTGCCTGTATGTTGATGACATATTGTTGTTCGGATCACATATGAGGATTATTAATGAGACTAAGGCATTCTTAAGTAGCAAGTTTGACATGAAGGACATGGGTGTTGCTGATGTGATCTTGGGTCTCAAACTGACAAGGTCAGTTTATGGATTGTAGTTTCCCAATTTCACTATTTGAGAAGGTACTTAAGAAATTTGGATATCAAGGTTGCAAAGCTCTAAGCACTCCTTTTGATTAATTCAAAACGTTGTTTAAGAATAAAAGTGGAATACCTGTAGCTCAGTTAAGGTATTCACAAGTGATAGGAAGTTTAATGTATCTTGCAAATTGCACGAGACCTGATATTTCATTCACGGTTGCAAAGCTGAGTAAATACACTAGTTGTCCTGACCGTACTCACTGGAAGGCTCTGGATCGAGTACTGAAGTACTTGAAGGGAACTATTTCCCTTAATTTTCATTATGGTAGATTTACTTCTGTACTAGAAGGATACAATGATGCAAGCTGGATAGGGAAAATAGAGGAGTCTGGGAGTAATGGCGTTATAGGGTATGTATTTACCCTTGGAGGCGGTGCAGTCTCCTGTAGGTCTGTGAAGCAGACCATTCTAGCTCGATCCACTTTTGAGGTCGATCTGTGTGCTTTGGACACCATTGGAATTGAGGCTGAATGGCTAAGGGAACTTCTGTCTGAAATTCCATGGTAGGTCAGCATGTTCATGCGATCTCGTTACATTGTGATAATATGACCACAATTGCCAAGATCAAGAGTTCAAAGTTCAATCAGAAAACAAGGAGACACATACAAATCAGACTTAAGACGTTAAGGGATATGGTGTCTCGAGGAGTGTTGGCTGTGGATTTTGTTGGATCCAAAGACAACATGGCAGATCCGTTGACTAAGGGACTTGATAGATCTTTAGTCCTAAAGTCTAGGCTTGGGATGGAACTGAGACCCACTGGAGTTCCTCCACAGTGGCAACCCAACCTATCTGAGTGGAGATCTCACAAAGTAGGTTCAATGTGGTAATAACAAGCTGTTTGGAGAACTGGTTGTCACTCTAATTTTTATACGTAAGCATGAGTATCTTATCCCTAGAAGCCTGAGTGTCGTTTAAGCTGCAAGTTTAGGAAGAGCATAGGCTCTGAATGGGTTCAAGCCTTTGGGCAGGATGTTAGTAGTGCATCCTTGGAGAACGCCACCTATGTGAGTGATATTGTGGGCCGCAGTTAAAGGAAGAGGGTCTTTCCTGAACACACTCATGAAACAGGAGAAGGGTGCATGGCCTTTAAGAGCACCAACCATGAAGATTGCACCAAGAACAACGCTTTGTTGTTTCTACCGTATACTTTAACACTAAGATCTGAAGTTCAAGACGTAGTTTACTTCGTTCCTGTTAAAGTGAAAGTAGTAGACTCAGATAGAGGTTGCAAACCGGAAGGTACCTTTACTGAAAGCAAAGTGTGGGCAGCCGAAAGAAGTCTCTTGAATCTTTTTTGAATCTCTTTTTAAAATTGGTGAATTCGTGGGGGATTGTTGTATTAAAAATTATATTTAAGTTTTAATTGGAAAATCTATGTAATTACAATTGGAATTAATTTGGTTTCAATTTGGAAACGAAATGATTTGGAGGGAAAGTTGGGAATTCCCAAATTTGAAACATGGATGAGTTTGGGTTGAAGTTTAGTACCATACCTTAGAGATCTAAACTTCTGGTGGACATATATATGAGTTCCAACCTCAAGCTCTTGTAGCAATAGTAGAGAGGAGAAATGGAGGACCACACACACGTGCGCGCGCGCTCCGCTCCGTCTTGGGCTCGGACGCGGGCTTGGGCTCGGGCGCGGGCGCGGTCTCGGGCACGGGCGCGGGCGCGGGCGCGGGAGAGTCAATTCAGATCTCGATACTTTTGCTGCGGGTTTCATTTGACTGATCGATTAAATTAATCAGGAAAATTAATTTGATTTCGATCACATTGGGAATCGGACTTGATCCAAACGGCTCGACTTAGCCGTAGTTTTGGAATTCGAAAGAACACGACCGTTGAGGGGCGTTTTCGGAAACCGAAGGAACCGCGCACTAGGGCATGCGAGCTCCCCTTTTTATACCCCTCACCCGACACCGTTTTTCTTCACTCGCAAGAAAAACTCGCCGTCACTTTTGTTCTCTCTTTCTCTCTCTCTCTCTCGCTTGCGACCCTGTTTCTTCTCGGCTGCAAGTTCTCGGAGGTGCTTTCGAGGACGGTCTCGTCGGTGTGCGCAGACGACGACCATGAACCGTCGTATCCTTGGAGCGGATCGCCAGGACCCTTCGCATCGGCATTGTGGCGGCGAAATCCTCTCTAAGGACAGTCCATTTCATGGACACTTCGATGATTTCTAACCTTATCTTTCTTATCTATTGTTTGCCGCAATTGATTTATTGCTTACCCTTTTCTGGATCTCGTCCGGTTGTTGTTTCCGTGTGGTTAATTGGTTCCTACTTGCATGTCGTAATCAGATAATGGATTGGAAATATATGACGTTAATGATATTAATCTGTGATACGTTTATTTCCGTTCATTTGGATCCGTATAATTAATGTTTATTATATGCATGGTTGATCCTGTTTACAACACACTTCCCATGTTTCTACTGGAGATCAGGCAGCTGGTATTTTCACCAAGGACCTTGCTAGAGGTCGATTTCAGAGATGTTATTCCAAGCTGAGCTTGATAGACATATATACTCCAGCTCGAGGGAGAGTGTTGAGATATTTATATCTCGTTATACTGATTTCTTATTTCTCTTTCTTTCATATACCTTTCGTGTAATTTACCAAGGCAATTCTCCTATATAAAAGAGCCCTATGGTCTCAATAATAGAATACAATTTTCTGTTTTCCACCAACAGTATATATATGTGTGTGCTTGCGTGTGCTTTTGGAGGAAAAACATGTCATTTTACTGGGATATATGGTGAAAGTTGTCTGGTTATCTTTTCCAAAAAAACCTCAAACTAAGTTTGGTGTATGTAATTATATTTCAATGGTTGGGGATCCCTATTCCCGGATGTTGCACACCCCCTTCATGTTTCATTAGGAAAAAAACGAGAATACTGCACATATTAGTAGCTCTGAACTCTTGAAAAAAGTTTCAGGTGTGACTAAGAGGATTTTTTATGAAAATAATTATTTTTATTAGAAAATATATCAGAGTCCTTATCTATGTGTTGATGGAATATGCGTCCAAAGATGGATTGATTCCAAAGCACGGCTCGCTAATAGGATGCACTAATGCTACTGTTGAAAGCTGTTTTTTCTCACATGGCTTGGAAAGAGGTAGAGTACGTTCGGTTCGGGAATAAACAAGAATAAGGAGAATAATTGTCTATTCTTTGTTCGGCTGTAGGATAGGAAGAAGGAGAATAAGGTGAAATAAAGGTAGGTAAGGTGGGATAAAGATAAGAATAAGAGTGAAATAAGATGGAATAATGGGGAATAGTCGTGCCACTGGGAACCGTGTTGAGAGGAGAATTGGTTATTCCATGGCCTATTCTCTAACTGAACATGCCCTAATGGTAGAAGATTAGTATCTTTTCTTGTTAAAACTTATAATTTCCACCAACTGGTTTAATGAGTACCCCACATATGCCGCTTGTTCGGAAAATATGGTCCTGTATTTACTTTGTTTTACACATCACTTCTTTGTTCCATGTTGAATCTGACTATATTGCATCACTTGCACAAATTTTAAACCATTACCATGTTCTTTTGATGAGATTATAATGAATAGTCCATTATAAAACGAACTGAACCGAATTGTGTGAACTGACCAACCTGTGAATAGTTGGTGGCAGAGTAGTTTTACTCCAGTACTCTGTGGTAGGGCATCAGTTCAGTACCTCTTGTCCTGATCTGTTTTGATCACTAGGCTTAGATTTTTCTACTTATTCCAAGCTTTGAAAGTTGGAAAAAAGTTGAAGAAAGTCTTCACTATTTTATCATGAAGATCCACAGGAACAGTTTTACGGTTGCATTTATACACTAGTCTCATACATCAACTTGTGGTATCAATGCTACTCAGTATGGCCTCTCTCCTACATAGTTTCCAGGAGGGTCGTAATTACAAGTGATGAACATGTCACCGTTGTCGCATAGAACCCGTGCACAACCTAGTCTCCACGTGTGCCTCCAAACGATCTGTGTGTAGTGCCCGCACATCTCCCCAACACGGCAGGTGTTGCTCGAGTAGTCGTAGTACTTCTCCTCAGCCGCCCACGTCCGCACTGCATCTGCAGCCGACCATTGTGACCCACCACCCCAGAAGATGTTCTCTCCCAGTCTGAAGCCACCTACCGGAAACGAGTGGCGGAGAGTGCAGTCTCCCTGTCTCTGTGCTGCCCACCACCTCGCGTAGGCCTCGAGGCTGGGATCCCACACGAGGGGGAGTTCGAGGTGTGCGGCACGAATGAGGTTGTGTGTGTAGAGGAATTCGAGGGAGTCTGTGAAGCAACTGAAGCAGAGGGCCTTCGATGCATTGTAAATTGTCTGGTTGTCGGGGATGGGAAGGGGCTGAGGAGTGACCGGAGCAGTTGGCTGACGCGTTGCAATGACGGCGACCGCCATTAGGGAGTTGGAGATCAAAGCAAAGAGTTGGAGGAAGGTTTTGGGGGTCCTCATGCTCTCGTAGTTGTGGTCTTTGTTGGCTCACGTGAAATTTATAACAGCAGTGTCAGGTTTAAACGGATCCCGTGATCCGGAGAAGAGTTTGGGGCTTTCGGAGATATTAATAATTTTGGGTACTGTGCAGCAAAGTTGCCCTTGGGGTCTAAACGGATCCCGTGACCCGGAAATGGCAGCCCGTGACCTTTCGTTGGCGGGGGGTGCTGACGGACCCTCCGGAAACGAGTGGCTGAGAGATCTCGCTCTCCTCAACTGCCACGTGTGCCACCCCATGTTTGATTGTTTGTGAGTTTTTTTCATAGGCCATTGTTGCAGCATCAATATTTGGGGTTTTTTTACATTTGTGCTGATATCCAACAAAATATTCTGAATCGGGTATCCGATACTATTTGATCCATAGTTTGTGGAACTGGTTCATTTGCTAGCCGGTGTATATGGGCAGATGAAAATGAATGTAAATATATTCGTATCCGATCCGTGATCATATTCATTTTATACATATTTTGACATTCGTATTCGTTTTAATATGGATGCAAATAAGGATATCATTTTAACATTCGTTAATATTCGCATTCGTATATTCGTTTTCGTACATAATTATAGTAATAGCTTTATTTATAACTGTGTGTAACAATATTTTATGATTGCATTTACCTTTATTGATATAATTATTATAAAATTACTATATATAGTATATCTATTTTATGTGTAAACCATTATAAACATGTATTTTTTACTTAATCTATTAAATTATTTTTGTTATTATTCGTATCTGATTCGTATTCGTTTTTAAGGATATGGTAACACATTTTTCACATTCGTCAATATTCGTATCGCATCCACATTTTAAAATGGATAAGGATGTGATTATACCTATATTCGTATCAATATCCGACCGTTTTCATCCCTAATATCGGCATACCCCTCATTCCAACTCTCTTAATTTGGGTTGGGATTACTTGTATTAACCCTGCAATTTCTTTGGTATAAAATTTTTTAATTATATCTAAAAAAATTATTAATATATATAATCGTTATAAAAGTTAACATAACACATAATTAATGTCACATCACATCATAATTATCACTCCAACCCTCCCACGCTTCGAACAACTACTATTCACAGGAGATACCTCAACCCAGCTCCGTTACCAAACAGATGGGTCCATTTGGTAACTGGATTATCTCTGGATAACCCGATTTACTCCTCCAACCCGGTAGGTGGTAGCTGTTCGATTATGATGCAAAATGTTGGATGTCGTATCTTATCTGTTTCCAGAACAAAATATAGATGCATATATAAATATTGATGTATTAGAAAAAAGTAAAGATATAGAACGTATATATTAGAAAAAAGTATATACGGGATGGATACTAATTGAAAATAACTCATATTTTTAAAATAGAATCATATATATTGCCATGTTTATATGTACGTACACTTGTATATGTAACGTCTCGGGCTTAGGTCCCCGGTCCGTTAACGGAGTTTTACTGGCCCTAACAACCTGTTGGGATCGGGTTCATACGGACCCGATTAACCACCCCCAAAATGCTCAAGTCGGGTTGTTCGGTAGTAAGCTCCTCACTATTTTATCCCACACGGGAATTTTGTTTTCCACGGTATGGGACTTTGTTTGGGTTTTTACAGTATATTCCTTTTACGATGACTATTTTATCATGTAACAGAAAATTTTTTTATATTTCTACTTTGAGAATCGATCAAATACTTTTTACATTTGGCAAAACAAGGATGTGCACCCAGTTGTGCATATTGTTGTGATGTAGACACACCCATTTACATTTACAAGGTTCGCTTGTTGGTTATGTACTCCATAATAAATATATACGATCATCGAAGCGCTTAGGGCCTGTTTTGTTACTGGGTTGGACTGTGATGGGTAGGGTTGGGATATCCACCTGTGAATAGTAACTGTTTGGTGGGTTTTGGAATGATAACTGTGATGTAATGTGAATTGATTATGTGTTATATTAACTTCTTTGATGATTATAATATATTTTTTATGTTAATAAATGTATTTAAACAAGGTTAACAGCCATTATACCAAATAAATTGTAGGGTCAATACAAGTATTCCCAACCCAGAAATGCAGGGTTGGAGACAGGGATATGCCAGGGTACCTCGGGGTACCCTGGCAACCAAACAGGCCCTTAGGGTGGGAAGGAAACATGCTCCATCTATGAGACAGGTGGGTTCATTTGATGATGAATGGACAAAAAGCAGTAGCATTGGCTATAAATGGTCTTCGATACTCAAATAGATCGAATAGGGTTAGTATCGCCAAGAGGGGTTAGATGGATATTAGGATCCGCTTGCATTCGGGATCCCTTTGTACTAGGAGTAGTATATAAACTCCTTAAGGTTAAGTTTCTTTGAATCCTCGATATTTTCTTCTCCACAAATAGTGAAACCGATGGCTGTCGCCTAAGGATATAACCCACGAGTGAACCTTGTAAATGGGTGTGTCTACATGTTTACTCGATTGATCGTGTTTGTGCGTGTTTGCTTCAGCTACTCTCAACAAAAAGAGTGATCTGGGTTGTGAGATCTTCATCCAACTATTCTTGCGCGTCCTCTTCCACCATGAATAGGAAGATAATTTGGAGATTCGGGTATAAAAAAGCAAAGATGGAAATGTCCTCTCTCGCTGGCAGAAAGGTTAATGCAATGACCTAAGCGATTCGATGATCGTGTATTGAACACAAAAGGATATACTTATTGTAGGGCTCTTTCTTATCTAGAGACAATGATTTAAGAATATTTTGTGTATTTTTTTCATCTTTTTTTCAAAAATCGCTAATGTCTTACCTTTCGAATCCATTTCAATGGTCTGGTGACTGACTTTCTTAAGTTCACTTGTCGAAATAAAAGTTTAACCGCTTATCAAATAATACATGTGCGCAACAATTTTCACTGTCGTCCTAGGATGAGAAGCTAGTAATGACAATTTCAATAAATATTTTCTAAAATGAAGATACTTCAAGCAAAAACTATGATGATTTGTTCATAGCAGCTTTTGTTTAATGTCCAAGCTTATGATGTGTGGGCCGTGTGGCCAACACACACAATCGGAGAAAGAGCTTAAGCAAAGAACATGTGTGTGGCCCTCTGCTCAAGGTTCTAAAAACCAAATCAGACATCAAAATAGTCAGGTATCGATTTAGGATATTTATGATTATACTAATGGGATCAATCCATCGAGTATGTGGTGACATCAACAACTCATAATCAAATTGTTGTATTATTGGTTTGGTTCGTGTGGTTTAAATGGATCAATGTGTATTTGACTGGTAGTCTGGTACTCCATACAAATAAATATGAATTAACATCATATCATATATTTAAGAGTTTTTTCCAATAACGTTGATCCCCTATACTTCTTTACAATTAGATGTATGCCTCAGTATTTTTTTCGAGAATTCGCTAAAGTGGTCTTTTATTAGTAAGCCTGTGACCCTGTCACTCCAACAAAAGGGTAATACTGTGAATTTCGTAAGAATATATGACCTAAGTGTAACAATAAAGTACATGTTTAATTGTAATTGGAAAAACTTAGAAGGGCACATGTGTAAAATTTTGTATGTTAAAATGTATTTCATCGGATTCGTATAAATACATGTATATGATTTCTAAAGTTAAAATTCTAATTGATGATGAGTGTTGCTAACCTATTGCTTCTCGTAATCGTGATGATGGTGGAGGCATCTTGGAAGGTGACAACATCATGTACATGGTAGAAAAAGGAAATGTGATGCTTGTGAAGGAGGAAGAAGGGAAATATTGGGATGCGTATGCTCTCGAAGTCAAATAGATGAAACTATTGGAATCTTTATAATAGAAACTTAGGAAGGGGATGAGACTTAGATGAACAGAAACTTGAACGGAGAAGAGTCAAAGGAGTACCACACTAAGAGTAAAAACGAAACTAGAATGTAGAAAGTTGTAATAATTTTTATTTTATTTAATGATAAAAAATATGTTTTATTGATAATGGATGGTTGAGTTGGTAGTTTGATTCAATTGGATCAACTGGTTCAACCAGGTTTTGATTGATTTTGACTAGTTTCTGTTTTCTCAACTAGGTTAAGCAGTCCAACCAAGTTTTCGTCGATTTTGACATGTTTCTATTTTCTTGCAAAAAGTTTGTCGGTTCGACCATTTTTTCTTGAGTTATGTTTAACTGGTTGAAATGGTTAGTTTAGTTTAGTTTTTAAAACCTTGCCCCCACTCCCTCTATAACCTTTTTCTATATGAGCTTCCGGAAGGAGTCGTATATGAGCCAACCAAAAGATCATAACAAAGCAATGTGACACTATATTTCTTCCCTCCAACTTAGTCATGCTTCAAATTGGGAAATTCAATCGACTAATTATCACCCTATTAGCGGTAATATTGATTAGTTACAATAATCCTTCAAAAATTCATTATTTGAGAAACTCAATGTGAAAAGAGAAACATCTTTCAGCTGTCAAACTTTGCTTTCAGTAAAGATACTTTTATTTTATACTTTTGCATGAGTAAGCTATTTTCACTTCCACGGGAACGAAGTGAACAATGTCTTGAACTTCATACCTTATTTGATAGAGACAAAAAATGTCCTTCATGACAATCTTCATGGTTGGTACGATTTATGGCTATGCACCTTTATCTTATTTCGTGATATATCCATGAAAGAACCTCTTCAATAAACCATGATCTATAGTAATACTCATAAGGTGGTGTTCTCCAAGGGTGCACTGCTAATATCTTGGCCAAAGACTTGAAACTTCTTAGAGTCTACATATTCCTTTTCTTGCAGATCAAAAAGTACTCAAGCCTTTAGAGATTAGACACTCATACATAAGTATTAATTAATAACACCTGTTAATTCTTTAACTAACTTGTTATTGCTACAATGAGCCTATTTATAGGATCTCCTCTCATGTAGGATTGGTTTCCACTATGGATGTACTCCAATGGGTTTCAATTTCATTCCTTGCCTGGACTTTAGGACTAAAAATCTATCAAGTCCTTTAGTCAAAGGATCGACTAAGTTATCTTGTAATCCAATGAAATCCACAACCACTACACTCTGATAAACTATATGCATTAGTGTATTAAATCAGATTTGAATGTATCTTCATTGATTGAAACAATTGTGATCATCTCCATCATGGGAATATGAAAAATAAATTCTTGAAGCCGTTAGTCTCAGTCCAATGGCATCCAAAGCACACAACTCAACTTTGAAGGTAGACCATGCTAAAATGGCTTGCTTCACAGACTTATAGGAGATTACGCCGTCTCTAAGGACAAATACATACCAAGTAACAATATTTCTTACAAATTTGTCTATTCCTCTTATCCAACTTGCATCACCATATCCTTCTAAGACAAAAAGATGTCCATCATTATGCAAAATAAGGAAAATAGCTTTTTAAATATCTTAGTACTTCCAGATCATCCAATAAGTATGGCCAGCAAAATTCATATATATACTAAGTTTTACCATCGAGATTGAAATGTACGACAACTTGCATTGCAAGATACAATAAACTTCCTATAATTTGTGAGTATTTGAGCTGAGACGTGTAAACTTCATTCTTGTTCTCATAAAGTGTTTTGGATGATAGAAAATAAGCACTTAGAGTCATGTTATCTTGATATTCTAAATTATCAAGTAACTTTTCAACATTGTGAATTTGAGAAACTAAAATCCCATGCATTGAACTTGTTAGTTTGAATAATATGATATCAACGGCATCAATGTTATTATCTCAAACTTTCTACTTAACAACAAATTGATTTTATTGATATTCCATATATATTTTAACCACATAATAGTATGTCAACACCATACAAGCATAGGAACACTCATTATCATTCATATCATTCATGTTGGAATAAACAAACTTATTGTATTGTAAAGCCTATAGGTAAATAAAAGGAGAGTTAGAAAAATAATACCGGATCTAATATGACGAGACGAACCAACTAGTCGAGACGTGCAAGATGCACTGCCCTTAAGAATAGATTCGTACCTCCCACGGAAATTCCGACGGTGCAACCGGTACCGGTACGATTATCCTCCAGGATACAACGACGGGATCTCGACGGGCGTGCACTCGCCAACGTCAAGTTCAGTTGAGCAAACTCAGATTGTTCCTCTAAGCTAGACACTGGCAATGTGATGAGAGATGGGATTTTAGGAAATGTAAATGGTCGAAATTATCTATATCCTTCGGCAAGAGAAGTCTCCATATATATAGAGATGTTTTGCTGTTAAAAATGAAATCCCAATAAAATCTACCTTTAATCATCACATTAAAAGTAATCAAATAATAATATACATTATGCATTAATGTATACAAAAGTTAAATCAAATCTAACATGTATACAAAAGTTAAAGCAAACCTGAAGGGTTTGAATATCTGTGAAACCCCGTATTTTCTTTTCCTAAAATCTGAAGTATTTTTGTCATCCAAAAAAATTAAATAATCACGTCATTACGTAGATCTCGTCGATGTCTTTCCAACGAGCCCAAGAACACCCAATTCTGACATTCCTAACTCAAGTTATCGATGTTTTAAGTATAATAGTTGGGACCCATATATGGATCCGAGCCAGATCCGAAATTGCACCCATTTTCACCTCTCCCTCTATAAATAGAAGGTGGTAGGCTACCCTTTCAAAGCCCTAGCTACTACCATCCTTCCCTCTCATTGGAGCACCACCACCTTGATCGGATTGGTCGTCAGAGGACCGCCGTCGACGTCGGAGAAGGAGCTCCGATCGAAGATCCACGACCACCTTCACGTAGGAAAGCTCGAGGTCACCTTCGTACACGCATTCCCACTACAATCGAGAGACGGAAATATCATTTCCATGTGAGAGGAGATCCCGAGGGAACATCCTCGGAGGTAACGATAAATACCCCCCTCTTGTTGTTGGATTCCACATACTTTGTTCACATCTGCTCGAACATACTTGGTGCTTTGATTATTCTTATTATATGGTTTATAAATAGTAGTAATGAAGTGTTACCTCTACTTATTTTTCACACGATTTGAACCATATTTTCAAATATCTTTGGAGCCTTACATATTCGTGTGTTATCATTTCTAGATGGTAACACTTTTGTCATCAATTCCACTACCTCATTATAATCGCTATGCTTACAATCGAAAGATATATACATCAAAAATAATAGATACTTGCCTACTTGTTGAATATTGTGAGCATGGATCTTTGGTATTAATCAAGATCATCCAAGAACGTGTGACTGCATAGAGCTTGATTTAGTTTAACCAACGTCATGCAAGTTTTACAAAATCTCACGGATGTATAGTGGATACGAAGGGACACATGTCGAACTTGATAATGCATATATTACACTCGCTATCAAAGTAACTCTGCATGCAAAAGATATAAATGCTTTGAATTGGTTAACTAATTCCATAAAGCAATGTTACATACGTTTTTATATTGACATTTTATTTGGATGTTATACATGCTAAGTCTAGAATTACTCTTGAACATTTAAGATTTAAGAAACCAATGAATTATACAGAGATATAACTATATGATTAAGTTTGGTTACATTGATTCCTTGTTATTCCCGTAAACTAACATTCCACGGAAGTATCATGGTCTTGCTGATTTGGGTTGTATCTGTTAAGATTATGACAGCTAAATTAATTTCTCATTCTTTGCAGTTAGGGATTACACGTCATTCTTTATTAGGTAAATGTTAGAATGATCATATACGTGCCGATATATATATAATTTATGTATTAGTTCCTTTCTCAAATGTGCATTGGCACTTGGGTTCCCATCTAAAAGTAATAATTAATAGGTTTGTTATCCAATTCCTTTAATGTATGAATGTGGTGCAGGTCTACATAACGTTTGACGATGCTTACGTTTTTGTTATCTTATGTTAATAACATGGTGAATGTTTTGATTAATATATTAAATGTCATAGATTCTCACTTCAACTCTCCATTATTGGAAGAATTAATGTATACACTTCTCATCATGCACATGTAAAGAATGATGATAGCCAGAAAACTTATCATTGTATAAATGCACATGTAAAGAGATATCCCCATACATGGATGCTTCAAAAATAAAAAATACAATATCAATGCATGGATCAACATTAACGGCCTATGATTTTAATGTAGATGGTATTAATATATTTCAGGATTACATCTTTTGTATTAGTATTCTTTGTAGATATTAATGTGACGGGATACAGTACCAAGTATAAATTAGAATTACGAACATGTCGTACGTATTTTAGAATAATTCCTTGCATATCATACTCATTAGTAATCGTTGAAATGAGTTGAAGGATTGATGATGATAAGGGTCCAAGTTAGACTTCTAATTATGACATATATTTTCGTCAATTAATTCGACACAACATCCACTTGTTGGTGACGATGAATATACATTATCATTCCATGGATCATATCCTACAGTTACTGGGTAGATGGAATTAAATGCCTCAAGGGATTTGGGCATGCACCCTTGGGCCCGGAGAGATGCCTTGAAGGTCGCGATCCCAACGGACGAGTTGGGTGACGCGTTGTACCTAGCAGCCCGGTAGTATCCGGAGTCGCTCGACGGAGTAGGCAGGTGGCGTGGTTGATATTCTTGGTTTCTCACTTATATACAATTTTAAGATTCGAATTAAAATTTGATGTGGCCGCATCGAATTTTACCTCGAATATTATTATTGTGAGAGGTGTTCCGAGATGTGGTTTGAAGTTGGAGAAATTGAGCTTATGATCTTGTTCATATTCTAGTTGAACACAGGTTCTTGAGGGTTTACTCAAGGTAAATATCAAGTTCCCGCGTAGCGGAGGCCTGCGAGTCGCGTACTTGCATGTGCTAAAATAATACGAGAAATAATTATTGATTGGGTGTCGGAAATTGTATACCGTTGTGGACTCTAATCAACTTGTAGAAATGTCAATATTATGGTGGTGGTACGTAAATGATTATTATATAAATAAATAAAAGTAAATTTTTATGCGATCCAATGTGAATCAGAATAACTTGATGCGTTTATCAGTTTCTACAATTTATGCATGTATCACTAAATAGAGTTGAGTATACATTCTTTTCCACCCTGCATTAGTTATTGGGATATTATAGTGTTTGTCTCGTTACTGGGCAATTGCTCATAACGTTACCCTCGTGTGAATCCAACATGTGTACTTGAGCAGCAGTCGCCACAGTAGCGATCTTTTGAGGAGATCGGACCTTCTACGTCATACTTGCACTAAACATGGTGCATTCTACTTAGAGTAACTTGTTTACTTCCGCATTATTTATGTTATTTCGAGAGACATGTAATGAGATATTGGAGAACTTCTTCTACAAGTTTATAGTTATGTGATGTATCTCATTCTATAGACATGGACTTGATGATCATTATCAATGAGAATGAATGTTGCATTTTTCTTTCCATTTTATACTATTATGCTGTTGTTATTTATATTTCAAATATTGATCTATTGTGCATAAGATGGTTTGCTGAGTATCATAAATCATGGGCGTAATTGGACCGTAGGTCCGACGCTCCCGTCCCGTCGGTTTCGGTAGCCAGAGGGACGGGGCGTTAAAATATCCAAAAAAGATCCGTTGGATTTCAATTACAAGAAACGATTCTCATAAATATATTTATAATAAAGCATGCATTAATCTTAATGGTATTCAACAATGAATCATATATATGTAGAGGTGTTAGAAAGCATGACCGTGATATAATATCACTAATAACTTCTCATGCAAAAAATGTAGGCTAAGAGTCACATGCTCATTGATACTTACCAAATAAAGTTCACGCGCCAATAAGTAAAAAAAATCACCTTGATATAACTAACGTAATAATAAAAGTATTTGAAATATAAAATACAACAATCCTCCACATATTTCAAATACTTTTTTTGAACTATCTCTTTTCATCCTCCATAATTTCAAAGAAAAAATTAAGGATAAGATATTAAAAGAGGAATAGGAGCTTGAAGACGACACTTGAAGGAACTCGAAAATGTAATCCATAAGACTTGGTGTCTTATCGACTATGAACCAAGACATAGAGAATATGGATATAGTTTCTAAAGGTTGGTGGAATTAAAATTCCTATGAACCAATCCTTTATTTTTGAAACTATTGACCCATATCTCACACTACATTCTCTGATCTTTTTTTTGTTGTTCATGCGGGTTGACACGTTTCGGCCATGCGTCTACCTGGACTTTCATGAGTGCTCTAGAGATTTTGCCCAAAAATCTCATAGGAAGCGGCCTCACCTCCACACCCATATAGGTGGATCATCATCAAGTGTATACTGCTTTTACACACCACCCAATTTAGGCTATGATGTCCATTAAGAACATATTTGTTCAACCTCACCACTTTTTATACTATCACGTTGTACACCATAGGAATAGGGAAGATTTGATAATATCATGCAAGTCGTCTAGTGAATTGTTTATCCCATATGAACCTTCTTCCTGGGATCTCCATTCATGAAGATTGGGTTTCATTCACTTTGACTCTTGATTCGGGTACAATCCCATTCCCCTCGATGTACTTTCCACCAGCTTTTTGCTTAGTGGTTTAGTCAGAGGATCAACTAGATTTAACTCCGACTTCACATAATCCATGGATATGATACCATCACTAATGAGTTGCCTCACAATATTATGCCTCAGACGAATATGTCTGCTTTTCCCATTATAGATTTTATTTTTAGCACTTGCTATAGCAGCTTGGCTATCACAATGGATGAATACAGATGGCGTTGGCTTCATCCAAATGGGAAGATCTGCTAAAAGGTTTCTCAACCATTCAGCCTCAGTACCTGCCTTCTCTAAGGCAATGAACTTGGATTCCATTGTAGACCGAGCAATACAAGTTTGCTTGATTGATTTCCAAGCAACAGCTCCTCCTGCAAGGGTAAAAATATATCCACTAGTAGATTTCAATTCATCTGAATCTGAGATCCAGTTTGCATCACAATACCCCTCAAGTACTGAACGTTCTCCACAATATTTTAAGCAATATCTCATTGTCCCTTTAATGTATTTAAGTACTCTATTAAGAGCATCCCAATGATCTCTATTGGGATTTTGAGTATATCTGCTTAATCTTCCCACAACATATGCAATATGGGGTCTAGTACAATTCATTGAGTACATAAGAGCTCCAATAATCTATGCATATTTTGTCTGAAATACACTATCATTTTTATATTTCTTAAGGTGTGAGTTAGCATTAAAAGGAGTACCTACTGGCTTGCAGTCAAAAGAAGAAAACTTTTCAAGATTTTTTCAATGTCGTGCTCTTGAGAAAGCAAAATAAAATTAGATTTTATCACAAGTTGCATACCTAAAATTATATTTGCTTCTCCCATATCTTTTCATATCAAAGTGAGAAGCTAAAAATTTCTTTGTATGATTAACAATATCTAGAGTAGTTACAAAAATAAGCATGTCATCAACATATAAGCAAATAATGTTTCTTTGTATGATTAACAATATCTAGAGTAGTTACAAAAATAAGCATGTCATCAACATATAAGCAAATAATGACACAATTTGCACCATCAACTCTATAATAAATACATTTATCTGCACCATTAATTTGAAAATCACTAGAAACTAGCACTTTATCAAATTTTTCATGCCATTGTTTAGGTGCTTGTTTCAATCCATACAAAGATTTAACTTACATACTTTATTTTCATTTCCTTAAACAATACAATCCTCAGGTTCATCCACGTAAATTTCTTCTTCTAAATCACCATTTAAAAAACAGTTTTAACATCCATTTGATGAATCACTAATTTGTGAATGGAAGCTAAATCAATTAATTAAAACCCTTATAGAAGAAATTCTAGTTACATGAGCAAAAGTATCAAAATAATCAACATCTTTCTTTTGAGAATAACCTTTTCCCACTAGTCTCGCTTTGAATTTTTCTAGAGATCCATCGGGTTTCAGCTTCCTTTTAAAAATCCACTTACACCGGATAGTTTTAGCACCTGGTGGTAAATCTACCAATTCTCATTATGATTAGCCATTATAGAATCTAATCCACTGTGAATAGCTTCTTTCCAGAAGATAGAATCAGGAGAAGAAATGACTTCTTTATAAGATTGAGGATCATTGTCAACAAGGTATGTAAAGAAATCGTCTCCGAAATCAGTTTCTTTCCTAGCTCTCTTAGACCTTCTTAATTCTTGAGCTTCATCTATATCATTGTTTATACGTCTAGTTCTAGAAGGCTTTTCTAAAGGGGATTTCAAAGGAAAAATATGCTAAAAAAATTCAGCATTTTTACTTTCAACAATAGTGTTTGGTTCCATTATATTATTCACTTATAAGAACAAGAAATCGATATGCATCACTATAATGACCAGCGGGACTATTATGGGCACAACCAATGAATAAACAAGCAAAAGTTTTAGCACCAAGTTTTCTTTTCTTAGGTTCGGTAAGGAAAACTTTGGCTAAGCACCCCCACACTTTCAAGTATTTCAAGTTAGGTGTATAACCTTTCCATAGTTCACACGGTACTTTATTGGTCCTTTTATAAGGTATTCTATTTTGTTTGAAGCATGCTAAAAGAATAACTTCTCCCCACAAATTTAAGGGAGCACATGAGCTTATTAGCATAGCATTTGTCATTTCTTTAAGAGTCCTATTTTTTCTTTCAGACACACCACTTGATTCAGGAGAAAAAGGAGGTGTGATTCATTGATTATACCATTTTGTACACAAAAATTATTAAAGGATTTGAAATCATATTCTCCTTCCCTATCATATCTTAGCCTTTTTATTTTCTTCTTGAGTTGATTTTCAACCTCAGATTTGTATCTTAGGAACATTTCAAAAGCCTCATCTTTTGAACTTAACAAATAAACCATAGTATAACGAGAAAAATCGTCAATAAAAGTAAGGTAATTTTTTCCCACCTCTAGTGATCTTCCCTTTCAAATCGCTCAAATCAGTATGAATGAGCTCTAACAATTCAGATTCCCTTTTTTTGTATGGAAGCACAATGCTTTTTAGTGTATTTGGAGTCTACACAAATTTCACATTTTTCGTTTGTAAAAGATAAGGGTAAATCCTAATGAATTTTTTAGCATATTTTTCCTTTGAAATCCCCATTAGAAAAGCCTTCTAGAACTATACATATAAACAATGATATAGATGAAGCTCAAGAATTAAGAAGGTCTAAGAGAGCTAGGAAAGAAACTGATTTTGGAGGTGATTTCTTTACATACCTTGTTGACAATGATCCTCAATCTTATAAAGAAGCCATTTCTTCTCCTGATTCTATCTTCTGGAAAGAAGCTATTCACAGTGGATTAGATTCTATAATGGCTAATCATACATGAGAATTGGTAGATTTACCACCAGGTGCTAAAACTATCGGGTGTAAGTGGATTTTTAAAAGGAAGCTGAAACCCGATGGATCTCTAGAAAAATTCAAAGCGAGACTAATGGCAAAAGGTTATTCTCAAAAGAAAGATGTTGATTATTTTGATACTTTTGCTCATGTAACTAGAATTTCTTATATAACGCTTTTAATTGCTTTAGCTTCCATTCACAAATTAGTGATTCATCAAATGGACGTTAAAACTGCTTTTTTTAAATGGTGATTTCGAAGAAGAAATTTACATGGATCAACCTGAGGGCTGTATTGTTTCAGGAAATGGATTTAAAGTATGTAAGTTAGTTAAATCTTTGTATGGATTGAAACAAGCACCTAAACAATGGCATGAAAAATTTGATAAAGTGCTAGTTTCTAGTGGTTTTCAAATTAATGGTGCAGATAAATGTATTTATTTTAGAGTTGATGGTGCAAATTGTGTCATTATTTGCTTATATGTTGATGACATGCTTATTTTTGGAACTACTCTAGATATTGTTAATCATGTAAGAAATTTTTAGCTTCTCGTTTTGATATGAAAGATATGGGAGAAGCAAATATAATTTTCGGTATACAGCTTGTGATGAAATCTAATTTTATTTTGCTTTCTCAAGAGCACTACATTGAAAAAATCTTGAAAAAGTTTTCTTCTTTTGACTGCAAGCCAGTAAGTACTTCTTTTAATGCTAACTCACAGCTTAAGAAATATAAAAATGATAGTGCATCTTGTACGCCTTAGCTAGTTGGTTCGTTTCGTCGTATTAGATCCGGTATTATTTTTCTAACTCTCCTATTATTACCTACAATCTTAAGAATACATTCGTACCTCCCACAGAAATTCCGACGGTGCAATCGGTACCGGTACGACTATCCTCCAGGATACAACGGCAGGATCTCGATGGGCGTGCACTCGTCAACGTCAATATCGATTGAGCAAACTCAGATTGTTCCCCCAAGCTAGACACCGGCAATGTGATGAGAGATGGGAGTTTAGGAAATGTAAATGGTTGAAATTATCTATATCCTTCGGCAAGAGAAGTCTCCATATATATAGAGATGATTTACGGTTGAAAATGAAATCTCAATAAAATCTACCTTTAATTATCACATTAAAATTAATCAAATAATATACGTTATGCGTTAATGTATACAAAAGTTAAATCAAATCTAACGTGTATACAAAAGTTAAGACAAACCTGAAGGGTTTGAATATCCAAAAAAGATCCGTTGGATTTCAATTACAAGAAACGATTCTCATAAATATATTAATAATAAAGCATGCATTAATCTTAAGGGATAATTACACCCATAACCCTGAGTAATTCCTCAATCTCAATCATAACCCTGCATAATCGCGAATTACACGAGAAACCCCCGATATTCACTCCGTCTCACACTTATAACCCTCCGTTAGTTTAACATGTTAACTCAACTATATAAGTGGGTTAATCTAACCAATATAGGATCTACGGCTAGGATTACTCAAAATAAAAATACAAAAAAGAAAAAAATGAAGCTTCGTTGTTGGGGGGTGACGCGGGAAGGAAGTTTCGTTGCTGGGGGATGATGCGGGATGATGCGGGGGGCGGTGGGTGCAGGGGGGGTTGCAGGGCGGCTGTGGGTGTAGGCGGGGGTTGTAGGGGGCGGTGGGTGCAGGCGGGGGTTGCAGGGTGCAGGCGGGGTTGCAGGGGGGGCGGTGGGTGCAGGCGGAGGTTGTAGGGGGGCGGCGCCGGGGGCGCGGAGCTCGTGGGTTCACGGGGGCGAGCAGGGGGACAGGGGGGCAATCGTAGGGAGGAGGGGCGAGAAGGGTGGCGTTGGATCGCGGGGAGGAGGGGCGAGCAGGGGGCGTTGGGCCGCAGGGAGGAGGGGCGAGCAGAGGGACAGGGGGGTTTCGTGCTCTGGCAGGGGCTTCATGCCCAGGGGAGGGAGGCGGGGGAGAGGCTCCGTGCTCGGGCGGGAGGGGGGTTCTGCACGGGGGCGGGGGCTTCATGCTCTGCGGGGCGGGGGGTGGGGAGGGGTCACCATATGGCCTCCACCTGCCGGAGGAGAAGGGGCGAGCAGAGGGACGATATCCCAAGCACCAGCACCTCCGCCCAGTGCGCGTAAGGCGCCGTGAACTCGTGATGCACGCAGGAGGAGGGGGTCGGGCATGGCGGAGGAGTAGCGGAGCCAGAGGGCACGGGGGAGAATGGGGTTGCTAGCAGGAGATGTTGGATGGCATCTTATCGTAAATAAGAAAGAACTTTAAGGGTACTTTTGTCCTTTTTCAACGGAAACTGTCAAACATGACGGCTACTCTAAACGGAACATAACACAGGGGTATGTCATGTAAGAGTTAAGCATTACTCAGGGTTTCTCATGTAATTCGCGATTATGCAGGGTTATGATTGAGATTGAGGAATTACTCAGGGTTATGGGTGTAATTATCCCTAATCTTAATGGTATTCAACAATGAATCATATATATGTAGAGGCGTTTGAAAGCATGACCGTGATATAATATCACTAATAACTTCTCATGCAAAAAATGTAGGCTAAGTTGATTCTTACCAAATAAAGTTCATGCGCCAATAAGTAAAAATAAATTCAACTTTATATAATTAATGTAATAATAAAAGTATTTGAAATATAAAATACAACAAAGCCACATTACATAAATGCAAAATTTTACATTTCTCCTTTGGTGCTTTCTTTTATATATACAATGACTTAACAACATCTTAAAATTTCCCCTTAGGGAATTGGTATCACAAATACAATAAGCTAATTATATATCCGTTCCTCAAGATTTTCTCCAAGAAAAGTGGTCTTAATATTTCATGACTGATAGAAAGAGATATATAGATCCCAATTCTATAGATTATAGTCACCTCGGTTATAAGGGAAGCAATATTAAAATAGTCATTATATTCTTTTTACTTAAAGTTTTTGGTGACTAATATATCTTTGTAATTTTCAATTGATTCCTCAAGCACAAGCTTCCTCTTAAACACTCATATACATCTAAGGTTGAGCTCCCTTTGGGTAAATTAATCAACTCAAGTTTTATTAGCCCAATGGAATCCATCTCATATTTGATGACTTCTTTCTATTGTTTAGCTTCAGATGAAGCCATGGTTATATTGTAATTTGCATGATCACCCTCGATCTGGTAAATAACAAAGTCATTACTAGGATCCTTGAAATATTAGGTGGTTAACTCCTCCTAGGCCCAGCCTCATCTAAATGTTCATTAGGTGTAGATTGAGTTTTCAATCTCCATACTATATATCTAGAGTAGAACCTGATGTCAAGGCTACATCATTGGTCAGGTTTTAAAGAATTCTAGTCTTCATAAGGAAAACATCCTTAAATAAGGTAGTATTAAGAAGTTCAACAATCAAGTCAAAATCTATGTCAAATATGTTGAAAATAACTATCATGTCATATATGTATAACTAGTTTCTATATAGTAAAAAGTCAACCTCAACGGTTTTACGACTTAACTTCTTTCTTTAAATCATATGTGACATCAACCCTAGCAAGATAGTCCCATACTTTAAGATATTTCAAGCTTAGTTTCATATTTCTCTATAACTTAGAAGGATATTGTTTCTTATGACTTAGAGGAAACATGTTCAGAACATGGCAAGTCATATTCAAGTCTCTCCCCTCATAATAGGTTGATAGTCGGTAGTTTTGTAAGGGTACCATAATCATGTCTATGAAGGTGTTATTTTTCTAATACCCAATCGCATCATTCATTGACCTCTGGTCAACTGGCTCCTCTGGCATTTGACTTTACACAAATATCGTTTTCCCTGATTTTGCACCCGTTTTCCCAGGATTCTCATCACTCATATCCGAAGGGATCTTTCACTAAACATCTCTATGATTACCCCTAATCCACGCCATGCCATCAAAACCATTGTACATAATCGTCGATTCATCCTAAATCACCGGACAATAAGGATCCTTAAATCTATTTATAAATAAGACCCAAGCTTGTTCCTTCCTTTTTTGTTCCCTCTCCAAGGTCTGAATCGAGTCCAGGTGATCCGAGAGTGTGTCGTCGGTGAAAAGGTGGATTCCCCGTACCTGGGAGCGTGTCAAGATGAGGAGAGGAGGTCCACGGTGGTCCTCCGACCATCCTACTCCCTGCTTTACGGTAGGTATAAGAGCTACGCAATTTTGTTTCTTAGGTAGAATCAGGTATCATCGTTTTAGTTTTGTTCTTAATTAAGCTTTACACCCATTAAATTAGCTTAGTTTCCAATCTTAGAGATCGCCGGAGTTGCTCGGCCTCCGACCATTTCCATGAGCTATATGCATGTTCCGACCACCATGATCGCCTCATCTCCATCCCCACCATGTTCTTCACCTGATCAAACCATCAAACTAACTGGATTGAACCTCGATATGCAAATCAAGGGTCCTTCTACGCCTTTCGTCGAACCCTCTCCGCCCACCTTCATCCTCATGCAAACTAGCTTCATTTTTGGTCAAGGTGCATTGCTTCACGCCAAGGAGTGTTTTCATGCAGGTTCCAGTGAGAACGAACCCTTCTTGAGTCGATTTCGACCCTGCAGGAGACTCTCCAGGTGCTCCACTGACCGACCAGGGCCCCATCAATGGGTCCTAGACCTTCCTAAGCACCTCAACCGCTACAGACAGCCGATACGGAGGTGTAGAACCCAAGACCTTCATCGGACCCGCTGGGATGGAGGAGAACGAGACGATCAAAGGACGAGGGAAGACTTGTTCTTCCCCGTTCTTCCTGAAGAGCAGCCACCTTTGGATCAGGGGGCGCACCCTGTTCTAATCCTAGCCCTTGATCCAACGATGAAGCGATGCAGTGCTGGACCGTCTGATGCCTTCAAGTGAAATGATCTGGTCCGTCAGTCAACGCCTAATAAGGGTATTTTACCTAGAACTCCTCCAACTTTTACATTTTATTTTTATTATATTAAATATTATCTGAATGTAAATATTTAGGTAAATATTACAATAAAGCATCGATAGTTTCCTTACATTTATAAAAAGACACATGCCAACTCAACTCACTTGGATAACCCACGCGAGTTTGGGTAATTTTCATGGATACCCTTCCTTTTTATGTATTTGTTTTTAGTCCAAATATTTGTGTATTCAGTGTATAAGTTTGTGGATAAATTACGTGAAGGATCATAAGTTCTATATATTTGCATATATGGGATTCCCATGCACGTACATGTTTTATTTTACGTGAAAACTGTAGTGTTACTTCTATATTTTGTAAATGGATTCTGGAATGCATAGAAAATCTATTTTGATTGCCAATATTCCTCGCCAATAAATACATTGAATATCCTTTGGATTTTTGTTAACAATACTCCCTACTCGACTTTTATTTTGCAAAAAAATATCATGTATGCCTTGGATGATGTATTTAATTGCTATAATTTTTAATTGAGATTTTAAGGCATTTAAATATTTATTAAAATTTGAATAGTGCACATATTTCCTCTGTTTAACTTTGAAAATAAAAAAATATTAAAATACTTTAAAAAATCCAAAAAATATATGTTATTGAATATATTAGTTTATAACTCCAGAATGAAATTCCCTAAAAATAAAAAAGAAAAATGATAAAAATTAAAAGATCCAAAATCCAACAAAAAATATTAAAAATCATCAAAAATCCCAAAAATATTCATTTCCATCTCTTAATGTTTTTATATTATTATCTATGTATTAAATTTGATTTGAAGAATTTTGGATTTTATTTATTATTTTTAATTTTCAAGTCAGTTCGGCCCTTTTATTTAATTCCAGATCAGGGATATATTTCACTTTAAAAATAAAAAATAGCAAAATTCCATAAAAATCACAAAAAATGAGAAAATTATTTAAAACACGAAAATATCTTATTTTCTGATTTTTGATCATTTTTACTAATATTTATAATTATCTATATGATATGTATTCCTATATCATATATAAAAAGCATATTTTATATATCAAAAAATATGAAAAATACATTACTATAACATTGATATATATATATATACTATTAAAAAGTCTATATTTATGTAAATGTGTGAATACCTTGTATGTACATCTTCACTTATGTGTATATATATGTATATATGTGTTAATCTAATATATAGATTTTATTATTATTAAACATAAATATACATTCATTATAAATTTCATATAAAAATAAATTAAAAAACTATATAGAATAAAGACATACATGCACATAATATACATTGATCAGGAATAATCGTAGGCTACCTACTTGCTCTCTGTGGTTCGACCTCTACATATGTACATGCTATACGTTTGTGTTGTAGAATATAATAAATTTTAACTCCACATTTTTACTATTTCTTGATTAATTTATATTGCGGGTTAATGGTTGATAGACATGGGTTTCTTGAGAGGTCAATGCATCGACTGTGGTCTCAACTTGTGAGATCGTGCGACCCTCGAAAAGCCTGTGTCATCAATTATATTGCTAAATATTAATTACGCACATTTATTATCTAAATTTAGCATCTCATTCGAATGGTAGGGAAGAATACGAAAAACGAGCATCGTCGAGGAATGAGCAATTCCCTGATTTCAAGTTCGGCGAAGGATGAGGTCCTCAATGCCCAACGACAATTGGGTGTTAATTGCATCGCACTGGCAGGTTTGCCTCATCACCTCCTCTTCTTTTTTTAACCCTAAGGTATTTTGAATTCTGTACTAAATACAATAAATGAAGAATGATAAAAGTACATAGCAAAGTCTATGATCTCAGATGTTGATTTCAGTGTTTATTGTTTCGTCAATGGATGGAAGGTGAAATTTCAGGAAAATTCATGGACGTGGGATGGAAATGGGCTTTGTTTTATTTGCAGTAGAAGTTTACAAATAAAGAATGACACAAACAATGAGTATCATAGACATATAAAGTAGTAATCAAACCATTACAAATCTTAGCATGGTATTGAATGGACGAGTGTTTGTCATGGTATTGACGTGAGTTTTGATACATTCAACAATGGTTGTCTCGATGTAGGTATTATCTCAAGTCTAGAAATGTATTTCTCTTGCGTTTCTCTTGATATTAGGTTCAATTTTATCATATTGCAGTAGTTCCACTATTGTGTATATATAATTATCATTATGGTATTGATTTTACAATTCTATATGCATTTTTACATGTTATTTTTCTGAAGAATAAATTATAAATTACTAATTGATCTTTTTATCTTGTAGGTCAACACATAAATTTCACAATGAGTGCATGGATTTTACAAAAATCACATAAACTTTACAACATATGACAATTTTGAGGGATGCTTGATATTGGCAAACACATTGGATGTAATCCTAAAATAGTTCATACATTGGTAACAAGCATTCCATTTTACAAATTCACTTGCAATTTACAAAGAGATCATGTAATTTACAAAATTATAGCGTAGTTTACAAATATTGCTCAAACCGAATGTTTCGTTGAAAAAATGGATATTAGCATTCCTTTTACAAAAATTACATGCATTTTACAAAAGAGACCACAAAATTTACAAAAATATCACGGTTTACAACACATGCTTCCACAAAATGTTGGCTGAAAATAAAACTTAGCATGTACTATGACATGAATTTTTCTGACACAAGAACAAAACAAATACTCTCCATATCCAAGACCACATTAAAAATAATATGCATATGACATGTAGCATATTTAATATGTTCACAATCTACTTCATCCAATATATTAGGAAATATACTCGTAAAAAAATTCCATCATTATAGGAATATTTTCTACGTGCACTATCAATTAATTAGCCCACGATCAATTCATCTTATATATTAGAAAATACAGCGACACAAAACACAAATTTTTGCCACACTTGATTGTTTTTTAACAACAATGGTTAGGATTTTGTAATTTACAATACAAGATTGTAAAATATATCAATCTTCTGTAAATTGATAAATAGTTATTTCAAAACGTGAGCCTTTATTCTGTCATATTTTCTGGAATATTCAACGCCTCTTCCTAGGCACTTGTCTAAATATAAAATATTTAATGACGTGAATTATACTAATTAAGCATTAATTTAACCCATTCTATAGGAAGCTTTGTTACACGAAAATCACTATATCCATGTGATGGTTTCAATCTCACTCGCACACTCATCATCCAACGATCAAAATTGGCATCTTTCCATTATTAAGGAAAAGTGACACCTCATTTGGATTGCTCCATATATATATGTGTGTGTGTGTGTGTGTGTGTATGTGTGTGTGTGTGTTTTAATGGGGCTACCCTCTGAGGGCAGTTAATATGGCTGTCCCGCCCCCCTATTTCGACATTTTTTTATTTTTTTTGAAAAATAAAATCATGTATATTCATCCCTATATCCCTCATATATGTCGTTCGAATTTCGTCAGAAACAGAGACTCCTACAGCCTCCATCGAGATGGTGTCGATTTAACAAATCCTGTTACCGTTAAAAATGACTATCTGGATGGAGGTCGTAGGAGTCTTTATTTTTAACGAAATACGAATGACATACATGAGGGATATAGGGATGAATACACATGATGATATTTTTCAAAAAAAATTAAAAAATACCGAAAGTGATGCGGGGGCAACCCCATTAATCTCATACATACATACATATACACACACACAGACACACATATATATATATAGAGAGAGAGAGAGAGAGGAGTGATCCTATGAGAGCAAAAAAATGTGAGAGCATAAGAGCATGCATTCTGGACCACATGATCCTATTTTCTCTCTCCTGGTCCTCTCTCTCCTGCTTGGATCATGTGGTCCAGAATGCATGTTCTCATGCTCTCACAAATTTTGGCTCTCATAGGATCACTCCTCGTATATATATATATATATACATATATATATATGTATATGTATATATAGGGAGCCCTTCTAATGAGGTTGGTCTTTCCTGAAATTCAGAAAGCCACTACCAAATTTGTAAATTACGTAACAATATTGTAAATTTGAACTATATATTGTAAAATAATGATGATAATACAGTTATGTAAAATATATCATCCATATTGTAACAAACATTTAATGACAAATATATTAATATTTTCATAAATCTTTCATGATATACATATTATGTTAATATTTAGTATTAAATTTATGGAGTTAGAATGTGTAAAATAAATAGAATAAATGCTTAAATTTGATGTGATTTTCCATGCATCCAGGAAAGGTGCACCTCATTGGAAATATTTCCTATATATATATATATATATATATATATATGAGGAGTGATCCTATGAGAGCAAAAATGTTGTTAGAGCATGAGAGGGTGATTCTGGACCACATGATTCACTCATGAGAGAGAAAACAGATCATGTGGTCCATAATCATTCCTCTCATGCTCTCACAACTTTATGCTCTCATAGGATCACTCATATATATATATATATATATATATATATATATGAGTCAAAGGAAGCTGTTCTATGTAACAGCCAAGTTGGCTGTTACACGGAGTAATTTCTCCCTCTTTTTTATTTTTTTTTCAAAAATTCCACCATGTATATTCAGATATATATCCCTCCTAAATGTCATTCAAATTTCGTGAGAAATGGAGACTCCTATGACCTCCATCTAGACCGGGTAAATTTTAACAGTCTAAAATTTGTCGTAATCTACCTGTTCTAGATGAAGGGCATAGGAGTCTCCGTTTCTCACAAAATTTGAATGACGCGTATGAGGGATATATAGATGAATATACATGATGGAATTTTTGAAAAAAAATAAAGGGGGAGGGGTGTACTCCGTGTAACAACCAACTTGGCTGTTACACAGAATAGCTTCCCCGACCTCTCTCTCTCTCTCTCTCTCTATATATATATATATATATATATATATATAGAGAGAGAGAGAGAGAGCGGGGGGGGGGGGCTGCATGGGGCTGCCCCTAGAGACAACCAACATGGCTGCCCTCACCCCATTTTTTATTTTTTTTGGAAAATATCACCATGTATATTCATCCATATATCTCTCCTATATGCCGTTCGAATTTTGTCAGAAACAAAGATTCCTACGGCCTCCATCCAGATGGGGTCGATTTAAAAAAAATCCTGCGACCGTTAAAAAATGACTGTCTGGATGGAGGCCTTAGGAGTCTCTGTTTCTGACGAAATTCGAGTGGCATATAGGAGATATATGCAGATGAATATACATGGTGATTTTTTCCAAAAAATAAAAAAAATTGCGGGAAATAAGATGGGGGCAGCCATGTTGGCTACACCATGGGGGCATCCCCATTTTTCCCATGCATATTCATCCCTATATCCCTCTTATATGCCATTCGAATTTCGTCAGAAACAGAGACTCCTACAGCCTCCATCCATATATCATTTTTTTAGCGGTCGCATGATTTTTTAAATCGACCATGTCTGGATGGAGGCCGTAGGAGCCTATGTTTCTGACGAAATTCGAATGACATATAGAAGGGATAGGGATGAATATACATGTCGATATTTTTCAAAAAAATAAAAAAATTTGTCATAAAATGGGGCGGGGCGGCCATGTTGGCTACCCCCAGGGAGCAGCCCCATCAACCCCTATACACACACACACACACAAACATACATATGCATACACACACATGACATAAGTGCTTGTGCCACAACACATCCGAAATCTCATTAGCTATTTTACGTTTTTTACCACACGAATTGACATGCAAGGTTCAATTATATGAGGTACATGTATGAACCAAATAAAGATTATCATTATTGTATAATGAACCAGTTGCAACCAAAATTGAATGAAAAAATGACTTAAACATTCTATTTTCAAATAGACATTCACGATCTAAATTGTTCAACAAGTAACAAGGAATCAAGTTCCTCCTAAAAAATATAACAACAAAAGTATGTTTTAAATTCAAAATAACGAATGATACTTAACCAAAATATAAAATCCCAGCGTCCACTTGCGCAATTTTAGCATCTATCCACATAGATGAATCTTTCAGTATCATCGGGCATTCCACAACTTTGGATGCATTACATTGAAAACTTATATGGATAGTGTTGCCAGAATCTATCCACCAAATGTGTTTAAGTACAAAAGCTTAATTAACCTTGGAACAAACTAAATCAAAAGATACACCTTTCTTATCACGACAAGCATGATACTTGGTACAATCCTTCTTCATACGACATTCAACCTTGCAAAAGTTTGTTCAAAATGCTAATAAATTTAAATTATGACAATTCTTAATGTTAAATAACCAGTACAATATTGATATATTGTCTTTGGACTAAATATCAAAACCTTTTGTTGTATCTTAAGCAAAACATTAAATATCAACATTTAATAATGTCAATTAAGTAAGTCGATCTTTGAATTTATCCATATTTCACGTGATAAATTAAATAAATGTCAATATTAAGTGTTAAATGCCCAACAAAATTCGATCAATTGAAAATTTCCCTTTGAGTCAATTTCTTAGTTTCATGATTTTTTAAAGAGTGCAAATATTTCAACAAATGTTAATACACCTAACAGTGAGTACTTGGTAATTTATTACATATATAAACAATTTATTATCTAAAAAAATTGTCAAACTGTATTTAAATTTATACAACCGAGATATCAACTTCATATAATAATTATGCATAAAGCAGAATAATTAGATAAAAAAAGTTAAGATGACAACATATTCAATTGCACTCAAATACAACCATATAATTCCAACATATGCAATACAATATGTCAATCAATGAATATGTGAATCCTAAATAATATAAAAATCTATAACAAAAAATCCAACAACTCAAAAAGTGTGCTCTTGGAAACATAGATGGCTCCACAGTTGTTGGGAAAAAACTTACATTTCTCTCTCCTTAAAAAGGCATACTTAATTCGAAAGGATATAATTACTCTCCTTTTCTTTTTTCATAAAATACTATATTTAGAAGTAAATAAGGGGGAACCTTTCATCGAAAAATCTATTTTTTTTGATACGGAGGTGTAGAACCCAAGACCTTCATCGGAACCGCCGGGATGGAGGAGAACGAGACGATCAAAGGACGAGGGAAGACTTGTTCTTCCCCGTTCTTCCTGAAGAGCAGCCACCTTTGGATCAGGGGGCACACCCTGTTCTAATCCTAGCCCTTGATCCAACGATGAAGCGATGCGGTGCTGGACCGTCTGATGCCTTCAAGTGAAATGATCTGGTCCGTCAGTCAACGCCTAATAAGGGTATTTTACCTAGAACTCCTCCAACTTTTACATTTTATTTTTATTATATTAAATATTATCTGAATGTAAATATTTAGGTAAATATTACAATAAAGCATCGATAGTTTCCTTACATTTACAAAAAGACACATGCCAGCTCAACTCACTTGGATAACCCACGCGAGTTTGGGTAATTTTCATGGATACCCTTCCTTTTTATGTATTTGTTTTTAGTCCAAATATTTGTGTATTCAGTGTATAAGTTTGTGGATAAATTACGTGAAGGATCAGAAGTTCTATATATTTGCATATATGGGATTCTTATGCACATACATGTTTTATTTTACGTGAAAACTGTAGTGTTACTTCTATATTTTGTAAATGGATTCTGGAATGCATAGAAAATCTATTTTGATTGCCAATATTCCTCGCCAATAAATACATTGAATATCCTTTGGATTTTTGTTAACAATACTCCCTACTCGACTTTTATTTTGCAAAAAAATTATCATGTATGCCTTGGATGATGTATTTAATTGCTATAATTTTTAATTGAGATTTTAAGGCATTTAAATATTTATTAAAATTCGAACAGTGCACATATTTCCTCTGTTTAACTTTGAAAATAAAAAAATATTAAAATACTTTAAAAAATCAAAAAAAATATATGTTATTGAATATATTAGTTTATAACTCCAGAATGGAATTCCCTAAAAATAAAAAAGAAAAATGATAAAAATTAAAAGCTCCAAAATCCAACAAAAAATATTAAAAATCATCAAAAATCCCAAAAATATTCATTTCCATCTCTTAATGTTTTTATATTATTATCTATGTATTAAATTTGATTTGAAGAATTTTGGATTTTATTTATTATTTTTAATTTTCAAGTCAGTTCGGCCCTTTTATTTAATTCCAGATCAGGGATGTATTTCACTTTAAAAATAAAAAATAGCAAAATTCCATAAAAATCACAAAAAATGAGAAAATTATTTAAAACACGAAAATATCTTATTTTCTGATTTTTGATCATTATTACTAATATTTATAATTATCTATACGATATGTATTCCTATATCATATATAAAAAGCATATTTTAAATATCAAAAAATATGGAAAATACATTACTATAACATTGATATATATATATATATATACTATTAAAAAATCTATATTTATGTAAATGTGTGAATACCTTATATGTACATCTTCACTTATGTGTATATATATGTATATATGTGTTAATCTAATATATAGATTTTATTATTATTAAACATAAATATACATTCATTACAAATTTCATATAAAAAATAAATTAAAAAACTATATAGAATAAAGACATACATGCACATAATATACATTGATCAGGAATAATCGTAGGCTACCTACTTGCTCTATGTGGTTCGACCTCTACATATGTACATGCTATACGTTTGTGTTGTAGAATATAATAAATTTTAACTCCACATTTTTACTATTTCTTGATTAATTTATATTGCGGGTTAATGGTTGATAGACATGGGTTTCTTGAGAGGTCAATGCATCGACTGTGGTCTCGCCTTGTGAGATCGTGCGACCCTCGAAAAGCCTGTGTCATCATTATATTGGTAAATATTAATTACGCACATTTATTATCTAAATTTAGCATCTCATTCGAATGGTAGGGAAGAATACGAAAAACGAGCATCGTCGAGGAATGAGCAATTCTCCGATTTCAAGTTCGGCGAAGGATGAGGCCCTCAATGCCCAACGACAATTGGGTGTTAATTGCATCGCACTGGCATGTTTGCCTCATCACCTCCTCTTCTTTTTTTAACCCTAAGGTATTTTGAATTCTGTACTGAATACAATAAATGAAGAATGACAAAAGTACATAGCAAAGTCTATGATCTCAGATGTTGATTTCAGTGTTTATTGTTTCGTCAATGGATGGAAGGTGAAATTTCAGGAAAATTCATGGATGTGGGATGGAAATGGGCTTTGTTTTATTTGCAGTAGAAGTTTACAAATAAAGAATGACACAAACAATGAGTATCATAGACATATAAAGTAGTAATCAAACCATTACAAATCTTAGCATGGTATTGAATGGACGAGTGTTTGTCATGGTATTGACGTGAGTTTTGATACATTCAACAATGGTTGTCTCGATGTAGGTATTATCTCAAGTCTAGAAATGTATTTCTCTTGCGTTTCTCTTGATATTAGGTTCAATTTTATCATATTGCAGTAGTTCCACTATTGTGTATATATAATTATCATTATGGTATTGATTTTACAATTCTATATGCATTTTTACATGTTATTTTTCTGAAGAATAAATTATAAATTACTAATTGATCTTTTTATCTTGTAGGTCAACACATAAATTTCACAATGAGTGCATGGATTTTACAAAAATCACATAAACTTTACAACATATGATAATTTTGAGGGATGCCTGATATTGGCAAACACATTGGATGTAATCCTAAAATAGTTCATACATTGGTAACAAGCATTCCATTTTATAAATTCACTTGCAATTTACAAAGAGACCATGTAATTTACAAAATTATAGCGTAGTTCACAAATATTGCTCAAACCGAATGTTTCGTTGAAAAAATAGATATTAGCATTCCTTTTACAAAAATTACATGCATTTTACAAAAGAGACCACAAAATTTACAAAAATATCACGGTTTACAACACATGCTTCCACAAAATGTTGGCTGAAAATAAAAGTTAGCATGTACTATGACATGAATTTTTCTGACACAAGAACAAAACAAATACTCTCCATATCCAAGACCACATTAAAAATAATATGCATATGACATGTAGCATATTTAATATGTTCACAATCTACTTCATCCAATATATTAGGAAATATACTCGTAAAAAAATTCCATCATTATAGGAATATTTTCTACGTGCACTATCAATTAATTAGCCCACGATCAATTCATCTTATATATTAGAAAATACGACACAAAACACAATTTTTTGCCACACTTGATTGTTTTTTTTTTGAACAACAATGGTTAGGATTTTGTAATTTACAATACAAGATTGTAAAATATATCAATCTTCTGTAAATTGATAAATAGTTATTTCAAATCGTGAGCCTTTATTCTGTCATATTTTCTGGAATATTCAACGCCTCCTCCTAGGCACTTGTCTAAATATAAAATATTTAATGACGTGAATTATACTAATTAAGCATTAATTTAACCCATTCTATAGGAAGCTTTGTTACACGAAAATCACTATATCCATGTGATGGTTTCAATCTCACTCGCACACTCATCATCCAACGATCAAAATTGGCACCTTTCCATTATTAAGGAAAAGTGACACCTCATTTGGATTGCTCCATATATATATATATATATATATATATATATATATATATATATATATATATGAGGAAAATGGGGCTGCCCCCTAGGGGGAGCTAACTTAGCTCCCCCCGCCCTATTTTATTCAAATTTTTTTATTTTTTTTTGAAAATTTTTTCCGTGAATATTCTTCACTATATCCCTATATTATGTCATAAAAATTTCGTGTGAAACAGAGACTCCTACGACCTCCATCCAGACAATCATTTTTTTAACGGTAACATGATTTTTTAAATCATCCCCGTTTGGATGGAGGTCGTACGAGTCTCTGTTTCGAATGAAATTTGAATGACATAATATAGGGATTTAATAATGAATTTACACGGTTTTAGATTTCAAAAAAAATAAAAAAATTTTGTGAAAAAAGGGCGGGGGGAGCTAAGTTAGCTCCCCCTAGGAGGCATACACATTTTACCCTATATATATAGGATTTTTATCCAGAGGGCACTGTGCCCATTTGAGATAAAATGGGCCCTTATTCTGCACCGTTAGATGAAATCATGCAATCCCATGATTATAGGAACCGCATATGTAACTGCCTTTTTCGTAAATATCAAAATTAATTACGTTCCTTAATAAGCAAAAGAGTCATTTCTTCTCGCTTGAAATTCTATCGAGAAAAAAAAATCCCTTTTTCTCAATCGTGAGAGCATCGATCGTTTGTTATCACGTAATCTGGAACCAAAGGTATTTTGAGTTTGATTTTTTAATTTTTACATGTTTTTCGTTGCTAATATATATTTAATAGGTTCGTGCATGGATAATTCGCGAGTAGATTATGATCGTGATATATCAGATTCAACTATGAAAGACGACTTCCATGGTTCAGAAAGTGAAGATTATTTATGCGAATTCGACGATGAAGTTGATCTTTTCGATTTGATTGATGTCAACAAGAACTCTGAAAGATTAGGTATTTTTTATGTAATCATATGAATTTTTTTTGCAAGTTTTTCATTGCATCAGTGAAATTTCGAACAAGTATCATCAAGATTATGAAAGTTCTAGTATTATATAAGCATTTGTAAGTATCTGTAAGATCTCAGACGACCCAAGTAATATTTGCAAAAGAATCAGTAAGCTCTTATGTAGCATATGTAATTACAGTGAGTTATATAATGACTCATGTAATATTTGCAAAAGAATCAGTAAGCTCTATTGTAGCACATGTAAGTATCAGTAAGCTATATAATGACACAAGTAATATTTTTAAAATCAATAGTAATATTTGCAAAAGAATAAGTAAGATCTTATGTTGCATATGTAAGTATCAGTAAGTTATATAATGACACAAGTAATATTTTCAAAATCAATGATAATATTTGCAAAAGAATAAGTAAGCTCTTATGTTGCATATGTAAGTATCAGTAAGTTATATAATGACACAAGTAATATTTTCAAAATCAATGGTAATATTTGCAAAAGAATAAGTAAGCTCTTATGTTGCATAAGTATCAGTATGTTATATAATGACGCAAGTAATATTGCCATATTAAATAGCAAGATTTTAAGTAGCACCTGTAAGTACCTTGTAGTATATGTAAGTAGCATATTTAAGTATTAGTAATTATCAATAGTAATATCAACAGTATGTTATTATGAAGCAACTTTAACTAACAAATGTAAGTATCATTCACTTAAAGCGTCAGTAATTTCTTATGTGTCATATGTAAGTATCAGTAAGTTATTAACTGGCAATAATAATATTCTCAAAAGCAACAGTAACTTCTTTTGTATCACTTGTAAGAATCAGTAACCTATAACACATTATATGTAGCTATTGTAAGCCTCCGTAAGTAATCGTGAATAGCTGATTCAAGTAAATTTGTTAATTTAAGGTGTTATGAATCAAATCTTATATTGTAATACATTTCATTGTTAACAGAAATAAAGAGTAATACTAATATAGTTATCAGTAACTTCTATTGATGTAGCAGTAAGTAGTGAAGCAATATATTTGTAACAAAACTCATTATATGTATCAATTGTAAGCATCAATAAATTAGGCATATGAAAGCTTCTGATACTAATATTCTGATACTTTAAATATGCATACTGATACTTTCTTTATTTTTTATTCTTTTAGTCAATGATGAATATGAAAGCTTTAAAGATTTAAATGATGAAGAATCCCCTATATCAGTCGTAGATCCTGCTATTATTTCTCGCGAGGGTCTTTCATTCTCAAACCTAAAGGAATGTGAAATGTTCTATGAGAAATATACCACTGAACTTGACTTTAATATTAGGAGGAGTAGCACCAAATATTTTTTTAATCGGAAAAACAAAGTTAAGAATCTTTCTTTCAAAAAATATGTTTGTTGGAAGGAAGGACAATATGTTCAAAATACCAAAAAAAGGAAGATATCATCGAGCCTGACTTTGGTTGACACAGAAGCTAATCTTGAGGGAATAGACAGCGAGGGTAGAAGATGTGGAATAAGCCGTTGTGGTTGTAAGGCAAAGTTGTGTGTGAAATTAAATCAGATATCAAAACAGTGGGATGTGGTCTCATTCGTTGAGGAACATAACCATAAACTTGTTTCTCCAAGTAAGAAGAAGTACTTGAGACCGAATAGGAGAATAACTAAGGCCACAAAGAATTTACTATCTTGTATGTCTCAAGTTAACATCCCTACGGCCAAACAAATTGCTTTTTTGAACAAACAAAATGGATCTGATGAACGTATTGGTTCTATAGCTAGAGACATATACAATTTGAAGCGTGATCAGAAGAAAGAAATTGAAGGTAATGATGCTGTTATGTTGTTGGAACATCTTGAATATTGCAAAAGCATTATACCTGATTTTTTTATGAATACAAGTAAGACGAGGATTCGTATTTAACTCATTGCATGTGGATAGATTCTTACTCTATGGAAGATTATAAATTGTTTGGAGATGCTGTTACATTTGATACAACATACGATACAGACAAGTATAAGCTCATTTTTGCTTCTTTTTGTGGGGTTAACAACCATAACAAGACTGTATTCTTCTGCAATGCATTCTTAATGAATGAGACAAATGAGTCTTTTGTATGACTTTTTAAAATTTTTCTGATGGCTGTTAATGTCGCTCCCAATTCAATTATTATTGATCAGTGCCCATCCATTAATGCTGCTATAAGAGAAGTTTTCTCCACTACCAAACATAGATATTGTGGTTGGCACGTTACGGCTAACATGAAGAAGAGGATTGGTTTAACCAAAAAAACTGATATAGCAATTCCTTCATTAAATAAGATTATTTGGGGTGTAAAAAGTGAAGAAGATTTTGAAGCTGAGTGAGACAGAATAGTTTCAGAATGTAATTTACAAAAAAAAATAGATGGATTAATGTTATGTATTGTATCAGGAGAAAGTGGGTGCCTATTTACATGAGAAGTTATTTTTTTGCTGAGATGAAAATAACACAGAGGAGCGAGAGCATGAATTCTTTCTTGACTAACCATGTCAATCAGCTGAATAGTTTATATGAGTTCATGACCAGATTTTAAACCACAGTTGAAAGAATGAGAGAGCATTCTAATATGATGGACAATGATAATGAGAATAAAAATTCCCAAGTTGGCTACTCAGTGGAGCATTGAAAAACAATTTTCTGAGCATTTTACAAAGACTTTGTTTTACATGGTTAAGACAGAGCTTTTGGAAGGTATTGAACTAAATGTTATTCCATTTCCTTCAGTTGATGATGTTATACAAATTCAGAGTATATCCTATTGGAAAGATTGAAGATTTTAACAGAGTTACTTTTAATGCTTGTTACAATAAATTCAAATGTGATTGTATGAAAATGGAATCAAAGGGTATTCCTTTTAGACACATTATTAATGTTTTAAAACACACTGATGTGTTAGAGGTTCACTCCTCTCTTTTATTGAATAGATGGAAGAAAGATATCAAGAGAAATGGTTACTATCCACTTTATAGGAAGAGAACAGTACAAGACGACAATAGTCAATTAAGAGTATTAGCAAATGAACTTATTAGCGAAGCTGATTGCAATAAAGAAGTATACGATTACATTTAAGAAGGTCCTTATAGATGCTTCTGAAGGAGTCAAAGCTATTAAGAGCAAAAGGATCATTGTTAATGTTGAAGATGTCTACGAGGTTAATGAAAAAAGTGATAAGATAGTATTTGTTGTAAAAGATCCCAATGTAGCAAAAACAAAAGGGTCTGGAAAAAGTGGTAGATCAAAGGGCAGCACTAATAGATTGAAATCAATTAGTGAAGAAAATTCGTCAAAGGGTAGACAATGCAAATTATGCCACAAAGTCAATGCTGGGCATGATTCAAGGAATTGCCCTTCAAAATCTGCAAATAATGCTTGATGGTAAGAGAATTTCTTCAATTGATATGATTCATATTGTATTTCCAATATATTAACTTACTGCGAACATATATATATATTTTTTTCCATTACACAGGTGGATACATATTCAATGCAGTTGATATTCGAAAGATTTGAAGTCTGTTGATATTCAAAGGAATGAGAAGACTGAAGCATTCTGGTATACCCCATTTCAATTTTTAGAAGAATTTTTTTTAATTTCCCTTCCTTGTAATCTTTGTAAATTGTGTACTATTCATCAAGGATGAACGTGTGTGTTTTTTATCATTTTGTATTTAATTAGATTGATATTGTTATGTTTAATATTACGTAATTTGTAAGTTCTTTTTAATTGTTCACTTTACATTAGTAAATTAGAAGCATGTATCAGTAAGTTCTTCATACTCAATGGTATCAGTAAGTATAAAACATGTATCAGTAAATTTGATGATTGAATCACTAAGTTCTTGCCTCTCACATGTATTAGTAAGTTTGGAACATGTATCAGTAAATTTGATGAATGAATTAGTAAGTTCTTGCCTCTCACATGTATTAGTAAGTTTGGAACATGTATCAGTAACTTTGAAGCATACATCAGTAAGTTTATTTCATTTATCAGTATTTTATTTCCCATATTTTCTTTGAAGAATGCATCAGTAACTTTGAAGCTTATATCGGTAAGTTTGAAGAAGGCATCTGTAACTTTAATCATTATAAAGCGTAAGTATCAGTAACTTAAAGAATAAGTAAGTTATTTTGTAGCATATGTAACTATCAATAGGTTACTAATATGTCACAAGTAATATTCTCAAAATCAATAGTAAGTTATTATGTATCATTTGTAAGTATTAGTAACTTAAAGCATAATATATGTATCTAATGTAAGCATATGTAATTCATCGTTAATAGGATTTAGAAGATTATGTAAGCATTTGTATCCGTAAGATCTTAGCTGATTCAAGTAATATTTGCAAAATCAACATTAAATTCTTATTTAGTATATGTAAGTATCAGTAAGTTATATAATGACACAATTAATATTCTAAAAAGCAACAGTAAGTTTTTTATATAGCATTGGTATGTATCAATAACTTAATGCATCTGTAAGTATGATGTACTAGACGAAAGTAGCATCTGTAAGTATCAATAAGTATCAGTAGTCGTTATCATTAACTTAAAGCATCACTAACTTATTATGTAGCAATTGTAACTATCAGTAAGTGATATAATGACACATGTAATATTTTTAAAATCATTAGTAATTTCTAGTGTAGCATCTGTAAAGTATCACTTACTTAACGCATTAGTCAGTATCATGTAGTATATGAAAGTAGCATCTGTAAGTATCAGTAATTATCAATAGCAAAATCAAATATATGTTATTACGTAACATCTGTAAGTATAAATCGTAAGTATTAGCAACTTAAAAAATCAGTAAGTTATTTTGTAACACATGAAACTATCAGTAAGTTATAAAATGACACAAGTAATATTCTCATAAACAATCCCTGAACTTAACACAAGTATCAGTAACAACGCATGGTTTTTTCTGAACATAAAACAAGTATAAGTAAGTTCTTTAAGTCGTATAGCAATATCACCAATTAACAATCAACATCCATCAAAATTTTCTCATTCATAAAGAATTCCATGTACAAAAGAAAGATGCTACTTTAAATTTTACATCATCTCTAATTACATGTCCAAGATATTTCATTTCTTTCAATCTTTCTTCTGCACACTTGTAAGTAGAATTGCGGCTATCTCGACACGAAACTTGGAGATATCTTCGTTTCGGAAGACTGGATCTTTTCCCTTGCAAATGAATTCCATATATTTCATTACATAAACTCCACAATCAATGGAATTACTTCGCTGCATTGGGATTCATTTTGCTATCTCTACTGGCCACTTTTCAATGAGTTCTCCAGTGAATAGCATGAAGTATTCTGCCATCCAATCAACCTAACAAAATTGTAAAAGAAATATGTTAGTAACAAAATAACTAAAAAATGGATGTATCTCATAAAATTTTTTTCTTTATTTACCCATTTTCTAGCATCCAAGAGGTGTTTCTTCATCCCAGCAAGTGAATTGTAGGAAATGAATTTCTTGGCATCGAAATCAGCCACGAGAAGATGCCAATGATTGGAGGTGTGGATTACAAAAAAAGCCTTTTTTACACTATTAAACATTATTTTCGTGCATGAGAACAAATTGTTCAGAGGCTCATAATCTTCTATAGTTGCTTCTTTCACAGTCATTGGGAATAATTGCTGAAATGAATAATAATTAGTCAATATAACATAACTTCAAAAACAAAAATAGTTAAGTACTATTACCATTTGAGCCGTATTTGCAAAAATATAAGGGCATTCCACGTCACTTTCTTGATATGATTTGTACAGCACATCCATGAACATGTCCAAAATGACATCAATGACCATTTTGTTATATAGTAGGTCTTCAATGTGTATTCCATTGCAAAAGTTGTCTCCTGGACCATGGTAAGTTGCTCCCATACTGCAATGTAAATTAAGTAGTATCATTCAAAAAAGCTTATCGTAAATATTTATCCAATAAATGTATCTAATAAATTTAGTAAATCTCTTCTTACTTGGCGACAGGATCCTTCAGGAAACTCATGAATGGTTGCCCTCTCTGATTCTGAAATCGCATCATATCCAGCGTAATCGATGCGATTTAAATTGTAAACCTAAAATATATTTATATAACCTTATCATTATTTCTAACATCTAAAGCATTAGCAAATTTATTTAAGCATTTGTATTATGTAAGCATTTGTAAGTATCATTAAGATCTTAGACAACACAATTAATATTTGCAAATCAACAGTAAGCTTTCATGTAGCATATGTAAGTATCATTCAGTAAGAACAATACTCAAGTAATATTTCAAAGATTAAAACTAACTTCTTATATGCCATCTGTAAGTATCAGGTATCAGTAAGTATGTATCAGTAAGTTCTTCATACTCAATGGTATCAGTAAGTATGAAATATGTATCAGTAAATTTGATGAATGAATCAGTAAGTTCTTGCCTCTCACATGTATTAGTAAGTTTGGAACATGTATCAGTAAATTTGATGAATGAATCAGTAAGTTCTTGCCTCTCACATGTATTAGTAAGTTTGGAACATATATCAGTAACTTTGAAGCATGCATCAGTAAGTTTATTTCATTTATCAGTATCTATTTCCCATATTTTCTTTGAAGAATGCATCAGTAACTTTGAAGCTTGTATCGGTAAGTTTGAAGAAGGCATCTGTAACATTAATCATTATAAACCGTAAGTATCAATAACTTAAAGTATCCGTAAGATCTTAGCTGATTCAAGTAATATTTGCAAAATCAACATTAAGTTCTTATGTAGTATATGTAAGTATCAGTAAGTTATATAATGCATCAGTAAGTATATTTTTTCTATCAGTAACTATTCCCCATATTACATTTAGAGAATGCATCAGTAACTATCAAGCTTCTAACAGTAAGTTTGAAGAAGACATCTGTAACTTCCATCATTTTATCAGTAAGTTCAAGCTTCTCAAATGTATTTGTAAGTTTGTAACATGTATCAGTAACATTGAAGCATGCATCAGCAAGTATATTTTTTTGTCAGTAACTATTCCCCATATTACCTTTGGAGAATGTATCAGTAACTTTGAAGCTTCTATCAGTAAGTTTGAAGAAGGCATCAGTAACTTCCATCATTTTAACAGTAACTTTAATTATTACACGTAAAATAACAATAGAGGTATGCTTGTAATTTGGAATATGTATCAGTAACTTAGAATCATGCAGCAGTAAGTTTACTTTAGTTATCAATAACTATTTTTAATATAACATTTTGAAGAATACATAAGTAACCTAGAATCTTGCATCTGTAAGTTTGAAGTAGTCATTAGTAACTTCCATTATTTTATCAGTATCTTTAATAATCACCTGTAAAATAAAAATAGAGGTATGAATCAGTAAGTTACTTTATATTATCAGTACTTTATTTTGATTTTAAAGAAAATTTTAATATCTCATTAGTAAAAAAATAGTTGAATTTGTTTATAAGAAATTTAGTAGTAACTGTAACATATAATTAAATTGTAAGCCATTTAAAAAGCTTTCAAGAGAAAATCTATTTGTTCTTAATCCAACCTCCATATTTTTCTTACTATCAGTATCGGTACATGATTTTTAAATAACTTTGCATCAAAATGTAGTAATATATGATTCGGAATTTGTATACGTTAAAACTATCGAATAAAAAGTACCTTCAAAATGATTTTCAAAGACGAGGATACATAAAAACTTACTGATTTCCGATGATGAAGCGCCTTCAAAATGATCTTCAAAGATGAATGAGAGACGGGATTCGCTTTGTTTGATCGCCGTATTCGTAATCCAGAAACCCTAATATTATTTTGGTTATTAATCGATTACTGATTACGTCAAACAAGTTAAATTACCGCCCTTCTTTCTCGCAATAGCAGTTATGGTATCCAAAAGGTGCCATATTTAGAATTATTATTGAAAATGTAGTGTAACCTCACAATTAATATCGCACGGATCTAATTAGGGGCCTATTAAATCCTAAATCGGCACAGTGCCCTCCAGATAAGCCCTCTATATATGTGTGTGTGTGTGTGTGTGTGTTAATGGGGCTACCCTCTGGGGGCAGTTAATATGACTGTCCCGCCCCCCAATTTCGACATTTTTTTTACTTTTTTTGAAAAATGAAATCATGTATATTCATCCCTATATCCCTCATACATGTCGTTCGAATTTCGTCAGAAACAGAGACTCCTACAGCCTCTATCGAGATGGTGTCGATTTAACAAATCCTGTTACCGTTAAAAAATGACTATCTGGATGGAGGTCGTAGGAGTCTTTGTTTTTGACGAATTCGAATGACATACATGAGGGATATAGGGATGAGTACACATGATGATATTTTTCAAAAAAAAATTTAAAAATACCGAAAGTGATGCGGGGCAACCCCATTAATCTTATACATACATACATACACACACACACACAGACATATATATATATATATAGGAGTGATCCTATGAGAGCAAAAAAATGTGAGAGCATAAGAGCATGCATTCTGGACCACATGATCCTATTTTCTCTCTCCTGGTCCTCTCTCTCCTGTTTGGATCATGTGGTCCAGAATGCATACTCTCATGCTCTCACAAATTTTGGCTCTCATACGATCACTCCTCAATATAATATATATATATATATGAGGAGTGATCCTATGAGAGCAAAATATTGTGAGAGCATGAGAGAGTGATTCTGGACCACGTGATTCACTCAGGAGAGAGAAAACTAGGAGAGAGAAAACAGAATCATGTGGTCCAGAATGCATGCTCTCATGCTCTCACAACTTTATGCTCTCATAGGATTACTCATCATATATATATATATATATATATATATATAGAGAGAGAGAGAGAGAGAGAAGGGATCCTACTCCATGGAGTAGGTAACTTACCTACTCCATTTTCTTCTTTTTCAAATTTTTTTATTTTTTTGAAAAATGCTTCCATAAATTTTCATAACTATATCCCTCTAATATGTCATTCAAATTTCATCAGAAACAGAGACTCCTACGGCCTCCATCCAGACAGAAATTTTTTAACGATCTCTGATTTGCTGTATTTTTCGCATTCTGGATGGAGGCCGTAGGAGTCTCTGTTTCTGACGAAATTTAAATGACATATTAGAGGGATATAATTATGAAAATCTATGGAAGCATTTTTCAAAAAAAATAAAAAAATTTTGAAAAAAAGAAAGTGGTGTAGATAAGTCACCTACTCCATGGAGTAGGCTCCCCTTCCTCATATATATATATATATATATATATATATATATATGAGTCAAAGGAAGCTGTTCTATGTAACAGCCAAGTTGGTTGTTACACGGAGTAATTTCCCCCTCTTTCTTATTTTTTTCAAAAATTCCACCATGTATATTCATCTATATATCCCTCCTACATGTCATTCAAATTTAGTGAGAAATGGAGACTCCTATGCCCTCCATCTAGACCGGGTAAATTTTTAACAGTCTAAAATTTATCGTAATCTACCTGTTCTAGATGAAGGGAATAGGAGTCTCCGTTTCTCACAAAATTTGAATGACGCGTATGAGGGATATATAGATGAATATACATGATGGAATTTTTGAAAAAAGGGGGGGGGGGGGTACTCCGTGTAACAACCAACTTGGTTGTTACACAGAATAGCTTCCCCGACCTCTCTCTCTCTCTCTCTCTATATATATATATATAGAGAGAGAGAGAGCGGGGGGGGGGGGGGCTGCTCCCTAGAGACAACCAACATGGCTGCCCCTACCCTATTTTTTATTTTTTTGGAAAATATCACCATGTATATTCATCCATATATCCCTCGTATATGTCGTTCCAATTTTGTCAGAAACAAAGATTCCTACGGCCTCCATCCAGATGGGGTCGATTTAAAAAAAATCCTGCGACCGTTAAAAAATGACTGTCTGGATGGAGGCCTTAGGAGTCTCTGTTTCTGACGAAATTCGAGTGGCATATAGGAGATATATGCGGATGAATATATATGGTGATTTTTTCCAAAAAATAAAAAAAATGCGGGAAATAAGATGGGGGCAGTCATGTTGGCTACACCATGGGGGCATCCCCATTTTTTCCATGCATATTCATCCCTATATCCCTCCTATATGCCATTCGAATTTCGTCAGAAACAGAGACTCCTACAACCTCCATCCATATATCATTTTTTAACGGTCGCATGATTTTTTAAATCGACCCTGTCTGGATGGAGGCCGTAGGAGTCTATGTTTCTGACGAAATTCGAATGGCATATATGAGGGATATAGGGATGGATTTACATGTCGATATTTTTCAAAAAAAATAAAAAAATTTGTCAAAAAATGGGACGGGCAGCCATGTTGGCTACTCCCAGGGGGCAGTCCCATCAACCCCTATATACACACACACACGCACACACAAACATACATATGCATACACACACACATATGACATAAGTGCTTGTGCCACAACACATCCGAATTCTCATTAGCTATTTTACGTTTTTTACCACACGAATTGACATGCAAGGTTCAATTATATGAGGTAGATGTATGAATCAAATAAAGATTATCATTATTGTATAATGAACCAGTTGCAACCAAAATTGAATGAAAAAACGACTTAAACATTCTATTTTCAAATAGACATTCACGATCTAAATTGTTCAACAAGTAACAAGGAATCAAGTTCCTCCTAAAAATATAACAACAAAAGTATGTTTTAAATTCAAAATAATGAATGATACTTAACCAAAATATAAAATCCCAGCGTCCACTTGCACAATTTTAGCATCTATCCACATAGATGAATCTTTCAGTATCATCGGGCATTCCACAACTTTGGATGCATTACATTGAAACACTTATATGGATAGTGTTGCCAGAATCTATCCACCAAATGTGTTTAAGTACAAAAGCTTAATTAACCTTGGAACAAACTAAATCAAAAGATACACCTTTCTTATCACGACAAGCATGATACTTGGTACAATCCTTCTTCATACGACATTCAACCTTGCAAAAGTTTGTTCAAAATGCTAATAAATTTAAATTATGACAATTCTTAATGTTAAATAACCAGTACAATATTGATATATTGTCTTTGGACTAAATATCAAAACCTTTTGTTGTATCTTAAGCAAACCATTAAATATCAACATTTAATAATGTCAATTAAGTAAGTCGATCTTTGAATTTATCCATATTTCACGTGATAAATTAAATAAATGTCAATATTAAGTGTTAAATGCCCAACAAAATTCGATCAATTGAAAATTTTCCTTTGAGTCAATTTCTTAGTTTCATGATTTTTTAAGAGTGCAAATATTTCAACAAATGTTAATACACCTAGCAGTGAGTACTTGGTAATTTATTACATATATAAACAATTTATAATCTAAAAAAATTGTCAAACTGTATTTAAATTTATACAACCGAGATATCAGCTTCATATAATAATTATGCATAAAGCAGAATAGATAGATAAAAAAAGTTAAGATGACAACATATTCAATTGCACTCAAATACAACCATATAATTCCAAAATATGCAATACAATATGTCAATCAATGAATATGTGAATCCTAAATAATATAAAAAATCTATAACAAAAAATCCAACAATTCAAAAAGTGTGCTCTTGGAAACATAGATGGCTCCACAGTTGTTGGGAAAAAACTTACATTTCTCTCTCCTTAAAAAGGCATACTTAATTCGAAAGGATATAATTACTCTCCTTTTCTTTTTTCACAAAATACTATATTTAGAAGTAAATAAGGGGGACTACTATTGTAAATTCTACCAGCAAACTTGAGAGAGAAAACATCCTCCCTAGATATGTGGAGGATTAAAAAAATACTTTAGTTTATTACCTTTTAGTTATTAAAAGAAACCACAATTATCTCCAAGGATATACATGTTGTACCAAACACATCATAGATAACAAATCTAGAAATCATATAAACCAATGATTTGACAAAACATGGCTATGATATTATTTGGAAAAATCAATCCTAAATAATACGATTTTGTCAAGATCAATGACCAAACTAGAAAAGAATACTTTAATCCATTAGGATAAACGATGTCGTAGAGTGATCTTCAAGGTTCCAAAAGGGAGTCCTACTCGTGCTATTTTGGGACACAAAAGCAAAAACCTCAATCGCACTTCTCTCTCCGTTAGGATGGAAGAATATAAAGAAAAGATGGAAAAATGTCATCTCTTGACTCTGGGGCCACAACCTCGCTCAAACATTGGCAATCAAATTGAAAATTTGCAATTTTTTTCATGAAAGAATAAGCAAATTATTGGGTATCTATACACGTTTTCGACCTTACAGTAAACGATGTGAAAATGGCATTTATCTTTTAGGATCAGTTTTATCTGCCAATGTAAATTAGATAGCATATAACGTGAGTAACACGACGATGAATGATGATCCACCCAGTGATAAATCTTACGCCATCCACCTTTGTGTTTAATAGAAGATGAAGTTAGAGGGATATGATCAATGCGTGGGGATGATGAATGGGGGATTGTGGACATGGCCAAATAGTATGAGACGAGGGTCTAGGGCAATAAGGGACTTGGAGGAGAAAAGGAATGGAATATGAAAGGGGAATATGGGAAGGTGAGGAACAAAAGGTAGGAGAGAGGTGACATAGAAGAGGATGAAGAAATGCGTCCAATAAAATAGGAGGGCAATGAAGTGGGCATATAATATATATGAGAAGGGAAAAGGGAGTATGCTTCTTGGGTGTAACTAACTTACATGCTCCCACCCCTTTTTCGCTGTATTTTTTTTATTTTTTTGAAATGAACCTATTAGAATTTAGATCACAGTCTTCAAGGTATCATTAAAAATTCGACTTGATTTGAGACTTCTATCCCCTCCATCGAGACTGTCAAATTTTAACGGTCTCAGAATCGCTGAAATTGACCCCCTTCAGATGGATGTATATGAGTCTCTGTTTCTGATGAAATTGGAATGACGTGTTAGGAGGATATAGTGATGAATATATATTTTCTTTTTTCAAAAAATTAAAAAAGGGAAAATGGAGGTGGAAGTAGCCAATTGGCTACACCAGAGTGTAGCCTCTTTTTAACCCATATGAGAATTACTAATAAGTCCAAAAAACATATATGTGTTTGTGTTACATCAAAGACCTTTTCCTTTAAAAAGGTTACCCTCTTATTTAGTCCAAGATTTAACACGTGAGTAATGGGGTGTGTTTATCCCATTCTTAATTACATACAAATATATTGCAATCGAAGAACTAAAATAGTTACACATGTTTTACACTGAAAGTCTGTTTCTTAAATATATAACTTTTGTTTTTTCAAGTAAAGCGATCTAAAAAAGCTGCCTCTTAAAGATGCGTATTTCACAGGACTCCAAATAGCAAGGTGTGGTGCATTCTATCTATGCCTTGTATTTTTTTATTTCCCATGTTTTACTTTAACCATGTAAAGGTTAGGAATGCTATGATTTACTGCATCTTCATAGTCAATGTTTACATATAATTTACATTTATGAAACCACATTTACACATAAATATTTTTTGGTTCTTAGGATGATATTGCAACCTAGAAAACCTTTCTAATGGAATTGAAACACGAGTTGACATGCATGGAATACCCTGACATTCAACTCGCCTAGTCTATATGCAAAACATATGGATATCCTTCAACATTTAAGCCACCTGAGTTCGTTGCTGACATTGGAGAATGACGAGATCTATCTCCATCACCCTCCGCCCTTTCCTTACGAGGAGTAGGCGACTATTCTAAAAAAAGAAGAAAAGAAGCTCCATGTTCAGAGGCAGGTTTTATTGCAAATAAAGTTGCGAGTTTTATTGCAAATAAAGTCATATGTTAAAGATAGCTTACTTGTAATATTTTTTTAAGTTTTGTCCCACGTATATAATAAATTTTATTTTGGATTTTTATCGCTTATGCTTTTCTTAACTTTCAAAATATCAGTTATGCCCCTAACTTTTTTGTAATATCAGTTGTGCCCCCTGACTTCTTACAAAATTTTACCATTCTACCCTTTCGTTAAGGTAAAATAGGAGCATAACCGATATTACAAAATGACAAAATTGTGAGTTCTGTAAGAAATCAGGAGCACAACTGATATTATAAAAAAGAGAGGGACATAACCGGTGTTGTAGAAATTAAGAAGGGTATAAGTGACAAAAGCACTTTTACGATTACAATATACACAAATTCCCCTCATTACCATCAATGCAATCAAATATTTACCTCTATAAAAAACCAATCATCTCATATTGTATCTGCAGCGACGAAAATATTTACCTCTATAAAAAAGAGAGGCAATGATCGTTGTGTGGTGTGGTAAAATCTGCAGCGACGAAAACTCCATATGGGCCTCTTTTATGCGCGATAGATACCTTAAGGGAGGAACCTTCATGAACAAGAACAAGACCAACAGTGACTCGCTGGTCTGGAAACGCATATTGGACAGCCGCGACAAGGTTCTCGCTTCGGGTGGGGGGAATTTGAGTTTCTCCAGGCCATTAGCCTTCAGAGATGCTTTTGACAAGGTAAGGAACAGCGCTGCGACTGTACCCTGGGCAAACCTTCTGTGGAATTCGAAGGTGGTTCCTAGACATGCTTGTCTGCTATACAGGGCTATTCTTGACCGGATACCAACATTGGACAGGCTCACTAGGCGGGGACTGGCTGCAAATAATACTTGTTACCTTTGTAACCTTACGGGGGAAGCGACCTCCCACCTGTTCTTCTTATGCAGCTTCTCTACGGAGGTGTGGGAGGGGATCACCGCTGCCCTTTGCATCCCAAACCTTGGTACTCAGAACCTACATTTGATGCTGGACAAGTGTGCTTGGATCATTTGCCACAAACTGAAATTGAAGACTGCAGTTGCTCTCGCGGCGACTTCCTGGGCATTATGGGAGGAGCGCAACCACAGATGGACGGGCGGCCATACCTCCACCCCCCAACATTTGATTGGCCTCATCTCAAACATGGTGCCAACCATTCTAAACTAGCTGCTCATGGTTCTTTCTTGACCTTTTGATTTTTGTCTCGGCCATGATGCCCAACAAGAGGCTCTATGGCCCTTTACTGTAACAAAAATTTTTTTGTTTCTTACATATCAATACAAATACCTTGCTCAGCAAAAAAAAAATCTCATATTGTATCTTTTCAACTAAGCTATAACACTCGTGTTACCTTATTAGTTTAACTTATTTAAGGATCCGTGTTCGAATCCCAAAGAAGACGCTCCGCACTTCGAAATTACCAAACCTACTTTTAAAAAATTAACCATATTAACTCTAATCCTCCTTACTTTAATCTCAATTAAAACATGGTAGTAAAAATGGAAGTATCCCTCAACCCATTTTATTCCCACGAGAGAAGAAGAGAGAGAAAGAAAGATAGAAGCCGTTTCTTCCCACTGACCGCCGCAGCTCCTCCTCTCCTCTCCTTCCCACCAAACTAAACAGAGCACAGATCCCGCGCCATTTCCCCACTCCGGCCGCCGCGCCCTCGCGGCGGAGGGATCTTAAAACCCTAGAAACCAGATCCTTCGGGAAACCCTACAGCGCCGCAGATCCACGAACCCCCATTTCCCCATCGCTGATCGCAGATCTGATGGGGATCATCTTCTCCCGGTTGTTCTCCTCCCTCTTCGGCGATCGCGAGGCACGGATCCTTGTCCTCGGCCTCGACAACGCCGGGAAAACCACGATCCTCTGTAATTTCCGTTCGAACAATCCTCCTGTTTTAGTGTTTCAATTGATCGTTTCTTTGGTGATTAGTTTGTTGTTTTCGTGGTGCAGATCGGCTCCAGATGGGGGAGGTGGTATCGACGATCCCAAGTTGGTATTTTTTTTTGATGAATCGCGATTGCTGTTTGGTTCTGCGGATGATGTTGACGTGATTCTGTTTGCTTTTTGGCGTGTGTGCAGCTATCGGTTTCAATGTGGAGACAGTACAGTACAACAACATCAAATTCCAAGTGTGGGATCTGGGTACGTGAATCCTGCATTCTGCGTTGGATCTGATGCATGTTGCTTCTTTGATGACGCTCTAGCCAAGATACGAGTTGTGTTCTGCTCAAATTTTTAGTAGATATATTAGCGTCTGTGTTAAGCACAACTGAGTGAGGGACTTTAGTTGAGCTCGGTTCTACTAAGGCGTGCTCGATTAATGAGTAAATTGATTAGCAACAAATGATCCGGGAGTCATTATTTCAATCCATAACGGGTGCATCTGGGCTGGAATTTGACCCGGTAATGAGGATTGCCAATTACTGGATGACGCCTTTCTCAATTTAGCTAGTCCGGCCTAAAGAAGGTTCATAATGTGGATTGTGGAAACTGCAATATCCTGTACATAGGTTTTTGAGATCTGGGTTGTTTGAGGCTGCTGAATCAGATAATATGAGAAGAAGTATGTGCGCAATGTGAGAATTTGGCATGATTGTTGCTCATATCTTCTTAATGAAAATAAGGTATGGTTTGTATTACCTTTGTTGTTTTATCTAAAAAAGTCTCTTGGAAAGAACTGGGCAGAAACCACTTTTGAACTGTTCTCGTAAAAAAACATGATTTCATCCTTATGGATAGAAAATCGTGGAGCATATTATCATTTTAAATCTGTAATATGTTCAGATGACTTGTCATCTGTGAGTATTTTTCCTTGAGCGGATTAAATGTTTTTTGTTTTTTGTAACATACATTCAGGAGAAAATGCATTATTGTTTTTATTCGGATCAATTCAACTTGTTTAATGGTGAGTTCAAAATCTAATGCACAGTACAGATTAAGAACGCTATTTCCTGAAGTTAGTTAACAATATAAAAGATTTTGTGTAGAAATAGGGCAGGGATGATTGAAGTTGTAGCAGTCTATGCCTGGGAATAGGGCCATGGTGATTGAAGATTACCATGGAGTGGGAAGGAGATGGCTGAGAGGAGGTTCCTGTATCTGTCATTTTCTATGATGTCAAGTGTCAACACTTTCATCCACTTGTTTTGTGATGTTACCATATCTGAGGAAGTGGTGAATTGCCTTTCATTTCAAGTGATGTGCAACTCCAAGAGATTTCTTTAGTTGAAAAGTGGCCTCGTTGTCATTAAATAGTCAAATTCCTCCTTGGGTTGCAAGGTGATGTCACAATAGCGTGATCTTTTGGACATAGCATTACCTCTTTCCAGTATTGCTTGGGTGCATAGTTACCGGGAAGGGAGAGGTATTTGACTGTGGAAAAGAGGCTTTTTTATGGATAGTGAATGAAAGATCTAAGACAGTGATGCAAAATGAAATTTGCACAACGATGAAAATAAATTTTGAACGGTGGAGTTTTTGGTGGAGAAGAAAATGGAGGGATTGAGAAGAGAAAGTGCGCCGGTTGCGCGGGATATGGTGGTAGAATTGCGAAGATCGCGTGGGGAAGGAGAGAGACAAGAGAGAGAGATAAATATCAATTTTCTATATAATCTGACCTGTCTAAAAACAATAGCCTGTCATCCCTTTATATAGGAGGGATGAGATTACAAAAATAGAAATTTCAATTCAAATTCAAACTACTTATCCTAATTTGACTCTAACCGACTAACTAATTGATTTGAAATGAATTCAAATCTCTAATTGACTCTAACTAATTAAATTGAGATCGCATGTGATCTCTTTATTTAAATTAAAAATGCGAAGACTCAATAAAATGAGACTCTAATTATCGGACAAAAATTAAATAAATGAAGCACTATATTTCTGATTCACGCTGCATCAGTTCTCCTCCGCTTGAAAAATTCATCTCCTGACGAATTGTTGGATCTGCAGGCTTGGAGGTTGATAAATTTAAATCAGCGTTCTCAATCATCCCCTGGAAGAACTAGTGTGGAGCAAACGGCGGAATTCAGGCGTGCGTGGGGCGATGGTTGGAATTGTTGACTTCATGACAGAAGAGCATGTGTGGCGCAAATGCCGGTGCCCACGCGGATTTTGTCCTGTCGATGTGGTGCTTGAAAATTTGGTGGGGCATCTTAATTTCGTGCTTCATAGCCTTTAGAGAACCCATAACAAAGGAGTGGTACAAATTCAGGAGGAGAGGGGATGTGGGTAATGAACTAGACCATAGGGCCTTTAAATAGGTGAAATACACATTCCTAATCCTAGTTGGATAAGGAAGCCTCCCAGATTTCTTTCTTTCAGTACTCCCCTTTAAAGATTTCAGCATAGAGGGGGTGCAACGCAATTTTCGCACCCCTTCATTTGAACTATCCCCTCTTGCATTCCCATTAACTTTAACCTTTATACTAAAGGTTGAAAGTTTAGGGAGGTTCTTGCAATTTTTAGAAATCCACTCCAAATCCCTAATTCTAAGGGATTGCCTCTTTGTGGGAAATAAGTTAGGGATCCATTGTTCTCCTTCCCTTTGACGTAGGCGGCGCCGAACCCTAAGATTAGGGTTCCATCGACAACGACGACTCGAGATCGACCAGGGGAAGTGGGGTTGAGGGGAGACTAAGGGAGGTGCGGGAGGGCCTATGCTGGCGGAATGACGGCGTCGGGTCGGTGATAGGGTGGTTGAACGAGAGGGGGAGCGGCTGGTGGTGCGCTGGCGGCAGCTTGAGCCTGGTCGAGGCTGCAATGACAACAATTGGATGAAGGCGGCGTGGTTGTGGTGGCGGCACGAGGCAATAGAGGAGGCGGTGGTGTCGGTGAAGAGGATAGGAGGGAGAGGTGGTGCTGAAGGAAGAGCAGGGGGTTGCTGCAGGAGGGGGTGGCGGTAGGGGGATTGCTAGAGAGGGCACGGGGGCTGGGGGCTGTGCTTCAGGGGGGTGCGGGGGTGTTGGGAGAGGGCGCAGGGGCTGGGAAAGGCGCGGGGGTGGGACTGGACCGGTGGTTTGGGGTACGGGGGCGGCGGGAGGTGTTGGGCTAGGGGAATTCGCGGGGGTTGCGGGAGGGGCCGTTGGGATTACAGGAGGGGGTGATTGCGGCGGTGGTACAGGAGGTTCTGGGGTTGCGGGAGGGGTTGTTGGGGCCACAGGAGGAGGTGCGGGGTTTGCGGCGGGTGGGGGCAGCGCGGAATGAACCGCAGGGGGTACGAGGATGGTGGAGTGATCCAGCAAGTGGGCCGTGAGTGGGTCGTAGGGGGATTTCAGAGGGGTTTTTAAGTCTGAAAACACTTGGACAGCAAGCAGATTGTCGTCTTTTCCTTCTGGAATGACCTGGGCAGCGAGCAAATCCTCATCGACGACGAGTTTTTCTTCGTCAACATTCTGGACAGTAGCTTCGGTAGTGGAAGACTTTGATAGGGCGGCGCATAGAGCCTCGAAATTAGCCATCATAGCTCGACATTTTGACTGGAAGTCAAGCATTGCGCTTATCTCCTTGTCGTAAGCTTCTTTGGCTCGTCTTTTCCGCTCCGACGAATGATGGTCTTTTGTCGCATGTCGGCGCGAATGTCTGGACGGATCGTCAGATCGTGAGGACGATCTGTAGGCCATGCTCTGATACCAATTGATGCAAAATTGGATTTGCACAATGATGAAAATAAATTTTGAACGGTGGAGTTTTCGGTGGATAAGAAAATGGAGGGATTGAGAAGAGAAAGCGCGCCGGTTGCGCGGCATATGGTGGTAGAATCGCGAACATCGCGTGGGAAAGGAGAGAGACAAGAGAGAGGGAGATAAATCTCAATTTTTTATATAATTTGACCTGTCTAAAAACAATAGCCTGTCATCCCTTTATATAGGAGGGATGAGATTACAAAAATAGAAATTTCAATTCAAATTCAAACTACTTATCCTAATTTGACTCTAATCGACTAACTAATTGATTTGAAATGAATTCAAATCTCTAATTGACTCCAACTAACTAAATTGAGATCGCATGCGATCTCTTTATTTAAATTAAAAATGCGAAGACTCAATAAAATGAGACTCTAATTATCGGACAAAATTAAATAAATGAAGCCCTATATTTCAGATTCACGCTGCATCAGACAGTCTTTTATTGTTGTTGCAGTCTTTGAGTGTTGGTCCAAAGGAATGCCATTCCCTACATCAGTGAATACGAAGGAGATGGTTGCAAGAACATAGATCATGATATGCATTGGGAGTACGAAGTGCGCTGACTATGTTTATGCGAAATTTTGACATTTCTATAACCATTCTACTTCACTAAATGTGGGTAAATTTTATTTTAAGTTGTTGGATATGACCATGGTTTCTCATGATGGATATGAAGGTAAATGTGAGCACGCACATATGCATCACAATCATCTCAAATGAGGTGATCAATGATGAGGGTCAGAATCACCTCACGAGATAAACATATACCTAAGCCATGAACGAGAGATTTGGATCCATACTCGGATGTAAATGCATAGACCCAAGACCACCGACTGGGCGTATTTCGAGAGGCATGATCAATAAGGGACCACATAAGCTCTTAAACATGAGTCGTGATGATCGATGTTAGGGGAACATATTGAGATGCATTATGAGAGGCCCAAGGGTTCCCTTATATAGGAGAAGAACCATTGGGCAAATTACAGAAAGATGAAACAAAAAATAGAAAATTACATAAAAGCCAATACTACAAATAGTAATTATCTCAACAACCCCCTCAAGCTGGAGCATAGATATCAATAAGACTCAGCTTGGAACAACATCTCTGATAAGGTCCTCTTGCTAGAGCCTTTGTAAGTATATCTGCTGTCTGGTCTCCAGAGCTGACATGTGTAGTAGTGATAATGCCCTTCTGTATCATGTCACGAGTGTAGTAACAGTCCACCTCTATGTGCTTTGTCCTCTCATGAGAGGCTGAATTATTTGCAATGAAAAGAGCAGCTTGATTATCACATTGGAGACGCATGGGAAGAGGTACTTCTATAGTCAGGTCAGTAAGAACGGATCTGACCCACATCATCTCTGTACTAGCCTGTGCCATGGACCTATATTCTGATTCAGCATTTGATCTAGCAACCACAGTCTGCTTCTTACTCTTCCATGAAACAAGAGAGTTCCCTATGAACACAACAAATCCAGACATAGTCTTTTTATCCTTTGGACACCCAGCATAGTCTGCATATGCGCATGCTGTCACTGAAAGAAATGTGCTTCTGCTGAAAAGGAGTCCAGTACCAGGTGAAGTCTTCAAGTATCTCATAATCATATGGACTGCATCCATATGTGCATGTCGGGGTTGCTCCATAAACTGACTCACTTTACTCACGACAATTGCTATGTCGGGCCTGGTAATATTTACATATAGTAGCTTGCCAACAAGCTCTCTGTACCTTCTCTTGTCGACTTCCTCAGTATCATCATCATAGAACTTCATGCTTGGGTCAAGCAGAGTAGTGGCAGGTCTGAAATCTGCCATACCTGTCTCTGAAAGAAGATCCATAACATACTTTCTCTGGGTCATTACAAGACCCCGTTGATTCCTGGCAAATTCTATTCCAAGGAAGTAGCGTAAATGTCCAAGGTCCTTGGTCACAAACTGCTGACCTAGGAAGTTCTTGGCACCCTGAATGCCCTTCTCGTCATCCCCTGTAATAATAATGTCATCAACATAAACAAGAATGATTGTAATCCCTCTTCGGGTCTTCTATATGAACAATGAGTGATCTGTAGTTGATCTCACAAATCCATGTTGCTCTATCAAGTCCGAGAGCTTTTGGGACCATGCTCTTGGACTATGTTTGAGGCCATAGATAGCCTTGTGTAACTTGCAAACCTTCTGACACTCCCCCTCAGCAGCAAAGCCAGGTGGCTGCTGCAGGTAGACCTCCTCCTGTAGGTTACCATAAAGGAATGCATTCTTCACATCAAGCTGATAAAGAGGCCAATCTCGTATTACAGCAACAACAAGGAGAATACGTAGAGTAGAATGTCTGGCAACTGGGGAGAAAGTATCGTGGTAGTCTACCCCATATGTCTGAGTAAACCCTTGTGCCATAAGTCTCACCTTATAGCGATCCACACTGCCATTCGCGTCGTGTTTTACAATGAACAGTCATTTGCATCCCACGACTGATGTGTCAATAGGAGCAGAAACAAGACTCCACGTACCACGTGACTGTAGCGCAACCATCTCCTCCTCCATGGCTAACCTCCACTGACTATCTTTGAGAACCTCTTGATATGTTTGTGGTATTTGCACGGTTGATAGTGCTAGCGTAAATCTCCTGAAATCCTCTGACAACCTGCTCAAAGAAATCTGGGCTGGAAGAGGGTAAGTAGCTCACGCTCGTTTATGCTTTCACAGAGCAATCGGTATGTCAAGATCATCTGTCAAGTCTTGGGCCTGTATATTTCCCTCTTGAGAGGGTATCTGCTCCTCTTGTTGTACAGTCAATTTAGTAGTGCCATCAGTAGAAATATTATGCTCATTACATACCTGAGGCGTGCTGGATGATGGGTAAGGCTTGTGAGCATGGCGAACAGAGCGAGATATACGAGGAACATTACGAGGCAAGAATTGAACCAACGGAGATGGTGGAGGAGGTGGTGGAGGTGGTGGAAGAGGAGGAGTAGGTGAAGATGAATGACCAACTGTAGGAGGTGGTGGCATGTATATCTCATCATCAGAGTCAGATGGAGTAAGTCTATCACCTGTAGGAGAAAAATACATGACCGTCTCAAAGAAAGAAACGTCGGCACTCACAAAATATTTCTGGCTTAGTGGATCAAAGCAGCAATACCCTTTTTGGGTACGTGAGTAGCCGACAAACACACACTTAACAGCTCAAGGAGAGAGCTTGTCACGCCCTGGAGAGACATCATGAACAAAGGCAACAGATCCAAACACACGAGGTCAGCAGGGTTGTAAAAGTCGCCCGACTGGCCCGACTAGTAGGTTCGACTAGTTTAGTCAGTGGGGTGGCCGACCGAGTACCGACTAATTCCGACTAGGTACATTAGTCAACCAATTTTTTTGCTTGGAGATACCATATTCTTATATGTTTTTTCTTTTTTTATAAAAGAAACTTATTATAATATGCTCGGTAGTGTTTTATTTAAATTCAATTACTTTTTAAATTTTATAATGAGAGTATAAAAATGTACGAAATCTATGTAAATATATGTATAAAAATGAGTTATATATTTAAAATAATCATAAAATTCAAAGTCGATTAAAGTCCGACTAAATCCGATTAGTCGTCTGACTTTCGATTAATCCTTAGTCAGTGACCCAACAGACCGAGTACTGACTACCGACTTTTGCAACCAGTGTTGTAAAAGTCGCCCGACTGGCCCGATTAGTAGGTCCGACTAGTCTAGTCAGTGGGGTGGCCGACCGAGTACCGACTAATTCCGACTAGGTACACTAATCGACCAATTTTCGCTTGGAGATATTGTATTTTTTTAATGTTTTACTTTTTTTTATAAGCAAACTTAGTATAATATGCCTAATGTTTTATTTAAATTCAATATTTTCTTTTATTTTATTATGGTAGTATATAAATGTACAAAATCTATGTAAATATATGTATAAAAATGAGTTATATATTTAAAATAATTATAAAATTCAAAGTCGATTAAAGTCCGACTAAATCCGATTAGTCGCCCGACTGCCGATTAATCCTTATTCAGTGACCCAACCGACCGAGTACCGACTACCGACTTTTGCAACCTTGTTTGCAACCTTGACGAGGTGTAACAGGGAAGAGATCCTTCTCGGGAAACACAATCGAGTAAGGAATCTTATCTCCTAACACGGACGAGGGCATACGGTTTACCAGATAACAAGCAGTAAGGACAACATCACCCCAATAAGCGTGAGGAGCATGACTCTGTATCAACAATGTTCTGGTCACATCAAGTAAGTGACAGTGTTTGCGTTCGGCAACACCATTCTGTTGAGAAGTGTAGACACATGAGGTCTGATGAACAATGCCATGGGATCTAAGGAACTCAGAAAGATGTAAGATGCACAATTTCAAGGCATTGTCAGAACGAATATACTTGACATTTGCAGAAAAATATTCTTTATTTCATTAATATAATACTTGATAGCGGATCCAACCTCAGACTTATTCTTCAATAAGAAGATCCAGGAAAGTCTACAAAAATCATTGATACGGTAACTCCGGTCTAGGACCGTCGCCCTGATACCATGTTAAGGGAACATATTGAGATGCATTATGAGAGGCCCAATGGTTTCCTTATATAGGAGAAGAACCATTGGGCAAATTACAGAAAGATGAAACAAAAAATAGAAAATTACATAAAGGCCAATACTAAAAATAGTAATTATCTCAACAATTGAGATCTTGGGATGGACAACTTGCATGTTCCCCCCTTTTTTGCCTAAAAAATGATGATCAAGATCTACATCTATATGAAAGGCTCGATCATATTCTAGAAGGTATGATCATGGAGGATCACATCCAATCTCATAGAGAGAGTGCTCTAAATGATATAGCGAAGGTTGCGCTTTCAGAGATAAGACAAAGATCCATAACTTAATCCTGTAAGCCAGCAACCTGCTTCACTAAGGTATTATCACCCAACTGAGGTCAATGAAAGATCTACACAAGCAAATGAAGTTTAGAGCTAACCTCACCAAGGTCCAAGGAGCCCAAGTGAGGTCTGACACTAGGTCACTCGTCCAATATATCGAGTACCTAATTCATTGAGGTCTGAGGAGTGAGGCCACAATGTGGGGAGATGATTGTCGAACCTACCAAGTTCCAAGGTCCCAAGCCATGGCATGGAGATTAAGCTACTCGCCAAGGCATAGAGCACCTATGTCAACAATATTTTGGGAGTGACGCCATGGGCTTGAGAGGTTAACTTCTTATGCACCAAGGTCTAACAACCATATTTAAAGCCCATGAGTAGTCATGGATCAATTCTTTATTTGAGCGACTTAGTCTCGACATAAGTGCTCCTCATTTCCCTAAGATGTGTGAGCAACTTATATCCCCCTGAAGAGAGTGAATGCCTATTAGTCTGTCCGCTTGTCTGACCTTGACTGAGAAAGTCCGATAGGTGAAAGGTCTTGATGAGATATAGGACAAAAGACTGAAGACTAGAAAGAGATTGGCCCTCGAGTTTGATATAGCTTTTTGCTTTATATAGTGAGTTTTTGATTTGACCTGGAAAGAGACTGCCTCTGACTCGCTCTATCAGTTCTTAGGTCACCACTTACTATGGTACTACCATCCATCTTTGCCACGATCATCCTTGTATTTAGCTTGATAATTGACATCTATCAACATCGTAACTCCATGCTCCGGAAATGGAAAGACTCCTCAATACCTGCACCTTCAGGGATCTCTAACTACCATTTACCATCTTCACCCACAAACATTTGACAACAAGAGGACACATGTGCTTTGTAAAGAAGGCATTGTCTTAAATGTTATTGAAATTTGAGAAGTATTGCCGATATTCCATTTTCACCGAGATGACGATATCGATACTCCCTCTTATGTTATTTTCCAAATTTCACCCCACATCGAAGATATTTTTTAGTTTCCTTCCTGTTTGGTTGCTGGGTTGGGCAGGGTTGGGTTGGGCTGGGTTGGGATGGGTGAATAGTAATCTGTGAGGAGGAAGTACCCTTGTGAATAGTAACCAGGGTTGGGCCAACCCTGCCCAACCCTGCAACCAAACAGGCCCTAGTGTGAAAATTCCTTACCAAAATTTTGGAGATTTTGCCTGGTTTTGCTGCAATTTCTCATAATTTCAATTTATTTTTGTCACATTTTTTTATAAAAGAGATTTTTATGTTAATTCTCTACCTCTTCCTCTTATAAGAATTTTGAGATTCACAATTTGTATTTGATCTCGTATATAAATAGATTACATATGACTATTTGCAATAATCTTGAAGCTTGTCTGCCACCCGTTCTGGACGTGGAACTTCATCCTCCATTAATAAGAGAGGTTGTTAATATGATTGAGCTAATTGGCAAGGTAGGATTCAAGTTTTCTCATCAATTACAAATCTGGCCTAAGAATGCATGTAGTTATAGTTATTATTGCATTAACCCCCCCTCATGCCAGACATGCACATACGTGTTAATCATACATAAACATTTGAAATTGAATATAACACTATGTACTCTTATATAAGCTATATAAGCGGTTACAAATTATAATTGATAAAATATTCCTATTTCAACATGTCGTATATGATGTGGTAATCATCAATTCTCTTATTTACATTTTTTAATTTTCCATGTGTGTAATTCTATATTATTTATTGACTAAAGAATATTTGTTCTTACGTCTCTCCCTCGATGTGTGCACACGAAAACCCGTGTTGCAGACATAGGAGGATGTCGTCACAGAAAGGATGCTATATTTTAAAAAGAGTAAGTTACATAATATGTCCTCAAATATGGGGCATGTATGAAATAAAGTCCTAGAAAATGGAATGTATTGTAATAAGTCCTCAAATAAGGGGTAGGCATCAAATAAGGTCCCAAAAAAAGTATCATAATAAGTCCCCAAATTTGGGGTTGATTAGGGTCTGGTATCAAATAAGGTCCCGAATATGGGGTAGATATCAATGAGAATGGGAATACTTGGGACCTTATTTGATACCAACCCCATATTTGGGGACCTATTTTGGTACATTTCATTTTTGAGGACCTTATTTGATACCCACCCCCATATTTAGAGACCTATTACGATACATTTCATTTTTGGAACCTTATTTGATACTTGCCTATTTGAAGACCTATTATGTAATTTACTCTTTTAAAAAATAACTTCCATGTTTTTCAATGATATGGACAAAATATCAATGAAATTCTCTGAAATTTCTCTTTTCGAGCTTGGCGAAACAAAATTAAAATCTTGAGTTTGAGGCCATGAACGAGGATGCCAACTTTTATACTAACAACCATGTGGCATCCATTATTTTATGGACACAGAAGCTTTTTTCGAATACTCACTATGTAAGGGAAAAAATCCATTAGCAATTGATAGAGTAGAAATACTCTTGACTAACTTTAGTTATAGAGATACATTACTCTTGACTCTTCTAAATCAAAAGCTCAATCTCTTCGGAGATGATTGTGGCTCATTCAGATTTTTTTGAAAGAAAAAAAGGGCATCCGCCATATAGGTGTGTGCCAAAAAACTTCACCATTTATCGCCTCAAAATATTACAAGTCTAAGTTTGGCAAAAGGAAAGATAGAATTTACATTGACCAAAACTCAGCAAGCGCCCTAGCTCGCGCCGCCACATTTTCATTATACACCCTTTCATTACGGAACACCATACTGTTTCTTGCCATCCACAACACCTAGATCATTGCCATAGATCCAGTTATCTCCTTTTTTGTACCATTCTGACCTTCCCCGTTAGACGCCCAGAAGCTCAACTCACCATCAAAGATCATCTCGCTACCCCCAAACAAGGTCCACGCCTCATGAGAGCACCTACACTTGAAAAATAGATGATTTGCATCCTCCACCTCCGCCCGACAATGCGAGCAAGTCAGATTAGTACCCTGGACGAAATGACCAAATCGATCCCCCTCAGAAGGTTGCCCCTTTTGAGAAGCCAAAGGAAAATTTTCACACGGGTTTGGATTTTCCAATTCCAAATTCTTTTACAGTCTGCTTCACAACCACCAAGATCAAAAGTTGTAGTTCACTTAATAACTTTGTATACCTTCCCAATAGAGATCCTCTCCATCATGCCAACACCAAGAATCTCTCCCGTTAGTGGGCCCTGCTACATTCTCCAGTTCCACAAGTCACACAATCAGCTCCTCTAGACGTTGCTCCGAAAGCTCAAACCTGAAGAGGGGAAGAAATTTTATCCATCCCAAACATGTGCCACTGGGGCATCCTTATTAGTAGCCAAAGTCATCAATCTAGGGAACCAAGCGCCCATAATCCTGCCTTCATGCCAGTCATCAGTTCAGAATTTAAAGTCAGCACCATCCCCCAACACCGGTCTCTGAAAGGGATGAATCTCTTGAGCCACCCCGCATATGCCTCTCTAGAAAAATGATGGTGCTTGACTGAGATCACTTGAGCAAGGAAAAGAACATCCCGGTCCATAGATCTTGCGGATGATGTTGTAAACCAAACTATCACAATTTCCCCGGATTCATGTAACTCACTTGTTGAGCAGAGCCTTGTTCATTCCTCCGCCATCCCGCTGCATGCATCATGGGGTGGACACCATCGAGTGTTTCCCCCTACCTTTTAGACTTCAAAAAAAATTTCTTCTAAGCCGCGAACCCCTAGGCCTCCATCATCCTTTGAATTCGTGATGGTCTTCCAGTCCACCAAAGAGAAGTCCCTTGTCTAGCCGGAGGAGGACCGGAAAAACCTCCTCATGATGCTTTCGAGTCTCTTCCTCATACCAACAGGATACAACCCTGCAGACAGAAAGAAAATTGGAATCATTGACATGACTGATTTTAGGAGGATCGGTCTGTTCCCTTTAAATAATCATGCTGACTTCCACCCTGCCAGTCTCTATTCCGATTTCTTAATCATTGGCAGCCATTATGCTGCCTTCATCTTCCCGACAACCAGAGGTACTCCTAGGTAGCATCAATATTCAGGAAAGCGCTATGCGGTATTCAGTCGGAGGGGTTACTGCATAGAGAGTATGCGGTATGCGGGATAGTATGCGGTTTGGTAATTTTGTTATTAAAAAAAATAAAAATTTCGTATTTTGTTAATATCCTTAGTTGGGAGAGTATGCGGGGGTATGTGGTTTTATGCGGGAGAGTATGCGGTTATATGCGGGGAGTATGCGATTTTATATTATTATGCATATAATAAAAAAATGTTTGTTAGAAAAGCGACCAAGTAGGCGGCTGCATAGGGGGTATACTTGGCCAAGTATGCGGGTCAACCCGCATACATGGCCGTTTCACCATACTCGGAGTGGCAAGGCTACCGAGTAGGAGTATGCGACTGAGTATGTGGTTTACTCGACCGCTTTCCTGAACACCGGATAGCGCATCGATTGACTGCTCCTTGGCGATTGTAACCTTTCCGAGCATTTGTCGATCTCTTCCTCGTACAACCCAAAAGGGAACAAACTCTTATTTAGGTCTATTGATTTTGAGCCTTGAGATTGCGTCAAATAGGTCATGGGTCACTGGCATGCCTTTGCAGCTCAAGTGATCCCCTTTCACAAAGAGGATAGTATCATCTATGTACTGCAATATAGGGATCGAAAACTCCTCCTTCGAATAACCAGTGTACAACCTCCCACAACTACACGTTCCACCATAATTGACACTTTGACAGCGCACCTGTAGCAAGGACGAAAAGTAAGGGTGCTAGAGTACATCGTTGGCGGACTCCTCTATGTGGTTGGAGGCAATCACCCCTGGGCTGACAATTGACCATTACTGCACAAGACGCAATCATGATACATCTTTTCATCCAAGAGATCCATCTGTTTGGGAAGCCGTGTCTGTGCAAAGAAGCCCAGATGAATCGCTAGTCAACGTAGTCGTAAGCCTTGGAGAAATCTACCTTCCACATAACTCCCTTCATTTTTTGCCTACGCCAGTCTGCCACGATCTCGGAAGCTAAAATCACACTATCCATCAGTTGTCTATCTGGTAGAATCACACGTTGGGTTGGCGACACAATTTGTGTTAGAACACCTCTCACTCTATTAGCTAAAGCTCTAGACATGATCAATTATATGTCGTCTGAGAGTGCAATGGGCATGTACTCCACTTTTGTAGCCACCTCTTTCTTAGGAAGCAAAAAGATAAAAGATCGGTTGAGCCTACTGAAACCAAAGTTCTTGTCTGCAAATTCAGCCACCCCCCACAACCTCAGCTCCTAGAATTATTGATAAAAGAAAATTAGAAATCCGTCTGGACCATGACATCGGTCCGGGTTGCTATATTATGAAAAAATCCGATCAGTGTTCACGAAATCTGCATATGGGGTCGCATATGTGTGTACGGGACCTTCACCGCACCGCTTTCACGAAGCCCTCAAGTATGCGCCCATTACGCTTATACGAGTTGTATATGCCCTCCGTGCGCTCGCTTAAGTCGAAGGAGGCTTAATCGTATCTGGATACTAAGATTCGGATGCAATTATGTTTAGAGCAAACCCGATTCCAGCCCTTACGAGGTTTCTCCAGCGAGTAAAGAACCCTGATATGACACAAATCCTCTCCTCCAACCTTCGCCTCCACTGCCACTTGGAAGCAAGGCCTCAAATTTCAGCGAAATTCGGTCGAATTTCTGTCGAATATCGATATCCAGTCGAAATCGAAATTCGACCGAAATGATCGAAACGACCGAAATATGGGGGTCCTAGTACAAAAAAATGACCGAAATGACCGAAATTTCGGTCGAAATTCCACCGAAATTCTATCGAATTCTGTTTTGGTCGGTACCGAAATGGTGACCGAAACCGACTTTTAAGGCCTTGCTTGGAAGCATTTCCGCCTCCGAGCAACCCATTTTCGCTTCCGATCGACGCTTCTCCACCTCCGAGCGCTACTGCTCCGCCTTCAAGGCTTAGGGAAGCTCCTTCGCCTCCCAGCTCGAAGCCCGTCCATTCTTGCTATCTATGTTGATAATATGGCCGTCAATGGAGATGACTAAGATGGCATTTTAGAGACCAAGACCTTCCTTTATAAGGTCTTTGTCACTGATGCAAATCGAAAAATTCCAATGGTGAAAGAATATTTTTTGGGGGAAAATATTTGGTGGAAGAAAACAGAGGGGAAATGAGAGAAGGCTCGTCGGATGCGAGGAAGAAAGAAGCGTGAAGATCGCATGGAGGGAGAAGAGAGAAGAGGGGGGATATGAGATAAATCTTAATTTTGATTTACTCTTGAATTGAATGAATAAAATATTGGACTACCATCCCCTTTATATAGGTGTGTGGGGTTACAAGAATAGAAAAAGGATAACTTCAAATAAAATAAAATTCTAATTTGGACTCTGAATATCTCTAACCGATTAACTGCTAAATATAACCGACTAACTTATTTGATTTGAGACCGCATGCGATCTCTCTATTTAAAATAAAATTGTAATGGACTAAATAATAATACTTGACCCAAATTTAATTTATAGACGAAAAATAAAGCCATATTTATTTGTCTCATGATGTATCAACTCTCGAAAAACTCATCTCTTGATGAGTTGCTTGGCTTTGAGTTGCAACGTTATGGGATCCATGCATAAATACGAGATGAGGCGCATGTAGCAGAATCCAAGCCGTTGTCGCGGTCTTCGCGGAGTCGTTTTTAAGTCAAAGAGGATGATGATTGAAGAACTGATGTGGCACATGTGGAGAATTCCATGTCGCGACAGAGATTCTCACCAAGATGTGTATGAAAAATTGATGTGGCATCTTCATAGGCAGAATCTTGGAGTTTGGAGAGGCCATGGAAAATAATAACCTCAGGATAATGGCGAGGGAAGATGTGACTAAAATGTCTAGCATCCATGTTCTTATATAGGGAGGTCAACTATTCCTAATCCCAATAAAAATCCTAATAGAATTAGGGTTGAACTACCACTTCCTCATTTCAACATATTGTTTCCATTTTTGGGAGGGCATGTGTGCAAATTTCATATCCCTTCACTTAAATGAAACCCCACCCGTATGTATCCCAATCCTATAGTCTTATGGTAAAGTAATTTTAGTGGGAGAAGTTTCTTGCAATATTCCCAAATCTGTTCCATATCCCTTTATTTAGGGATTGGATTCTCGGTGGAGGTGTCTCTTCAAGAAAAGCTAGGGTTCTCATCCTCCCCAACCATCGAAGGCAGCGGCGGAGGTTTGAACGGCGGCCAACTTGGCTTCGGTGCCGGCGACGGATGTTTGCAAGGATGCTCTCTCATCTGGTGGGGCGGGGCTGGACCTTGTGTCGGTGCTGTTTTTTTGCAGGATTGATGTGGTGACGACGCGCGGGTGGATTTGGGACTGATCAACACCAAATTTGACCGTTTCAGCAGGTGTAGCGGTGATGAGATGGCGAAGAGAGTCTGCAGGGGAGGTGGTGGGGCTGATTTAGGTGTTGTGGCAGCGGAGAGGTGTTGCAGGGAGGTGGTGAGACTTATTTGGTGGCTGAGGGGGGTTGCGGCGAGGTTGGAGGGATCGCCAAAGGTGCAGGGGAGGCATCGGGGAACTGATGGAGGCCTGGAGGTGTTGTTGGAGTCGGTTCTTTCGAAGGTGGTAGATATGAAGCGGTCTGAACAACAAGCAGGAAGTCGTTGACATTTATTTTTTCTTGTTTCTCTTCCTCAGAAACCTAGACAGTAGCTTCGAGAAGCGAGTTATCGATTCGGCGACGCTCAGAGTTTGAAAATCATCAACCAAATCCCGTAGATTCGATTGAAATTCGAGTAATATGGACATTAACTCTTTGTTGTAGGTTTCTTTGGCCCGTTGTTTGCATTCCGTTGAACAAAATTCGTGGATTGTACGTCAGCGCGAACCCCTTTATAGATGGTCAGATCGTGAGAACGATATGAATGTCATGCTCTGATACATAATTATGCAAATCAAAAAATTCCTACGGTGAAAGAATATTTTTCGGAGGAAAATATTTGGTGGAAGAAAACGAAGGGGAAAGGAGAGAAGGCTTGCCGGATGCGAGGGATTTGAGGAAAAAAGAAGCACGGAGATCGCGTAGAGGAAGAAGATAAAAGAGGAGAGATATGAGATAAATCTCAATTTTGACTGACTCTTGAATTGAATGAATAAAATATTGGACAACCATCCCTTTTATATAGGAGGGGTGGGATTACAAAAATAGAAAAAAGATAAAATCTAATAAAATAAAACCCTAATTTGAACTTTAAATGTCTTTAACCGATTAACCGCTAAATATAACTCTAATTTGATTTGATATCACACGTGATCTTTTTATTAAAAATTAAATTGCAACTATCTTGCATCTTGGATGCAAGCTATCTGGCATCCTTTCAGAAGTGAGGATACATTCCACATCTACTAATCTTGCGTTTGAGGATACTACACAATATAGAAGCCTAGTTGGTAAACTTCTCCATCTCACTGTTACTAGGCCATATATATCATATGTTGTGAGCAGAGCCAATCGACACATGGAGGGGCCCACTTTACAATCATTAGAATGACGTTCTTCTGATCCTTCGATAGTTGAAGTAATCTCTAGGACGTGGACTCTTCTAGAGGGTCAAGTTGTTGACTATGCCAGTTCACTTGAGGACCGTCGATCCACTACAAGCTACGCCATGCTTGTTGGGGGCAATCTATTTACTTGGCGAAGCGAGAAGTAGACAATGATCTTTAGATCGAGTGCAGAAGCAGAATACATGGCAATAGCCTAAGCCACCTGTGAGATCACATGGTTTGTCTCCTTTCTATAAGAACTTGAACTTTCAGTTGCTACTCTCGTACCTTTATACTTTGACAACAAGTCTGCTACATACATCACCACCAATCATGTTTTCCATGAGCAGTCCAAACACATTGAGGTTGACTATCACTTCATTCGTGATGTAGTACTAGGAGGAAAGATCAATACTCCACACATCTCCATTGAACTTCAGCTTGCGGATATCTTCACGAAGTCATTACCGAAGAAGGGTCTCTTGTATTTGGTTTTCAAATTGAGCATGATCGATAGATATACTCCAACTTGAGGGGGGTGTTAGAGTTGTATTTTTCTATTTTATTTGAGTACTGTAACCTTTCTAGATCATATAGGTATTTCCCCATTTTCACTTTCTAGGGTCTATATAAGAGACCCTAAACTCATAGAATAAACACAACGATTCATTCTCTTCTCCAAAATATGTATGAATGCCCTCATACTGCAGCTTTTGCAACTCATCTACGAGAGGTCACCTCCTAGTAGACATCGATTGCATTTACAAGTGATGTTCAACATGTATCAATGTTATTATTTTTTGAGTAAAAGAAGGGGGGCAATCCGGAGGTGTCAGCTCCATAATAGATATTATAATATTAAAAAGGTGCAGCTACAAAAATCATGTCTCGAGATGCAATCTGGCAAGATGAACCGCATTGTCTACATAAAATCTGTCCCTACAGATGTTGAGACCATTACGGGACAGCAAGATTTCCCACGCAGATCGCTATCAACATCGTTTAACCGTAACCTCATTTGATTAACTCCTCCTTGTCCTCCTCCCACTCCCTTCATCACCACCACTTTTAACACAATCATGGCCTTCTTCTTCTTGCACTACTACTAGCACCATCAACACTAATGCAAGAACCCATCTTCACAATCCCCTTGTTCCACTCCAGCTCCTCCACTGGCTGGTCATGTTTATCCCCCTACCTTGTCCACCATCGTTTGACCTCCCCCACATGATCATGCTCTCTACTCTCCGACACCCTTTCCGTCCCTTTCTCTCCTTGACGACCACCTCTGTCACTCATCCTCTCTCCTTCACCCTCCACCACCTTCTTTTCTTGCGTTGCCACCACGATTCATTCTCGAGTCCTTCCTTCCTCATATGAGACCTTCATTGTACCCGCTTCTCCCTCTTCACCAATTGCTCCCTCCCTGCCCCCTCCAAGTGACCCATGATATTAAAATAATACACGTAATTATTTGATCGACACAGGGTGGTTGGTGGAGCTCAGAGTACGAGAGGTCGGCAAAGGGACAGTGGTGGTGCTGATTGAGGATTTGGTAGGATGGGTGAAAAAGAACAAAGAAGGAGATTGTTACTTCCTGATATTTACAATTGCTAACAAGTTCTTTAAACCCGTATTCATATATTAGGTGGCCTAGCATTTATATACAGTGGAATCATTAGCAAATGTATAACCCAACCGTTCTGCTGGCTTGTCTCATTACCTTATGCGGTATGCCATCAGATGCTATATCACTAGTAGTGTAAGATTATATATATTATGGGTTGGGTGGGTTTCAACCATGGGATACAAAATATGTTCGTTTGGATTGTTTGGACAGGTTGCGTGGAGGCTTTTAAGCCCGCCAACCAACTCAATACCTTGACAAATATTATTCGAGTCCCATCTAACCTGCCTTTATTATCCTATTGATTTGATGAATTTCTAATTATTTGAGTCTGTTAAATGAATTTATCAAAAATAATTCCCAGCACTAATAATAAAACTAATGTTGAAGGACAGAGAAATTTTATTAGACATTGTTTTACTAACCGGATCTATTTTAATTGGGAGTGAAGCTATCTTTAATTTGTTTAGTTTAGATCTTTAAAATACTCTGAATTTACTGAACAAAGAACTCCGATTCAATAATTTAATCTATCAAATTGATAAGACATTATACACATTTTACCTTGATTACCTAATTTACTATCCTTGATGTAGTAGTACTACAAGTACATGCATTTTATGCTTACGAGTGTGCTACATTCTGTTTACTAATGGGTTTTGGTCTGTCCATTAACATTTCACCTCTTTTTCATTCTTAACAGGTGGTCAGACTAGCATCAGGTGAGAATTTCTTGCCCACTCACTTTTCATGCAGTGAGCTATTATGTCACACAATGAGCTTTTATATCCTTGCAACATTTTTGATTTTGCTTTATGGGTCTCAGATTCTTTATTCTGTCCTAAATCTTTGGTATGTTCATGTTCTTATTTAAAGATCTCTTTAAAAACATCCGATTGGAAGTACTTCAAAAATATAGTTTATTGAAGTATTTAAAAATTGAAGAATGTTCTGATTGATGACAAATGAGTTGAATTGATTTATTTAACAAGATGCGAATTTCCAAATAATGCAAAAAAATGAGAATAACTTGCTACTGTTGCCATATGAACTTTCTGTATATTATTGATTTTCAAATTATGATTGGGTAAATACCACCAAAATTAATATCCGGTTTCTTCCCACTCTAATGGGGTCTATAATTGTTTTGGAAAATAACTAGGATAATATTTGAAGAGATTTAACTTTGTTTCCATTAATTTTATTATAGATTTCTTAGGATTTTGAATTCACTTTAGAGTACGTATAGATTGCAGATAGGGGTTTTGTGCAAGTTTTGCGGATAGAACACAATCCTATTCTGTTGTCATTGCCACAAACACTTGTGAAATTAAAATCTATAATAGAACAACGACAACCGCTCCTTCTCCCTCATTAAGTGGAATCGGCTTACATTGGCCAAATAAAACAAATTCATATTCTTCTTAAGAATCTCCTCCCGATACTTCTTTGACCTTTCCCCAACCCCTACTACACGGCTCTTCTTCTAATTATCACATTTGAATTGAAGCACGGGATGGCCTTTCCACATGTCAAGACCACTTTAACCGAGTTTCTCTTATTTTATCATTAATTGGCGCTTTCTAACTTTTGTCTGATAACCTCATTATGACACAGATCTTTCATGTGGTCGCACATCAACCGAAACATTTTCATCTCAGTTATAAATAATTATGTGTTAACCAGACAACACTTGTTACATAAAGCATCATAGGTCTCACTACAGCTTTACAGTATTTTTCTTTAAACTTCAAATGTATCTTCTTATCATAAAGAACATTTGAAGCTCCCCTCCATTTCATTCATCTTGCATTAGTTCTATTGGTAACATCTCCACCAATTCCTCCATCACTTTGAAAGGTCCAACCTAAGTATTTGAAAGCAGCATTCTTCAGAATATATGTCTGATCTCTAATCCTCTTTCAGAATATCCTGTCACATCACATATCTAACTTCCTTGTCTTTAAACCAAGGTAAAACTCGGCGCTGCACCCAGAGTTGATATTTAATATCGAAATGACCATTTAGCTCAGTTGGAGCCCTCACACAAGCTGTTGGTTGGTTACACGTATCTCTTAACAAATGAATGTACCAAATGGTATTCTCTCCTTTCTCTAGAATCCTACGCATGATTACCTTAGGCATTTCAAAAATTCTTTATGGACTTATAAATATATATTCAAGTAATTATGACAAGTTCCCGTTGTTTACGTGGATGAGGATGTTCTTAATTGCAAATGCCTTTGTATTTTGAAATTCTTTATTTTTTTTTGAATTCAAATTCCTTTTTATTTTTCTATAAGGTAAAGTAATGAAAGAGTAAACAAAAAATAATATTTTGTTATTATTTTAACTAAACATGCTTAGAAACATGCTAAACTTGAAGAAGAAATCATAGGATCAAAAGAACCTAGAAAAAATTGAATAGAAGAGAAGCAAGAGGAATTGGGATACGATAGAGACAAACTATAGGTCTGGGGATTGCATTCATGACTTAAGTGTAAATCATAAATTAAACTATAGGGTAATTTAAAAATTGTCCCAACTATACGCCGATTCTCAATTAGGAGCCTCAATTTTCAAATGTAACAAAGAGACACGAACTTTCAACTTCATGGAGCTCATCGGCGATGGCTCGTGGAGGGTGCCGAAGGAGAGGATGCGGTTCCTGGTCGAGAATCCATCATCGAGTTGGTGCTATCAATGCTGTGCAACGAGCCTTCTTTCCATGACGTGTAACTCCAGGGTTCCGCTGTGCTTCCATTGCGGACATTCGAGACATCATTGGGTGGAGTGCCCAGTAGGGGGCAAGTGGAAGACCTCGTGCGGTAGCCGCGGAGCGTGTGGAGCGAGCTGTGTGACGCGGGGCAACTGTAGAAAGGGAGCAGACGTCGTCGATGGAGGCTCTGCCGGAGGAGCCATGGCTCTGCCTGATGCGGAAGCTGACGAGGGATGTAGAAAAGGAGGATCCTCTGGAAGGTCTGGTCGTAAGGGAGGGGGATGCGTTGATCTTGAGGAATCTGAGGGAGAGGCTGCTGGATTCAAAGAAGCAGGGAGTCAAAGTTGACTCCATCTGGTTGAGGGGAGAAGCGCTCTCCATCAGGGGTTTCGGGTCGGGTGGAGCGAAGGAGGCTTTAGCTGGGTTTCTGGAACTTAGTTGCTACCAGCCTTGAGGGGAGTGGTCAAGTGGTGTCGACTGAGGTTTTTGGACGAAGGAGCGGGGGGCGATGATTTGGCTTGGAAGTTTTCGATGGGAGGTGTCCCTTACGTTGCAGAAAGGTGGAGATCCTTTGGGAAGCTGATGAGGGATGTAGAAAAGGAGGATCCCCTGGAAGGTCTGGTCGTAAGGGAGGGGGACACGTTGATCTTGAGGAATCTGAGGGAGAGGCTGCTGGATTCAAAGAAGCAGGGAGTCAAAGTTGACTCCATCTGGTTGAGGGGAGAAGCGCTCTCCATCAGGGGTTTCGGGTCGGGTGGAGCGAAGGAGGCTTTAGCTGGATTTCTGGAACTTAGTTGCTACCAGCCTTGAGGGGAATGGTTAAGTGGCGTCGACTGAGGTTTTTGGATGAAGGAGCGGGGGGCGATGATTCGACTTGGAAGCTTTCGGTGGGAGGTGTCCCTTACGTTGCAGAAAGGTGGAGATCCTTTGGGAGGCTCTCGAAGGCATTGGCGATGTAGTGGAGGTCTGCAACACCATCATGTAATTGGGAGAGGGATCGGGCACGATCCTCCTGATGAAGGGGAAGCAACCGAGCAGTCCTTGTAGGGCCACTTCGTGGATCGGTTGTAGACCATTTCCCCTCTGCTTGGTTGTGGTTCGTGGTGTCGATGAGAAGGTCCAGACAACCACCGATCTCGGCAGTGGTCATGCATCGTACGTGGCAACTGAAGGGCTAAAGGTGGACCATTGCGCAGAAGAGGAATGTTAAGGGACTGCATCGGGAAACCCCGTTGGATTTTTCAGAATGTTGGAGGAGGTGGGACTAGATGGTGGGGCCTCGACATCGTGTTGATGGGGCTCCACGGCTCGATTACTCTCACTTTCAAAACCCGAGTCTCGTGCTTTGCATTCTTGGGTAGCACCCACATGCAAGTATCGGGTCGCACCCGCATGGAGGTGGGCCTAGATCTGGATTTGAGGGGGTTTGCATCTTACCCGATTGGGAATTTACCGATCTCGGATCTGAACCATCAGTTGTCGGATCCCCCGAACCCAGATGTGGTGGTTCGTTTCGCGAGTTCAGTGATACCCAAGACGGAATCTTTGGTCAAAAGCCCGTGCTCAAGGTTTTTGTTTCTTTCCGAAGGCGGTAATGGTGCTCGAAAGCCTTCGTTGGAGGCCTCCCTTGGCCTTCAATAGTTGGTGCCAGGGGAGGCGGCATCGGGGTTGGATCTGTCTCAGTCGGGAGCGAGGAGTGGGAGGATTGAGGTCACCTTCTTAGAGCATCGTTTGGAGGGTGCAGGAGCATCCACAATGGATTTTGGCAGAGGTTTTTTGGTGGTTGCGGAGAATTGTGGTGCTGAGATGGGGGAGGGGCGGTTGATGCCGACTCGAAGGGCGTGAAGCAAGGGGACATGAGCGGCGAGCGACGATCTTGATGTCGAGGGGCACACCTAATTCTATCGTTGGGAGGTTGATTCGGATGAAGATAAGTATCTTATACTTACAAGAGAGTAAATAGTGCGGGGAGGAGCTAAAGAAATCAAAAGAACTCATTTCAAGTTGTGGCATTCAAGAACAAAGAAAGCTCAGAATGGGATTTCCATTATTCTGTATAAAGACTAATGGGAGACTGTCATAGAAGTAAAGAGGTTTGAAAATCGAATTATGATGATTAAAGTAATCTTGCAAGTAAAGATTCACCTACCATTTGTGCATATGCACACCCAAGTAAGCTAGACGAAAGAGAAAAAAATGAAATTTTGGGAGGAGTTTGGTTAAAATTTTCCAAAGAATTGAGATATATAATCTGATTAAATAGAGATTCTTAAAAAAAACAAACCTTTGAGGAGAATGTGCAACAAAATGCTGACTAGAATGTTGCTGCAAAAAACGAAATATGAAATTCAATTGTTTATTTGATAAGTTGGAAAAGATTTCTTATGCGTATCCAAAGGAGGTGCGCCAACATAGAAGAAGCTTGGTGGAGGTTGAAGTACAAGAGAAACTTAAAACGAAAATAATAAGGTTTAGGTTTTCTCTCTGAATAGAACAAACAAAAACTCGGCAGAGTACAAAAAAACAGAGAAAGAAGTGAAGAAGGCAGTTAGTGGTGAAAAACACAAGTTTATGACAAGAATTATCTTTATAAGCGTTTTAATGAGAAGGGCTGTAAAAATGACCAAGTCTGGGAAAGCATTGGGATCTAATGAATATATATGGAAGATATTGGGTATTATTTTAAGAAGCGAGAAAATACCAAATGAAAGGAGAAAAGTTATTGTGATATATATGAGAATAAAGGTGATACATAAACTTGTGCGAACTAAGGGTTAATGAGTCATAATGAAGTTAAATGAGAAGGTAATTTAAACGTTCTCAGAAAACCAGTTGATGCAGCGTGAAGCGGATAAATAGGTTTAATTTATTTATTTCCATATGTTAATTAAAGTCTCATTTTATTTACAGATAATTGAGTTCTCACAATTTTATTTTATATAAAGAGATCGCATGCGATCTCAAATTAAATAGTTAATTGGTTATTTAAGGTAGTTAGTCGGTTAGAGTCAATTAAGATAAGTTAGAATCAAATATGATTTTAAATTTGAAATTTCTTTCTAATTCTGTAATCACATCCCTTCTATATAAAGGGGTGGTAGTCTATTATTTTTAAAACAGTTGAAGTTGCAATTAAAATTGAGATTTGTCTCTCTTCTCTCCTTCCCTTTTCTCTTCTCCCTCCTTGTACGCGATCTTCGCAATTCTTTTCCAAAATCCCTCATTTTTCGGCGAGTTTTCTCCTCTCAACCCCTCCGTTTTCTTCTCCACCAAAATTTCCACCACCAAAATAATTTTTTGCCGTTGCAATTTTTTCGATTTGCATCAATTGGTATCAGAGCATGTCCTACAGATCGTCCTCGCGATCTGACAATCCGTCCAGGCATTTGTGCCAGCATGCAATGAAAGACTACATTCGTCGGAATGTAAACGACGAGCTGACGAAGCCTACAACAAGGAGATGATGGGCATATTGCTCGACTTTCGATCAAAACTACGGGTTTTGGTTGCCAATCTTGAGACCCTAAACGTCGCCGAAATCACTGCAAAAAAGGTTGTTGATACATCACCCCGTGCCCTCGAAGCTTCCATCCAAGTTTCTATGAAGAAAGCCCAGAAAAGCTCGCCATCGAAGACAAGCTGCTTGCTGTCCAGGTCATTTCAGACCTGCGGTCAGAGGAGAAATGGACCCCGACGGCATCCACAACCCTCCCTTGGGTTCCCGACACCACTCCCGTGCCTTCTGCATATTCCTTCAGCCTCGCACCACTGCACACACCCTTTCCCCACCCCTCGTGCCACCACCCTTCCCCTCCCTACCTGTTATCGCCACCTCCACCTCATCCCTATGCTGCCACCACTCTCGTCCACCCCAACCCCTCCGTAGCACCTCCTTGCCGCCATCGCGCCTTCGGCGACCACGCCAGCCTCGCGCCACCACCTCTTAAGCAGGCACCGACCTCTTGCCTTGCTCCTTCCAATCCCGGACCGTTGTGGCCGTCGTTGGTGGAAGAAAGGGAAATCTCTAGCAACGGACGGTCACCTCTCTCCAATAAGAATCGAGTCCGACAAAAATAGGAATCCAGGGCTAATTTGCTGCATTTACAAGGAGGTCCTTCCTCCTAAAACTTTTTATCTAAAGGCCAAATTTCCACCGCCAACCCCCTCCCCCCGTTTTCTTCTTCACCAGAATTCCCACCGCCAAAATAATTTTTTGTCGTTGCGAATTTTTTCATCTGTATCAATTGGTATTAGAGCATGGCCTACAGTTCGTCCTCAAGATCTGACGATCCGTCCAGACGTTCGCGTTGGCATGCGATGAAAGAGTAATATTCACCGGAACGTAAACGACGAGCCGACGAAGCCTACAATAAGGAGATGATGGGCATATTGCTCGACTTCCAATCAAAACTATGGGTTTTGGTTGCTAATTTTGAGACCCTAAGCGCCGTCGAAATCGCTTCCTAGAAAGCCATCGAATTAAAGTCTTCCACCACTGAAATCGTTGTCCAGATTTTCAATGAAGAAAAATAAGAGCGTCAATGATGAAATACTTGCTATCCAACACATCCCTGATCAGATTCCGCTACCGGAATCAACTCCATCATCCCCTCCGACCGCCCTCGCACCTCTGGAACCATCTCAGGTACCCCCCATTTCAACCCCGACCCCCCGATATACCCTGCAACGTTCTCAACAACCCCTGAAACACAAACATAGACCCTCCACGCCTCCCTTGACCCCCCCTATCGATTCCCTGTGCCAACATCCAAGTCCCCCAAACCCTTTGCCGACCACCCTCCCACCAACCCCGCCCATCCTGCGGATTCCTTCAGCTTCGCACCACTGAACACACCCTTTCCCACCCCTCATGCCACCACCCTTCCCCTCCCTACCCGCTGCCACCACCTTCATCTCATCCCTATGCTGCCACCACTCCTGCCCGCCCAGCCCCCTCGCAGCACCTCCTTGCCGCTATCGCGCCTTCGATGACCACACCGGCCTCACGCCACCACCTCTTAAGCAAACACCAACCTCTTGCCTTGCTGCTCCTTCCAATCCTGGATCATCGCCGCCGCCATTGGTGGAAGAAAGGGAAACCCTAGCAACGGATGGGCACCTCTCTCCAATAAGACTTGAGTCCCACAAAAATAGGGATCCAGGGCTAATTTGCTACATTTACAAGGAGGTCTTTCCTCCTAAAATTTTTTATCTAAAGGCCAAATTTCCATCGCCAACCCCCCCTCCCCTCCCTCGTTTTCTTCTCCACCAAAATTCCCACCGCCAAAATAATTTTTGCCGTTGCGAATTTTTTCATCTATATCAATTGGTATTAGTGCATGGCCTACATATTGTCCTCAAGATCTGACGATCCGTCCAAACGTTCGCGTCGGCATGCGATGAAAGAGTATCATTCATCGAAACGTAAACGACGAGCCGACGAAGCCTACAATAAGAATATGATGGGCATATTGCTCGACTTCCAATAAAAAATACGGGTTTTGGTTGCTAATTTTGAGACCCTAAGCGCCTCCGAAATCGCTTCCTAGAAAGCCGCCGAATCAAAATCTTCCACCACTGAAACCGTTGTCCAGATTTTCGATGAAGAAAAACAAGAAAAAAGAGAGCGTCAATGACGAAATGCTTGCTATCCAACACATCCTAGATCAGATTCCGCTACGGGAATCAACTCCGTCATCCCCTTCGACCGCCCTTGCACCTCTGGAACCATCCCAGGTACCCCCCCCCCCACTTCAACCTCAACCCCCCGATAGACCTTGCAACGTTCTCAACAGCCCCTGCAACACTAACACAGACCCTCCACGCCTCCCTCGACCTCCCCTACCGCTTCCCTGTGCCACCATCCGAGTCCCCCAAACCCTTTGCTGACCACCCTCCCACCACCCCCACCCCTCCTGTGGATTCCTTCAACTCCGCACCACTGCACACGCCCTTTCCCACCCCTCATGCCACCACCCTTCCCCTCCCTACCCGATGCCACCACCTTCATCTCATCCCTATGCTGCTACCACTCCCGCCCGCTCCAGCCCCCTCGCAACACCTCCTTGCCGCCATCGCGCCTTTGACGATCACACCAGCCTCACACCACCACCTCTTAAGCAGGCACCAACCTCTTGCCTTGCTGCTCCTTCCAATCCCCGATTGTCGCCGCTGCCATTGGTGGAAGAAAGGGAAACCCTAGCAACAGATGGGCACCTCTCTCCAATAAGAGACTTGAGTCCCACAGAAATAGGGATTCAGGGCTAATTTGTTGCATTTACAAGGAGGTCCTTCCTCCTAAAACTTTTTTCTAGAGGCCAAATTGAAGAACTTATCTTATGACTTTTATTTAAGTGAAGGGGTATGAAAATTGCATGGACGCCCTTGAGTTGAAAAAATCTATAAACGTAATGCTGAATTAAGGAAGAAAGGTTACACGATTGGAGCAAATTATTCATTGAATTCGAAAGAATTCTCCGGCACTACACCTGAAGATCATGCAATTCGTCGGGAGACGATTTTTTTCAAGCGGAGGAGAGTTAATGCAACACGCTATTTTCGTCTGTTAATTAAAGTCTCATTTTATTTACAAATAATCGAGTTGTCACAATTTTATTTTAAATAAAGAGATCACATGTGATATCAAATTAAATAGTTAATTGGTTATTTAAGGTAGCTAGTCGGTTAGAGTCAAATTTAAATTTTAAATTTCTTTAATCCATCCCTCTTATATAAATGGGTGATAACCTATTATTTTTAAACAGTTCAAATGACAATCAATTGAGAATTATCTCATTATCTCTCTTTCTTTCTCCTTCTCCCTCGCGTTCTTCGCACGATTCTTCCTCAAATCATGTGCAACTGACACACCTTTTCTTCTCCCTCCCTCCAATTTCTTCCACCATATTTTTTTCCACCGTCAAATTTTAATTTTCCACTGTTGCGAAATCTCATCTGCATCACCAGTGTAGTTCATTTCTAGTTGATCTAGAGGTTATACATCTTCTTGGGAGCTTAATGGAAGTTTTCAAAATAAAAAAGGAACCTTCATATAGAATTTATTGATTTGAAAATTCATTAGGTCCCTATCAATTGGAAAATTTATTGGATCCATTTCTTGCACCAAGTACTTCCAAGATCAGCTCCCCAGTCAAATTGGAAAATTCATTGGATCCCTGATTTTGACCAACAATCCCCCGCCAACCCTGGTCGATCCTCCGTGAGAAGGGTAACATTTAAATCGACTTGACATGTCGTTCTTCCCTCCATAAATTTATCATGAGGGGCCTGTCTACTGAGAAAACATAGTGCCCCTCGATCCCTTAAATCAGATCCGAGAGATTGCTGCTCCAGCCAATGAGCTGGCCTCAGAGCTTCATCAGCGTAGAGCGTAACGCTGAAATCACCCCCCACAATCTATGTTCTAATCAACCGCATCTCGCCCCACAAGCCCGCATTAGAGTCGGCTCTCGCAATCCCATATATAGACGAAATTAAGCATCGCAACCGATCGCCCTTGTTTATCAACAACACTAATGCTGAATGCGTCATGATTGCCTCCTCGAGGAGCTCAAATAGCTCTTCATTCCATGCCACCACCATACCACCAGATGATCCGTTTGCTAGCACTGTTCGGAACTCGCTCAGGTGAGCACCCGAGACCGAGTCATATCTCGCCGACTCCCAAGAGCTGATCTTTATTTCCTGAAAACAAACAATATCCATCAGGGATCTAACCACGCTTCTCTTTTCCGATTGTCCCGGGCAACGCACGTTCGACATAAGTAACCTCATTTTGTAACCAAAGGGGATGACCCCTCCATTTGTACTCCCACCACCTGCATCACAACCCATTCGAAACCCCTCTTTTCTTCAACATCCTGACCAGAAAATCTTCGATTTTAGATCTACTGCCCGCAACATCCGTGTCAAGAACTATGTTCCCTTCCGTCGGTGAAAACCCCCCTTCTCGAATCCTCACCGCATCAACCCCTTCTACTCCCTTCTCCACCTCTCCTTCCTCCAGGGCAATATTTCTCGCCACAGAGGACCCACCTGCCTCCGCCACTCGCTCGCAACCCAACCCATCCACATCCCGATCAAACAGATCGAGCCTTCGACGCTTCCTGGAGAAAACACGAGTGGCGCGGTAACTTGCAGTCGCAATGAAATGCATCATGCTTGTATTCGCAATGCAATGCACCGTTTGGTAGGGACGGCTCTAGAAATTCTAATAAGCATTGATCCATGTTAAAAGGATTTGAACAACGCTGCTTGGTGGTTAACTAACAATACAAAGGGACCATCAACACTGTACTGCATCGGAGTTTCCTTATTGGAGATTCGAATTTCAAACAAAAACTCAAGCTATCGATTCAAAAAGAAAAACAGAAAGAAAACTCAAGCTTTATGATGTACATGTATATGCCTGTATATTTTTAGAAACATTATAGCAATGAGCATAATTGTTTTCCTGGATAGTCTTTTTTTTTAGGTTTTGATTTGAAACTATTCATGGTTTCTTCTTCAGACCTTACTGGCGATGCTATTTTCCAAACACTCAAGCTATTATATATGTTGTTGATTCAAGTGATACAGACAGATTGGTAACAGCCAAGGACGAATTTCATGCCATCTTGGAGGTAATTTTGCCGCTTATTAATATAACTAAGCACGTGGAAGACCAGGGTCCAAGTTCTACAATGATCCCTTCTTAAAATAAAAGAGAAAACGTATTTCTTACTAGTAGCATCACTGATTAGAGGTAAATAAAAGAGTTTGTATCACTTACGCCCTTCTTAACTTCTGCAATATCAATTATGCCCCTCCCTTTTTTGGAATACCATTTATGCTCCTATATTCTTACAAAATTCACAATTCTTCCCTTTTGTAATATCAGTTATGCTTCTACTTTACGCTAATGGAAGGACAGAATATGAATTTTGTAAGAAGGTAGGGGCACAAATGATATTCCAAAAAAGGGAGGAGCATAACTGATATTACGGTACGGAAGGGCACAAATGATAAAAACCCTAAATAAAAGTGATTATGCCATTTATGTTGCAGAAGTCCTGATTTTTTGTTGGCTAGGTGGTTTAGTTATGAAATTGCCACGTCATTGAGGTAGTTAATTGGAACAGTTCAGTTGGTATTTTTAATCTGCTTTCTGATTTTATAAAAGTCCCTGTCACCCACTTCTTTTATTACTTTCATTCAAGTAATGCTCGAGCTTTAATCCTCGCATGAAAATTTTAATGCCACCTACTTTTATTGAAGTGGTGAACAGGAACACTTTTATTTATGTTTTACGAATTTTTTGTTGGCCCATGTCTTTTTTCTAATTACAGTTTAGCAACAATTGAACAGCAAGAATCTCTTGAAATGTGAGAACATTAACTATCATTTTTATATGCCGCCAAGGATTTGGGGACGCCAAGCTAACAATGAGTGAATGAGAATTACATGGTTGTATGCAGCTTATGGGATCTTTTCTCTGTCAATTAGTCCAGTTCCTTTGCTGTTCTACTGCCACTTAAATGCAAAAAGCTGCTGCTTTTTTACAAACTTGACACTACTGTTTACTAGGCTTACTCTGGTAATAATAGTTTACTTTGAAAATATTTCCAGGAGGACGAGTTAAAAGGTGCTGTTGTTCTCGTGTATGCCAATAAACAGGTCAAATCAATTTGTTCTTTAAGCATATGTTATTTTTTATTTTTTAAAAATGAAGATTATGTCATGAACCATAGAAGTGAAAGGTGTTGACTTCTTACAAAATGTCATTGTTTAACCTTTTCTTTTAGGTGTATGACCATAGATAGATAATATATCCCTTCTAACATGCCATTGTTACTACGAAGTTAAAAAAGGCCAAAGTAGGTAGTTATCAAGTAACTTTTTCCTCTTCATATTTTGTTACTTTCGCAGTGCACAAAATCACCATTGCCACCTTTTTACTTCTCTCCTCTTTCCTCTTACCAAAACCTCCACGCTAGTTCCATCCGCTTGCACTCTTTGTCATGGCCTCAAATTTCAACGAAATTTGGTCGAATTTCTGTCAAATGTCGATATCCTATCGAAATCGAAATTCGACCGAAATGGCCGAAATGACCGAAATATGAGGGCCCTAGTACAAGAAATGACCGAAATGACCGGAATTTCGATCGAATTTCGACCGAAATTCCATCGAAAATCCGTTTCGGTTGTCACCGAAAGGGTGACTGAAATCGATATTTAAGGCCTTGCTCTTTGTACCCTTCTGCAATCTCAAGCCTACCACAACCGCCCTACCTTTTTCTTTGAAATGGGAAGTATGGTTGCGTCGATATTAAACAGCCCATCTTTTATTCAGAAAAAAGAACACATACCACAGCCAAGCTTTACCCACTGTCCACTTCAAGAGGGAAAAATGTACAACCGGTAGAGAAAACCCTCACAAACCTAAAACCCAAAAACACTCGGTAAAGCATGTCCTTAGTGTTTCATAGATTAGTAGGAATGCAAACGGATACTGATATATCTGTATCCGATCCACCATTGTTTCTGTTTTATACGTATTTTAACATATGCATCAATATATGTTTTAAAGAGGATAAGGATATGGATATTGTAAAGATATTTCTATTCTCTATGTACCTCTTCTTTATTTTATTTCTTTGTTTACATTTTATGTAATTTACCTATATGCCTCTCTTCTATATAAGAGAGCCTAGGGTTATTTGGAATAAACAACTTGCTTATTTTTCCCAACATGGTATAAGAGCGGCGGTCCTAGGCCGGAGCTCTAGTATCGAAAAAAACCCTAACCCCTTCTCCTCCAAGCATCAATGGCGGTGGCGGTACAACCCCTCCTTTTCCCGGCGACACAACCCCCTCCTCCCAGTGGCGCAAGCCTCTCTTCCCGATCGCACGTGGGCTTCGCCATCTTAATCCTCTACTCCTTTCGTGCGTAGAGGTTCGACTATGGTGATGGGTTTAAGTGCATAAGTTTACATATGCATTCAAATCCACATATACTTGTGTAGACACTCATCCTTTAGTCTACAAAATCCTAGTGATCTTCGTCCGACGACATGTCAGAAAACATGGTCAATGTATCCGCCACAGGCGCCTTCAGAGGCCCAACGTCAATTGTTAAGATGGACGGGACGAACTATGAGCTATGGGCTATGCAGTTCATGATCCTTATGAAGTCTAATGGTAAGAAGCATATTCTTACCGTGAAGGAGACGATGGAGAAAACTCGAGCTAATGCCTCGTGGGATCCGGATGATGCATACACCATGGTCTGGCTTTCAAGAACATTGATGATAGAGATCGCCAATGATGTGTTATATCAACCCACGCTAAGGCGATGTGGCACATCCTCGCAGCAACCTATTCTCGGGCGATGAATGAGACAAAGATCCTCCAACTTCAGCACGATATATTTACTGTCAAGCAGAATGGACGGTCCTTGCATTTGTCGTATTATCCTTACAGGGGATGTTTGAGAAGCTCCACAGCTTCATGCCCCTCATGGCTATTCCAGAGCAGCAGAAGATATAGGAATGCTACCATGGTTGGTGTATTCTTGGATGCCTTCAATCCTGAATATGATGCTGCCCGCTCTCAGATTCTAGCAAATGCTACTATTCCTCTCATGGAGGAAGCTTTCTGCAGGCTCAACAAGATTATCGTTCCATCCACTGTTATTAGACAGACATCTTCGACAATGGCAGCTTCTCGAGGCAGAGGAGGCCCTTCTTCTTTTCGTGGATGCGGACCTCATGGTAGAGGTTGTATTCATCAACCCTGCACGTACTGTCACCGGCCATGTCATACAGAGGACACATGCTACTTCAAGCATGGTTTTCCGACATCAACCCGTGTAGCGGAGCAGGTTGAGTCTCCAGTCGTTCCTACTTCGGATCAGAGGTTTGATGACCTCGTAGCCAGATTGCGGGATATCATACCCCCTGCTTTTTCTTCATCTTCAGGAGGTCCCTCCGATGTAGCAGCCTCCGCATCTGCCAGTTCTTTTGCTACGACTAGTACCTCAGGTAATACTTGTGCTTTTACATCCTGACATAGATCTGAGATTACTGAGTGGATTATGGACTCTGGAGCGACGCATCATTTATGTGAGGATATTGATCAAAATACAACATATAGAAAGGTGCCACCAGGGAGAACTGTTGTAATAGCTGATGGAACTCAGTCCCCGATCATTGGACATGGAGAGATTAGGTTGACGCCTTCGGTTCGTTTGCAGAATGTGTTGCATGCTCCTGATTTCTTTATGAATTTGTTATCTATTAGTCATATTACGAAGGATTTGTATTGTCGAGCTATCTTTGACCTATCGTCTCTTGTTTTTCAGGATATCCTTACGGGCAGAGTGATTGGCTGTGGCCGTGAGCAGGGTGGTCTTCATCGCCTGGTCTGAACTCCCTTTGCTGGCGTATCCTCTCATCCAACAAGACCAGTCTATCCCTTCTCCCGGCACCTACGCTTTGGCCACCTCCCTCTCCAGAAGATGTGTCATATTTTACCGCAGATCTCACCGGGTTCTTCCTTTCAGTGTGAGGTGTGTCAGTTGGGAAAGCATCATCGGTCTGCTTTTCCTAGTCATCAGAGTCGGAGCAGACTCTCTTTTTGAGTTGTTTCATGTTGATATTTGGGTTCGAGTTGTGTTTTTTATCACCAGGGACACATGTTTTACCTTGTTGCAGTTGATGGTTTTTTTCGTTTGTCATGTGTATTTTTATTGAAGAATAAATCTGAAGCATGGGATGTGATCAAAACTTTTATCAATGAAGTGTAGAATGTTTTCTCTTCCTCTGTGAAATTTGTTAGAACTGATAATGCTTTGGAATTCTGTACCCGTGCTCTTTTCCACTTCTTTTCATTCCGTGGCATTATTCATCAAACTACCTGTGCGTACACTTCTCAACAAAATGGTATTGCAGAGAGAAAGCATCCCCATATACTTGATGTCACTCGGACTCTCCTCATGTAAAGTCATGCCCCACATTCCTTTTGGGGCAATGCTATTCTTACGACATGTTATTTGGTAAATCACATGCCCTCATCTGTCTTGGGTGAGAAGATTCCTTTTGCTCTTGCTTTCCCAGAGAAGGAATTATTCTCACTTCTCGTGTTTAAATTGGCTCAGTTGCTTTCGTCCAGCAATTGGCTCCAGGTCTTGACACGCTCTCTCCTAGGGTTGTCAAATGTGTGTTTTTTGGGTATTCCAGAACCCAGAAGGGATACCGGTGTTATGATCCTTTACGTAGAAAATATTATATCAGTGCGGATGTTACATTTTTTGAGTCTGTAATGTATTTCTTCCCTACAGGTAACAAGTTGGCTTCATCAGATTTTTGATGATGGGGTTTACATGCCACCTCCTATTACGAGTCCGTCATCTCCTCTACATGTGCCTATCGTACCATCTCCTCCTCCACCTCCTACACAAACGCTTGTGCCCATTGTTCCATCATTACCAAAATTCTATACTCGTCGGCCTGCTTCTGCTCATGGTCATCGCCTGTCATCTAGCACACTCCAGGTTTGTTTGATAACAAGATTTCTAACGATGGACTTGGAGATATATCTATGCAAGGCTCATTGCATGAGACTAGTCCACAGATGGAGGACGTTGTCGATGACCTCGATATATCCATTGTTGTTCAGAAGCAGAAGCGTTCCTGTACTTCATATCCCCTTGCTTCCCAGATCTCTTTTCATTGTCTGATAGGAGAATTTCAGAGATTTGCAGTTGCTTTATCTACCGTGGCCATTCTACGGAATTATCAGGATGCCCTGAAGGATAGTCGTCGGCATTTAGCTATGGAGGAAGAAATGGCTACTTTGCTGTCACATAGTACCTGGAGTTTGGTGCCTGCTCCTCCTGGGACGTCTATTGTCAGTTGCAAATGGATGTTTACTGTTAAGCATCATGCGGATGAGAGCCTTGATTACAAAGCAAGATTGGTGGTACGATGATTTACTCAGATCTATGGCGTGGATATGGACACATTCTCCCCTGTTGCTCGTCATTCTACTCTGTGTCCTTTCAGTTGTCGTGGTACGTGATTGGCCTGTATTTCAGCTAGATGTTAAATATGCATTTTTATATGGGGATCTACATGAGGAGGTTTACGTGCAACAGGTTCCTGGGTTTGCTACTGAGAGGGAGTGTCAATAGGTGTGTAGACTCCATAAGGCAGTATATGACTTTAAGGAAATCCAAGGGCATGGTTTCAGAACTCTCGGATCTGATTGAAAGGCAAGGGTTTAAGAGGTCAAATGCAGACCATTCACTCTTTGTGCAGAGAACATCTAGAGATAATGTTGTTATCATGGTCTATGTTGATGACATACTTGTTACAGGAGATGATGTGCAAGGGATAAAGACGGTGAAAGAATTTGTGGGTCGTCAGTTTGTTACTAAGGATCTTAGCATCCTAAGGTATTTCTTAGGATTAGAATTTGCTAGGAATGCTCAGGGTCTTGTAATGACCCAAATGAAGTATGTCACATACATGCTTGTTGAGACGTGCATGATTGGGTGTCTACCGTCTACTAGTCCTATGGATCCTAGCATGAAGTTATACGATGATGATACATATGTGGTTGACAAAAGGAGATATAGAGAGATGGTGAGAAAACTCCTCTATGTTATTATTACTATACCTGATATCTCTTTTGCAGTGAGTAGGGTGAGTCACTTCATGGAACAACCTCGATAGGTACGTCTGGATGCTATATACATGATATTGAGATATCTAAAATCTTCTCCAGGTGCATGATTATTATTCAGGAACGGAGCAACTCGTTCTGTCTTTGCATGTGTTGATGCAGACTATGCAGGATGTCCTAAGGATAGGAAGTCTACTTCGAGCTTCGCTGTATTTATTGGTAGTTCTCTTGTCTCTTGGAAAAGCAAGAAACAAACGGTTATGACAGGATCTAGTGCAGAATATGAGTATAGGGCTATGGCAGAAGCAAATACAGAAATGATGTGGATTCGACCAGTGCTAGCAGATTTGCATATAAATGTACCCTCTACCTATGGTATTAAAAAACGCGCCTCGAGGCAGTCTAGGCGTACGCCTCGAAGCGAGGCGTGCCTTTTTAGCCTCGAGGCGTGCGCCTCGGCCCTGTCCAGTGAGGCGTGCGCTTCAAGTGGCTGAGGCGTATCCTCGAGGCGTTCCGCTTCGAGGCAATCGAGGCGTTTTTATTTTTTGAATTTTTTTTATGATTTTAATAGTTTACATTGTGGTTTAAGAAGCTTATAAATATATGATCCATATATTTCTTTGTAATTCCAGCAGAATTCTTGTAGTCATTTCTTTTTATCGAATCCCCTTTACTGTCTTATCTTGACCCTCACACCTCTTTGACTCTGCCACCGCCACGGCAACAATCTACACAGATTCCAACCATGATAAGACCACACCGAACACTGCCTCATGCAGACCTGTGAATCTGCGAAAATTCTGACCACCAATGTCAACTGGACATCATGGTTATCTGTGAAAATTCTGACCACCAATGTCGACCGGACACTATGGTATCGGACTTATTATTTGTTCAGAGTTCTTTATATTTTCAAAATCACCAGTATATTTTCATTGTTGATTCTTCATCAGTGGGGTTCATCAGTTGTCTTTTGATGTGGTTTTGACAACCTCATTGTCCATTGGAAGCTAAAAAAAATAAAATAAAAGAATGAGTGGTCTAAAAAAACAGAAGAGAACGAGAACTTGAAACATACCTGAAAAACTAGGGGCCATATAGAGTGATCAAGAGGGAAAATGGATTCAATATCATAGGCAACAGCTATATCTCAGTTGGATCCCTCGTGGCTGACATTTGGATGTCTTTCATAGAGGGGCAGCCTTTCAGGTGTTGGATCTTACCAATGGGAGTTTGTAGAGATATATTTCTATATTTCTGTACTCTTTTATCTAATTTTTTTCCTTTTTGTCTGTATTATGTAATTTGCCCATAGGTCTCTCCTATATAGAGAGCCTAGGACTCAAGGAATAAACAAGTCTCTTATTTTTCCCAACATAGTATTAGAGCGGCGATCCTAGATCGGAGCTCTTATACCTGAAACCCTAGCCCTCACCTCCTACCATCTCGTGCGGAGCCACTGCACTTCCCGTGATCGAAGTTGCGCCCGTCACCTGCAGCCGTAGCCGCCACACCTCCTGCGCCCGGTGCGATTGCACCTGTCCCATGCAGCCAGCACCGCCACACCTCTTATCTATGGCCGGAGCCATCACATTTTTTCTCCCTCGGACGGTGCCGCCACACCTCTCTCTCTTGGTTGGTGCGACCACACTGTTCTTGTTCACAGCAGTGCTAGCGCCTGTATTGGTGCCTGCGCAAGGGTTCCTTTTTATTGATGGGGTCGGTTGTGATTTGAATTTACACATGCAATCAACTTCCCGTATGCCACTTTAGACGATACGTTCTCTAATCTACTACCTTAATCTTCCTCGTCAGACAACATGCCAGAAAGCAAGGTAGACATCCCTACCACATGCACCTTCAAAGGTCCTGCGCCGATAGTGAATGGATGGGTCGAACTACGAGTTGTGGGTCATGCAGTTCATGAGCCTAATGAAGTCGATGGGTAAGAAGCATATTCTTACCGAGGAAGAGCTGACAGAGAAGACATGGTTGTATGCCTCATGGGAGGCTGATGACGCATATGCTCAGGTCTGGTTGTCTGGTACCTTGATACCAAAGATTGCAAATGATGTCATGCATCAGCCCACTACTAAAGTCATATGGGACATTCTTGCTGCCATGTATTCACATGCCAAGAATGAGACAAATTCTACAACTTTAGTATGATATCTTCACTATATGCAGAATGGTCGACCCCTACACGCTCATGATACTGTCTTGTGTAGGATGTTTTAAGCTTCATAGCTTCATGCCTCTTCATGGCTACTCCAGAGCAGTTGAAGACATACTAGAATGCTATGATGGTTGGTGTCTTCTCGGCCTCTCTTGACTTACAGTATGAGGCCGCTTCTTTCTAGATACTGGGATGATGCTACCACTTCCTCTCATGGAGGAGGTCTTCCGTAGATTGAGCCATGTCAATATTTTGTCTCATGCTCTAGTGTCGAATTCCTCTTCCATGACGGTCTCTCGTGGAAGAGGTGGTCTATCTCAATTACGTGGATGGGGATCACGTGGTAGAGGTGGACATGGTCGTGGACCATCTTGTACCTAGTTCTCATCGATCTGGTCATACAGAAGATACATGCTACTCCAAGCATGATTTCTGAGTGTCTGCCCACGTAGCAGAGCATGTTCAGCATTATGCAACTCCATCCACATCATATCAGTGATATGATGAGCTTGTGTCTCGACTGAAAGACATCATGCCCCCGGCTAGTACCCATTCACCTGCTTCAGATAATAGCTTGGACATTGATGCTACTGCAGGAGCTAGTACCTCTGGTAGTGTTCATGCCTTTACTTCTTATCATGGTTTAGATATCTCAGAATGGATCATATATTCTGGTGCAACACATCATTTGTGTGGAGATAGAGATCAACTCATAGCCTACATGCAGGTTTCTCCAGGAAGGATTGCAGTCATAGCAGATGGGACTCATTCCCCAATCACATGACATGGGGAGATCACATTGACGCCCTCTATGTTGTTGCAGAATTGTGCTGCATGCCCTGGATTTCTCAATGAATTTACTGTCTATTAATCAAATTACTAAGAATTTACATTGTTGAGCTATATTTTGACTCATCATATCTTGTGTTTCAGGACATTCTTACGGGCTGGTCGCAGGGTGATTGGTTGTGGTCGTGAGCAAGGCGGCTGTATCGACTGGTCCAAACACATATGTTGGCCTATCCTCACATTCCATTGCACCGGTCTCTCCTTCCTATGGCATCTCTACTTCAGTTATCTTCCCCTTCAGAAACTGCGTCAAGTCCTTCCCAGATTTCACCCGCTCGTCATTCAATTGTGACGCATGTCAGTTAGGCAAGCATCATTGGTCTGCCTTCCCTAGTCGTCAGAGTTGGAGCGTAGCTTCCCTTTTGAGTTTTTCCATGTAGACATTTGGGGTCCAAGTCGTGTTCCCGATCATCAGGGACGTAGATTTTATTTAGTTGTGGATTATTTTAGTCTTATGTCGTGAGTTTTCTTGTTGAAGAATAAATTTGAAGTTGGAAATGCAATTATAAATTTCATTAAAGAAGTGTGGAATATTTTTTCCACCTCTGCCAAAATTGTAAGGGCTGATAATGTGCTAGAATTCTGTACTCGTGTGCTCTCTCAATTCTTCTCATGTCATGGTATTCTTCATCAAACATCATGTGCATATATGTCTCAACAGAACGGTGTTGCTGAAATAAAGCATCGTCACCTTTTTCATGTCACACGTACCTTCTGATCCAGAGTTGTGCACCTCATTCATTCTAGGGTGATGCGGTTCTTACGGCTTGTTATCTTATTAATCGCATGCCCTCGTCAGTGCTAGGGGAGAAGATACCTTTTTCCCTTGTTTTCCTGACGAGGAGTTATTCACTCTTACCCTCGTGTTCTTGGATCTGTTGTGTTTGTCCATCGGGTGAGCCAGTTCATAGAACAACCTCATCAAGTACATATGGATGCTATACAAATGATACTAAGGTATCTTAAATCATCTCCAGGTGCAGGGTTGCTAGGTGGCACCATCATTATCTCGGCATACACAGACACATATTATGCAAGGTGCCCCAAGGACAAGAAGTACACAACAGGATTTGCTATATTTGTTGGAGATTCACTTGTCTTGTGGAAAAGCAAGAAGCAAACTGTAGTTGCTAGATCTAGTATTGAATCTAAGTATAGGGCTATGGCACAAGCATGCACAGATATGATGTGGGTTCGAGCAGTCCTTGCAGGTCTACATATAGATGTTCTTCTTCCCATGTCGCTGAAATGCGACAATCAGGCTACCTTATTCCTTGCTAATAATCCTGCATTCCACGTAAGGACAAAGCACATTTAGGTTGATTGTCATCATATGCGTGGCATGATTAGGACTTTATTTCTACATCCCATGTCAGCTGAGGGGATCATATGGCAGACATTTTTCACCAAGACCTTACTTAGAGGATCATTTCAAAAGCGTTCATTCAACTGAGCATGATAGATATCTATGCTCCATCTTGAGGGGGAATGTAAAGATATATTTCTGTACGTTTTTACCAATTCTTTTTCCTTTTGTATGTATTATGTGATTTGCCTACATGTCTCTTCTCTATATAAGAGAGCCTAGGACTCAAGAACAAACAAATTTCTTATTTTTCCCAACAGGAGTCATGGATGCAAAGGAACGATGCATAGTTTAGGGCTGTACATCCATATGTTGAGAATGTGTTATGTTCTTGTAAAACCTGTCGATCACTAGGGTAGTGGATAGAGATGGTTGATGTGTTTATGTGCGGTATGTAAACTTCCTTTTTTGGTTAATTTTACCGGCTGTACTAATCTCTGGTGATCCCTCACAGAGGGGTTGGGTTTTCTTGGTTCTCAGATGGTGATAGCGTCCACTTTCTTTCCAAACTACAGACGTTTCTTCGTAGGAAAATTTATGGGTTGCGTCCTTTTGTTCAAGTGCGCATTTTCATTTCAGCTGATTTATAAATTTTGGCACAGGATCTCCCAGGCGCACTTGATGATGCGGCCATAACAGAATCTTTGGAACTTCATAAGATTAAGAACCGCCAGTGGGCAATCTTTAAAACATCTGCCATTAAAGGAGAAGGGCTCTTCGAGGGCTTAGATTGGTAAGTTCACATGGCTGTTCTGCCTGCATATTGAAATATTTTTATTTATTATGCCCCAATACGTAAGCAACTTTTGCGGTCTAGATTTTATGATATCGAAAACTAGTACAAGACGTTGTTAGGTTTGAAATATTTTCTTCTAAAAAATTGCAAGCTTTATTCTAATCCATTTTCCTTATTTATGTCTTGGTTGGTGGAGTTTGTAGTCATCAGTAGGAATAGTAGGCTACATTTGCTATTGCGATATCTTTCATAACATAATTGTAAATCCACATTTGCGGCATTTTCTTTTAAATTAATACAGATGCAGTCGGATGAAGGTCCATATGACCTAATGGACTAGAGTATATTTATATTTAGGGTAAATTACAATTTGAGTCCTCATCTATAGGTCAGATCCCAAAATGGATCCTCATCTTTAAAATTGTAATGATTCGGGTCCCGCGCCGTTAACGTAATGAACTTTTTGGGGCTGATGACGAATATACCCTTGTTTAAAAGTTGGAACCCAACCCCCGTTCCCCTTCTTTCATACCTGACAAGGGTATTTTCATCATGAGCCCCAAAAATGCCGTTTCCTAAACGCCCGTGGACCCGAATCGTTACAATTTAAAGATGGGGACCCATTCTGAGATCTGACCCATATATGAGGATCCAAATTGTAAGTTACCCTTATATTTAATATGGATATATGGATTCAGATGTTTCATATTTGCAGATATCAAAGTGAGCCACATCTGTATATCTATTTAGAAACGTTAGTCGCTCTGAAGCAAAACACCTTCAAAACATAAACTTATACTTGAGGTATTATACGTAAATATGTAGTTGGTTTCTTCAAAGACGCATTTGACTTTTAATTGAGGTTTTATACACGAACGTAGTTGGTTTCTTCAAAGATGCATATTTTCATAATTCATGCATTTTTGCAGAATCCATCATATAAATGAGAGCCAAGCACACCCTTAGCTATTGTGTTCTATGTTAACCAACATGCGGTGCATAATATGCAAGAAAACACTAAAAATATGAATTTGCACAACTAAACTATGATTCAAATCCGCTCGTTTCCTGTTAAATAGTTTTTGCGATTCATGAAACTTGATGATCTGTTGGCAGGCTGAGCAACACGCTTAAATCTGGAGGTGGCTGATATTATGTTGAACACAGGATGCAGTTTGCTTACTTTAACCATACCAATCAGCAGGGAAACGAGGTGGGAATCTCCAATTCAGATCTCCCTTCTAGTGGGTCCTTATTTTTGCAGTTTGTTTCTACTGCTTTCATTTCGAGTACTCGTTTACATATGTAAAATCATCGTTTAAAAAAAGACTGGAATTGCTGTTTCAGATCTCACACCTGGCCTCTGTGTAGGTTACATATTGTAATTAATTCTTGAACCAGTAAACAATTTTCCTGATGTTGGTTTTTTTCTTCAATAAGAGTTCGTCGCAATGTTTCTTAAGCCCAAGGCATGTTGTTGGCCTTCACTCTACTCGGAACTTCACGCTACTTGGTAGTTCGAGTTTTCTATCCAGGTTTAGAGATCAAGCTACAGACTGTAATTCCAGTCAATTATAATAGTGTCCTCTTGTTTTCTGTTCATCAGGTTTGGATTTCTCAGTCTAATAGTATCCTCATGTTCTTTACCCCACTGGTAGGAATGAAAGTTTAAAGAACATGGTTATAGATATAAAACGACGAATATGATTGAGGTCGCACATCTCAGTTCTTCGCTTCACCGTAAACCCCACCATCCCCCGTTATTAGCGGTGTTCTTGGTATTTGGATCGGATGGATATCTAATCCGAGTCATGCAGTAAAACCTGTAACACATGGATATCCGATAATACTGTCGGGATCTAGTATCATCTTCCTCCCAAGATATCTGCGGAGTCCAAGCCATGGTTTTCTTTCTAACTTCTCGATGGCCAATCCCTTGACGATCCTTGTAGTCGTCATCCCTGTTGACTCCTTTGGAGGCACCTTTTCATGGCTTGTTTTCCTTGATAGTTTGTCTTTGTTCCATAATGCCTCCATATGAATTGTGCTCATGCTTCTTGTCAAGTGGTTTGACAAAAAGTGGCATACACCACAAGCCCTAAAATCTTGTTCAAATACACCACAGCTCTTGTTATCTTTGTAATTGCATCACAAGCTCTGTATATTACACCACCGCCCCTGTAATCTTAGCAGCTCTTACAGTACAACCCTTGGATATGAGTATATGTGTTAAATAGAGTAAAATTATAAAGATTGAGGTGTAACTATAAAGATTATGAGGGTAGTAGTGTAATTCGAAGGTTTTTAAGGCTCATGGTTGGAAGGAAATGATCAGATAAGAATATATATGGATCATATCTTTATTTTAAAATGGAATACGTTTGCGGATACGAATATTATTGATGGAATTTGAAAATGGGAATACTTATGTGGATGCGAATATTGATGGAATTTGAAAATGTTTACCATATTATTAAAGAACAAATACGAATATAAAATGAATAAGAATCAAATATGATGTGGAGGAAGGTTGAGGGAGATGCAGAAGGGTGGAGCTCAAGGAAGAAGGGAAGCGTGGAGGAAGGTGGGGAAAATGGAGGAAGTTAGAAGGCTCATGGGTTCTGACAAGGGAGGCGGCACACGCTCCCATTGGGCCAATTCATCCCACAAAAAAGACAAAATAGAGGGAAACTACGAAGAAATAGAAATAGAAAATAGAAAATGATTTATTTAAATAAAACTCAAAACGTAAAATTTGTTTCTAATTTCATAAGTTTTTTTGGTGATTTTTATTTATTTTTACATCCTTATTTATTTAGCGTTAATTTTTACAAGTATATACATATGTATATTTACCTATATTTTAGATACTTTATTTTATTTTATTTTTTTAAATTTTATTATCTTACATACATAATCACATAAATACTTCGTGAATTAATTAAAAATGCATGTTTAAGATTGCTTATGCATAAAACAAATGCATTAAATATATTCATTTCATAATTGCTAGAATGACAATACTTAATGGAGCTATAAATTTTTGTTGCATAGTTATAAATAAATCTACAATTATATTTATACATTAATATGTATATACGAATATGAATATTTATGAATACCTGATTGGTATCCATATGTTTATACATTTTAAAAGGAAATTAATATTGATGGCAAAATTTACATAAACAAATAGATAGTGGATTGGGTATGAATATATCCATATACATCCATATTCGTTTGCATCTCTAGTCAAGGTGAAAAAATCCCTTTATCAACATGCTTGGTGATAGACATGTACTGATTTTTCCTTCTTTGACATGCATTACATAAATAATTGAAAATCAATATTTTCCATTCCAATGGGTAGAGATGTAGTTGTTAGTACTAAACTTGACTCTCCTTTGGCTACATGGCTAAGTTTAGTTGGAGTAGAATTGAAATGGGATAGTAAGAAGTATAATCCTTTTGTGAATGAAAGATATTTTGATGGTTGGAAGGGTCGGAATGGTGAATGTGATGCGATATTATTTATATGTTAAATTGGTCGCATTTATATAGGGCACACTTTAAATGTTGACTATGTAGCAATATTATAACAAAGGAAACGTGAGATCTACCCATTAATCCAACACATTAATCATGGAGGTAACCTTCACCTTCAAGTGTCCCATTTTCCATGACATAACCATTTTAATTGGAATGAATCGAGTAGTCGAGACAGAACACCCTATAGCCATAGGATTTTCTGGGAACTTGTTATCAACTAGATGTTAGAACTCCTTGCGATCGAGGGCGAAAGTAAACTCAAGGGAAAGGTGCACTAGAACCTCTCTAATGGTCCGGTGATAAAAGCAGTGGCTCCCACTTTAAAGTACTATGAAAATCCTACATATGTGCTTCGTTGCAGTCTATGGGCATGTTTGGTTGCCAGGGTACACCGAGGTACCCTGGCTCCAACCCTGCATTATTGTGTTGAGATTACTTGTATTGACCATACAATTTCTTGGTATAATATTTTTTAACCATGTTCAAAAATTATTAACATAAAACATATTATAATCATTTAAAAAGTTATTATAACACATAATCAATGTCACATCACATCACAATTATCATTACAATCCTCCCAACCCTCCGGCCGTTTTAATGATGAAAGATATGGCAACTTTCATTTCAAAATATGCAGATTTGTACACATGAAAAATACTGATTGTAGCAAACTGCCCACACGGCTATTTTAATTGCAATACTAATTCATATAGTGTTATTGAAGGTTCATTACCATCGTCAGTTTATAATTTAGAATAATTAGAAATTGATAATTAAGTCTTATCACTTGTCTTGTTAGTTGTCGCTCACATACCCACTTGGTTACATTTTTAGGCAATATATCAATGACGAGTCTAAGCAAGGTAGGTTGGATCGATAGCTTACTAAAAAAGATTGATGAAATCATTATAGGAGAACACGTTAAGATTAATTTATAATAAATGTTCTTATTACGTATTGAGGATAGGATGAAAGAAAATCACTTGAGAGGGTTTAGATATTTCGCAAAGGAGGTCTGTTGATGCGCCGGTTAGAAGATGCGGGTTTTGGGATGTTTAGTCGATTAAGAAGGGGCGAAAAAGGTCCAAGAAGTGTTGATAGGAGATTGTCTGAAGGGGTATTAGTTACTTGGATCTAAGTTTGAGAATGACACAAAATAAATCTAAATGGAGACAAAGAATCTAAGTAGCCGGCCCTACTTAATGTGAGAGAAGGCTTTGTTGTTGTTCTTGATTATGTATCGACTGATGATGTCTATATTTCATCGATTCTCAAATAGGGTAATTTGTGATTTGCATGCCTCTGATCTACGCTCTAATACCCCCTATACAAAATAAATGTCCCTTGATTTACATCTTCTTCGATCTACTTTTAAAGATGATGTATCAGATACACATATCCAATGTTGTATGAGTTAAGGACATTATAAGGGAGTTAGGGCTAGTCTTCGGGCTCAAGAGGAAAAACTCCTTATGTAAATGTTGTTGTATATAATATTTAAAAAAATACAAAAAAGTAGATAAATAAAATGCATGTCGGAGTGTACATATTTTGTATAGTCAATAGGCAAGCGTGAGCTTCAAAGTCATATCATGTGAGTCTGCAGCTGGATGACTTGACTATACACTGATCATGTATCCCAGATATGTAAATTTAAGGTATCTACAAGTTTAGATGTAACTGATTTATTACATGGATATGTATATAAATGTCCCTCATGATATATGTCTTATTAGTTTACTAATATTTTTTAAAAAAATAATCTAATATTTCTACAATAGGATTTCCAAAAAAATAAAAAAAATAAAGAACCATGAAATATATGGATGGAAAGTGGGGATATCCATATATTTTGAAAAATCTAACTGTGAGCTGAATTAGTTAGTAGTGGTCGATTATTTGATATAAAAAACTATCTTAATAAAATACATATCATAGTTTTAATTTTAATTCGTTTATACGACGTAAAGTGTGTACATGTTATTTTTAACATAAAGAGTCACTTTTTTAATTCATAAAAGTTTTATAAATAGATTAGAACAATAATAAATAATAATGAAACATGTCAAAAAGGTATCAAAATTGATAGATATGTAAACCTTATGGCCTTGTAAACGTAGTTTACTTTGAAAATCTAACCTTATACCTTGAACTCTTCCGTAGTTATTTTTATTTGATATAAAGTTTTTTTTTACTTTTTGATTTTTCGCCGTAGACGTAAATTCTGTACCAACCATTGTGCAATAACGTGTGCATCCACAAGGCTTGACTTAACCAAATATTTTTCAAATGTAATATGATGTAAAATTTTAGTAATGATCAGTGCAAATTTTAATTTCAAATACAACAGATAATTGTCGTTATTCAGTGATATATAAATGAATATAGTTTCAACCATAAAATATAATAAAATTTTGGGATTCTAAATATGGGATTGTTGTGATTGATTGATGTGAAATCCACATCTTTTTTGTTGCAGAGACGAATGTGTGCTCTGACTGAGATAAAATAGGAGAGAGCCATGTAAGGTGATTAGTTGATTTGCAAAGGAAGTCAGCTAATGCATTAGTTAGAAGATGCGAACTTTGAGATATTGAGTCGTCTAAGAGACGACGGATTTTGTCCCAGAATAAGTGGACTTTGTCTAGAGATAAGTGAATATCTACAAGACAAGTAGACTTTATCTCAGTATAAACGATCACATGATAAATGGTCACATCGTGGTTACATCTATTATCTATATGTTTAGTACTTTTCCCTTCTGTATCCTTCAAATTAACAGAACACGTATAAACCTTATTTATCCTTTACCTCCACCTTATTCCTTATCCCTCGTATGAATGAAATGGATATATATATATAGGGAAATTATCCAATGCGCACAGGGCCCATTTGAGTTTCGGTGCGCACCATTTCTTGGCCATACACGTGTATTCCCATTTGAGTGGTTACCTATTTCGAAGGATGTTGTTTTTGGAAGGAGATTAATATGCAAAGCGATTTAACAGTAAGTGTTATTCCAATTATATCTCGTCCTATAAAATAGGAAGATCGTTTTGGAAAGAAAACAATCGAATAGATGATTTCTTACAGAAAATCGAGATCCAAATGCTCATGTCAGTAATATATATAGAATAGTCAAGTAAATGATTGTTGCAAGATCAGTAACATCCAAAACAACGGTCAGTAATTTATATTGATTGTATATGTTGCAGAATTCAGTAATATATACACAATGGACAAGTAAGTGCTTGTTGTGATGTCAGTAAAACCATAACCAGTGGTCAGTAATTTCTATATGTATTACTACTTTGAATAGAACTCAGTAATTTCGACACAATACTCACGTAAATGGTTGTTGTGAGATCAGTAATATCCAAACAACGGTCAGTAATTTACATAACCAATGGTCAGTAATAGCTATTATGAGATCAGTAATAACAAAGTTATGGTCAGTAAGTCATGGGCATTGCTCAAGTAAGTCATGGGCATATCCAATGGTCAGTAATAGCTACTATGAGATCAGTAATAACAAAGTTATCGTCAGTAAGTCATGGGCATTGCTTAAGTAAGTGCTTGTTGTGATGTCAGTAAAACCATAACTAATGGTCAGTAATAGCTACTATGAGATCAGTATTAACAAAGTTATGGTCAGTAAGTCATGGTCAGTAAGTTATGATCAGTAATAGCGTTTGGATCCTTAATCATCCGCGTGGAATCATTTATTTGAATTGATTCTTTCCAAAACCGTCTTCCAATTTTTAAGGACGTTGTATAATAGGAAATATAGGATTTTTTTAAACACGTCGTAGCCTATAATTAGAAATATAGTTATTGTTAATACACGTGTAAGGTCTAAAATGAGTGCTCATTGAAACGCTAATGAGCCCTGTGCGCAGTGGATAAGCCCTCTATATATATATATTCAAAGAGAAGAGTCCTTATTAATCTAATTTTTAAAAGATGAAGATTTAGATAAAAAAAATGAACGGCTGTTTATTTTAAATATATATATATATATATATATATATATATATCCATTTCTTTTCTTTCCCTTACCTCTCGTCACAAAATTTAAAGTTCGATATTTGCTTAGATTTGATTCAATTAAATAGAGATTCGATTCAGGTTTAGTTTGAAAGTAAATGAATCGGACCCGCAAACAAGTTTAATCTCAATTAAATAAATGAATCAAACATAAAAAATACATGTTTGCTCGTGTTCGATCCTTTTACACCCCTATATATTACCTTCTATTATTACACGGGTTCTCATTAATTACCTTAATGTAAGGGCAATACTATGAATATTTTGAGAATACACGGGCAAATATTTTGAGAATACAAGGGTAAAGGTGTAATTGCATAAAGGAAGGATATATAAATTTCACTATAAAACCATCCACCTTCCACAACTCCGCCTCCGCAGTGAGATCCCTACACATGATCGGACATGGATACGAATATAAGTATAATCATATCCTTATCCATTTTAAATACGAATATGATAATTGACGGATGTAAAAAATGTGTTACCATATCCTTAACAACGAATACGAATGTAAAATAAATACGAATCGAATACGAATAATAACAAATTTTTTAACAGATTAACAAAAATATACATGTTTGGATAGTTTACACATAAAATAGGTATACTAGATATAATACTTTTATAACAATTATATCAACAATGGTGAATGCAATCATAAAATGTTGTTACACACAGATATAAATAAATATATTACTATACTTATGTACGAAAACGAATATATGAATACGAATGCAAATATTAGCGAACGTCGAAGTGATATCCATATCTGCATCCATTTTAAAATGAATATGAATGTCAAAATATGTAAAAAAACAAATACAATAATAGATCGGATATGAATATATTCACATTCATTTTCATCCCTACCTACACATCGACCCTTCAAACTCTCAGTGGATGCTTAGATCGAGTTCTCAGACAAATACCCATGCCACAAATCGTTGGGAATTGGGGTTTATCATAATATTACTCTAAATATATGACTTTACCTAAGGACATCATAAATAATTATATTAGATTTACAGATATTTACACTCATAACCCTAAAGTGTTTTTCGGCTGGGGTTTGCCCCTGTTGGGGTGGGTTTATCCCCCTCCTCCCAAAACCCCCATTTTCTCTTTCTTGTGGGACCCATTATTTATTCTTTATTTAAATATTAAATAAATTAGTTTTCTTTCATCTATTCCATCAAAAAATAATATATTATATCATCGTATCATCTAAAAATTATAAACTACTCAACTTCTAATCACTTTTCCAAACTTCAATACAATCACATCACAATAACTACTCATTTTTCCAAACATCAATACAATCACATCACAATTACTACACACTTTTTCAAACTTCAATACAATTATATCACAACAAACCAACTACAAATCCACCCACAATTTAACCCTCTATCCAAATACAAAAACGGGTTACCCCCAACCAGTTTAACCCTCCCTAACCCACGTACCAAACGCACTCTATGTAATTTCGTGATTACACCCAAAACCCTACGTAATCACGAATTACACCCAAAACCTTGAACAATGCTTAACCCTTATATGACATAACCATGTGTCAAATTCCATCCATTATCGTCATTAACTATGACGATTTCCACCAATTTTAGACAATTTTACCTCTCGAACAACATCACATTTCCAAAAGATGGGCCTGATATTCCTCAAAGGAGGGCGGAGGGACGGAAGGGGCTGGAGGGAGGTGATGGAGGGGCTCGAGGCGGAGAGCAGTGTGTGGACAATCACCATATCCATATCTAATCGACACCCAAATCATCTCCTTCAGCACCCAATAAATCTCGATCAGATATTCATTCTTGATTTCCAAACTGGAAGCCATTGAACCCCCTAATCTCGCCCCTGAAGGAACGCTTCAGGTATGTCGTCGACCTTCTTGTTCCGTGAGCGAACGAGAGAGAGCGAGATGGTGGTGGTAATAGGGAAGAAGGAGGCTCCCGTTGGCGAGCTTCTAATGATGTTTATTCCCCTCCCCATGGGAGGTCTTTTATAGGGTGCAAAAACCATCGCCACGTCCGCCCCCTTCAACCACGCCCCCTGCGGTTGCGGCCTCCGAGAGACCCGTTCGTCGCAACCGCCGGCTCCGCAATGGCCGGCGGCGGTTATTGATCACACGGTCATTGGAACTGTTCTTCATCTCCCACTTGACCGTAGTGGTCAATGACATATATACTCCCACTATTCGTGTAGTATATACATGGAGATTTATCATGTGAGGATCATTATCTATGAAACCTCTTCCTTGACTCATACATTCTTGAGTCACATTAAACCAACATGTTTAATGTATGTTCCTGCTGCTATTCCCTTCGTTAGGGAATCAGCCAACATGTCACTGGTAGGTATGTAGATTACCGTGATTTCTTGCTTCGCCACTATATCTTGTATATAGTGATATTGGATCTCAATATGTTTTCCTTTAGAACTATTAGCCCCACTATTAATCAAGCTTATCGCAGCTTGATTGTCACAATACATTTCAATTGGTCCTTTTACCAATTCGAGGCTTAGATTCTCTAGGAAACGCCTGATCCATACAGCATGAGTGGTGGCCATGCTACATGCAATGTACTCAGCCTCCTGTGTATGTCGAGATACACATCCTTGTTTCTTGCTACCCCAAGAAACGGCTGCACCACCAAACATGAACAGGTAACCTGATGTGGATTTTCTATCATCTACATCCCCTCCGAAATCGGCATCGGAGTAGCCTACCACTTCAAGCGATTCTGCTTGATACACAAGTTTCAGATGTACTGTCCCTTTCAGATATCGGAGAATCCTCTTTACAGCTTCCCAATGTGCTGGACCGAGATTGCTTTGATATCTACTGACTAAGCTTACTGGATAGGCTAAGTTAGGTCGAGTACACAACATTGCATACAATAAACTTCCCACCGCCTGTGCATATGGAACATCTAAAGGTTTCTGCCCCTTTCCGGGACACTGACTCTTACTGAGTCTCTTTCCCATCACAAGCGGTGTTGGAGCTGGAGTGCTATTCTGCATTCCAAATCTTCTTAATACAGTATGCAAATATCTTTCCTGACTAAGGCTCAATGTCCTTGAGTCCCTATCTCTTGTTATTTGAATTCCAAGAACATAGGATGCTTCGTCCATGTCCTTCATCTCAAATTCATTGCCCAATTTTTGTTTGATTTCATTAAGCATTTGTATGTCATTACCTGCGAGCAGAATGTCATCTACATACAATGACATGATTGCAAACCTGCTTCCACTCTTCATGACATACACACAGTTATCTAATTTATTTGAAACAAATCCAAATTGAATAACTTTCTCATGAAATTTGAGATACCATTGCCGTGAAGACTGCTTTAAGCCATATAATGACTTTCTTAACTTGTAAACCCTTTTCTCATGACCTTCAACCTGAGATCCATCAGTTTGTCGCATATAAATTTCCTCCTTTAATTCTCCATTAAGGAAGGCCGTCTTCACATCCATTTGGAATAATTCCAAATCCATATATGCGACTATGGCTAAGATCATCCGAATGGATGCAAACTTAGCCACTGGAGAGTAGGTTTCCTGGAAATCTATTCCAGCTTGTTGAGTATAACCCTTGGCAACTAATCTGGCTTTGTATTTGTCAACAGTACCGTCAACTCGGTACTTTTTCTTAAATACCCACTTACATCCTATGGATTGCCTACCTTCTGGCAAATCACATAATTCTCAAACACCGTTTCGCTCGATTGAGTCCAACTCATCTCTCATGGCGGCCGACCATGATTCCGACTCATATGAAGCCATAGCTTCATCAAAGGATATGGGATCTGTACAATCTGCGTCATCCTCATCCACGGTGTAGCACGACGCCTCACATCCATAGAAATGGTAATCTTCCATCCATGCGGGCTGTGTTCTGGGTCTCTTGTTACCGATTATACTCGTGGGTTGTGTGGGTCCACCCACTTCCTCTAAAGGATCATCATGTTCTATAGGTTCATTCTCTATATTTGGATGATCGATATCATCCTCAAGTTCTTGTCTAATGCTCAAGTCGTCTTCATTGTCCTGTAAGACAATCAGAGGATCTGATTCCTCTACTTCATTCTCCTTTTCTTGATGAATTTCAAGGAAAGTAGCATCACGACTTTCGATCAGACCTTTAGTTTCATGGAAGAACCTATATCCTTTCGAGTTCTCACTATACCCAATAAACTTGCACTTTAATGTTCTGAAGTCTAGCTTGTCTCTAAGCTGACTCGGTACCAGAACATGTGCTACACATCCCCATTTCCGGAGATGGCCCAACTCGGGCTTTCTGCCATTCCATATTTCATATGGCGTTGATTCTACGGACTTGGTGGGAATCCTATTCTGTATATAGTTCGCAGTCAACACTGCCTCTCCCAGAATTTCTTGGAGAGTCGTGAGTGTGAAAGCATACACCTTACTGCATTCATCAAAGTTCGATTCTTTCTTTCCGCTACACCATTCTGTTGTGGTGTATAGGGCATTGTAATCTGCCTATGAATGCCTGCCTGAATACAGTAATCCTCAAAGTCCTTTGAGGTATATTCCCCACCTCTATCTGTCCTAAGAGTCTTGATTGATTTTCCCAATCTTGTCTCCACTTCCGTCTTATATCTCTTAAAAGTTTCAAGTGCTTCCGACTTTCTTCCTAAGAGATAGACATAGGAGAACTTCGAGTAGTCATCAATGAATGTTATAAAGTATTCCTTATTTCTATGTTTGCTGACGCTCAGTGGTCCACATATGTCTGAATGGATCAAACCTAATAACTCTGTTGACCGAGTTCCAGTTGAGAAGGGTTTTCTCGTCATTTTACCGGTCAGACAGTGTTCACAGGGCAATGTCCTTGCACCCGTGATCTTAGGCAATAAATTTGCCTTAATCATTTGATCCATCTTAGAGTTTCCTGGATGACCCAGTCGCATGTGCCACAAGTCATAATCAGACAAACAACACAAAGAATAATCAGAAGCGACATTCATTGATTCACTAGAATTTATTACAGGAAGACAGAATAGGTCATGCTCGGGCACAAACTTTTCCATCGCATAGACCTTCTTATTCTTGCCTATAGATACACGCTTATTGTAAAACCTAACTTCAAAGTCTTTCTTGAGCAGCACTGGGACAGATATCAGGTTCCGACGTATCCCTGGGGCATATAGTACATCATTCAGTACCATAATACTATCTCCCAGGTCAAGTCTGTATGTCCCAACACCTTCCACGTCCAGGTAGGTGTTGTTCCCCATGAAGATCCTCTGTTCGCCTTTGCTCAGCTCCTTGAAGTCCACTAGGCCCTCCTTCGTCTTCGCGATATGTTTGGTTGCTCCAGAGTCGATCCACCATCCATCACTGTCCGTGATGATGGAGTTGCATTCCACGACAGCCGCGAATTCCATTTTCTTTTTGCCTTTATTTTCAGGCACTTTAGTATTTCCCGGCTTCTTCTTGTTGGGGCAATTGACCTTGAAATGGCCATATTTGCCACAACCGTAGCAAGAGCTGCGTGGGTATTTCCCACTCTTTCCCTTGAAATTCGTCTTGGAGGGACCTAGCCTTTTCTTTGCGTGCACGGCATTCGCTTCTTCTTCCTCCTCGACCTCAAAGATCTCAGCTTTCGATCTTTGTTTGGAGAGGTCCTGCTCAATTGCCAGCTGTGCAGGTAGGTCCGTCACGGACTTAATGTTGCCATTCATCCTCAGAGATGTGGCAACCATGTCGAATGACGGAGGGAGACTTCCTAATATGGCTGCGATCTGCATCCTCTCCGGAATCGCGCAATCAGCAGCCGCAAGATCCTTGGCCATTACGATCATCTTATTCACGTGCTCGAGGACGCTTTCAGATTCCTTCATTCTACACGAGTTGTACTTGTGTAGAAGAAGTTGGACGCTCACCTCCGATTTGGAGTGGTATTTGTCCTTCACCGCGGTCCAGAGCTCGTAAGTTGATTCGCAGTTCTCAAAGACACGAATCAGGTTCAGATCCATATGGGTCAACATAAAACTTCTAGCCCTATTATCTGTTTTCTACCACTGTTCGCGGGGCCTAATTTCCTCCACAGTCGGATTTTCAGATAAAGTTGGGCCGGGTTTGTCTATGATGGTGTGTATGCTATCGTGTAGCAGGCCATAGTAGATCTTCCTACTCCATAATTCATAATTGGTACCATTAAGGTACTCAATTTTCCCTACCTCAGTGGCAATAGTCTTGCTTGTCATATTTGTTTATCTAAAGAAATAAATGTAGGATTGTGTGAGATTGAATACTTTTACTTGAGCAATAACAAAGGGCTTAGGAAATGTGCTATTTTACTAAAGATAATCAATAAAAAATGAAAACAATCTTAATAAGAACTATAGCTAGCTTTAATTTTTTTAATAGCAAAGATAACCTTTTTATATAACGAATGTGAACACTTCAACAAACAAAAAAATATTATTAATTAATCATTATTTTTTTAACCAATTAATCACCAATCCAAGTTAATATCAATCCTTTATCAAGATTGAAGTAGTAGAAAAAAACTCATTTTTTAAGAAAAACGTGAGAGAACCCTTCCTTAAAAAAAACTTAATAACTTAACCAACTCCCTTATAAATGCTCACCCCCACCAAAAAAATTAATTAACAGTATCAAAAAAAACTTTATTTTAACAAGCATGTACTGTACTTTAAAAAAAATTAGTGTATTCAAAACTTCACAAAAAAAAGACAACTAATTTATTTTAAACGGAGAAGAATTAATGCATCCCATTCCAAAAAAACAGTGAACGGTAAAAAAAAGGTAATTCAATGAAGTTTTTTTTATCCCGTGATCCTGGGGATGATATTGAGCAATTCAAAAGTAATTATTAAAAAAAAACTTTGTTTAAAAAACTACAAAACAAATAAATTGGTTCAAAATTTTTTTTTTTAAAATAATCACGTGGTGAAAAAAAACTTTACTTCGGTAATAAAAAATTTACACTATTAAGGGTTTTCAAAAAACTTTAACAAAAAAAAAGATTACACAGATTATAATAAAATAATCGGAAGATCTTTATCAAATATTTTAATCCAGCAACATGAACTAGATTTAAGACACGGCCAAAAAAACAACAAAAAAAGGTCCACCGTCAAGGTCTAAACAAACACACAACAAAAAACGTGCAATTGAAGTTCTTCCTATTTAAAACAGGAAGTTACAAGGGTTTTCTAGCAAAATAGAAAAAAATAAAGGAAAACCTGTATGTCGGGGCTTAGGGTTTCGTTGAGATTTCCTTTCTCGACACGAGTTGTCCAAGGAGGAGGGTAAGCAGCGGCGACGGCCAAGGAGAGACGACGAACAACGACAGCGGCCAAGGAGCGAGAGCTCTGATACCAGTGAAGGAACGCTTCAGGTATGTCGTCGACCTTCTTGTTCCGTGAGCGAACGAGAGAGAGCGAGATGGTGGTGGTAATAGGGAAGAATGGGGCTCCCGTTGGCGAGCTTCTGATGATGTTTATTCCCCTCCCCATGGGAGGTCTTTTATAGGGCTTAAAAATCCTCGCCACGTCCGCCCCCTTCAACCACGCCCCCTGCGGTTGCGGCCTCCGAGAGACCCGTTCGTCGCAACTGCCGGCTCCGCAATGGCCGGCGGCGGTTATTGATCACACGGTCATTGGACCTGTTCTTCAGCCGCTCTATCTTGTTGAACCCCATCATTAGCAGCGGGTGCGGATCGTCTGCGGTAAGTGGATTGCAGCAGACTCTGTTGCAATCCGTGGATGTGTGCCACGTGTCCCAAAAATAATCGGACGGTTACCACCCCTCCGAATCCTCTCTCCACTTGAACCGTAACCCTCTCGCCCGATCCTCCTCTCATTCCCCGACCCCAAGCCCTCGCCGTTCCTGACCCCAAGCCCTCTTGCCGTGTCCGATGGCCGTCAGATGGGACAAGGACGCGGGGGAGAGTGCGGGTCGAGGTAGCGGTGAGGAGGAGGCTGCAGTGCAGGCCGAGGAGGTGACGTCGACGGTGCGGTTAGGGCTGAGGAGGAGGAGACGCGGCGAAAGCTACGGGCCAAGGAGGCAGCGCGGAGGAGGCTGCAGCGCAGGCCGAGGAGGTGACACCGACGGTGCAGCACGGGCCGAGGGGGCGATGCGAGGGAGGGGTGGGCCAAGGAGGAGGAGATGCGAGGGAGGGGCGGGCCAAGGATGAGGAGGCGACGCGGGGGAGGGTGCGGGCCGAGGAGGTGACGCGGGGGAGGGTGTGGCGTCGGAGATAGGACGTGGGTTCAGGCGGCGAGAGAGCTTCGAGTCGGAGAACGAGAGAGGCATTGAGCGAGAGGAGTAGGGGGAGTCCGGATAGCCATTGGATTCTTTTTGGGACACGTGGCACACATCCACGGATTGCAACAAAGTCTGCTGCAATCCACTTACCGCAAACGATCCGCACCCCATTAGCAGCTACGAGGAATCAATCAAGTCCACATCTTCGATTCAAGGCCATAGAGTCAAGAATCCTTCGATCCAAGCTACTCCCAGATCTTCGGTCAACAGAACCTTCGTCTTCCATTTCTTGCAAACAAAATCCATCTTCCTATCACCTGCAATCCCAATCGAGGGGAGGAGGGGGCTGGCTACTTTCGATTTAATTCAACCGTTGGATCAAGAATAAGTTATGGTGTTGGACGAAGCAATTATTTGGAGTTCTGGTTGTAATTTATGATTACACAGAGTTCAGAGTTATGGATGTAATTACAAAATTATTCAAGGTTATGGGTTAAATATCCCTTAAATTTACCTATATAAAATTTTTTATTATATTAATATCACACAAGCTTCCATTTATGTTGATTTTTCTCTCTCAAATTTAGCTCATCTAAATATTCTATATAATATACATGTCTCTTTTTCAAAATTATCTTATGAAGATGATCCTAAAGTGTGTAAAAAGAAGAGGACTTTTGTGTATAATTGAGGAATGCAAAATACTTTTTACCCCATGCCTTGCGCGCATGACTAGTTAGATTGAAGTATGGATGACCTAGGATAAAGGATTGACTTATATAATATGAAAAAAATAAAAATAAAAAGAGGGGTGATGCCTACCGATAAGGTTAAGATCGTCGACACATGTTCCTTAAGACCATGTTATTTGTCCATGCTAGACTGGAAAGTCAAGACTCGTTTTTCATAAAGAGCGAGGAAGGGCTGATGAAAGGACTAGAATCAGAAGTTGAGAGCACTCTTCTTGTTCATACGATAAGTGAACAATAAGAAACGACGAAATGGGTTACTTGTCCATAAAGCCATTGCTCGTCTTGCATCTAACTAGACCCAAATCCAGCAAGTTTTCCTCTATAATCAAAACGTTACAATCTAACTTGTATTTATCTAGTCCCCAATTCATAAGTTGCAGGACTAACTAGATCAGATGTGTTCCCTACTCAATACCAACAGCTTCTGAAGTCTTACGTTGCAGCGTTTGAACTTGTGTCAACCGCACGGTCATTTGAAGGTTTCATGCGAACCCTACTTTCGCTTGTCAATCGCTGCCAAACATTTCAATTAAAAATCACGTTCGTGAATCAGTTGGGATTCCTCCTTACGTTGCGTTGTTGCATTCGACCTTCTATAAGGTTGTTCTTTGTTCACAACTCGCAGGGTTTCTTCTCTAGACCTCACTTTCTGAATGTTGCTAAACTTCAGCTTACATGTATCTTTCTCTCCCAATGGAATGAAGCTAAACAAAAAATATATATCTATAATGAAGCAATAAACCACCTGAGCCAGCACCTGAAGCTGACGAGAACTCTCTCATTTAAGCTGTTCTTTCCGTCATGTCTTGGGATTCAAATCAATTTACTGCAGAGCCAGATCCTACTTTATATAATTTACTATGAGGTCAGTAAGTAAAATGGAGATTAGATATGTATACATGTACAAATTAATACAGCTGTGCCTGATGTGCAGCACACACACAATGGATATCTTTTCGATAGTGCAGGAACATAACATATAGAACATGGACAGTGGATCTTCTGCAATACTGCAGGTGTCTGTTGTACCTCCTCACCAATCCGAAGCCGCTCGATCTTGATCGAGTGGTTCACAGGGTAAGGCCTTTGAAAAATCCGGATTTCATGTGAACCGCTTGATCTTGATCGAGCAGCTTGGGATTGGTGAGGAGTTACATCAGTCTTCTGCAGTACTGCAGAGGATCCGTTCGCATTGAACATGTGCTTGTCAGAGAACAAGTTCTTCTGTGGTTGTGATGTGGGTCCTGTGTGTAGAAGCAGACAGCTTGGAAGTTTCGAGCAGAAAGGGACCAGCCTTAAAAGTGAAAAAAACACATCCCATAACTAGTTGACGTGCATACTGTGCACCAAAAAAACTACATGCAAGGCCAGTTTCTCCCTGAAGCACTACAGCACATCCAAAATATGATCAGACATGCAGAAAAAGATCATGTTAGCAATGCCCTAATAGGGTCTTTCTGTGATGCCAAAAGAAAGACTGTGCAGGAAATTTTAGACAGACCCGCATTTGGGAAAGCAACATGCTTCAGTTAAGGAAAGCGTGAAATACGGATGGCTTGTTGAGCGCAGAATCCATCCAGGAATGAGGCTATACACCAAACAAGAATGTGATGATCGATATATGTTAGTAACAAGAAATGGTTATCTAAAACAAAGTCTCCCTATATCCTAGAAACTGACTTGGCTTTGGTCTTTTCAAAAGAGGCACATCAGAATAAGCTTCGTGTTGTAATCAGATAGTCAATTACTAGATTGAGTCAAGTCGAATGATAACACGAAGGAACCTCTTACATTGTTATGCCATAAGTATAGTAAAAAAATGCAAAAAGAAAAGAAAAAAAAAACTTGCTTTTGCTGAGACTACAATAACAGTGACAAGAACAGTCGTATCCCGATAAATGATATCAGCTAGATTGCTACCTTTCATGTATAGTGACACCTCTATAAACAAGAAAAGTCCTTACCATTCTTGAGAGTTCCATCTCCTGTGCTTCCGTGTTTTAACAGTCTCATCGGTTCCGAAAGCTGGCTTTCTTGGAAAGAGTTACATTAATAAAGCAATGACCCCCGCCACATGACGGGAAAGTTGGGATTTTTTTCAAGTAATGAATAGAGCTTCAGATAATAACCAAAAAATGAGGCCTAGTCGGGCCAGCTTTGTATTTGTATACAAGAGAGTAAAACCACAGGTGTTTGTCAAACATAATTTGACACTAGGCAGATAATATAAAGGTGAACCAATGTTGTCTGCTGACCTTCAGAAAGTGTCCCCAAATTCTTGTCAAGCCGCCAACATTGAAGGGACTGAAGAAGAACAAGAGATAATCATCTTTAATGCAAAGATTGGTTGTTTAAAGGAAATTGCATCGCTATCGTGCATAGTAAATATCACAATTTAATTAGACCAATGGGAGGCCCGGCATAACATATGGGCATTTTTTTAAGCCAATAACATATAGGCATATTCAGAACATCATATTTCAAGGTATAATAACTTCACATGCATGACAACCAAATTATAACGAGTAAAACATGATCATTAGTACTGTTTACTCCCATCACAAACACAATTATAAATGGACGTGTTGAATCATTTTATGTTTTTTAGTCATAAGCCCTGCATACAGAGAAGTGGATGGTAGGTGAGTAATATACTCACAATGGTGCATTTTTTTCATAAAACACGTGAATGTCCCACACAAAGACGATTAACATAAAAAATATTGTTATAACAACGCTGTCAACAAACAGTTCAATACATCTGAAAACCCAATGATATCATATTTGCTTGTTTCAGAAGCTATTTTATTATCATAAATGTCCCAATAAAACAGATAATAAAAGAATGAATAATTACACGTGAGCTTGGGAGGTCCTATCACCAGTCCTAAGTCTTGCTTGAGTCGGTAATGAATTGGAAACCTTGTGTTAATCATCTTCTGATGCAAGCCTAATGGAGGGGGGTGCGTGAACATGCTTTTTACTGGGAGGAATGCCTCACCCAGACCATCTTTTTTGAGGTGTCTCAATATGCTGAGAAACTACCTTGAAACTAAATTTAAGTATTAAACCTTTTCCCAGGCTAACTCATCTCCGCTCAAAATTTCCAAGAATGGAAGGTGAATATATCATTGGAAGTCTCTTCACGAAAAAAATCCCCGTTGGACGTGTTCAATGTACAAGTCTTGAGGCAAACGGACATCACCTGTCTCAAAGGCATACACCTCATACCTTTAGTAGAGGTGACAACTTTTTTTATATATTGCTGGAAATATCCAAAAACTTCCTCGTGAATTAAGGTCATCTTAATTCTTAGATCAATATGTAAAAAACAAATACAATCTTACATGCATGCATGAATGAGGTGTACTTAGCACATTAATAATGCACCACATCACATAATACACATACACAATTTCCTGAATGATATCGGAAAGCAAACAAATAAGCAAGTATAATAACATATAGATTATAGAGTACATCAATCTTAATAATCACGTACTCGAAAGAAAAGAAGATGCAATAAAACAAATTAGAAACTAAAATTTCTAGTTGAACCAAAAACACTCAATAACTGAAATCTCTTTTTGGATCTGATAGGAGAGAAACTGAATGAAATACATTAGACGTACCCGAGGGCTCTCTTATATAGGAGAATAGCCCTTGAGTTAATTACATGATAAGTACGCAGAGAAAATAAAATTACATAAAAGAGAAATAAAGATATATTTATCTTAACACTCCCCCTCAAGCTGGAGCATATATATCTATCATGCTCAGCTTGGAACAACACTTCTGAAAAGGACTTCGAGATAGAGCCTTGGTGAAGGTATCTGTCGTCTGATCTCCTGTAGACACATGAGAGGTAGATATGAGGCCTTTCTGTATCAAGTCTCGAGTGTAATGACAATCCACCTCAAAATGCTTTGTTCGTTCATGGAATGCAGGATTATTTGCAATGAATAATGCAGCTTGATTATCACATAGAAGTTGCATAGGAAGGGGAACTTCTATGGTAAGATCAGTCAATAACGATCTAACCCACATCATTTCTGCACTCCCTCTGCGCCTATCCCATACGCTCGGTTTGACGATATTGTCTCAAGACTTCATGAGATGATGACTACTCCTGCGCTTCCGTCTCCGGGCTCCACAGAGGTTGCCGATTCTGCCAGAGTGTCCTCTAGCACATCAGGTACTCATTTTGCACTTACCAGTACTGCTTGCTCAGACTTGTCAGAGTGGATTATGGACTCTGGGGCTTCCCATCATATGTGCGGCAACAGGATGCAGTTTACTACCTACAGAGCTCTTACACCTGGCAGATATGTTGTTATTGCAAATGGGGTCCGATTACCTATTGTTGGTCAGGGAGAGGGCGGCGAGGCCGCGAGCCGCTGTGGTTGCAGCCGGCGGCGACCGGGGGGGGGGGGTAGGGTTAGGGTTTAGGTGGGATACCGGGACCCCGGTCTAAGACAGTTGCTCCGATACCATGATAGGAGAGAAACTAAATGAGATACATTAGACGTACCCGAGGGCTCTCTTATATATGAGAATAGCCCTTGGGTTAGCTACATGATAAGTACACAGAGAAAATAAAATTACGTAAAAGAGACATAAAGATATATTTATCTTAACAGGATCCATATTACTAAACTCAATACTTATTAAGTAGCAGCTAGTAGTATGCTTATGTGTAAAATATGCATGTAGATATGCCTTGATAAGTTGTCGAGTTGTTTGATCTTGTCCCTTCTCTGAAAAAGGGGGTATCATTGACCATCAACGACCCATGTGTGCATGTGGGCCCTCCCTTGTATTGGACCTCATGGGCATCAACTCTAATTGTGATAATACTAGGAGTGACTATACAAGTCCCTACCAAATCAAAACAACCTTTAAAATCTTTAAGAATCAAAAGCTAGCTATCAAGCTTCTTTCTTCACAGCAATACGCAACAAAGGAGATATTGATGAGAAGGCATTGATACCAGTCAAAACTGAGAAAATTCAGTGAAAACTTTAAAATTTGTCACTATCAACAAATATGACATGATATATTGGATGGTAAAAATGAAAAGGGCCATCAATGATGATATCTGTATCCAATGCCCATCTACAATATATCGTATGGTATAGTGTCGATATATCATGAATTCTATTTTCAATATCTCAGTGTCACGACCAAAGGCCCCGGTCACACTCCTGAAATGGTGCCTCTAGCTTCTAGCATAGTTAACAAGTGTGTCCTTCCATCAATGTAACCATCTATGAGGTAAATTGGATCATGGTTCCTTCAAATCAATGGCTAAGAAAGATTCATCCAATTCCATCATGGATTTATCCAGGGTATTAATAATCCATTGCCAGGAGGGGAGAACAGTGACATGCTCTAGGATGATCTTCGTTGCCATCAACTCGTCGTTATTGCCCATTTATCGGTTTCTCACTCATCATTGCCAAAGGCGAAGAAGGTGAAGCGAGCTGGGCAAATGGGATTAAGGTTTGAGGGTGAAGAAGGTGGAAAGTGCTAGGTAGAGGGCGTCGAGGCTTGGTATGGAGAAGGTGAAGGCAAAGGACACCACCAGGGGAAGTGGTGGAGGGTATTATGTGACGGGGGTCAATTAAAAGGATGGAGGTGGTGGGCAGAGGGCATTGGAGGGAGGGTCGAGGATGGAGGAGGTCGGGACGGAGATGGTGGACGAAGGGTGTTGAGCAAAGGGGGTCAATGATGGAGGTGGAGTGTAGAGGGTGTTGAGCAAAGGGGGTTGACGAGTAGAGGTGGTCGGGGCTAGGGGATAATACTGGTGGATGACAATTATTGGTTAGAGTACGTGAAAGGTGCGGGCTTGCAGTTGGTGGGGAGCATTAGACTAAGGAGGTTTGGGGGCGGATGGAGGCAATGGGCAGAGGAAGTCGTGGCTGAGGGGTGGATGTGGAGGATGGAGGGTGTTGATGTTGGGCGAGCAGAAAAGGCTGAGATTAGGAGGATGGAGGTGTACGGAGGAGGTTGAGGCTGGGGTGAGTTGAGGTGATCAGTGTTGGAAGGGATCGGGAGGCGAAGGAAGTCAGGGCATGGGGGGAGGTGATGGAGAAGAAAAAAGGACATATAATTCAAATTCTCACCTTTTTTATACCAACCACGCATGTACTCATAACATAACATCTGTTTGGGAGGAAAAGGGGATGACCTTGGGAGAAGGTCGGGGCAAGTGTTATTGCAAAAAAGACAGGCATATAAGTGTAACCACGGAAACTCAGAAGCACACAGGTGTAGAAATCCAAAAAAAAGGTCCCTTCCTCTAAGCCATCTTTTCTAATTGTAGAATAATGTGAAATCGTAGTAATCAGAAATAAAGAAATAAAGAACTGAAGAACGACGGGATTTCACATAGAACCCTACTCCATAAGGAGTGGATGAAACAATGAGAGAATCACCTTAAAGGACTATTGTTTCTAATTCTATTAATCTCCATCAAAGGTTACATGTGATGTGAGACTTCTTATATAACCTCACCAATAAGACAAAGTCCCACTAAAAGACAATGTGGGACTAAACATGTGGATGTGGTAATTGGACCTCGGAGGGATCCAGTTACACATTTATGAACGCATCTCTGACACTCCCCCTCAAGTTGGAGCATGTAATGTTCATCTTGGATAAATAGAAGAAAGCACTCACTCACATAATACAAGACACTACAAACAATATCAACTCAATGCATACTCTATTGGATGTCTGTTAATATTGTTGCTTCTCATGTTGTATTGGTAAAGAGGAACTGAAGGGCTGAAGTGTGAACTAAGTCTCCTTATCGGAGAACGTGTGCTCTATATTGCACATGGATTGCCATATCGCGATATATCGGCGATATATCGGTATCGACAGGTCACCGATATATCGTCGATATGGATATATCGGGTATCGACAAGAGAAAAATGCCTAATGGATACCAGGTTTCGGCGATATGCGTCGATATATCGCCGATATATCGGCGATATATCGGTATCGACATTGTATCGATATGTTGCCGATATCGATATGTCCTTCCCTGATATTGCATATGTCAGAGTCATTGAAACCGAATTGTCTCCTCATCGGAAAATGTGTGCTCTAAACTACGCAGAGTCACCTGAACCGGAATGAGTCTTCTCATCAGAGAACATTGACCTGCAACTGCTCCATCTCTCTGAAGGGTCAAACTGAAGAAAGTTGTTATAAAATATGAAGAATGCAGAAGCGATTGATAAACAGAGCATAAACAAGAAAGATAGAACATGGAACACCATGATTTTACGTGGAACCCTACTCCGTGAGGAGCGGGATGAAACCACAGGAGAAGCCCTCAAAGGGGCATGCTGGCATTGCTTTTTCTCAATGAGTACAGGAGGTCTGGGGCTCCTTATATAGCCTCTACAGAACCTCAATGTGAGACTAAACACTGGATGGGGATAAATGGATCTTCTCCAGGATCCATTTACCCTGCTACAACTCAATAGGCGCACAACCAAATACTCTAACACTCCCCCTCAAGCTGGAGAATGCAATGCTCAGCTTGGACAAACAGAAAGAGACTCAACTCAACGCTATAGGACACTACGGACAATATCAACCCAACGTGCACATTGCTGCAGTCGAGGACGTTGCTTCTCATGCCATGCAGGTGAGGAGGACGAACGGGCTGGAGTGTGAGTCTGCTGAATCCCCTCGTCGGAAAGCATGTGCTCTGAACTGCGTCTGTCAGAGTCACTGCAACTGAAAATGAGTCTCCTCGTCGGAGTACTCTGGCCTGCCACAATAATGTGGACAACTGCTCCATCTCTGAAAAGGGCCTAATTGAAAATGGTCGTGGTTGTGCAATCCTCGTCGGAGTCCACGGTCGCTGGAGAATGGAGTCTGAAAATAGTCTCCTCGTCGGAGAACTAGGTCTCTCCCATCTGGCTCAGAGAATGGTGCACTACTCTGGTGTACCTATGATACCACATGAAAATCCTTGCCGACATGGCATAGGGAATGGTCCTCTACTCTGGAATCCCTATGGCTCACATGAAAACTCTGGCCGACAAAAAAAGAATAATGATGGGGACCACGAGCAAATGATGGCATCTATGTGCTCATCTGAAAAATGACTGAATCCATGTGCGAGTCTGAATCTGCCCATTAAACTGGGGCTCAGAATCTGAACTTCGAGTCTGGAACTTGCGCACGAAGAATCTTCATCTGAAAACTTGTAGAGTCTGGAAATCTGGCCGGTCTGCAAATCTAACATCTGGACCTGTGACTCTACACCATACTCCCCCTTTCTCTCATACTGGTCGGAATGATGACATCGACCATGTTGGGAGAAGACAATAAACTTGGGGAGAAAGAAAACATCAAAGTAAGCCGTTCACAAATTTTTCGACTTCTCAAAACATGAATAACATTTGGCCGTTTCAAATTTTTTTACGGCCTTTTTTTTCAAAAAAATTTGAAACATTTTTAAGCTGTTATATTTTTTTACGGCTTTCGCAATTTTTCCTCAATTTGCGTACGCCTTTTTTTTTCTTGTGCGCGCTTTTTTTTCCTTTTTTGGCAATTTTTTTTTGAAATACGACCCACTTGGGCCGTAGAGAGACGTAGCCCATCTGGGCTTTAAAACCAGCCATATGCAGTCTCAACTATATTTCTAGGGTTCCCACGAAGGGAACCCTCTTCCTCAAACCCATGTCGCCCCCGATGGGGCATGGCTGCTGGGTATGCCATCGGGGAGCAGTGCCAAGATGTCGCGCCACCTGCGGCCTCCGATGGAGAGGGCGGGAGCATCGTCGCCTTGTGCCGATAGGAGAGATGAAGTCGCCGCCTATCTGTAGGGGTGCCGCCTGGGCGCTTGCGGTGGAGAAGGAGCATCAAGCTCCGCCTAGGGCTGCTGGAACTGAATGGGAATCGCCGCCATCGTGAGGAGATCTGTCGAGCGGCGCCGTCATTGGGGAAGGAGGAAGAATACTCGGGAGGGTCGCATCGCCAACGCAAAGCGCTGCCCACGCGGGAGTTCCTTTAGATGGGAGATCGGTCGTGCGCCATTTGGGTTTGTGCGCCATGCGGGGTCGTGCGCCGCTGGGGTTTTCTTCATAGGGCTCGCGCCCTTGGAGATCTATGCGCGCCTGGAAGGAGGCCTAGGGCCACTTGAGCGAGCTCTCGACCCGGACTTGGAGCTCCGCTTAGACTTGGAGGATGATGGACAGCGTGGAGAGCGGTCGCCTGCCGCTCGCGCGTCTTCGAGTCGCCTGGCGAGGGCTTGCTGTTGCGACTTCAGCGCCGCCTGGAGAGGTGCATGTGCGCCGTGCAGGAGGCGCACTGCATGGTCGAGACCTCCGCCTGGATGATCGCGCAGCGATCTGGGCACTTGCTACTGGGCAGAAGGGGCAGCGCCGCCTTTGAGAGGGGCTTGCGCCGCCTGGGCTGATCATCACCCTCGAGGGCGATCTGGATGTGAACCACGATCTGGTTGTGAACCATGATGGAGGTCATCGCTCTGCTAGGACTTGTTGCATATCCAGATTCAGAAATTAGTACTTGTGCCATCACAAAATTAGGGTTCAAAAACCCTGGATCATAAACAATCTTCCAAACATGATAAAAATAATGAACAGAATCTCTGCCTTGAATCTGATATGTGAATCTCGAACAAAGTATGAAAATTTCAAGAACAAATCCACGAGAATCGAACCCGCTCTGATACCATGTTATAAAATATGAAGAATGCGGAAGCGATTGATAAACAGAGCATAAACAAGAAAGATAGAACATGGAAGACCATGATTTTACGTAGAACCCTACTCCGTGAGGAGCGGGATGAAACCACGGGAGAAACCCTCAAAGGGGCATGCTATGCATTGCTTTTTCTCAATGAGTACAGGAGGTCTGGGGCTCCTTATATAGCCTCTCCAGAACCTCGAAGTCCCACAAATGGACGATGTGGGACTAAACACTGGATGGGGGTAAATGGATCTTCTCCAGGATCCATTTACCCTGCTACAACTCAATAGGCGCACAACCAAATACTCTAACAAAAGTCGTGAGAATATCCTTGTCGAAGTTCACTAGCGTTGGAGATGGAGAGAGGCTGAATGGAGTCCCTTCATCGGAGAACTCAAAGAAACAGGGACTTTCCCACGCTGGCTCAAAGAATGGGATCTCTACACTTGGGTCCCTATGGATTTCTCCATATCGAGCATCTACCGTAGGTCTCTATCATGTATGGTCTACATGAAAACCTTGAGCCCAAATCAAGAGTATGAGACCCTCTCATATAATACTTGACATTCCTCCCATGTTTCTCGAAAAAATATGATGTCAACCAATTTGGGAGAAGAACTGAATAGGGGAAACAAAAAATCAAAACTTTTTTGCTCACATAAGCCGTCTCATGGCTTTTATTCTCTCATTTTTATATGATTTTTTGTATGGCAGCCTTTTCCAAAAAAAACATTTTTTCTCGTCGTCTCTTTTTTTGCACTACTTAATGTGGGAAAAGACTTTGTTGTTGTTATCTCTCTTTTTTATAAGCATATCTCCTTTCTTCCTGGCTTTTCACTTGCCCTTAACATTTTTTTAATAAGTTGTTCTCTGCTTTTTCTTAATTGGCTTTTCTCTTCTTTTTTTATACAGTTTTTTGTATGATAGCCTTTTTCTCAAAAAAACTCTTTTTTTTAATATCTCTCGACCTCCCTATTTTTCCGCATGCCTTCTCCCCCTATTTTTTTACTTCGACCCAATTGAGCCCAAATCAGAACATCAGACACAGGGCTTAATTTAGGCCCAAAAATAATAATCAGAGCCCTTCTTATAAGAGGTATCGGGTCCCTTATATCTCCATCAAACAGGGTTCCACGAAGGAAACCCATCTCTCATCTGCACACGCTATCGTCGATGGGGTTAGAGTTGGTGGCCAAGCCATCGCCTGGAGTCGACCTGGAGAAGAGTTGAACCTGAGAGGTGCGCTCTCCTTAGTGTTACTTTTTTATGTGTCTTCGTATGGCAGCATGAAGAGTACCCGATATTCTCATGATGAGGGCTTGTGCAAGGTGGCGCACGAGAAGGTGTTGGTGGCAGTGCCATCTACACTTTGGATGGATACTGCATGTACTTCAACACTGCCTAGGAGATGACATACATCATGAGTGCACCACGGCATGGAAAGCAGCAAGGAGGAGGCGCCGAAGTATGTTGGAGACCCTCGAAGCAAGAGGGTTCCTGTGGAGCTGATGCACAAAAGATCAGGGCCCTGAAGGTATTGCAGAACCCTACTCCAATGGGTTCCCTTCGATGCTAGATACAACCACAACCTGCCAGACAACATTCCATATCATCTGCAGGAGAGGTTGTTGCCTAGAGATAGAGCATGCGGGACCTGGGGGGGGGGGGGGGGGGTCTTTTTTATGATCTAAGGTTCCATAGAGATAACTCGAAATTGCTATTCGTTGTAGAAGCATATCAATCATCCACGATGGTTCAGGAGTAGTCCTTAGGATATGCTGGAGGCGGAGGCGGAGTTGATGGTGCTTGAAGGAATGAATCACCTTGGGTTGATCACGTCAGAATCAAGATATTCATCTGGAGATCGCATAGGACAGTGCTAAGGAACCCTGCATGTAGAAGGTTCCAGAGTTCAACATAGGAACTTCTCCAGTCGCATATCATGTAGAAATTAGGGCCTTCTCGCATGCATGCTTGCTGTGCAAAATTAGGATTCCAATAACTATAGCCTTTGATGACGTGATCTTCAAAACTTGCAAATATGCGCATGAGCCAGGATGAACATGTAACAGAATAAAACCCCTAGAACAAAATACATGGAACAACTCTCTTCTCGAACTCAAGCAGATCTTGATCATACGAATAATCTTTACTACACGAGAAATTGAGAGCTCCCGATGGAAGATAGAGTAACTACGGTGGGGAAAAGGTGAGAAGGCGTAGGTGATGGCTACCAATAATGGTGATGTGAAGGTGTGGAGGGCCACCAAGCATGAAGCTGAGAGGGAAGAGAAGGGTTAGTTTGTCTCTTATCGCAAACGCAGCCTAGAGTGTTTCATATGTGGGAAATATGCCATAGGGTTGTTGTGCTCATTGCCTCCCCAGTGATTTGTTTGCGGTGAGGAGGGTCGGGGGAAGGCTATTTGTTTGAGGGCTCTGAAGCCTTATCAGGGCTCGACCTCAATCAACATCGTCGAACCGAGGTCCAAGTTCAGGCTGGGGCTAAGTTCATCAGTACGATCTTATGACTTGATTGTCAATAGAAGCAATTCTGGAATCGTCTTAATGAAAGATGGCATGTTAATTGGTCTGTGTGGGGAAACAATTCGGGATGTATGTTCGATATTAGGGGTGCTCCGGCGACTCTTAGGTCCCTTGTTTGAAGGAGATTTGGTCTTACTCGACTCAAAGACGTGTTGTGCAAGGAATCTGTCACCCCTGGAAATCGATTAGTTGATATACTCTAATGTGAAAGGGGGAATTGGTTGGTGTTTTCCTCGCTTCACAGACAAAGAAGGGTCACCCTCACCTTTTAGAGTTGCTTGGATCTACGGTGGCCCCTTCCTCTCTAGCACAGTTGAAGTGCTGGGACCGGCCCTGAGGGAGCCCGGTGTTGTTTCAAGGATTCTTGCTAATGGTCGGGTATCTGGATCTGACCCAAAGGCCACAATCATGGTATTGGAAAGCTCGAGAACCCTAGTTGTGGAATCGCAATGCACGCTAATGGTGGGTAGATCTTTGTTATGGTTGTTAATATAGGCGGTTCCACCACCACCGCCTTTGGTGCCCAATCAAGGAGATGTTACTGTGAGCTTGCTTATTGTTGTATTGTTGGAGGAGCATGTTACGGTTGAGGTTGTGGCTAATTCAGTGATGAGATTTGCCTCCACAAATCTCGACGCAAAATCTTTGAAGCAGAGTCTATCGGATCTTTAGATTAAAAGGACCCTAACCTGGAAAGAGTTCTTTGCCCGAATTTGTTCCCATAGGAGCTTGTGATTTTCTCACCATCGATTTCATTAATGAGACTTAGGGTTCTGCTCAAATCGGGTAGTGGGTGGCCTCTTAATCAAACCTTGGTGAGTCTGACTCGCTTGTGCCCCCTCTTAGATCCTCCAAATGATTGAACCAGTGTGTTAAACTCCCCAAGATCCGAAAAGGGCTCCCCTTGGATCCGAGACAGGCTCTGGTCTCGAACCCTGGTATGTTGTTGCCCCCAAACCCAATTTGAGGCAAAACAATAACTATTCTCTGGTTTCTTTCGATATTCTGTCATGGTTCAAGTCTGCTTTGCCCCTACCTCTCGAAGCAGCAGATATCCTTGGTGATTCGCCGAATATACCAGATGAAGTATAAGTTGGGGCTCAAGCTTCCCTTACGCAGGTTGCCTTAGAGGAAAGCAGTATGTGACTCGATGTCCCCCTCTAGGCAAAAATACTTGACCAAACAGATGGTGTTTTGGAGGTTATCTTTGGTCAAGATCCCTCTTCAGAGCGACCTTTGCCTTCGAATCAAATTGGAGGTGATTCACGTGCATCCTCATTCACCTCTTCTACTATGAGTGGAGGCAATGGTGGAAAAATAAAAATATGCAGAAATAGAAGATGAATAACTGTAGTAGGGGTGCGGGCCGCTCGATCTTGATCGAACGGTTCTCACGAATTTGCACGGTTGAGACCCACAAAAATTGTGACATGGAATGTCAGAGGTCTGGGTGACTAAGAAAAACGGAGATCAATCAGTGCACTTTTGCCAGATTGGGGTTGTGATATTGTAATGTTTTTTGATGGAAAAATGAGGTACAACGTCGAGGAGATGCCTACCCTTACGCTTATATATATTCACAATAAAAATAGTTACACAAATAAAAAAGGATTTAGTGATTTTGTGTAATCTATTACATTCTCCACATGCGTATGCTCACTCCTGAATATAGAACAATTACGTGCAAGCCGCAAAGACCAAAGAATAGTCGTCACTTCAATTGGTCAGACTACTCCCATGTCGTAAGGCATCTAGGGATACCTAGATATCAACCTGGCGGGATGTATAGACTCCATCAACAAGCGTCATTGCTCAAAGTGACATCAGAAAAGAACCATGATTTTCTCACCGTAATCAGACGATCCCTTCTAACTAATAAAATAAATATCCCAACCCACAACGGAATCTTCCATCTCTAAATGTCAGGAAATCAATCGGTAGCCACTGTTGAATCTAAAACCTTCGACGAGTAAAAGCCATATATGCCTTCCGCACTGTGAAATGCCCCTCAGCCCATGACCAATTATCAGCAAAGTCAACCATTTCATCGCAAGCTGGCAGGCACGGCCTCTAGAAGTTGTAGAAGCTCTATAAGACGTTGATCCAACATGGCAGAGCGAAAAAGAGGGAGCCAAATGCCACTCTCCCAGCAATCTCTCACAAAATAACCCGCATTAGCTATCGGGGCAAAAAGTCTGGGATGATGTACACATAGAATAGCTTGCCTAGTCCAATCATCTAACCAAAAATGAAACCCACGACCATCACCAACCACAGGTCTCGTTAATGGCATCACATGAGGAAGCACTGAGCAGATCCCCTTCCAGAAATTGGAATGCAAACACAACTGTTATCTGTGTGAAAGGGTCAAGAGGTACCCCATATATCAAGTGCAGAGTCCTACATAACAAATTAGATCCTCCTCTCCATATCTAGGTCACCCACTTCGACAACAAAGTACTATTCATCGCCTCCAGGCTTCGGATCCCCAACCTACCAACCTCCTTCTTCATCACCAAAGTCTTCCACCCATCAAAGGTATCCCTTGAGACTCTCCTGCGGAAGCCTAGAAGCAATGTCTCATAAGCTCCTCTAACCTCCCATTTGCCCCAACTGGCAACAAGCGTATAGACATGAAAAACACTAGGATGGCTAAGAGAACCGCCTTCAAAAGCACCAGCCAACCACCTCTCGAGAGATAATTTGCACATCAACTCGAGAAATTGAATTCGCTACAAAAGTCAAACCCATGTCTTTCGACAGATCCAAACACTGATTGAAATTGAGGCATTATAAACTTCAGATGACAAAGCCTTTTCCCACTATAAGTAGGGTTGGCTACATGGATTCTTGTTCAAATCCATGTTGAAAGATTCGATTACTTTTCACGCTAGTTGTCGACTACCTAACGCAACGGATTTGAACCCTGGTCTTTTGGGTGGTAGACACACTGCACTACCACCAGACCATTTAAGTGGGTGCATTCTAAACTTCAGATGATAAGAAAAAATACAAGATAATCATACACTAAATAAAACTCTATGGAACGATGGTCATATCTGTCAGAGTCAATGATGCTCTTGTGTGTTATTCCATAGAGCCCTAGGGTCTCTTATATAGAGAGAAAACCCTTGGGTAAATTACATAGACGTACATGAGATAAATAAGAAATACGTAACAGTACATCATAACATAACGTAAACCCCTACACTCCCCCTCGAGATGGAGCATAGATATCAATCATGCTCAGCTTATAAGAACATCTCTCGAAAGGTCCTCTGAGCAATGGCTTGGTAAATATATCAGCAGTCTGGTCTTCTGAACTGACGTGTGAAGTGGAAATCAAGCCCTTCTGGATCATGTCTCTAGTGTAGTAACAATCTACCTCGATGTGCTTTGTTCTCTCATGAAAAGATGGATTATTGGCAATGAACAATGCTGCCTGGTTGTCACATTGAAGATTCATGGGTAAGGAGACATTTACATTCAAATCTTCCAAGACCGCTCGAACCCACATCATTTCTGTGCTCGCTTATGCCATGGCTCTATATTCGGATTCAGCACTGGATCTCGCCACAACAGTCTGTTTCTTACTTTTCCAAGAAATCAAAGAGCTTACTATGAAGATAGCAAATCTTAAAGTAGATTTACGATCCTTTGGACACCTTGCATAGTCTGCATCTGCACAAGCGGAAATAGACAAATCTGTGTCTTTTCTAAATAACAAACCTGTGCCTGGGGAAGACTTCAGGTATCTCAATATCATAAACAGGGCTTCCATATGAACTTGCCTAGGCTGCTCCATAAACTGACTCACCCGGTTTACTGCAAAGGCAATATCCGGTCGAGTTATGGTGATGTATAGAAGCTTACCCACCATCTCTCTGTATCTTCTTTTGTCCACCTCTTCAGTATCATTGTCGTAAAGCCTCATACTTGGGTCCATAGGCGTGCTCGACGGTCTGCATCCAACCATTCCTGTTTCAACTAGTAAGTCTGTGACATATTTTCTTTGTGTCATTACCATCCCTTGTGCATTTCTTGCAAACTCTATCCCCAGAAAATATCGTATCGTGCCTAGATCCTTCGTAATAAACTGACTTCCCAAAAGAGATTTGGTCATCTCAATTCCCTGAGAATCATCTCCTGTAACCAGAATATCATCAACATATACCATGACGACGACCGTACCTCTGGGAGTCTTTTGGATAAACAATGAGTGGTCCGCATTGAATCTCTTGAATCCTTGTCGTTCAATCAGCTGGGAAAGCTTCTGGAACCATGCCCTTGGACTTTGTTTAAGGCCGTAGATAGCCTTATGAAGTCTGCACACCATCTGAGTCTCCCCCTCAGCAGCAAACCCCGGTGGCTGCTGCATGTAGACTTCCTCCTGTAGATCACCATACAAGAATGCATTTTTGACATCAAGTTGGAAAATGGTCCAATCACGTACCACATCAACAAATAGTAGAATGCGAAGAGTCGAGTGTCGAGCCACTGGTGAAAATGTATCCAAATAATCTACCCCATAGGTTTGGGTGAATCCACGTGCGACAAGTCTGGCCTTGTACCTATCGAGACGCCCATCTGCGTGGTATTTGACTGTAAATACCCACTTGCTACTCACCACAGAAGCACCTGGAGGAATGGGAACTAGAGACCAAGTCCCTCGAGACTGTAAGGCACGCATCTCCTCTTCCATGGCTAAACGCCAGCAATCAATCTTCATGGCTTCTTGATAAGTCCGTGGGATCTCAACCGTCGAAACAGCTGCTGCAAACCGCTGGAAATCACCAGTGAGATGATGAAAGGACATTTGAGACGCAAGAGGATAGGATGCACATTGCCTTTTCTGCTTCCTATGAGCAATAGGACGATCAAGATCATCATTCACAAAACTGACTGGCGGATCCTCCTCCTGTAGCAAAGATTCCTGCACCGGTGCATTATCTAACCCATCATTAGTGATAACATCGGAACATACCTGAGGCGTGCTGGATGGTTGACATGTAGCTTGAGCAGGCCCTGACCGCCTTGTGTAGAACTTAGGGAACGGTGGAATGGGAGGTGGTGGTGGTGGTGGTGGTGGTGGTGTAGTGGACTCAGATTGACCCAGACTTAGAGGTAGGGGAACATAGACATTATTATCTGTGGATGTGGAGGAAACCAATCTGTCACCTGCAGGGGAGAACTACATAACTGGCTCAAAAAATGTAACATCAGCACTCACATAGTACTTGTCATGAATGGGGTCATAGCAACGATACCCTTTTTGTGTCCTCGAGTAGCCCACAAAAACACACTTAACAGCTCTAGGAGAGAGCTTGTCAAGTCCTGGAGACAAGCGGTGAACAAAGGCGACAGTCCCAAAGACACGAGGGATAAGTAAAAATAAGTCCTTATCAGGAAAGAGAACAGAGATTGGGGCTTTTTCCCCAAGAACGGTAGAGGGCATACGATTGACCAGATAGCATGCTGTAAGTATAGCATCCCCCCAAAAGGCTAATGGTGCACAACTTTGAATAAGTAATGTGCGAGCAATATCAAGAAAGTGTCGATGTTTCCTCTCCGCGACACCATTTTGTTGAGATGTGTACGCACATGTGGTTTGGTGTATAATGCCCTTAGAGGAAAGGAACCGAGCAAGAGAACGAGTGTAAAACTCCAATGCATTATCCGTGTGCACATATTTAACAGTAGAGGAAAAAACATTCTGCACTTCATTGATAAGATTTTGGATAACACTTCCTGCTTCAGATTTATTCTTAAGAAGAAAAGTCCAAGAAACTCGAGAGAAATCATCAACCACAACAACATAAAACCTGTGCCGACGACTAGGAAAGCTAGAACGATGGTGCTTCCCTAACTGACATGCTTTACAACGAAATGACGAATTCGGAGAGATCTGTGGCAGGAGGTGACGCATTTTAAGGAGCGGAAGGTGACCAAAGCGAAGGTGCCATGTATACGGAGAAACGGATCCCTGAGAGTGTAGTGATATGCCAGCGTAGGAGTTCCGTACTAGACGATAGAGGCCATTGTGCTCAGAACCACAGCCAATCACCCTGCCCATTAGTATGTCCTGAAAAATGACAGAAGATGGGTCAAATATAGCACGACAGTGCAAATCTTTTGTAATCTGACTAATTGATAATAAATTCATGGAGAACTCGGGTGCATGTAGAACATTCTGTAAGTGCATGGAGGGCAATAAGAAAGTCTCCCCCTGACCGACAACAGGGGAATGAGTGCAATCAGCTATGAGTACGGAGCGACCAGACTAAATAGCCTTGTAGGACTGCAGGTTATCTCTATCACGACAGAGATGATGGGTGGCTCTAGAGTCAACAATCCAACCTGAGAGATCGTGGTTATGACAAAAGGCAGAAGTACTTGAAGGATATGGTTAGATCCTCAAGCGCATCATGGAAGCGTGATCGTCGTATCAGATACGACGAAGAACGACTAGTCGCACTAGTTGTTCTATGCAGCGGAATTTTAAAAAAAAAAATTATGCGACGAAACCACATGATCCAAGAACGCTTCTCGGATCGTTTCGTCTAAACCACAAACAAGTATTATGGTTACCACTTGAAGCGTGGTTGCGATCGAGTCTCTAAACAAAGAGACCTCCTGTCTCAAGTCCGATCCGACGGAGGAGACGCTTGCGAGCGCGGGGATGAACCACGTGCTTCTCGCAATCCATGTTGATGATCCAAGCGGTAGGATCTCCTGATCTCGACACACGAGATCCGACGTCTTCTTCACGAGCGAGGCGCATCGAAGGAGATGGAGATCCATGAGCAAACAATCGAGCAGCATAACGACGATGCCGCGGCGATGGAGAACCTCTCTAGGGCATCCATAGTGGACGGTCATAAGAGGGAGAGAGAGAAAGAGAGAGAGAGAGAGAGAGAGATGTACTTCTCAAGCATTGTGTGTAAAGAAGAGCAATGGGGTGCCTCTCCTTTTATAGGGTTTTGGGATCCATGGATCTCAATCCATGGGACAACACAAATCCAATGGTCCTCATTGATTGTGTTTCTTTCAATGGCTTAGATTTTGTTGGAAAAAATCCAACAACAATTAATTTAATAAAAATCAAATATACAATAAATATAATTTGATTTATATCAAATCAATCTCCATTGGATAGGAAAGGAGGCAAGCCTCCTTCCATAAGGAGGGTGGACGGCCACCAATTCCTTATGGGAATTGTGGTCGTCCACTCTTCCTATATGGAAGGTAGATGCCCTTTTCCTATTACATGAGATTACATTATCTCATGATTCTCTCCAATATTTGCAACAACTTTTGTTGCAAATTATTTCACAAAAATAAATCCAATTTATTTTGTGAACATTGCAATCATGCCATTGGAAATTTGTGAATCACATTCACAACCTAAAATAAAATGTAAATTACAATTTCAATTTAATGTCCAATGTGAATCCAATTCACATTAACATTTAATTAACAAAAGTAAATTACAAACATCTCTCTCTCTTATATATTATAAATCACATTTATAATATATTTGATTAATATGGATATTGCTATCCACATTATTCTTATCCATGATAATTAAATCATATTTAATCACCTTGGATCTCATTTCTCTTATGTCCAAATAATATGAATCACATTCACATTATTTACATCTTTGATAATTAAATCTCATTCAATTATCTTAGATAACTCTCTTCATAATATGAATCATGGAAGGACATATCAATATCGATATCGTTTCGATATCATGTCGATATCGATATATCGGCGATATATCGTCGATATATCGCCGATATATCGCTATATCTAGGAATCTTTCTGAAGAAAACGCCTGAAATCGGATATATCGATATATCGATTTCGATATCGGTCCCATGTCGATATGGATATATCGGCGATATATCGCCGATATATCGGGATACGGCCTTCCATGATATGAATCAAATTCATATTACTCATGATAATTAAATCTCATTTAATTATCCATTTTCTCAATTCTTGGATACATATATCAACAATAGAATTATCCATGAACTCCTTCAAGGATAATGCGCTTTCTCCGCAGATACTTGGAGATAAGGACAGGGCGATTGTATTGTTCCACGTATAGTGACTTGGATATTGAGATCATATCTCAAATTCAGATCGCGGACCTCCCATAGATGCTTGATTAAATCAAGACCGCAAATCTAATCTTCTTATTGCATCTGAATCACATTCAGATCAATGTCCAACATTTGGACCGAGATTAGATCACTTCTCTACTGAGAGGAGTCACTAAAATCCACACCCGCTTCATCACTCCCTAGGAATGGAAGCGTCATGGTTATACAATCGTTTATGATCACATCACCCTCAGGTATTCCCAATACCTGTACATCCTGCATACTGGAAGACTCAGATTAAACCCGAAGTATTTGATCAACTTTATACTGTCTACTTCATGATTTTATCAGTAAGTTTCTCATTCTATCATTGGGAGTTGGTATCGATCATATACTTTCCAAAAACATATATCATACCTAGGTCTTGATCATATACTTTCCAAAAGTATATATCAAACCTACAAATTCAGTCAAGCTTCCAAAGCGAGACGACCGTGCACGGAATTTGATTTTTCCCAATATCTCATGAGTGAGCTCATGTCTTCCGGTTCAGTAAATGAACCTGTATGATCCATTTGAGAGATCGTATTACTTATATGCCCTTATATGCACACCAGCGCGCCGGTGTATAGACCTTAGTTAGGTCATCAACCTATTGGTCTGCCAAATGTACATACTCAGACATATAGCAACACATCTGTCTCCGGTCAGAGGATGCGTGCCTATATCATGACAGCATACGATATAGGACTTTGGTTATCTCGATCTCATTAAGTCAACTCTTTTGACCTAACTAATCTGACACCTCTGAATCTCTATTCCTATGCAGAGGACCTGCATCAAGAGGTCGGTCAGATATCAGCCTTTAGAGATAAGGACTGCCATCTCCTACTCAGGTCGGAGATCATCTCTTAACAATCATTTGACGATGCTTGATGAGTCCTCAATCTAACCCCTTAGATATTCATCCAAGCACCAGCCTCTATTATTCTTCAGTTGAATCAACAGCTGTATGATCATCAAGATGGCCATGGTACATAACCCTAATTGTACTAAGGGACCTATTATGCACATTATTTATTCTTCATATCAGATCAGGGAATGATATTTGCAATAACATTTATTGCAAAATGGCTCGTCGTGGGCTTGCATGTCCAACAAGTACTACCTGAGGTACTGGCAGTAGCAGAGGTGCTAGCTGACGCAGAAGCCGCAAAGTCAGTTGTATCAGCACCCTCTGATGATGACTGTGGCATAATGTCTCGAAGCCGTGCCACTAGCTCCTCGAACCTGTGATCTGGAGTAGAAGCTGACGGAGCATGAACATGATCAGCTACTCGTGCAGAAGGAGGAAATCCATGCTTGGAATAGCATGTATCCTCGGAATGACCAGTGCGACGACAAAATGAGCATGTTGAATGCACACGACCTCCTCGGCCACGTCCGCCAACTCCTCGGCCACGAAAGGAAGATGAACTACCTCGTCCTCTGGAGACCGCCATTGCCGACGGAGATGGAGTCGCTGCACTAAAGGGAACAGAGATCCGACTTAACTTCCTGTAGACTTCCTCCATCGGAGGAATAGTGGCATCGGCAAGGATCTGAGAGCGGGCGGCCTCGTACTTCGGATCAAGGGCAGCAAGTAATACTCCTACCATAGTGGCATTGCGAAACGTCTTCTGCTGCTCGGGAGTGGCTGTGAGCGGAATGGTGTTGTATAGTTTCTCGAACATCCCACGTAGGGACGTGTACAGAGAATGAAAATGCCGTCCATTTTGCTTAGTGGTAAAAATATCATGTTGCAACTGCAGCATCTTTGTCTCGTTCCTCACTTGAGAATATGTAGTAGCCAGAATATCCCACATCGCTTTGGCGGTGGGTTGATGGAGGACGTCGTTGGCGATCTCCATCGTGAGCGTCCCTGATAGCCAGACCTTGGCATACGCATCATCAGCCTCCCATGAGGCATATATCCCCGTCTTCTCTGGTGGCTCATCTTCGGTAAGAATATGCTTCTTACCACATGACTTCATAAGACTCAGGAACTGCATAGCCCAGAGTTCGTAGTTCGTCCCGTCCATTTTGACTATTGGTGCCGAACCTTTAAAGGCGCCTATGGCGGGCATATCAACCTTTTGGTCTAACATATCATCGGAGAAGAAGACTTACGGATGATAGACAAAAGAACTGGCATCTACAAAGACCCGTTTGGATTCAAGTGCATATGTAGATTTTATGCACTTGAACCCATCGTTGACGCGACGCCGACCGGAGAAGAAGCGTCGCGAGGAGGCGGGGAGCCTCGGCGGCTGTTAAGAACGGCGACGGGAGGCTGGAGCCCCGGCGGGAGGCGGGGGCCTCGGCGAGAGGATGGGGGCGGCAGAGCCTCGGCGAGAGGCTGGGGGCGGCGGGGCCTCGGCAGGAGGCTGGAGGCGGCAGGCTGAGGACGGAGGGCTGGGGGCGGCGGAGGCTAAGGCCTGGGAGGCTGGGGGCGGCGGCCAAAGGGTGGGTGTGGGGGAGGGGGCGGGCGAGTGGAGAGAAACCCTAGATTAGGGTCTTGGCTCTGATACCATGTCAGAGTCAATGATGCTCTTGTGTGTTATTCCATAGAGCCCTAGGGTCTCTTATATAGAGAGAAAACCCTTGGGTATATTACATAGACGTACATGAGATAAATAAGAAATACGTAACAGTACATCATAACATAATGTAAACCTCTACAATATCAAATTTATTTTGGTTGCATCTTTATTATGGATGTTTCTTTCTGTCCCCACTTATGAAAGGCCAAGCCGAACAATAGGTATTGCCATGTGAAGGGTTTTACTTGGATAAATAGAGGATACGTGTATCACACATGCAAAATTTGAGAAGGTACCACATGAATATTTGACGATACCAGGTATTGAAGAATCTGTACATGAAATTTTAATGAATTTGAAAGAAATTATATTGAGAAGTAATTTGTATGGAGTTCGAGACGCATTCATTTGCATCAAAGGTCCAAAATGCGTAACTGCTCAAGATGTCATCTCACCGTCGTCGGTGGAAATAGTTGACACTACACAACATGTAGCTAACCTCACAGAACCCGTTGAGTTGCGTATTGAATTACAGATCAAGAGATCGTGGATATCGTATAAAATCGACAAATCACTCTCAAGATGGAAGTTATCCTATAGATGCTATATCCATGCATGTTCGAAATGTGAATCATAATATTTATTCCTATGGGAATGGGAATAGAATGTCAAAAATAGATAAAAATCAAGCACAAGAGCAATGTGTTGTGACGAGAGTGGATGAAGAAACAAGTGGAAACACAAGGACAAAAAAGACTACAGCTGTGGAGGAGGGTCACACACATCTTATACGAATAGTCCTGCTCTAAAAATACGAAGGTTAAGGTGATTGAAAAAAAAGTTGGGTGCATCCACTCAAGACCAGTCAGTTCAGTTGCGAGTCAGATGCTCAAGAGCACTGGCTGGTAAGAATCATTTAAGAAAGTTGGGTGCATCCACTCAATATGAACAAAGGTCTTCCAGAAACTCCGACTCAAAAATACTTGAAACCATACAGAAAAATGAACAAGATTAGCCCATAATCAATAAAAGACATCGATTTGATTGATTGCATATGCAGGGCATGCAGATTCTCGTCAGTCAGGTGCTCTAGCAACAAGTCACGGTTATTTTGGCGAGGTGTACCAATTTCGTTTCCACTCATATACATTATACAATAAATATTGAGAGGATTAAACATTTTAATCTTCCCAACGTGAAATGTTATCAAAGATTCCGAGGATTAAACATTTTTAACTTCCAAAACTAAAATGCATACTTAGATTGGCCTAAGTCAGATTTGAATCTCCAAACACCAATTCCTGCTACATTAGGGAAACAACTTCCCTAATGACTTTCAAAGATTGTGCATTTTCCATTTAACCATCTAGTAGATATCCTTTAAAAGTTGAATCATATGAGAAAAAGCACAAATCTATTATCTTTTTGTCACAAGGAAAGATATGTTTGCATTCATGACTTCATTACATGAACATATCTGACCAATTTAACTACTCGGTTATCTCAAATGGCATATACCTTGCACAAAATTATTAAAGAGTTTATAACAGAAATTGTATTGAACTATAAAAGATGTAACTCAGTTATGTTAAATAAAATTGGTGCCACTGTTGTCTAATATCATTAAGCGACTGCAAATTTCTCCGTCCAGTCACATCAAACCAGGATTTTTAAACAAATAAACGTGAATAAAATGAATAAAACCAAGTACATAACCATCCAAAGCACGGCACCTATGGCAATAATGGGAGATAAATAAGTGAAGACATTGTAAATTAAATAAAGAAAGATGCAATAAAACAGCAAAAATACCTGGCAATTTGACGTTAGAATACAGGGCAACTTTGGAGTGTTTTAATGAACAGACAACCTTGGTTATCAACCCTGAAGGAAAACTACCGCTGTGTGATTGAAACAATCACGCCATACCATTCATTTAGTGTTCTTATTACTCTATAATCAACCAAAATAAGTTAGTCATGTTAGATGTAGGACCTACTAGATACCACCATTTAATCAAGGTTAAGACTTTTCTTCATGGCCTCATAAACTAGATAAGTAATGCTTGCAGAAGGGATGACTTTGAGCAGATTTGGAAAAAGTCCTTTGTAGAATCCGTAAAATCTTTCATCTTTAAATGTTCGCCGAAATACATCAAACATTCCCTTGTACGCATCAGAGGTCTTGGTATTCTGGGCTTGCATTCTGGAAAAATAAAGATATCCAGAATCAGACCCTAGGGATAACATAATTAATGAGAATCATTCGTGGTTTTCCTGAAGATAAAGATCTGAGATGTTTGGAAAGATGAACAAGTTACCTTGTTCGAACTACTTGCAATGGATAAACACAAGTTGCTCCAAGAGCTCCAGAGATGGTACCACAACCCAACTGCACAAGGGGACCAGGTTCTGCACATTCAAAAGAAGTAAATATGACTTTTATATAATAGAAAAGAATTGCTAGGATTAGAAGATAATAACTGATAAATTACAATAAGATACACATAATTTAAGTCAAACTCTACCACTATCTTGAAGAATATATTTCCTCGACCAATCTTTTAATGTTTCGTATGCTGCAAGATCTATGCCTGCATACGGAATGATGCCAAGAAGGGAGGGTACAACACCTCTATAAAATGCCCGAGGTCCTTCATGAACCCATATATCACGAGACAATGTAGTAAGTTTGGGAACCTTTCCCCCCTCACAAGAATAAGTTTGCAACCTTGTTTTTACAAGGTCCATGGGATATATGCAGGTCTGTGCAACAGCACCTGCCAAGCCACCAGCAATAAGGCGACCAGAAGCACCGATGTCTTTCTTCTCTTCTCCTTTCCAAGTAACAATAACATCTTTCAACATCTCGTATGTATAAAATCTGATGGCACTTTCTGGGGCAACTTTCATCACATTCAAGCCATTGCCTCTGAAGAAACCCAAGAAATGCCCTTCTTTCCATATTTGTTTTATTGCAGAACCAAGGGGCGCCCGTGTTGTTTGTACTTGCATTACAACTTTGAGGCGATCGAGAGGAGCAGTTGCAGTACGTGAAATGGCCCCAGCTACACCTCCCGCAATCAAATATTTACTTGCATTTACATGCTTGCTAATCCCCTCAGGAATGACAGCCTGTTCACCAATATCTACTAAGCAAACCCTTTCCCAATACTGATAGATGTTCTCAATGGTTGCCTCATGGGGACATAATAGAAGGAAATCCCGCCATTCTTCAAATGTAATTATTCCATCATTATCTTTGTCTACATGCTCAACAAAATGAGCAAGTTCTTCGTCATCTATTTCTATTCCTGCATAAAGGAAATAAGAAATTTTCATCAAACATGGCATTCTTAAAAATAAAACTCAGTGAACTAATCACAAGCCATCAAAATTGACAACATTGGGAGAATCGAAACTTCATGGACTCGAATGTCTAAAAAACATGACTGAAAATATGGTTCTTCTTCACGACATTATTTTTTTAAAAAATAAGTCAATAGGAGACAACGATTAGGCTAATACTGCATGACATTAAGTATGTTTGCACATATATTGTGTGCATTCCTGCATTTTATATGAGAGGGCCTGAGTTTACAGTATAAGAAAACATAAAACAGTTCATTGAAAAAAGATGCAAACCAGTAGGCATAAATAACAAAGTTAATAGCCAGCATGATCCTCCAACATAAAGATTCCGCACGAGGAGAGGACTAAAGTAGGAGGCATTGCATTTCTAGGAATATCAAGATAAAAGATTAGGTCAAGTGATTTTCCAATCTGCTTGCACGGGGGAAAGTCTGTGATGATAAAGGCAATTGAACGTTACAAGCTTCCATGTATGTATGTGGTTTTGGCATAGTTTTCTATCACTTGCAATGTAACATCCTGGGCCCTAGACCCGGCGCATTATCCAAGATTAATAGCCCGCACAACTTGCTAGGTTTGAGCACAAGTGGAGCCAATGACCACGACCCAAAATGCTTAAGCCCAAATTGTCTAATAGTAGCCCTCACTACTTATAATCCACTACCACACTTTGTGATTACGAGATGTGATATTATATTTGGGATGCTATAATCCCCCCCCCCCCCGTTGACATATGGACAGTCACTTTATTCTCATTAATTGTAGTTGTTGCACTCTCTTGGGTAGTCCTTTCCTCCTATATCTTTGGTATGGGTGGCTCCATCGCTTGGGTAGCCTTTTCCACTAGTACAGGGAACCTTACTCTAATACCATCTGCAATGCCCTGAGCCCAATTTGTTATCGGGATTACTAGCCCATACAACTTATTGGGCTTGGGCCCAACTAGAGCCATTGACCACAATTCAAAATGCTTAAGCCCAAGTTCTCTAGTAGTGACCCCTACCACTTATAACCTAGTACCACGCTTTGTGATTACTAGATATGGTACTATATTTGGGGTGCTACATGCAAACCAAAGATAAAGGTAAGCCCAACTTATCATAGAAAATGAAAGAAAAGCGAGGTTGACATCTTCCGATTAGAGAAGTGACTTAAATAATGCCGTTAAAAAATACTAAATCAGAAGGAAGGACAGGTTTTTCGTCATATGTAGATAAGATAGCAGTCAGCTGCTTTCAGTGGTTTGAGGAGCTATAAAATTCTAAAAATTTAAACAGTCTTACCTGGAGTAGACATTCACTACACCGTATTGGGTATATGAGAAGGTTAATATGAGATGACGCTCAGCTTTGTTGATTTACTATGCAACAATAACATCAACGAGGATCAAAGTCATGGTATTTTCTTCACTTGATATGGGATGTCAAGTCCATATGGTGACTTCAGTTCACGAGGTATTGACATTTGGCATTTACTTCACTTAACAAGATTATTTCACATACGCTGCCTCAATCAATACCTTTGGGAGATGATTTCTGCTATAGTCTGATGGGGAAACTCTATAAGAACATTGGAGAACTGTGCCCAAGGCAGTAGCTCGAAGGGTGGCTTCAAAATCATGTGTGCAAGCTCCTAAAGAAGGGCATGATGATGTCATAAATTTATTTGGGAAGCTCATAAATGGCTCCATGAATTAGTTTTACTTGTGAAGTTTTGCAAAAAAAAATCAATCCCTGAAAAGCCAAAGCTGTTTTAGGAGAACACTAGAAAAAAGAAAAAAGATGAGCACAAGAGGAAGCTAATGGTCCTCAATCACCAAACCAAACTTCAAGTTAGTCAAGCTCTTATAGCTATCAAGTAAGTGAATTCACTTGACCTAAGGGTCCAAAATCCAAACCTTATTTCATTTCAAAATTCGAGAATAAAATCCGTGGAAAGGATATACTACGGAGAAGCGAACAGAACTGGCAACTTCCAATTGTGTAGTCTTTTAAAAACAAATTCTACTGGAAATTTACCAAAAAAACCACACTCACAAATATGAGATCAAGCCACTTATCCCATATGTGCAAAGCCCTAACAGCTCTATACCAACTAAATCCAGACAAGAATACTAACGATATCTCTCGAATGAAACTAGGCAACTTAACACCAACTATAACAATGTTCAGGTGATCTGCATACCAGCTTTCACAAGCGCATCCCAGAGTTCCTCGGGCAGAATGCACCCATTGTGCTCCACATCAATCGCCTGGAAGATGCGGTACAATTCCAACTCCTTATCATCCATATACCGTCGGAATTCCTGGTAATCCACGTGCCCATCACGGTTAGAATCACAGACACTCAACAGATCCCTCGCATACTTATACTCCGCAGGGATGTTAAGAGCCGACAATCCCGCTTCTATCTGCGCATAATCAAGGTGCCCCACGTTCTTGGCATCGAAGTAGCTGAAGAGGCTTCTGATCCTGAGGTCCCTCTCTTCTCTGGTCTCTCTGAGAGCAAGCAGCACATGATCCAAGGTTACCGGCCCCGACTTCTTCACCGGGTTGCAGCATCCTGCAGCAGTAGCGGCAGTAGCCGGCTTCGGGAAGCCGACATGCTGCCCCACCGCCTGCCCCGCACTGGCCATTCCCGATCAGCTTCCCCCCGAATTCTCACCTCTTTAAACCAGCCAAGATCGGATCTTGCATGGGATCAAGAGCAGAACTAATTCAAATTCCAACATAGAATCAAAACCCTGAAGGAGAAGGCTGAATATCAAAAACACCTTATCTTCTCCACCGGAATCCGGCCAAGATAGCAGCTTTAGCGCGCTCACAGGCGAATCTGAGGATACTCAAAACGCTCCCCTCCTCGAAAAACCACCCAAGATCGAACCTTTTCGCGCGCTCACCTCGGAAATTTTACCTAAATCTCCACATACAATGCAGGAAGTAACCGTCAGATTGCCAAATCGACACCGAATTCTCGTGAATCTCCTCCCGCGCGGTCCCGAATCCCGATCAGATAGCGGAGTAGGGATAACTCTCGATTCCCTAGACGCCTCAAAATCGCCCCATCGTCCTCGTGACCGGATCCACTCCTCTCCTCCCACGGAATGCAGGAAGGAGGAACGGACCTCTACGATCGATGAGTCCACGGGGGTACGGCGGAGGTGTACAGTGAGGGAGGCTGAGGGCAAGATTAGGCGGCAGAGCCGCCGGAATCAGGGACGGTGCGCGGCGGAGATCAGCCGGAGGAGGGTAGAGATGAGGAGAAGCAGAGAGCAATCGGTTTGTAATTTTTATTTTGCAGATAAATTAATGTGCATATTTTTGTTGTTGTCCGGTGATATAGTTGTAAAGGAAATTGTCTTCATGCCCTTCTATTCTGAACATCTAATTGCAAGATAGTTCAAAACTAATTGCAAAATTATAAAATGATGTAACCTTTAATTTAGTAGATTACTTTTAGTTCTTTTTTATATTGGCAATGAATAGATTTTATCATAAAAATTTAAGTAGCCCTTTTGATTTACTTGAATTGGGGTGCATGAGCTTTGTATCTTTTCCTTGCATCATTATTTTTAGTAATGGGTTGGATGATTTTTTAATCATTCAACTATTAATTTAATCATGAGTTTGTTGTTTAACTTCCTATTGAATATGTTAGTTTTGAGACTGGGTTTTTTTAGTTGATAAAGTGAGTTTCGGACGGTTAATTGTTCAGTTTAGTTGACTAATTGTAGTAGAAGTTGTTAAGTCGTTCAGTGAAATAATGCGCACTTTTACGAACAACCTTTTGCCTCTTGAAGCTCATAAAAATGACCTTATGATGTTGTTTTTAATACAAAATGATAGTTTGTAAGCTCTTTTAGGTTATGCTCGGTGGGCTAAGTATGGTCCCTCTTGACTGAGGTCCAACTTGACTTCTCTTCGATATGGATGTTTTGGCCTTCTAAGCATTAAAGATCGGTCGATGGAGCGTACAAGGCATACGCACATCATGAAGCCACAATCACATGTGTCCCAGTGACAAAATATTCTTTATTGAATATAAGATTCTTAAGATATATTATAATATGTTGCTATTAATATTTCTTCATCAAAATATGTAGTATTGCTAGGCATATATTTGTTTAGTAAATATTGTCATATTTCATTGTGTTTATGCTTACAAGAGTGAAGAAAAGAAGAATTTATGAGTTAAAATGCAATTTTTTCATAGAAACATTGACTCTAGCTTAGTCAAAATCAGTTTAGGATGGAAAATATACAGGGAAAGAGAGACATAGGGAAAAGGGCATATGATAATGGAATTGAGTAGTCGTCCTTCATCTTGTTATCTATATTTATGCCATGTGGTGAGATGAAGAAGACCGGCACCCACTAAAATAAAGGAGAGTAAATAATAAAATAAAAGGAATAAATTACCCAAAAGTCCATGAATTATACATCTTATTTCAATGGCGAACCTAAACTTTAAAAGGTAACAATGTGATACCAAATCTTATTTATTTGTTTCAATGTGATTTCAGTTGTCGTAATTTAAGGTTAGAAAGACCAAATAATCAACTAAATTTCAAAAGCTAAGGACCACATTGAGACAAATCTTAAAGAATGAGTACGAGACTATCTCCTTTTAAAGTTCGAATACGACATTGAAATTGAGTGCATAGTTCAGGAACTTTTGTGTAGTTTACTCGAATAAAAAAATAATTTAGGGTGGCATTGTCAACGAAGAAATCACCCCAAGACCAAGTCACTATTGTATGTCCTATTACATGTATGGCAATTATAGTATTTCTTTTCAATCATAAGTATGTGTATTCAATCATTATCCTTATCCGAGTCTTAATTGAATCCATATTCGCATGCACTCTTTATCCGATTTGGATTAGTATTCAATGAATACTCTATTGTATCAGATTATTTAAGGATACGATTTGATTTATACATGTATCCATGTTCGTTTTCGATATAGAAAAATAAATATTGATATGGGAATAGCTATATCCGATCATGCCCAATCTGTTTTCATCGGCTAAGCTTGTAATGATCGTTGCTCCCCAAAAGCTCTTCCAACCCCAAAATAGTATGTATCCTATAAATAAAGTAAATTACCCTCAAATTTGCCAAGAATCAATCACCCACTTTAATTTTTTTGAAGATAATTTTAGGGACCTATCATATTAGGCTAACTTCCTTTAGAATGGTATTATTTATATGATTGTTATAATAACCTTAGATCAATCGACTTTTTGCATGATCATTTGTCAAAATGTGATGGATCTGCGGAGCCTGGACTGATCTCCTCCTCGCGTGGTGGATGTGTGGTCTCTCCAACTCGCCTTCTCCCCCGTGTCACTCTCGCTCGACAGTTGCTCTTGCATGTGTTCTTTCTCTTCTATCTTGGTGCCTCTGTTGGAAGGACTTCAAGTATAGTGTTCTTTCTCTTTTATCCCGCTCCCTTTATTGAAAGGACTTAAGTATAGTAGTTGATTTTTTGTCTCTCTTTCTATTTGGTGTCTTTCATTTTACTTGGAATTGTTAAGAATTCCACTGCTTCTCCTACCCTTCACTCATTTGCTTGTTGTTTGCCTATGTTGCCTTGGTGTTTGTTGCACTCCTTTACCCTCCACCCCCTTGGATATAATGTATGCCACTTCTTGGCTTGAGGAATGAAGTGCAAATGTAGAACTCGCTTGAAAGTGGATTTAGATTTGTACAAATATCTGCTTACCATATTCGAAAAATTATCAAATATGAATATTTGTATTCGAATATTAATCGAATATGAAGCAAATATGCATATCGATTTTATAAAAAACTGAAATATGGATATGGATATTGTAACAACAAAAAATCTAGATTCAGTTGAATCAAATTAATATGTGTGTGTGGGGGGGGAATGGAGTTGCCCCTAAGGGAAGCTAACTTAGCTCCCCCTGTCCCATTTTCTCAATTTTTTTGAATTTTTTTTTGTGAATATTCATACTATTTCCCTATATTATGTCATTCAAATTTCCTATGAAACAGAGACTCCTACGGCCTCCATCCAGACATATATTTTTTAACGGTTACAGGATTTTTTAAATTGACTCCGTATGGATGGAGGTCGTAGAATTCTCTATTTCGCATGAAATTTGAACGACATAATATAAGGATATAATAATGAATTTACACGGTTTTTCTTTTCAATAAAAAATAAAAAATAGATGAAAAATAGGGCGGAAAGAGCTAAGTTAGCTCCCTCTAGAGGGCATATACATTTTACCCTATATATACGGTAAAATGTATTATTTTTTAGTAAACAACTAAGGAAAACTTATTTCCCCTACCCAAGTCCATGCAACTATCGACCTCCATCAATTAATAGCATCTTTGCCTCGATAACTTTATAGGAATCGTAAGAGGATGAGGTTCGTGTAGGCTTCAGCCGCGCAATGACTATATTCGTAGAGTAACCTCCTTCCGTTATGATTATAAGTTTAATTGGCTTGTTAAATATGTTTATCATGACCTTTCGTTATTTAAAAAAATCACTCTATAAATGATAATAATTCGATTCAAATTCGTAATTTGTCTTTATTTGATCATATTTGTAACGATCTTGAGCCAATTAATGTTTGTATTCGATCCTTGTTCGCATGAATTCATATTTGAATATGTTAGGATATGATTCACTAAATCCATACATGATTCGTATCAGTATTCGTATATGATGCAGATGAAATGATATAGATATGGAAATAGTCATATACAATCCATCTTCATCTCTACGTTGATACACAGGAAAGGAGAATCGGCACATATATCTATAGAAGTATAAAGAACAAAAAAATTAAGGTGCATATATGTCCAACAAAGTTTAAATATTTTGGTGCGGATCTCTCAACGGGTTTTAAATGTAAAAAAAGGTAAGAATGTTGGAATTTTTACCAATTATACAAAAATCATCGAAAAAATTGCAATTTGGGGCCGCGAGGGGAGAGGGAAGAGTTTTTTAAATAGAAAAAGAGTGCAAAGCATAGAGGCAAGCATCCAAAAACTTTATACTCAGATGTTAAATTTCATACTAACAAGGATCAAGAATTCCAAAGGTACCATTCCTTCAAGCTATATTGTCCACAAGTACGCATACATGTACATTGTTTGACGTCCCAAGAGATTGCCAAAATGACTAAGATGCCCCCTCACCTTATTTTTTCTCACTTTTAAGTGGAGCCAACTTTTTATCTTTTTAAAAAAATTAAATAAATCAATTCCACATTATCAATTCCATCAAAAAATAATATATTATACCATCATATCATATAAAAATTAAAACTACTCCACTTTTATTCACTTTTTCAAATTCGAATACAATCACATCACAATAACTACTCATTTTTAAACGTCAATACAATCATATCAAAATAAACCCACTTCTAATCCACCCCCAATTTAACCCTCTATCTAAACACCAAAACCCAAAAATAAATTACATGCTACCAGTTTAACCCACCTAAACCCATGTACCAAACACATCCTCAGAGATTTACGACGGCCAACAACTGTCTCGGATAAGACCCATACGTCGTGATCAATGAGACGCGTTTAGTGTCGTAAATATAATTTGCGACGGTTTAGACTAACCACAGTAACTATTGATCGCCATGAACAAAATGCCGCTGCAAAATATATAGTTTATATATTAACGGTGGCTACATTAGTCGTCGTTGACGGCACGCCTAATTTTGAGAATTCTCAGGAGGAGAGGGGGGAGTTACGGAGCATAGGCAGAAACATGATTTAAAAACCTGATCGGTCCGACGATCGGATCAGTTGGACCGGGAACCGGCTCCGATCCGGTCGGTTCGGTCGGTTTTATGTAGTAATTTAAAAAAAGAAAATAAAAAATCGAATCCGAGACCCGGATTGAACCAATTTTGATGATTTAGTATATTTTCAAAAAATATAAAGTTTAAATAATGAAATAATAAGGTTTTTATCACTTGTGTCCTTTTTAACTTCTGCAATTTCAATTATGTCCCTCTCTTTTTTAATATATAACTTGTGTCACTTCTTTCTTAAAGTATTTTTTAGATGCAACTATAAATAAGATATTACAATATTATATTCATGGGATTTTTACCCGGCAGACCCTGTAATCTTTTGCAATTACCGCTACGACCTTCGAAACATCCTAATTCCTCCCTCGACCCCCTAAACTTGCTCCATCTTATCATACGAACCCTACCGTTAAATTTACAATCTAGAGTTAACTTACTTGAGTTAAAGACGGGTTAATCTAACCAAGCCACGATCGGACGGTTAGAATTAACCAAGAGAAGAGAAAATAATCTTCCCCCTCCCACGAGGCTCGACCTGGACTGGAGGAGGGGCGGAGGCGGCAGTCGACCTGGAATTAGGATGGGGGGCTGGGGGTGCTTCGCAGGGGGGTGGGGGGCTGGGCTTCGCAGGGGAGGCACGGGTGACGAGGGAGGGGGCGACGAGCGGCGGGGGAGGCTTCGTAGGGGAGCCGGCGTGCTGGGGCAGAGGGCTTCGAGCAGGTTCCAAAGGTCAGAAGGTCGGGGCTGAGAGCAGGGCTTCTTCGCGGATGACGGGGGAGGGGCGACGAGCGGCGTGCTGGGGCAGACGCCCGGCTTCTGGTGACGCTCGGGGTAAAACGTCGGTGAGAGGGAGTGGCACCGATAGTAAATTTGATAAAAACAATGGGTATAATGTAAAACAAGATAACAGAATCCGGTTAGTTTTAACGGTTAAATGGATAGGGATTAACCGCATGGTCTGTAAGGTAAAGGTTAACAAGTTTAGGGGGTCGAGGGAGGAATTAGGATGTTTCGAAGGTCGTAGCGGTAATTGCAAAAGATTATAGGGTCTGCCGGGTAAAAATCCCTATATTCATATATAATCATTTAAAATAGACAATCATGTTATTCTATTGAAATATTTGACATTTTCGTTGATATATAAATGCATATTTACATATATGTATCCGGTTTTATCGGTTTAAAAAATCAGTTCGACTGGTCGGACCAGTAAATTAAGCTCCGTTTAATTTTTTCCAATTCAATAGGAATGCTGACGTCATGCTGACATGATCACCAATCCCGACTGATTTGGATCGACAATCGACTCGATTGGACCAAATTGAAGACTGAGCAGTTCAATGTCCGATCTAGTTTTTAAAACCTTGGCAGAAAATGTCATCGGGAAATTTTGATTTAAGTCCACAGGAATTTTGAATAATTGCGGAGAAGAATAACGGGGGAATATTCTGATGTGGTCTCGATTATTTTAACATTTTGGTCCACGGCAAATGAAAAATTTTAAGTGGGTCCTACGGGATCTTTGAGTGGAATTGCCCCTTTTTAGACGTATGGAAGATAATTCTTTTTTGGAAAGATTCCATTTGGAAGATTCCAATGGAAGTGTTGATTAGTAAATTGATTATTAAAACATCCAAGAATCAAATAAAGTTAAAGAAAAAAGTTACTCGTTTAGGATATTTATAAGAGTTTCGTGGGGACTACCTCCAATACTAAACACTTATTTTTCTTAATTTTTAAGCTATTTCCTGACAAACACTTTGGGAGATCTAGATCACTATTATGGCAGCACGCTATCATTCAAATTTCGACTCAAATCAAGACTTCTATCCTATCCATCACGCCTGCCAAATTTTAACGTTGTTAGAATTGTTGAAATTGACCTCTTATAGATTGGCGAGTTAACAATATCTGTTTTCATGAAATTTGAATGATAACATATTATCATCAAGTACACTAAATCCTACCTAGGTATTTTCATAAAATACCTTAAACATTAAGAAAAAATAAGGGTGCCTGGGGATAGCTCCATTAAATCCTATTCACAATTTTTAGATATCATATTTGGTTTCATTTTCCATGACAAATCATTGAATAGGGTCATATGTGTCAAATAAAGTAAAATTACAATGAGTTGTCTGCAAAGATTGCAAGGTTTGTGACGTAATTGGACAAGATTTTAATGACCACTATGTAAAAATCTTGATTATTAAAACATTGAAGAATCAAATAAAGCTAAAGAAAAAAAGAAAGGAAATACTTAATTAGAATATTTATAATTTGTAAATATCACCTTTAAGTAAAATTAAAAGGGATTGTGTGCAAAGATTGTAGGCTTTACGATGTAACTAGACAAGATTTTAAATCTTGACTATTAAAACATTGAAGAATCAAAGAAATCTAAAGAAAAAAAGAGGAGATACTCGATTAGGATATTTAAAATTTCTAAATATCGCATTTGGCTTCATTTTCCATGACAAATCTTACACTACAATAATTGAAACGGGTCATATGTGTCAAATAAAGTAAAATTACAGGGGGTTGTGTGCAAAGGTTGCAGGACTCACATGTACCACACATGGGGATATTATGCCCACCAAAAAAACACTTCAAAAAGTTTGGTAGAGAAAACACTCACGTGCTTGGTGGTGGAAGTGTTCTGAAAAATCTTTTTTGTTCTAAAAAAACTTTTTTGTTCAGAATATTTCAAAAATCTTTTATTGATCATCTTAATGAACAACAAATTAGCAATGAATATATGTAATAGGATGGGAAACATGCATCATATACATGCCCGTTATATTACATATCCATGCTAGATTAACATTTGCCCATAAAGTTATGACTTGGAAATGAAATAGAATTATTAAAATAAAATTGTAATCATGATCTAACCATGCATGTAGATGTGCATGATAAATAATTTGAAAAAACTGAGTTAGAAAGTACTCATTGGAGCACTTTTACAAAGGAACTTATATTGAAGAAATGTCACCCCCATAATATTAACGTTCAAGGTTTCAACGCACTACTCTTAGGCCCTGTTTGGTTGGAGAATAGGTCCTGGAATAAGGGATCAACTCTCCTCTCGATACGGTTCCCAGTGGTACGACTATTCCTCATTATTCCATCTTATTTCACTCTTATTCCTATCTTTATCCCACCTTACATGTCTTTATTTCACCTTATTCTCCTTATTCCAATCCTCCAGCCGAACAAAGAATAGACTCATATTCTCATTATTCCACATCGTTATTCCTGCTTATTCCCGAACCGAACGCACCCTTAGGGTTCAAGGTTCTCTTTTGTAGCAATGCACATTTCAGCCGACCATCCACAAAAGCCATATCATAGATGAAACGGTATCTCGCGAAAAACCTCACATGTAAGGAAAATAAAAGCAGATCATAGATCGATATGTGTTTGTAATCTTATTTGTCCCTTCATTTATATACAAACAATGGTGTTGGATGATTATGCTTTCTGGGAAAAATGATAATTGTTTTGGAATATAAACAGTCTTTGATTCTATAATTGGTTAATAATATCTCTTGGAGATTAGTAATGAATGCATAATTATTATGCAGTCATGGCTCATGACATATGCACATGCATGGGCAGAATCATGAATCAAGGATGGGTCAAGCAAACAAGAATCATGAATCAAGGATGGGTCAAGCAAACAATTATCACTATGCTCAAAATGAAACAAAATATTACATCTTCCAATGATAATAGAGTTAATTTTTTAAATGAATCTGTTTCAGTTTTGGCATGTTTACAATTAGAATCTATTATTAAGATTATATTTTCAAATAGTTTATTTTTCACGGTGATTTTTAAATTTTAATAAATCTAATATTTTAAGCTTCTCTAAATACATCCCAAAAAGCTAAATTATCAAGTGAAATTTGAAACAATATTCATGGTTAGAAGGAAACAATAAAATTTATTTCATCTATAAGGATGCCAAAAACAATTGGAGAGATAAATGAATACAATTTTATATCAAATTATACTTATAATTTTAATAATTTGAAAATGATTAGATAAACTAAATAAAATAAATTAGAATTAGGTGGAGGTAAGATCACCACTTGACCATTAAAAAATTACTGCACTCTTGCAACAAAACATATTATCACAATAATTGTTATATGCGAACTACACTGTAGGAGGAAGATCCTTACAAGACTATATTCACTTAATGGCACATGTTCGGAGTAGGTCCTTGAGTGTTTGTATCATGTTCTTTTACTGCCCATCTGTCTGCAGGTAGTAGCTTGAATTAAGACACCACTCGATCTTCAGTCGCTTCATGAATTCTCCCTCGTAGCACGAGGTAAACCATGAGTTTCTATCGGATACAACTTCTCTAGGAATTCCATGCAGACAAATGGCATGCTGGATATACAACTTGGCTAGGTCTATCGATGTGCAAGTCATGTTGATTGGGATAAAATGGTTTGACTTGGTCAATCGATCCACAATTATCCAACTAGCATCATAATCGCCCACAACATGGGGTAATGACATCATAAAATTCATGGAGATACTCTCCCACTTCTACAATGTGATAGGAAGAGACATAAGTGTGTCGATAGGCTAGATAATGAGTAACATGTTACATGGCATCCCCCTTTATTTTCTCCTACCAAACTTGTTGGAAAAGATCTCTATATATCTTGGTGCTTCATGGATGAATGGGTGGTTTAGAACTATGTACCTCACACAAGATTTCTCTCGTCGATTCCTCATCCTTATTGATATAAACACAGTCTCCCTTTCAAAAAAATGGATTTATGGATTATGAATCCATCAAACTCATCCTTTAGGCAACAATGGTGCAAGTCATGTTGTTTGCTTTGCCTGCTAACCATGGACAATTGATGAATCTCGTATCCATCATGCTAAAAACTCCTTATTAAAATCCCTGCTTAAACAAGCCAATAAAAATATCCTCTAATTCTCTATTTTTATCATGTGTCATATTGTGTATAATTAACCCTTATGTATTTGTATTTAATTGCCCTTATTTTTCTGTAATTATTTTATCACTCAAAAACCCCTAAAAATTAGGTAGATAAGTTGTCTATAATTCACTGACCCTTAAAAAGATAAAAAAATACAAAAAAATCTCAAAGCCACAAAATCGGTATTTTTATTCTCTTGAAAATACCCCCAAAAAATAACTTTTGTACAGATGACCTCTTTTGGCTTTTTGCCCAACATGAAAGTTGTAGATCTCATCGAGACGAGCAACTTTCATGTTTTGACTTTTTCCAAATTCGGCCTCTAACTATTTCTTTTCTAATTTTCTTTGTATTTATTTTTTGAATTAATCTGATTGGGCCACGTGGCGCCCTCTGTGCCGCCCACGTGGCCCGCTCCTCCTCGCACCACCCGGCGGCCTCCTGGGCCGTTGGATCCTCTCAAACCCGCTTCCATCTCAACCGTTAAACCCCGCTTCATCGCCCACCGTCTGATCTGACTCCCAGATCAGATCTCATCCATCTATTAGTGCTTCAATCTCATCCGTTCGATCTCCTTGTGATCCGACGACGACGAAGCCTCCACGTCACTCACTCACTACAGCCGCCCGATCTCACGCTCATCCTACGGTATATAGCAATCCACGTACCCCAGTCTCCCTAGGCCGTTGGATCTATACCAAATCCCCATCACAACCACTCGTTAGCGCCTAAACCTCCGTCGTAGGATCAGATCTTTGATCTGATCCCATCCCTCCGCCAGCGCACCCCTCCTGACCGTTGGATCGTACGATCCAACGGTCCAAAACCCGTCGTCAACCTCCGTAACCTCCCCCTTCCCCAGCCGTTTCACCTCGCGCATCCTCCGCCCCCTTCCATTTCTAGCCGACGCTCCAGCCACCACCTCCTCGTCGTAACGCCACCAAAGACTTCTCCATTCGACCAACATCCCCGCGCCACCTTCATCACTCGCCCCCATTAATCCTTTCACCTTTAAACCTCGTCGCAAAAACGCTCCACACCACTGTAACCCCCGACCACCTCCGCCTATAAAACGCCATCTCCACCACCGCTGCACCTATCCACCATTTGGGGGCTTCGGCCCAGCCTTCGGCCCTCCGGTGACAGCGGAGGGGCCCTTGCAAGGAGGCGATAACGGCCGAAGACCCCGGTGAGATCCATGGCTACTCAGCCATGTACGCTCCGCCTCCCCGGCGGTAGCCAAGCCCCCTGGACCGGTCGGCCAGGTCGAGCAATGACCGGAGGGTCGAATCGACCCTCAGCCTAGACCTCCTCCTTCATGGGTTCCCCTCCCCGACGAGGTCTTCTTCCCCTTTCATTTTCTTTCTTTTTCTCTTAATTTCCCAGGCATACCCCGCCATCCTCATCGTCCATTGACCACTCGATGACCTTCGTCCACCATTTTGGCTTAAACCCTAGCTTCCTCCGCCCCTCCGGTGACAGCGGAGGGGCGGAACGTCGAGGCAATCATGGCTTTTTGCTGGTGTAGACCCACGGTGGTGCTCCGCCGTGTCCTGGTGACTTCCGGTCACCAAATGAGCCACGAGGCCTTGCTGACCTCGCCGGGCGACGACCCGAGGTTCTCTTGAGCCTCAGCCCAAGCTATCCCCGCCGCCATTCGCCTTGCTCCAGCAAGGCAATTTTCCCACTTATTTTCCTAATTTTCCCTTCATACCCATTGCCATTCACCTTCCTCCGACTACCCCAGCATCTCCGCCCAATCACTCCGACATTCGCTGACCCATCCTTCCTTCTCCAGAACCATTCCCGCTCCACCCCACCTCCTTCTCCACATCGCCGGAGAAGGAGCTCAGGGCCACCGTTTCCGTCACCTTCATGGCCTCCACTCCATTCATGTCACTTCCATATGCACGCTCCAACTTTTCTAACCTCTGCAGGTACCTAGTGCTTCAATGGACGGAGCTTGCAGATCGTCTCCGACCATCAGCTCCGCCACTGGTGGCTCTGCATCGACTGACCGATCGAATCGCCTCCGGAGGTCCGCAACCTCCCCAACTTCTTCGCGAGAGCCTCAGTTTCCTTCTCCGATCTTCGGAGGACCTCGCGGAGACTGGCGGAGCTCTAGGGAGCTCACCGGAGCCCAGCCTCCTCCGGTGGGCCGCGGCGGAGGAAGGCGTACAGATGCCGTTCGATCTCCATGATCGAACGGGTATGATGAAGACACGTGGCACCCGAGCCTACTTTCCACCCCTACAGGCTCGGGCGGACCAGACCTCGCCCCGAACCTCCAGCAGCTGCCACTTGGTCCCGAAGCGGAGGGTCCTCCCGAGCCTGGCCCTTCGCGTGCGTAGCACGTGAGGTGCTGGGCAAATTGCAAGAACGACCCTAAAAGAATTGATATTTGCACTTTGGTCCCCAGGCACGTGCCCTCACGTGCGTGCCTGGGTTATTTACAGGGAGGACCTCCAGGTTTTGAAGATTTGCAAAAAGGTCCCTGCGCGCAAATGGAGAAATTACAAAATGGCCCAGGCGGTTTTTGGTATTTACATTTAGGTCCTTCCAGGGACCTAAATGTAATAGTTATCCTTTTATTTCCTCGCATTTTTATTACAATTATGCCCTTGCACTATTTTTAGCATAACTTGAGCATCGTAGGTCCAAATTGCATGATTTTAGTGTCGTTTTGATCCTTGTTTTGTCCTCTTCATCTTAGCGTACTTATTTGTCTCATTTTCTCCTGTTTTAAATGAAGTGAATTTTCATGTGCAAATATTGGGACTCTACTCTCCTTGTCTGGCTTTGATCCGATGACCGCTTTTTAATGTTATGATTAATATGACACTGATTTCATTTCTATGTTGTTGCTCATAATTTTTAGGGTATAATTGTAGGCTTTATTATTCTCTTGCATTCTTATTTCATGCATCACTTTATATTTGCATAAAAACCAATAAAAATACATGCATCATAGCATCACTTTACATTGCCTTGAAAATATGTAGTGCATCATAATTTGCATATGGACCTGAAACTGAAATTAATTGACATTGTGCCTTCATGAATCAAAATTCAATATTCAGATTAGGCTGCCGTATCCCTGTGTTCGACCTTGGTACACTTACCAAGTATAAATATTCCACATCATTCAAAGACTGTGGTTTTTGCTGAACAAAATTCGCCTCCTGTACTACAGCATAATTCCATAATATTATAGAGGTGAATTTCACGTTCATCAACAATCCACTCCTCATCCACTTTAATTGGCTGATACAGTTACAATGTCTGAGATGTTGTTGAATGGATGGCACTCGCTAAATGTCATAAATACATCCCAGATCTGTATCCATGTTGTGGTACCACTTTAGATGCTCTCACTCTCAAAGCATTTGCCACAACATTCCCCTTACCAAGATGGTAAGAAATTTTTACAGTCATTAGTCCTTTAGCAATTCCATCCATTCTTTTTGCCTCATGTTCAACTCGTGTTGGTCAAAGATGTACTTGACGCTCTAGTGATATGTAAAAAATCTCAAATTTAACCATGTATACAAGTAATGTCTCAAGATTGTTTACACAAAGACTACGACTTCTACAATGTAAAGAATCCCAAGAGATGGGATAAGAAACGTGCTTCTTGGTCATGAAGACCAATGTAGGGAATAATTGACTAGGATATACTCTATAAAGGTCAACCAACTTCCTTCTAGTGTGAATCGTTGTAACACCCATACCCTCAAAATATAGTCCCACATCTAAAACTCACAAAGTTTGAGAGTGGGTTATAAGTGGTGGGGATTACTACTTAACAACTTGGGCTTAAGCATTTTGGATGGTTGCCAACGGGTCCATATGGGCCCGTACCCAACAAGTTGTTGATGAATCTCCATTTCATCACCTTTATTCTGTCATTTTGATCTTAGAAACCCTAGCTAATGCATGTAAATAACATCAATTTGTGCATAATAATATTCGTTGTTTATTATATTATCTGTATATAAAACAAGGTTTTTAATGCCAAAATTATAGAATAAAAAGAAGAACGAAAAAAGGAATAAAATATTGAAAACATTTTATGACTCTAACCCTGAGACCAAGTCTAGAATGGAGTTGGTCGACAAGGAATAAAGTAGGGAGGATAAGGGCCAAAAATAGAAAAAACCCTATTCTTTTATTCATTATTTATGCATTTTTGACACTTATTTTATTCTTATCCATCAAATGAAGAAACTTTGTCATAAAAGTTGTAGATAATAATGTAAATAAAAATACAAAATTGAGTTTGTTTTAAAATAATACACTGTGTACATTTTATACACAAAATAAAAAGCCAAAAACCAAACTTCACATACCCATATCTTTGAAATAAAAACTCAAAACATATAAAAATCACTCTAATTGTATATAACTTTCCACAAGCAATTTAATGGTGGCGGTTTTATATTTTTTGGAGCTACTATGTGAAAGTTAGGTTTTTGACCCCTATTGTACATTATACCAATTAAAATATTCAATTTATTTATTATTTACTTTTTTTACAAATTCTTATTTTTATAATTCTGTAAATATTTTTTATAACACATGTTTATGTTAAAATTAGAATAAAACCAAAAAGAAATTGAAAAATTAAATAAACATGTGTAAATACATAGGCAAAATACCTATAGCTCCACCTACATAATATACATACTTATTTATTTAAGTGAACAAATTACATCATAAAAATTAAATAAAAATATATTTATACTCACAAAAATTATTTGTAAATATATAAAATAAAAGAAAAAATAATGAAAATAAAATACATAAAATAAAAATAAAAATGCATAAAACATAGATGAATATACCTATAAATGCACTAATAAAACTTAACTACTAATAAACAAAAAGCATAATTAAATACTACATTAAATAGACGTTTTTTTATTTTATACTCAAAAAGTAATAAAATTAATAAAATCATTTACTATTTTTTATTGATTATTCTTTAATAAAATATAACGTTTTATCGTTTAGCAGCTTAGGTGGCCCAATCAGAGCGCTTCGTTCAATGACCTTGATCAACTTGACCACTGCCTCCCGATTTGACGTGCAGACTGGTTTTCTTGCAATTTCCGCCCTTTTTCCCAAGCGTCTCGTCGCTCTATTGCCTTCGATCCCTTCATACAAAATAATCATCGATTATTGTACATACACGCCATACATTCTGATCATGTGTACATACGCCAAAATCATTGTTTTTAGCCGGTCAATAAGGGCGCTAATAAGGTCTATAAATAAAACCTCTGTTTGTCCTTCCAATTTTGGTCACTGTCTCGAGTCTAGGAAGCCGTGTCTTAGATCCGGATAGTCTTCTCGTGAAAGGGGGAGTCGATTTGCGACCTGGTTGAGCTCTAGGAGCACGAAGGTGCACCCACGGTGGTTCTCCGACCACCCTGCTCCCTGGGCACTCCCCAAGTATAAGAGTTGTCCCTTTCCTATTCCTTTTGTTTGTTTTAGTTGTAGGTTTAATTTCCTATCATTAGTTTAGGATTTATTTAAGTAAGTCAATCGTAATCGCTCACCCTGTAGTTCGCCGGAGTCGAGCTCCAGTGAGCTCCTTTGTGCGCACTCGGACCATCTCCGCCATACTTTTCACCCCTATCTTAACCCTCGTTGCTCCCCGATCATCCCACGTATATCCAAATCACCATGACCTCCTCGGTTCTGCGAATCAAGGATCTCCTCCGCCGCTTCACCGGAATCCTCTCCGCCCACCTCATTTTTGCGTATCCAACTTCACATTTGGTCGAGGAGGAGCCCCTCGAGCCACTCGTTCTTCCTGTGCAGGTCTCGCACGCGAAGGAGACCTCATGGGCTCAAATCGAGTCGACTTGAAGGTCCACAAGCCCCCCTCCTTTCTCGAGCTCGCCAGGCTTCTCCATGGGGTCCCGGACCTTCTTCTACCCCACTGCAACCGTGGAAAGCCTCCCTGGACGTGTAGAGCATCTCGCAGCGAAGAAGACCGTCGGAGGACGGAAAAATCGACGATCGAAGCTCGGAGGCAGGGACCTTCTTCCCTGTTCTTCGAGCGAAGTAGCAACCATCCGATCAAGGGCGCATCTTCAGTTTTAATCTCCATCGTCCATCCTCGCCACGTCTCGACCGTTGATGAAGACCCCAGATCTGATCCAGAGCGCTCATCTTCGAAGGGGTGTCGTCTCACCAGAACGCGATACGTGTCTAAGTGAAGGGAGGAGGACCATCCGATAGCACTCTTATTTTGGGGTAATTGCATATTCAACCCCGTATCTTTTTGTATTTATTATTTAATGCTGTAAATAAAATTTATCATTTAAAAATAAATGGATATTTTGTAAGTGGACCCCTAACCTTTTTTGTAATTACACTTTGGTCCAGTCCACGTCACCTCACGTGTCGTCCCACATGAGGTGGCGAAATTTTATGTAAACTCTCGTGGGTTTTTGTATTTCTAAAAAGTCCAATAAATTGAGATTAACGTTGTATATTTTCGTGAAAATTACTAAAAGGCCCCTGGATTTAATTATATTTGCATTTTGGTCCCTTCCAGAGTATATCACGTGCCATCCCACGTGATCCTTAATTTGCAAGTACACCCCGGCGGTTTTGTGTATTGTAAGACATTGCTTAAAAACTAAATCAATGTGTTTTTATATTATAATATTTGCAGTGATGCCCCTAGAATTTATTTTATTTGCAAATATGCCCATGCTAGGACTTGAATTTTCATGTTTTTTGCCTATTTCTTAAAAATGTTTAATATGCTCCTAAAAATCCACAAAAATAAGGATAGATGATGCATGTCATTTAGATTCACATTCATATTTTTAATTGGCATTTTTTGCATTTTATCCATTTATTAAAAATAAAACGAGCCTCTTTTACCCGGTTTAACTATAAAAATTTCAAAAAATAAAAAAATGATTTGAGAAATTATAAAAAAATTATATATAGTATATTTTGGTATTTATTGAGTTCATAAAATAAAAACCCCTAAAAATAGAAAAAGGAAATGAAAAAATAATAAAGCTCCAAAATCCAACAAAAAAATAAAATTCCAATGAAAAATATCAAAAAGTATGTTTTCTTGTTTTATAATTATCTATATTTATTATTTATACATGAAAATTAATTTGGATAATTTTGGGATCTATTTATTATTTTTAAAAACCAAACCAATGTTGGAATATATATTAATCTTTTATATGGGATGTTTTTGACTTTGAAATATATAAAAAATAGCAGAAATACCATAAAAATAACACAAAATATAAAAATATAAAAATCACAAAAAAAATATTTTCACTATATTATATATATTTTGACATATTTTTATCTATATAGTATCCATATATACTTTATATTGTATTTATGCATATTTATACATATCTATATAAATGTATATATTATATTTAAATTGAAAGAAATATAAAAAATGAAAAAGATAAAAAGAAAATATAAAATTATAAAACCAAAAATAAAATAAAATAATATGAAATTAAAAACCCCACAAAAATACATGTAAATGGATGACTTGGTTGTACATAAATAACCCTAGGCTGCATGTTTTGCTCTCTTGGTTCGACCTCTACATGCTTGCCTGCTATGCACTTTATGGTAGAGAAAATAAATTTTAATTCCATATTTTTTGCTTTTAATCGAATTATGTATATTGTGAGTTAATTGCTGACTAACCGGGAAGGATTGAGTGGTCAACTCATCAACCATTGTCTCGCCTTGTGAGACTGTGCGACCCTTTGACCCTACCCAGTTATCAGTTTTCAGGTTAGTTTTCCTTGATAACGGACCGAGGACCTAAGCCTGAAATGTTACAATCACGTTGAACCCATTGGACACATTATCCATCCACAATTTAGCATCAGTCGCTATGTGATGCCATTAGAATCAGTGCATATTGACTCCCATGTAGGCTACATAGGTAGTTTATTGCTTCTATAATACCTTTAAATCGTCATGGTCCTCTTTACCAAATGAATTGCCATCTACTTGTGAGATAAATGATGCATCGAATCCTCATGTTGGATAATTGTATGCTCAGTTACAATATATGTTACGATTGCATCTCCTACCATGTTCAAACTATCATGTTGCATTATAATGTTTGGCCCCAACTAGTACTTCCTTGTGTAGAGGTTATTTTCCCCCATTCATCTTTTTCATTTGTATGAAGATCCTTTTGCAGCGATTGTTTGTAAAAATTAGGTGCGCTTATGTACTAATTTCTCTTTAGTAGATAGTCAGATATAGCATTCGTTGTAAGAGTATGAACATTGGATAATATTTGTTATCATGTTCTATTCCATCTAATGCCATCATTTACGTCGCGATGTTACATAACATCGATACATAACTGCCACTATAGCCTCGTTGCATGTGGATAATCCGATATGAAATGAGAGTGCATGTGGATCCCAACACTGATAGAGAGGAGTGGATAGTAGTATCTAGTTTTTACATCAGTTAAAAACAATTTCGCAGAATTTAAAAAGTGTGAACGAGCAAATAGATATTCAACCACAATACACATAGATGTTTATGTGGAAACTCAAGCGAGTGAAAAATATAACCCCGATCGTTAGATCAGTCTAACCAATCAATACGCTTCATTATTCCAAGTTATTACAGGGCCAACTCAAACTGTTTATGAAACTCTTGGATCCAACATCAATACGCTTTACAACCTTGGATCAACGCACCAAAATCAACACAAGCAGATCAAACACCACGGAGGTGTCAAAAGTGGGAAGATTTTGACTATCCTTTGACCTTATTGCATGGGCAGACTCCAACAAGTCAAGAAACTTACACACTTGGAACTAACATTGTAACGTCCGGAATCCATGTAAAATCGAACCCGACCTGATTAAGGTCTGATTAACCCAATAAAGTTATATGGCAATATTAGATAACTTAAATCGATCAATAGATCGTAAATTAAAAGTCGTTCAGGAGAAATCGACCAAAAATCAGTCGCATCGTAATGCGTGCTCGATAAAGCCGTGATGCAAATTCGAAAATCGCAAAATAAACCGAGATCGTCACGAGATCCGATTCGACGATATAAGATCAACGGAATCGACCGTTCGTCAATCGGAGGTCGTTTGATATTTTTAAATCACGAAATTTAATCTTAAGCAAAAACCGTATCCGAAAATTTCAGGTATTCAAAACCCGATCGGATGTATAGCAATATTTTACTCATATTGACCGTCATTTTGAGACGATCAATTCAAGATTTTTCGCGTCAAAATCCGACACTCGAGGCGCGGATGAGGACGATTTTTGTATCTTAAGTAAATGAGAGAAAATAAAAAAATAATAAAAGTAATAAATTACAGTACTTCAGCCGTTGGGGGCCTTCTCTTTCCTTCCACGTTGGGCTTCTCTCCTCTCCACTTGGCTGGAATTAAGACTTCTCCTCTCTCTCTCTCTCTCTCTCTATATATATATATATATATCGGCCCTCTTTCCCTTTAAATCATTGCAATTCTTCCCCAAATTCTAGCCTTTGTGCCACCGTTCTTCTTCTGCTCTGATCTCCATTGATCGATGCCTGACTAAAAGCAGCCATAGCTATTGTTTCCTATCAACAATCCAGCATCCACTCTACTACAAGTTAAAAGAACATGAGCTGCGGCCTTCAATTGCAGCTGGGAAGGCTTGCAAACTGCTACAATTAAAATTTTGGATCCTCAACAGCAGAAGGAGTTGTTGTACTTTGCTGTTGTGCATGCAAGATCAGGCCACTTTTCTTCAATAGGTACAACCCCTACTCCTTTGCTGCCATGCATGTGCATCTTAAAACTCTCATCTTGCTACTATACATGTACTAGTCTCAATTCCATGTTGCCCTCTTTGTGGTTACATACACTTCGAATATTGCAAAAAAAATGTTCTTTTTGTGGGTCCAAATCTCTGGTTACTATATTGTCCAAGATGGATGCAGTGAGACTTTTGCTTTTTGGTAAACAACTAAAATTTGAGGGGGGAATTCGAGAGATAATTTTTTAGTGGCAGCATTCTAATAACTTTGGGTATAACGTAAAACTGATTGTCACTTTCTTTAAAGTTTCAAGCAGATTTGATAAGTTGTAGTTCGTAGTCTGTACAAATAACAAATTGACCTGGATTAGATATGCTAATTTACATGAAGTCATTGTTCATACTATTGACAGTCAATCTTCATATTAATATACACAAGGTGCTGAGCCAAACTAATCAAAAATTGTAAATTTCTGGCTTGAAGGGTATTTATTGATGAAAGATGCATTACCTGGTGCATTCGTATATTTAACATGATAAATTAAATGTTTTATTATTTTTGAATGTTGTATGGACATATGAGTATTATTGAAAACACAAATCTGGAACTTAATTTAATTATACAAGATTATATTATAACGTCAAATTTAAATTCACCTTTATTGCATCATCATCAAATGTTATGATATATTTGTATGTTGTATTTATTATTTCTTTTAGTATGTACTGAAGTATGAAATGGTAGATCTTGGTCCTATGTTAACACTACATTGTAGTTCTTGTTTAGCTCTATCGTTGAGGAGAGTTATACTTGTAAATAATAAAATAGAAGAATTAAATATTTTTGAGTTCATCTGTGGAGCTAGAAAACTTCAAATTTTTGAAGAAAATAACAAACCAATAGAAACCAGGCATCTCTACAAATTCTTTAACAAAGTGTTTGAAGATCAATATATATAGGGTATGACAGTAAAATTAATTATGCAATAGATCAGTCTGATCGGAGCTTTGGTAACAAATAGGCTGGGATCTCTCGTCTTATGGAGAGGCTTCCATGTCATGATTATGTATTGCATACTTATTGGATCAATATCATGATTTGAATTTCTCCTTTTCAAATTAGATGCCAAATAGGAAGTTGTGATCATTTCTATGTCTCACTATAGCAAACAAATAATTAGCTATAATATGGGGATAATATAATATAATAGTTGTTCCATGCGAGGGATGGAGTGGAACCAGAATCTCCTATAATCATTAAGAATAATGCACTTGGAATAGGATGTCAATCTCACCGACACAGAATGAAGTAGAGGAAAGGTCTAAATAGTTAAAATTATAATGACATTTTTTACGAGCAGTCCCTATCATTATAGATACTAGTGTTCCCATTGAGATATGAGTGGAATTTATACTCAAATACATTCCCAGGGTCGTAAATTTGTAAGACAATTGATCAAAAGACCTATATATCACAGAGCAGGATAAATAAGTTATAGTATCGGTCATGGTGACCCCTACATCTGAATGTGCGAGGGTGCGGTGACCCTCAGTTGGGCGGGAGAATAGGAAGCCCAGTTAGGGCAACGGCCGTCAAGTGCGCAGGTCTAGGATCCCAGTCCCTTCACGATTTTTACGCGAGCTCGTAGTGTTTTTACGCCTCATTGGGATCCTGACTTTGACCAGTTCCGTTGGCCCTCTATTTTAGGATACCCAGGCGGGGGATCTTCGATTTAATTTTTCGTACGAGCTCGGTTGCCCGTTACCGGTAGGGTCGTTTTTCAAGAGTGACTTTTCCGGAGAGTTTTACCCATCTCAGTGGCGTAGTTTTGGAGTAGACCTATCCCTCTATTGGACCGCACTTCCAATTAGAGGGCGAGATGGAAGAGCCTTTTGTTGGCTACTTCACCGCTTGAGTTTTTACTTTCGCCTACAGACTTGGCGATTCTACATCCAGACCATCTATATCTATATCTACTTCATCTAAAGTTACATCTGAGATAGTTGCATTTGAGGTTTGAAGGGATTATAATTAAAGTTGAGTAAATAGAAGTGACTGTAATCTGATTCGAAATCCCATTAAGCTAGTGGACGTGTTGGGAACTTAGTTAGGATGCATTATACTACACTGCATGCCTACGGAGGCACCCCAACCCTAAGACATCCCCCAAATCTTAGAGTCATAGTGTGAGGTTGCACACTAACCAAGACCACATACCATCCGTTAGACTTAAGAATCTAAATAAATCAAGAAACTTTTCTAATCTCCAACTTTTCCATCATAACTCACCAACATGATCTCTGAAGAAAATGAGGATATATACTTTAACTCATACATTCATGAATATTCAACTACAATATAAATATGTCATATGTGGGAAATGTTGGGTTAATGGGCGATCATGAGAAATGGTTCAAACAACTTGAATACCTTTTTACTTACGCATGTAGATGTAAATTGCACTTGTTCCACCTTTCTACTTGTTACTTTTGAACATTTTAAATGTCAGTGATTATATATATAAGCATATGGGAAGTACCAGCGCCCGCTGACGCCTTTTCTTCCTTGCACGCATGACAGGCAAGGAACCTTTAGCACAGTAGCGGGTTGATGACTTCAGGAGACAGGGTTTATACTAGACGGTATGTTGTTTCCTTCATCTCGGTTTTTGGTTCGGTTGTTAATGTAATATGTTTCTTTTCTCTTCAGTCAGATTTTTAGGAATACTGTATGTATTGTCAGTCACTGTAATGTTGTAAAATAATTGGAAGTTAATGGAATAAAATTTTGGTGGCATTTGTCTCTATCGGCTCTGTGGTAATGAATGTGAATGAGAATGTCATATGTAGCTTCAGCGTGAAAAAAGTTTTCCCGAACTTTCACGTACTTAATGCGATATTAATGATTGTTGTAACGCGAAATGTGTGTAAACTGGTATCTGGATCCTTGGGGGCTATGGATTTTGTCACAGGTTTGCCGAACACACCAGGTGGCCATGATTCCATTTGGGTCGTTGTTGATAGGTTGACCAAGTCAGCCCATTTCATACCTGTCAACATGACTTATACTCCATCCAGATTGGCCAAGTTATATGTGCAGAACATCATTAAACTGCATGGTATACCACCAGAGGTGGTGTCTGACAGAGATTCGAGATTTACATCACACTATTGGCATCAGTTCATGTCAGCACTATAGACAGAGCTGAAGATAAGTTTTGCTTATCATCCGCAGACAGATGGACAGAGTGAGCGCACCATACAGACACTAGAGGATTTCTTTCGCGCATGCTCTTTGGAATGGAAAGAGTCCTGGAAGGACCATATGCCATTAGTAGAATTCATGTACAACAACAGTTATCATTCTAGTATCGGCATGGCGCCATTCGAAGCCCTATATGACCAGAGATGCCTCACACCTCTCAGTTGGCGCGAGGTAGGAGATTGATGTACGCGAAATTCTCCTCTTTAATAATAATGAGTTGTAGTATAGGAGGCGAATTTCGATCGATCAAAATACCACAATTTGTTATTGTTGTGGAATATTTTTACTTGGCAAGTCTACCAAGGTCGAACACAAGGAACGGTGATTCTTAGTTGCGTGGTCTTAAATCAAATTAAATAATGAATTAATGCTTGAGTAATTTCTGTGGTAAGAAAATATACAATGCAATGAAGAGGATTCCATGTAGAGAAAATAAATGGAAAAGATTATGTTCAGGATCTGTGAAGTATACAATTCAATCCTCAATAAAATTTATTAATTAATTCTCGAGAGATAATCACAGATCCAAAGATACTGACGCCCAGAAAGATTTGTCAACTCCAAGTTACATGAAAATATATTAATCAATGAATAATCCTGTCAAAAATTCCGTGTAAAATGCTCCTCAAAATTAATCATCGATCCGACAAATAGAAAGTTAAATAAATTGATTCTCGATTTGACCTCTGTAGATATTAATTTTTTTTGGAAATAATCAACAATGAGCACAAGGGGTTAATCAAATTAAAATCCTCAACTGAACTCCTGCAAAAGATATCGTTAATTCCTCAAGCATGAACATGTCAAAATTGGCCTGCAAAAGTTGACAGTGATCCTCAATTAATTAATAACAATAAACAACCTCAGATCTGTCCACAAATTATGTTAAGTGATGGAGCATGAAAATAGCTTCAAAATGACATATTGTATGCTTAAAACGGAGTTCGTATGAAAAAGATATGCAAAAATGAACTTCTAGGGACTAAAATGTAAATAAAATAAAGTTTTTCTTGCAAAGAGGTCACTAGAGGGGCTTATCTGTAATTTCACAAAACCGGCGGGGGTCTTCTGCAATTTACCCCACGTGGGGGTATTCGTAATTTCAGGAAACTGTAGGGGCTTTAGTGCAACTTTCCCAGCAAGTAGGCTTGGAGGCGGACCTGAGGTTCGGGTGGCCCGGAGCTTAGGCTTGGGAGCTGGACCTTAGGCTCGGGTATTCGAACCAGAGGCTTGACGCCGGAGCAGGAGGCTTGGTCGTCCGAGCCTGGAGGTATGGGGTCCCACCGACGTGGCGATTCAAGGGCCGTTGGATCAAAGGCGATTGCCTAGATCCAACGGCGGAGGGTGGCTATGGCGAGGGCAGAGCTGATGTTGGCGGAGGCAACCGCAAAGGAGGCGACGATAGACGACCGCGGGGGCGACGTCACGCAGCGGAGCTCGGCCGGCACACGGCCGAGCTGCTCGATCGGAGGCGGTGTGGAGACTGTGCAACCGAGGCACGGGAAGGGCTAAGGAGGAGCAGTCTGACGGAGGGCGGCGCGCGTAGGTGAGGGGAGGCGTGGGGCGCGGAGGAGCTAGGCTTCGAGGCGACGGTGATGGTGCTGCTCCTCGGCCGACACACGGCGCGAGAGGCGGCGCAAATGCGGCGGAACTTGGCCAATACACGGTCGAGCGATGGTGGCGTCGGAGGTTCACTGGATCTGTAAGGTTAGAAGTAGGAGAAAAACAACAGGGGAAATGGGGCTCCGTGCGCAGGCGAGGGTTTGGACTGTGGATCTGGAAGGCAGCCAGTGCAAGGTGAAGCATGAGTGGTAAATGGAGGGGGAGCGGATTCCAGGCTGTGCGAGGCTGGAGAAGAGGGCTGGGGAGCCGTGGTCTTGGAGAAGGACCGGAGGGAGAGGGGGTGCATGTCGTAATGACAACGGCCGGGTGGAGCAGTGTCGGAGAGCAACTGCGACAAGGAACAAAGGTCCCTTGGATCCCGCCGGAGGAGGCGTTGTTGCGCAACCCGTCGTCTGTTGCTGTCACCATGGAGGTCGGCTCCAGAAATGGCAGATGGCTTGTCTGGGCAGGGATGATGGGGTATTTAAAGGGAGGTGCTGGAGTTACGAGGGAGGTGGAGGATGTGTAACGGCCAAAGGGGAGGAGCGAGCGGCGCGGACGCATTTCAAGAAGGGAAGGAGGCGTGGGCGGCGTTGGCCGTTCACAGCGGGGTGTGGGGGTGTGCGGTAACGGCTGGAGGTAGGTGATGATGGGGTCACGTTCTAGGCACGTGACCTGGGGGTGGGTCGGGAGAGAGAGATAGATGGGGGTGCCACATGGCACGCCCAGGGGCTGCCACGTGGCGCCCCAAAAAAATTTCAACTTCAACAATAGAGAAGAAGTAGAAGGAGACCTCGGATCAAAAAATTTTATTCACGAAAGTTGTTCATCTCGACGAGATCTACAACTTTCGTGAAGGACCGATGAGTGAAAGAGGTCACATGTGTGAAGTGGTATTTTTGGTGGCTCTCCATGTGTATAGAAGAATAGGTTTTTGGGATTTTATATTTTTTGGTGGTTTTAGAGAGGATAAAAATCTAGAAAAATTACTATAACATATAAGAAAATTACTTACACACTAATCTATTTTTTTGGATTTTTAATAAATAAGAAAATAGGAGAATAAAATAGTAGTCAAAAACATACAACTTTTGTACAGACCGACAACGGACACTTGGACTCAGTCAGTTTCTTTGATTTTATTTTAATCTGGATTTGAATTTTTGTGTCGCTTAATAAAACTTTCATCAAAGAATAATAATGACAATGAAATAAAATTAATAGGGTTGGTTTTGTACATCAAAACTCAGGTCAAAAATAACAAAAAGTCAAACTGCGCAAAAGAGGCCCAAAACTCAACTTTCACATATGAGCTCCGCATTTTACGAAATTGGTCTTTTTTGAAGGTATTTGAAAATGGAGTACTTTAAAAGTGAGTAGATCAAAATCGGACATTGTATGTGGGAGATATGCTCATTTAGTCTGTCAGATGTGAAATTAGACTTTGGGATTATTTGACACTTATTGGGGTTAGTAATTTTTTGTATTTTTATTTAATGAAGTCAGTAATATCTACACAATGGAGGTGGTTTTGGGTCAATCGGAGTTATGATGAATTATTTACAAATGTGAGAAGTTAGCGGCTTTTTGGGCTAATTTACACTTGGAACTTTTAATGCAATTTTGCATGATGAAATGCAAATATTATTTACACATGTATGAATGCTAATGATTCTTTGTTAATTATTAAATGCGTGTGAATGTTGTGGAACAGATCTTAAATGACCAATTTTAGCATGATGAATACGAGATTCATCATACCCCTATACTTAAACTATGCTCGTCCCCGAGCATGAGTGAATGACTTAGTTGAATACATCCCTAACTGTGCGTGTGAATTTTCAAGGCTTAATTCATAGAAGACCCTTAATTTGAGTGATACTAAAATTCTGGGCTCAACCAAGCTTTAATCAAAAGGAATCCAACTTCTCTAATTTTCAGACTCTCTGTTTGTACATATAGTCTAAGGATATGATTCTTAGTGTACTGCATTCATGAGAGTCAAGTCGAGACATCACCCAAAGTTCCAATCCAAGAGACTCTCCTCTAGACTTAATCCTCAACACTAGGGAATAAGTCTATTCTTGCTTCAGTCAACCGTCTCATTAATTTGTCAGAATTGAAAGTGTAGATGGACGGCCAGATGATGGAGGGCATAGGATTGTATTTGATTTTCTCTCCCTTACATTGGAACAAGGTGCCTCTCTAGTGCCTTATTACTCAACAGAAGTATATTTTTGTTTTGTTGATCAATGTGTCCGTCAAGAGAATTTGGAGTCGTCTGCAATTGTTTTTCTGGGAGTACACCGGGGTGTGTCTCTTTTGAGTATCTAAGATACCTTCGACACCCAGACTTGCAGCATTTACGATGCAGATCCCTTTTTTGGTGCCACCGGCTCATTGGTCCTAATTAGTGCTTGGTCCAAGTGGACACTTTTAAAATGTTTGGGAGCGCTCGCCATTGGTGGAAGCTCATTTATCATTTGACTTGGATAATAGAGCTTTTCTTTGGCATTTCATTGCTTTTGTTGGCTAGCTCCACTGCTTTTACCAAAAGGTGGCGTACATTGATCAACAATTTTCATTAAGTTTCATCACACCCTGGCACTTAGGTCAATATCAAAAAGATAGCATATGAACTTGTTCATATACTGGCTAGGATTTTGCTGACACTCGGGTTTCCTGAAGACTTCATTAACTTTATCCCATCCTCGAGCATCATTAGATCGGATCTAAACTCAATTCTCTAGTCGTAGTTCCTTAAGTGATACCTTAACTCATCTCATCAATCATGCAGTTGTGTAACTGATTGTGCTGATCATATTTTTTTGAAGGTAGAGATGCAAAGTGCAATATAGCGCTCAAATCTTTCAAACTAGGGAAGTGTGGATAATTAAGTTCAAAACCCTAGTGACTAAGGCTGGCTAACTCAGAATCTCAAGATCTTAGAAATCAATTGTCCTCAAAAATCCTCAAGCCTTGAGTGATAGTGAATGTGTCAGGAATATATTAACCAATGAATGCATGAAATGCAAGACCATGAGTGATGATTTTCTTTTTCTTTTTCTTTTTCTTTCTTCTTTTTTTATGCAGACAGTTTTTTTGACAGTGTTATACACACTACTTATACCCATCCTCGATATTAGATAAAAATGATTAAAGTACGAGCTATGGATAAAGTAGGTAAAATATATACAAACACCCCCCTATACTTAGCTTGTGTTGTCCTCATGGCACAAAGTAAAATGTTGACATAGCTCGTACTCAGTATAGATGGGTTAAAAAGAAGAGAAGTGATGTATAAACAATGAAATCGATCCCCTAAGTATCGGGGGATCGAGAGCAGGTAGATGGATATACAGAAGAGTGTAGGTTCCAGAGAGGTGGTTTATCTGGACAGATAAAATCTTTCGTCAAAATCTATGCCCTGAGTGAAGGAGATCAGTTCAACTTGTACTAATTGCTCGTTGGATTCGATAAAATGTTTAAGCAGCTGACCGTTGACTATAGATGTTTGTGTGCTATTTGTGGTCTCTGAGATCTCAACACTCCCATTATTGTGTACCTCTCTTACAATGAAGGGTCCCGTCCATTTTGATTTCAATTTACCTTGGAAAATTTTCAAATTTGCATTAAATAACCGGATTTTCTGCCCTGGGACAAAGATATTTGTTCGAATGTTCTTGTCATGCCATCTCTTTACTTTGTCCTTGTAAATGGTGTTGTTTTCATAAGCATGATTTCATATTTCAGACAGTTCATTCAAATCCATCTCTCGGTTCTTCTTTCCTTGGTGACAGTTCCAATTAATCTTTTTGATTGCCCATTCTGATTTATGCACGAGTTCTGCGGGCAAATGGCATGGCTTTCCATATACCATTCGAAACGAGGAGGTGCCCAATGGGGTCTTATAAGTCGTCCGGTAAGCCCATAGGACTTGGTCCTTGAGTTGGGACCAGTTCTTCCTGTCAGGGCAGACGAGCTTCTGTAAAATTTATTTAACCTCCCTGTTTGACACCTCGGCCATGCTATTGGATTGTGGATGGTAAGGAGTAGCGACACAGTGCTCGATGTCGTATTCCTTAGTCAACTTCTTCACCTCCCAGTTGACAAAGGGGCTTCCACCATCAAATATTAAAACTTTTGGAATTCCAAACCTCGAAATAATATTATCTTTTAAAAACTTGCAAATAGATTTGCTATCTGCTGCTCGAGTAGGGATAGCCTCCACCCATCTAGATAAATAATCTACCGCGAGAAGAATATACTCAAATTTTTGACTATTTGGGAATGGGCCCATAAAGTCAATGCCCCATGCATCGAATATATTACAGATGATCACTGGTTGCATAGGCAAGGCATCTTTGGAACCAATGGTTCCTCCCATTCTCTGACAGATGGGGCATGCCCTAACAAAATTGTAAGCATCTTTAAACAAGGTCGGCAAGTAAAATCCACATTGCAATATCTTCTCAGCGGTCCTCTTCCCAGAGTGATGTCCTCCAGCCTCCATTGTGTGGCATAGATTGAGGATACTTTGGTATTCCTCTTGAGGAATACACCTTCTCCATATACAATCTGGTCCTTCAAAGAAAAGGAACGGATCCTCCCAATGGTAGTGTCTCGCTTTAGATATGAGTCGATCGATTTTATTCCTAGGCCAACCATGAGGAACTTCCTTGGTGACAAGATAATTGACAGTATCTGCATACCATGGGAGTGAGTCAATAGCAGAAATTGACTCGTCTGGGAAGGTTACACGGATGGATTCAAATTCCGGAATTTTGTTATTTTTGATCTGTGATAATTGATCAGCCACGACATTCTTAACGCTAGGTTTGTCTTTAATATCCAAATCAAATTCCTGAAGCAATAGTATCCACCTCAGTAATCGTGCTTTTGCATCCTTTTTGGCCATTAAGTATCGAATGGTTGAATGGTCTGTGTAAACTGTCACCTTAGATCCTAAAAGTATAGATCGAAATTTTTCTAAGGCAAAAACCACAGCAAGCATTTCCTTTTCGGTCACAGTGTAATTTTTCTGAGAAGGGTCTAAAACTTTGCTTGCGTAGTGAATAGCATACGAGAATCCATCTTTTTGTTGGCCTAATACAGCCCCTACAGCAAAATCGGATGAGTATGTCATGATCTCGAAGGGAAGAGACCAGTCGGGGGCTTGTAGGACGGGGGTCTCAATGATCCTCCTTTTGAGTAGTTCAAAGGCTTCAAGACACTTATGGTCTACTAGGAACTTGGTGTCTTTCCCTAGGAGGTCAGTTAGCGGTCGGGCAAATTTTGAAAAATCTTTGATAAATCTCCTGCAAAATCCTACATGCCCTAGAAAATACCGTACTTGTTTCACATTTGTAGGTGGCTCGAGATTTTTTATCACATCAACCTTGGCAGGGTCAACCTCCATTATGCCCCAATACAATACCCTCTTTCACCATGAAATGGCTTTTCTCCCAAGAGAGCACCAGATTCACTTCCCTGCACTTTTGGAGGACTCGATCCAGATGCGCTAGACAATCATCAAATGAATCACCATGGACCGAAAAGTCATCCATGAAGACCTCCAGGAAATCCCCAACCATGTCGGCAAAAATCGCAATCATGCATCGCTGAAAGGTGTCGGAGGCATTGCAAAGCCCAAAAGGCATTCGCTTGAATGCATATGTGCCGAAAGGACATGTAAAAGTAGTCTTTTCCTGGTCCTCGGGGGCGATGGCCACCTGATTGTAGCCCGAGTACCTGTCTAAGAAACATAAGTATTCTCTCCCTGCCAATCTCTCCAAGATTTGATCAATAAAAGGCAGCGGAAAGTGATCCTTCTTCGTTGCAGCATTCAGGCGCCTGTAATCCACACAGACACGCCACGACGTGGGTACCCGTGTCGTGATCTCTTCTCCCTCCTCATTAGTGATAATCTGAAGTCCCGACTTTTTCGGGACTACATGCAAAGGTGACACTGACGTGCCCGCAAAAGCCGCGATAAGAAATCGTTTTTAATCGTTGATCGTGAAAAGAAATATGTCGTTCGTTGTAGGCGGCTTTCGGGAACAGTTAAGAAATAACCACAAATTTTTTTATCAACTTTAATCCAGTGGTTTTTATGTTTATTTTACTTGGGCAAGTCCCAAGGTCGATCACAAGGAGGCAAAGGAACAACCTAGAGTTGTGTCTATCCAATTTTTAGTACGGTTTTCAAGGCGGTCTTTTTTTGGAATTTTTCAATGAAATATGGGATGCAAAATGCAAATCCGGCCTATTTTATGGACTAAAATGTGAATTACGTTCAAATGATGTCCGAAAAATACGAAACTTGGCCGAGATGTAAAATATGATGAAATGAGTGCATTGTAATTTTTTTGGAATTTTTGGATGCAATATGAATTTTTTATGGATTTTTAAATGCAAACAAAATGATTTTCAATATTTAATTATAATAAATATTAAACCTACTTATTTTCGAGAGATAAAATTATCTAAGATCTATCACTAAGTGATGGATCTCAGAAAAATCCTAAATCTCAAAAATGTGAGGTCTAATACCTATTAAAAATTAAACAGTGAAAGATGCAAAATGATTTTTACAGAGCAAGATATGCATGCAAATGCAAAGATTTTTGGGCACAATGTTAATCAAAGTAAACTCTACACTATGTGATTTTTCGGGGATTTTTAGACAACGGTTAATTAAATATGAATTTCAGAACACAGAGTGGGCAAAATATTCAAATTTCCACAAAACAATTAATTATTAATTAACCGTAAATCATGAAAATATCCACAACATGTTAAAATGTAGAGAATTATATAAAGAACATCATGCAATTTTTGGATAAATAAAATAATGTAAATAAGAGTTTCAAGACAAAGGAGGAACACAGGGTTATGAATGCAAATGTAATAAATAAAATAAATGAATAAAAGGTGCAGTGGGGGCCTAAGTGCAATTACCAAACCTAAAGGGGCGAGTTCTGCAATTTTCCCAAGGGGTCACGTGCAACGCACGTGACCTTGACCTGAGGAACTTGGCGCGAATATGGAATATCCTCCGGGGCCTTTGTGTACTTTGCCCCTAGGTCACGTGCGGCGCACGCGACCTGGGGTGCTGACGCAAGGCCGACGTCCCCCCGCACGCGCCTCGCGCGTGGGGGGTCTCGGGCTTCGAGCCCGGCTGCTGGAGTCGAAGGCGGAGGCGGCCGATGGAGCCTGGCGGCCAAGGCTGTGGTGAGGTCGGTGGCGAAGTGGAGACGCGACGATGGAAGGTGGTTTGGCAGAGGAGCTCCGGGATATCGACGGTGGCGTGGCGGAGGAGCTCCAGGCAGAGGATGGTGCCGCTCCTGGTGGAGCTTGGCGGTGCGACGGATCGTCCAAGACAGACGGAGGTCTTGGCCTGGAGGCCGGGGCGGAGCGTCAGAGGCGGCTGGTGCGTTGGTGACGGCCGACGGAGGGAGCAGCGGAGTCGGTGGAGAAGCGAGTGGGGCTCCGGTGCTGGCGATGGCTGACGGCGTCGGAGGAGCGGGTCGAAGACGGCGGAGCGGTCGACGAAGTCGATGAAGACGAAGATGTGGGTGGAGTCGTTGTCGGTGGCTCGACGAAGCTTAGGAGCTCGGAGCGGGGCAGGAAGGCGGCGTGGCCGCACTGCGACGAGGCCTGGTCTCGGACCTCGCCAAGAAGAAGGAGGAGGGGCCCTGTCACCGCCGCCTCCTCCAAGCTCTATCGGCGGATGAAAATCTTGGGGGGGGGGGGGGGTCGCCGGGGTTCTTTATAGAGAGAGGCAGGCGGCCGGTGGTTGCGGAGGTGGACGAGGCGGCTGGCGGGAATGGCGGGGCCGGCGGTTGCGGAGGGCCGGTGCGAAGATCGGGGGAAGGGCGGTGTGCGAGAGGATGGAGGCGGCGGTTACGGAGGGAAGAAGGTTGGGAGGAGACGAAGGCCAGCGGCCGTTCGATCGGCCGCTGATCGAACGGCCGCAGAGGCGACACGTGGCGGAAGCCTGGGGACGGGGTGCGGCACGTGCGGAGCACGTGCGTGGTGGCACGTGCGCTGCACGTGCGTGGTGGCACGTGCGCTGCACGTGCGTGGTAATTTAATTTTTTTTTAAAAAACGATATAAAGAAAAGCCCAAAAAACGCTGACACGTGGCGGCCTCTGAGGCGGCCACGTGTCAGCTCCAGAAAATCCGAAAATAAAATACTTTGTAAAATAGATAAAAAATAGCAAATGACCTCGGATCGAAAAAGTTTCTTCACGAAAAATGCTCGTCTCGGAGAGATCCACAACTTTCATGAAGACATCAAAGCCAAATTCGGTCAAATGTGAAAAGTGAATTTTTGGGGTATCCTATGTACATAGAATACCTTGATTTTTGGGTTTTCTAATTTTTTTTGTCATTTTTAATCACGATCAAAATCCGGAAAAATATGGAAAACTCAAAGATAAATAAAAGGCACCTAATTCTAATTTTTTTGGATTTTTGTTAATTAATAAAATATATACATAAAATATAGGTCAGAAAAGCCACGAAAATATACAAAAGAGGCCCAAAACCCAACTTTCACATACGAGCTCCGATTCACTTGAACTTGGTCTTGTTTTGAAGGTAATTGAATGTGCATTAGTTCAAAAGTGAGTAGGATCAAATCGGACACTGGATGGGGAAGATATGTGGCTTTTAGTCCGAAAATCCTAGAACTAGGGTTTGAGTTTTTGGTCCACTTATTTGAGTTAGTGAATTTTTTGTATTTTTCATTTACTCTTGTGAGTGATATGTACACAATGGAAGTGGTTTTGGGTTATTCGGAGTTAGCATGAAGGAGTTAAAAATAGGGGAAGTTAGGCTATTTACAGGTCAATTTGGGCTTGGATTTTTGGCTTCTTATTTGATGCAGAATTTAATGCTAAAATGCAATTCTTATGAAATCATGCACAAATGCTAATTATGCGAAATAGATGCAGATATGCTGTTGATTTTTAGGGACTTAAGCTTAATAAATGAGATTTAGAGTGATGAATCCGAGATTCATCTTCCCCCTATACTTAAACCATGCTCATCCCTGAGCATCAAAAAGAAATGCCATGAAGTGAAATGAGACTGGGTTCCATACCAAGATCATGAACTGAAGGTGAAAGTGAAACTAAACTTGACCTTTGGATTAATAGTGTGGCGGAACTTCTGTGAGACTTAGAATTTTAAAATCAACAGCCCTCAAGTTCTACACATCATTGTTACAGTTTCGGCTCAGAAGTCATCTTAGATCAATCCTCTTCCCAAAGTATACCCTATGAACATTGAATAACCGACTCGTGTGTGTGAAAGGTTTTAGCTCTTCCCATCCAGAATGCCGGACTACCATGCTCCTCTCCTCTCCAGTAACTCGTCCTCGGGGAGTCAGGTATTTCCTTCTAAGGTCTGTCGTGCTGTGTTCACAATCGAAATGGGGGAGAAGCTAGAAGAAAGAGAAAAGAACTGGAGGGGGTGGCCAGTGTAGTCACCTCTCCTTGTGAAGATGGCCAGTGTAGCCAAGTCTCCACCAAGATCTGCAGGTTTCTTGAAGCTTGGACCTTTTTGGTCGAATTTATTTGGTAGAATGCTTCTTTGTATTTGGAATTTTTGGTGGTTCTGCTTGGATCTTGTTTTGCCCCTACGGATATAGCATCTTTTTATTCCGTACATTTTTTTGGGTCTTAGAAAAAATTGTGCCCAGCCGTCCATCCCTTTTCCGAAGCTTTATTTCAACCTGTACTCCGGTCTTTAGATTTCCACGCTACCAGAAAAGAAACTCACATAGTCTTCCAACATCCCGTCTGGGTTGAGCTAAGTGCATAGTGCGAGAGTACAAATTAATTCCCTATTCCAGAGTTATACCCAGAATAAAGAGATCAGATTAGACACTAAGAGTCAAACGCTGCACATTGTCATGTGGAACTTAAGGAATTAAGTCAAAAAGACCTGAAGCTCTTAAAATCCTATTTCTCTGTAAAGTTCCTCTGCAAATTAGGTGGATTAAGGACAAGTTCAAACCACTCTCGGTTTCGGCTCATAACTTGATTCAGAACCCAATGACTTTTCACAAATGCAAATGCATGTGATGTTGGATGAAGTGCAGGTGCGTGAAAAGCAGACATTTTTTTTTGACATTTTATGCAAGGGGTTTTTTTTTATGCAGAAAATGGAATCAGAAGCCCCCTTTTTTTTCAAAAATTTTTGGGCAAGTCAGTGTTAGTAGAAAAACTCTTTTTTTTTGTTTTTTTTCAAGTTAGTACCCACCCCGTAAATACATATAGACTTACGCGAAAGTACGAGATATGGGTAAAATATATACAAAGTATATATACAGACCCCCCTATACTTAGCGAGTGTTGTGTCCTCAAAGCACAAAAAGCGTAATGAAGACATAGCTCGTGCTAAGCGTAAGGGAGTGTAAAATTTATATACAATGGGTTAGGAAGTAAAGTGGAAAAGAGGCGGTCATGATATGTGAATGAGGAGAGTATGAACAGGTGGGTGTCGGTTCCCCCTATACTTAGGCTCTTGACAGCCTAAGTATGGACGAATGGTGGGAATGGAGCGGTTGGGAGGATGAGAAGGATGGTATAAACAGATGGCATCGGTCCCCCCTATACTTAGGCCTTGGCATAAGTAGAGGAAGAAGCTGTACAAGGAGATCGATGTGGTCGGGAGGGAGGGTGGTTAGCCGAATGATTAAGGCGGTTTTCGGCTGATCTTCTTGTGAGCCTGCGGTGGGAGATCATAATGATGAGGTGAAGATGGAGCATATGATTCCCAACTACAATCAGTGTCATCCTCAGAAAGATCATGATGGTTAATAGATGAAGTGTTTGAGTCAGATGAAAGATATCCATCATCAGAGTTATCCTCAGAGGAGTAGTATTTGAAAGTGGACATACTCCAAGTCTGCATATCTTTTTGTTTCTTTAATTGTTTCCTCAGAATTCGTTCCTTCTTGGGGTCAAGCAATTTGTCCTCAGATGATAGCTCAGAAGCACCGGTCTCAGTCAGCTCATACGAAAGAATTCCAGTGTACTTGAAGAGGGCAGGAGCATCAGCTTTGGATGAGTAGTAGTTAGGAACGGGAGTTGTCCAATGAGAATTGAATTTTGGATCCTTACGAAGATATGGCTTTAGGGCTGCCGAACAGACTTCACTCATGTAGACCACCTTTTCCGGACCTGATGAGGGACCATCAGACGATACCTCTTCCGGAAGGTCAATGGTGACTCTCTTTTTATTTCGTCGTGAAGGTGTCGGTTCACTTGAGTATCCAGAGGAATAGCCATTTGAATTTTCCTTGGCTGGTGCTCGGTCTGTGTGCTTGCTCTTAGTCTCCCGTATGTTTGAGCATTCTCGATTTGGGATGATTTGGTCAAGATATTCAGAGAATGTTGCTCCCGGGTGTGACCATGCATATGTCTCAGGATCGTAGTAGAAAGATTTGTCTATTTTGAGATCCTTGGGGATTTGAATATTGGGGAGAGTCTCTGCATGTTCTTTCTCCATTGATTTGATGTTGGCGCAATCCTGTGTCGAGTTGATGTAATCTACGTAGTCAGAGTAGGTCGACCCAGGGTGTGCCCATGCATAAGTCTCCGGATCATATGATTCATATACATGATTCTCCCTGGTGAGAGCGGCTAGGAATGGAGCAGGGGGGAGATTTTCTAAACCAATAGTCTCATCAACAACCGCTATCTCAGGTGTGGCTACGGGGTAGGGCTCTTCTACCGCTTCATGGTTACGGTTGTCGGGGACTTCGTGGGTTGCCTCAGAAGATCGTGGTTCCTCAAAGACATGGTCAGATCTAAGTGCTTCCAATGCTGTGAAATTGATTTCCCGAGTCTCACAATCGATACTCGCCTTGGCCAATGCCAAGAATGGCTTTCCGAGAATGATTGGAGACTGGGTAAATTCTCCTTGATGCTCAATATCAATGATCGTAAATTCTACCTTGAGCGGAGCACCTTGGAATTTCATGATGACAGAAATGGTTCCTCTCGGCCGCTTTATCGATCGGTCCGCTAATTGTACAATTTCTCGTATCTTCCGAATCGGTCCGAGTTTGAGTTCATGGAATACAGAGGTCGGGAGGATATTAATTGGTGAATCGTCATCAATCCGAGCATGGGTGAAAATTATGTCTTTGAGTACACATTCAAATCTGGGCAACCGCTTCACTATGCGGCTCTTGGTTTTTCTCCTCAACACCAAGGAGGAGGCCATTGACAGGATATGTCTTTCAGTCTTTGTTCGTATTCTGCCCGACTTTTTGTTCATTAATTTATCTGTTATAAATCTTTTAAGGTCGGGGAAGTGTTCAATGGCCTGTATAAAGGGAAGTTCAAATATCAAGCGTTTTTCCAGTGCTTCCCGTATAGTCGGATCCAAATTTCGCAGATCATCTTCAGTTTCAATTTTTATGAAATTTTCTGAATTTTCAGTTTTTTTGTGATTTTCAACTATTTCTATTTTTTTGGTATTTTCTGGGTGGTGTGGGGGTGTGGGGTGTTCTTCAGACGAAGAGGGGCTCTGGTGTTCAGGGTGGTGGTCAGTAGCATAACCATTTTCAGAACTGTTCATAGGTCCCTGAATATCCTCATAATTTTCAATCTCAGATCCAGTTATTTCCTCATTCATTTTATTGTCCGAGCCACCATCGAATGTGATGAATCGATCGGTAAATTTTTGAAATCTCTCCTCTATTGACTTGAATTTCTTATTTATCCTCGAAATATCCTCCTCAAGATTTGGTTCATGATTAATTATGGGAGCAGTAGGTGTATGTTCGATAATTTCATCTTCCATTTTTCTCTTTGTGCTGAGAGGAGAGCTTCTTGGAATATCCGAAATATGCTCAGTATTTTCTGAAAATTTCTCCTCAAAAATAATGGAAGGAGGCTGCTCATAAGGTTCAGACATGTGTCGCTGATTGGTCAGACCTTGATATTGCGGAGTCAACATACAGGGTTTATGTGTTTCTAAGCGGTCAGTCCAGTCCTTTGTATGAATATCCTGTCTGACGAGGGATCTATCATGGTCAATCCAATGTCGATGATTATTCAGTGCATGTCCATCCATCTGAGTTTGGTTTCTCTGCCAGTCATGAGGTTTGAAGGGATTTTGATCTTGAAAAGTTTCATTGGCGAGAAACTGAGAATAAGACGATTCGGTCCGAGATGGTAGGTGGTTATTTACGGTTGGATTGTTTGAAAATGAATTCAATGAGGAGGCCGAATTTATCTACGGGTGAAAGCCTCCCGCAAAGGTTGGAGGATTATTGAAAGAAGGGGATTGAGTTGATTTGGGCCTAACCGAAACAAATTCATTTTCATAGTATAGCTCTGATGGGTGTTCGGTCATTTTTTAGAGGAAAGGGGAGTTGGATCTGTGAGAGTTTTTGGACAAGAGTTCCATTATGAGGTTCTAATCAAGATAGGGAAGAGATGATTGCACGGGATAGTCAAGAGAAATCAAATGTGCGGCTATTGATCTTGAAATCGGTTCACGCACACCAATGCAAACACAATTCAAACCCCAGGTTCACCAACTCACACAATGAAGCCGTAAGAGTTCGGCTATTATCTTTTCAATTTTAGTTGGTGATAAATCAATCTTGGCAAAAATTTAGCGAGCTGAGATTTCGGATTTGGGCTCTAGCCTTAAGTGTCGTCTCTCGCTCACTCAGAAAAATAGAAACACACAAGATCGGGGTTGCTCTCCCGCAGAAGTTCTTGATTTTATGGATTATTTTGATCGGCTATATTTAGCAGTCCCAATTTTAATGAGGTGATCACTGAAAAATTTAGCTGAGCACAAATACACGTCTACCGTCCAGTCCCAATTTCCTTTAGATTTATGTGACAAAACAAGGGGAAGAAAGTCGGGAAAAGCCGATGCACGCGGAAAACTATGATGAATGCTCAGTTAGAAGACTTACAGTGCCTCCTCGCAATCTCCATGTGCGATGCTAGACAGAATTTAAAAATTATTCTATATGCGTGCAAGCCGATAAAAACCGCACCTAAACAGAAAGTTCTATTAGCGGGAAGAATTGAGTTGAATTTTTGGCTAAATTGAACGATCTAAGGTGCGTCTCAATTAATGTGCAGTGTGGCTTAAGATCCTACGAGCACAAGCAAAAATATAAATGCTCTGAGAGCCGTATGTGCAGGTCTATCCTATTCGCCACTCAAGTCGGGCCCCACCCTCACCGGAGAGTGAAACAGGCCACGACACACCACAGAAAAAAGTTTAAGGTCTTTTTTACACACGCGAGAGTCCAAACGGACACCGCTGCAAATGAGCAAGTATGGAAATTTGCAGAAATTAAAAACCTAGACTCTACGCTCTCTCACGACTCGACTCGATCTTAAATTAATTGCGGCTTCTTCGGTTGTCGGTGAAGATGCGTCGGTTTCTTAAAAACCGCTCCACATATGCCGGGTACCTCGCAAGAAAAATAAGAGAGAAAATGTAAGAGAGTGACTCAAAAAATAAGAAAATAAATGTTGGAAAAAAATGGTATTCACAATGAAAAATTCGGGGGTCAGACTACCCGAATGCGGAAAACCGAGCGGAAAATTTTCAAAACACAAAACTAAGCCGTTTGACTCCCCGGCAACGGCGCCATCTGACGTGCCCGCAAAAGCCGCGATAAGAAATCATTTTTAATCGTTGATCGTGAAAAGAAATATGTCGTTCGTTGTAGGCGGCTTTCGGGAACAGTTAAGAAATAACCACAAATTTTTTTATCAACTTTAATCAAGTGGTTTTTATGTTTATTTTACTTGGGCAAGTCCCAAGGTCGATCACAAGGAGGCAAAGGAACAACCTAGAGTTGTGTCTATCCAATTTTTAGTTCGGTTTTCAAGGTGGTCTTTTTTTGGAATTTTTCAATGAAATATGGGATGCAAAATGCAAATCCGGCCTATTTTATGGACTAAAATGTGAATTACGTTCAAATGATGTCCGAAAAATACGAAACTTGGCCGAGATGTAAGATATGATGAAATGAGTGCATTGTAATTTTTTTTGGAATTTTTGGATGCAATATGAATTTTTTATGGATTTTTAAATGCAAACAAAATGATTTTCAATATTTAATTATAATAAATATTAAACCTACTTATTTTCGAGAGATAAAATTATCTAAGATCTATCACTAAGTGATGGATCTCAGAAAAATCCTAAATCTCAAAAATGTGAGGTCTAATACCTATTAAAAATTAAACAGTGAAAGATGCAAAATGATTTTTACAGAGCAAGATATGCATGCAAATGCAAAGATTTTTGGGCACAATGTTAATCAAAGTAAACTCTACACTATGTGATTTTTCGGGGATTTTTAGAGCAACGGTTAATTAAATATGAATTTCAGAACACAGAGTGGGCAAAATATTCAAATTTCCACAAAACAATTAATTATTAATTAACCGTAAATCATGAAAATATCCACAACATGTTAAAATGTAGAGAATTATATAAAGAACATCATGCAATTTTTGGATAAATAAAATAATGTAAATAAGAGTTTCAAGACAAAGGAGGAACACAGGGTTATGAATGCAAATGTAATAAATAAAATAAATGAATAAAAGGTGCAGTGGGGGCCTAAGTGCAATTACCAAACCTAAAGGGGCGAGTTCTGCAATTTTCCCAAGGGGTCACGTGCAATGCACGTGACCTTGACCTGAGGAACTTGGCGCGAATATGGAATATCCTCCGGGGCCTTTGTGTACTTTGCCCCTAGGTCACGTGCGGCGCACGCGACCTGGGGTGCTGACGCAAGGCCGACGTCCCCCCGCACGCGCCTCGCGCGTGGGGGGTCTCGGGCTTCGAGCCCGGCTGCTGGAGTCGAAGGCGGAGGCGGCCGATGGAGCCTGGCGGCCAAGGATGTGGTGAGGTCGGTGGCGAAGTGGAGACGCGACGATGGAAGGTGGTTTGGCGGAGGAGCTCCGGGATATCGACGGTGGCGTGGCGGAGGAGCTCCAGGCGGAGGATGGTGCCGCTCCTGGTGGAGCTTGGCGGTGCGACGGATCGTCCAAGACAGACGGAGGTCTTGGCCTGGAGGCCGGGGCGGAGCGTCAGAGGCGGCTGGTGCGTTGGTGACGGCCGACGGAGGGAGCAGCGGAGTCGGTGGAGAAGCGAGTGGGGCTCCGGTGCTGGCGATGGCTGACGGCGTCGGAGGAGCGGGTCGAAGACGGCGGAGCGGTCGACGAAGTCGATGAAGACGAAGATGTGGGTGGAGTCGTTGTCGGTGGCTCGACGAAGCTTAGGAGCTCGGAGCGGGGCAGGAAGGCGGCGTGGCCGCACTGCGACGAGGCCTGGCCTCGGACCTCACCAAGAAGAAGGAGGAGGGGCCCTGTCACCGCCGCCTCCTCCAAGCTCTATCGGCGGATGAAAATCTTGGGGGGGGGGGGGGGGGGTCGCCGGGGTTCTTTATAGAGAGAGGCAGGCGGCCGGTGGTTGCGGAGGTGGACGAGGCGGCTGGCGGGAATGGCGGGGCCGGCGGTTGCGGAGGGCCGGTGCAAAGATCGGGGGAAGGGCGGTGTGCGAGAGGATGGAGGCGGCGGTTACGGAGGGAAGAAGGTTGGGAGGAGACGAAGGCCAGCGGCCGTTCGATCGGCCGCTGATCGAACGGCCGCAGAGGCGACACGTGGCGGAAGCCTGGGGACGGGGTGCGGCACGTGCGGAGCACGTGCCTGGTGGCACGTGCGCTGCACGTGCGTGGTAATTTAATTTTTTTTTAAAAAAAAAAACGATATAAAGAAAAGCCCAAAAAACGCTGACACGTGGCGGCCTCTGAGGCTGCCACGTGTCAGCTCCAGAAAATCCGAAAATAAAATACTTTGTAAAATAGATAAAAAATAGCAAATGACCTCGGATCGAAAAAGTTTCTTCACGAAAAATGCTCGTCTCGGAGAGATCCACAACTTTCATGAAGACATCAAAGCCAAATTCGGTCAAATGTGAAAAGTGAATTTTTGGGGTATCCTATGTACATAGAATACCTTGATTTTTGGGTTTTCTAATTTTTTTTTGTCATTTTTAATCACGATCAAAATCCGGAAAAATATGGAAAACTCAAAGATAAATAAAAGGCACCTAATTCTATTTTTTTGGATTTTTGTTAATTAATAAAATATATACATAAAATATAGGTCAAAAAAGCCGCGAAAATATACAAAAGAGGCCCAAAACCCAACTTTCACATACGAGCTCCGATTCACTTGAACTTGGTCTTGTTTTGAAGGTAATTGAATGTGCATTAGTTCAAAAGTGAGTAGGATCAAATCGGACACTGGATGGGGAAGATATGTGGCTTTTAGTCCGAAAATCCTAGAACTAGGGTTTGAGTTTTTGGTCCACTTATTTGAGTTAGTGAATTTTTTGAATTTTTCATTTACTCTTGTGAGTGATATGTACACAATGGAAGTGGTTTTGGGTTATTCGGAGTTAGCATGAAGGAGTTAAAAATAGGGGAAGTTAGGCTATTTACAGGTCAATTTGGGCTGGATTTTTGGCTTCTTATTTGATGCAGAATTTAATGCTAAAATGCAATTCTTATGAAATCATGCACAAATGCTAATTATGCGAAATAGATGCAGATATGCTGTTGATTTTTAGGGACTTAAGCTTAATAAATGAGATTTAGAGTGATGAATCCGAGATTCATCAGACACCCATTTGGAGTCGGAGATGGGATATATGAACCCAGCTTTACACCATTTTTCGATCTCAGTCTTAACCACTTCCCGTAAGTTTGGATTCAATCTACGTTGGCATTCACGGGAGGGTTTCACATTATCTTTTAAGTAAATATGGTGTGAGCACATGGCTGGGTTTATCCCTGGGAGATCAAACAATCTCCAGCCTATAGCCTTGCGGTTTTTCTCCAAAACATTAAGCAGGCGGATCTCCTGCTCTTCAGTTAGATGTGAGCTGATAATGACCAGAAATTGTCCCTTTTCTCCTGCAAGGAAGGCATACGTAAGTGTAGGGGGCAATGATTTGAGTTCAGGTAGGTCAATGATGTTGCTCGAATCTGGTCCTCTCAGTGATGTTTCTTGTTGTGATGTGGACACTTGCAGTGTATCAATGTTGGCCACCATCGTGGGTGATTCTGGTCGGATCGCAAATGATGGAATGTGGTGTGGCAAGTGCCGTGTCCGATCTGTGTACCTTACTCAGGGATTGTCCATAAGGAGAATGGACTGACAGGTCCAGAGGGGCCTCTGAGTCTCCTAGAGTATCGGTAGATGCATGAATGAGCTAGCAGACTAAGTCATCAACAATTTCCTCTTCATATGAGGTTGATTCTATAATAGCAGTTGGGTTTTGTCTCCAGGGCCCAACTATTGCTTCTGTAAATTCAGTCTCAGTTTCTGATTTTTCAAACTCAGTGTTCGACTTAGTGTCAGGTCTTTGAAACCTAGTTTGTTGCATTTTAAGTTCAACTTTTCCAAACTGGATTCTTCCGGATGTGTAATCAAATATAGCTCCTACGGTCCTCAGAAAGGGTCTCCCTAGTATCATTTGGGAGTATTTCCAATTTCTAGGGACATCCATGTCAAGTATTGTGAAATTTACTGGGTAGTTTTGTCCCTTTATGTTGATGACAACATTTCGAATCTCTCCCCTATGTCTCGTTGTTGATGTATCTGCGAATTGAAGTACAGCTGCAGATTGCTTAAGAGGACCTAGATTTAGATGGTCAAATAGGGTTGTGGACATGAGATTGATAGATGATCCATTGTCTAATAATGTTCTTGCAAACTTGATTTCTTTGATGTGGCTAGTGACAAAGTGAGCACCCATGTCTCTTTTCTTTCTTGGCAGCTCATTTTTTATAAGATGAGATGTGGCAACTAAGAGTATGTTTTCTTTGTTCGGCTAGGAGTTTGTTTGCTAACCCTTGTTGGTGTGCATCTTACCTTAAGGTATTTTCAAAAGGCCGAGTCTCTTTCTGTCATCTCGTCTAGGGTCAGAGTGACCTTAATATTTTCCTTACAGATGCGGGCCATCTCTTCATCATATTTTTGATTTTTTATGTTTTTCTTCTTTCCTGCCGTAAGAGTACAGGGGAAAGGAATGGACTTATTATGATCAAGAACATCACTTTTATTGAATGATAAATTATGTACAGGACTTTGACTAAAAACAGGGAAATTGGTGGCAAGATGATGTGGATGACTTTGTGGTGTTTCTTCGTCAGACTCTGACTCTGACGATTCATTTTCTCTGGGTGGTGTGGATGGGACTTCCTTTTTCTCATGTCTTCTTTCATCAATTTCCCCAGGGTTGTGTGAATTGGTGGACACTAGGGCTATGTCTCTGTGTTCCTTTGCTCGATCAGGCATGGTTGGTTACGATCCTTCCGCTCCTAAGAGAAATGTGATAAGCATTATTATTTGATGAGAGCTCAAGTTCAGGTACGGAATAGTCAGAGATTAATACCTGATTTCATCCACGGCTATTTGGGTTAGCCTGGACTAGAGCCGGAATCACGGTCTGGGGTGTGGTCACCTCATCTCTCCATCGAGAAAGTTGATTTATGTCAACTCTCATGTCATGAGGCTCATCCAACACTCGCTGGAGTTCTGGAGAGATAGAAGAAGAGGAGGACCCTTGGCCCTGTATGGCCTGAGGTCGCTGATATTGGCCATGTTGGCCTTGGCGTTGGTTCTGTTGTGGCTGAGGTTGCGGGTTCTGATAACCTCGTACGATAGTGCTATCGCTGATGTGGTTGAGGTTGGTAGGTGGGTCGGGCTTGTGGTGGACGAGGATTCGGAGTAGAGTTTTGGTCTGAGCGGTTGACCGGTTCCAAATTATACCAGACTCCATTTATCTCCATGACCTGTGGAGGTTCCTCAGAATCAGTCTGAGCGGAGGTTTCATCAGTTTGATGGGACAAGACTTGGTCACCACCCCAATGGCTACGTTTCCCTATCCCTTGACCTTGAATGTAGTGAATTTGGTGTATGGGTGTGGGGGGTGCAGTCAGGGCTGGTATCTTTGATACCCTGTCAGCCAATTCCTCCATTTGCTTCGGCAATTTAGCCAATTTCTCCATATCAGATGATTTAGGAGTTCGTCCATCTTCTTATAAATCTGCTCAACCATAGTTATCTTATCAGCTATTATTCCCATATCAGCACTGTGATCGATTGTTAGATTATTCTCCATTTTTTTGGAGCCGTCTATGTAAGCCCGGCTAGTGGTTTGTGCACGGCTAGATTCAGCAAGTCTCTTGAACACCTTGTAGACGGTGTCCGCGTAGCGTCCCATGTAGCTTCCTCCACAAGATGCACTAACCAACCCTTGAGTCTCAGGGTTCAGCCCACTAACAAGACTTTGGACCAGCATCATTTTACTTATCCCGTGTCCTGAGCATTTCTGGATTAAGTCTGTAAATCTTTCCCAGGTCTCATGAAATGGTTCACTCGGGTGTTGGGAAAAGCTTGTGTGCTTGATCCTCATCTGATTGATTCTACTTACTGGGTAGAATTTCTTTAAGAACAAAGTCTTGAAGGTGGCCCATGTAGTGACTATTTCCCCTAAATTTTTCAACCAGTAAGCCGCCTTATTAGTCAAGGTGAAGGGGACGGCTCTCAATCTTATGTAGTCCTGGCTAACCTTAGGGTGGCAGAGATTAGCACAGACCAATTCGAAGTCACGGAAAGACATACGGTTCTTCATGACTATTGCCTTCGAACTTCGGCAACAGTGTGAGGAAATGCGGTTTGTGTTTGAACGCATCCTCAGGGGGTACTGGTCTCAACCAATTATAGTCTTCATTAATTTCTGGAAGATACATATCTTCCATAGCAGCCTCACCTTGTTGTAGTACTGCCAGCTGCGTCCGAAGTAGTTCATTGTGTTGTTCGGCAGCGGTTATCCTAGCCAACAGTGCCCGCATAGGGTCACTGTCGTTGTCATCGTCCCTAGGGTTCCTCTTTGGAGGCATTGTGTTTCACCTTCAGAAAGGAAGAGTTCAGAGATAAATGTTGAAATTAAATGAGGTTTTTGCTAAGGATAAGAGATTCCTTAGCGAAGGAGTGAAAATATCAAGATTCTAAGACAAGGAGGACGGAGAGAGTCTTCACGAGGAAGCAAACACAAAGCAAACACAAGCCAATTCTCAAGTTCACCACGCAACACAGATGAAGGCACGTCAGGGTTCGGCTGCTTATCTTTTCAATTTTAATTTAATGACAAGACAATCTTGCAAGTTAAGCGGAGCTGTTAGGTACTAAAATATTGCACAAAGGCTGTCCCGAGTTCGTACAACTAGTTGCACCTAATCTCAGCCAGTATAGATGTAAGTACAGACCGTTTAAACGGCTACCCATGTTACTTGAGGACGGAGCCTTCCGCGGTGTCCTCTAAACCACCCACTCTGCTAAGGGAAGTCAGACCGTAAAACGGCTACCCGAGACCCTCACTGAAAAGTAGCTAATTGTTTTTAAAAACAGTAGTCTTTGTGAAATTTCTCGGTTTTGGCTCTGTCCTAAGGTATGCGATCTTGTCCTTACAAATAATGAGTGGATTTCTCTCCACCAAACACAGGTTAATTTTAGGTCAGTTTATTTACAGTCACCTTGATTAGCAGTCTCAAATTTAGATTAAGGTTATCACTGTAGTTTATGTGAGCACAGAAATTCACGCCTAACGAGCAGTCCCAATTCCTTTAAATCCTAAGTTGTAAAACTTTGAGGAAGGTGGATCGGAAAAGCTGATGCAAACGTAAATCAATGATGCATGCTTAAGAGAAGGACTTACAGTGAATCCTCACGTTCTTCATGCGGGATGCAAGACAAGGAATTTAAATTTACACTAAATGGTATGCACAGATGAAAAATGCCCTAAACAGATAGTTCTATTAGCGGGATTGAAATTTTTGGCTAATGTTGAACGATCTACGGTGTGTTTAATTAGTGAAAGTGTGGCCTAAAAATTACGAGCACAATCAATGATAGAGAAATAAGCGGATATGTGCCTAAGTGCTACGCTACTCAAGTCGGGTCCCAACCACACAGAAGGGGTTGAAACAGACTCGACACACCAGAGAAAAAGTTCAGTCTTAATCATTACAAGGGTCAAAAAGAGGGACCCTGAGAATAATGCATAAAATTAAACCTAGTCTAAGCTCTCTCTCACAAAATTAAAATTCAAGCTTTCTTGCAGATCCTTGGTTTAATATCAAAATTCCGCTCCCAGAAGTCTGCAAAGAGAGAAATTGCGGTTAGTATATGAAGTAAACGATAAATGCAGGATGAAATGCACAACAATTAATTTTACAAAAATTAATTACAAAAAATGATTTACAATCCTAAAAATTCGTCGTTCCCCGGCAACGACACCATTTGATGTACGTGAAATTCTCCTCTTTAATAATGATGAGTTGTAGTATAGGAGGCGAATTTCGGTCGATCAAAATACCACAATTGTTTAATGTTGTGGAATATTTTTACTTGGCAAGTCTACCAAGGTTGAACATAGGTAACGATGATTCTTAGTTGCATGGTCTTAAATCAAATTAAATAATGAATTAATGCTTGATTAATTTCTGTGGTGAGAAAATATACAATGCAATGAAGAGGATGCCATGCAGAGAAAATAAATGGAAAAGATTATGTCCAGGATCTGTGAAGTATACAATTCAATCCTCAATAAAATTTATTAATTAATTCTCGTGAGATAATCACAGATCGAAAGATACTGACGCCCAGAAAGATTTATCAACTCCAAGTTACATGAAAATATATTAATCCATGAATAATCCTGTCAAAAATTCCATGTAAAATGCTCCTCAAAATTAATCATCGATCCGACAAATAGAAAGGTAAATACATTGATTCTCGATTTGACCCCTATAAATATTAATTTTTTTGGAAATAATCAACAATGAGCACAAGGGGTTAATCAAATTAAAATCCTCAACTGAACTCCTGCAAAAGATATCGTTAATTCCTCAAGCATGAACATGACAAAATTGGCCAGCAAAAGTTGACAGTGATCCTCAATTAATTAATATTAATAAACAACCTCAGATCTGTCCACAAATTATGCTAAGTGATGAAGCATGAAAATAGCTTCAAAATGACATATTGTATGCTTAAAACGGAGTTCGTATGAAAAAGATATGCTAAAATGAACTTCTAGGGACTAAAACGTAAATAAAATAAAGTTTTTATTGCAAAGAGGTCCCTAGAAGGGCTTATATGTAATTTCACAAAACTGGCGGGGGTCTTCTGCAATTTACACCACACGGGGGGTATTCGTAATTTTAGGAAACTGCAGGGGCTTTAGTGCAACTTTCCCAAAAGCACGTGCCTTGCACATGCTTCAGCAGGCTTGGAGGCGGACCTGAGGTTCGGGTGGCCCGGAGCTTAGGCTTGGGAGCTGGACCTCAGGGTCGGGTATCCGAACCAGAGGCTTGACGCCAGTGCAGGAGGCTCGGTCGTCCGAGCCTGGAGGTATGGGGTCCCGCCGACGTGGCTATTCAAGGGTCGTTGGATCAAAGGCGATTGCCTAGATCCAACGCGGAGGGTGGCTGTGGCGAGGGCGGAGCTGATGTTGGCGGAGGCGACGGAGGCGACCGCAAAGGAGGCAGCGACAGACGACCGCGGGGATGACGTCGCGCGACGGAGGGCGGCCGACACCCGGCCGAGCTACTCGATCGGAGGCGATGTGGAGACTGTGCAGCCGAGGTGCGGGAAGGGCTAAGGTGGAGCAGTTTGACGGAGGGCGGCGCGCGTAGGTGAGGCGAGGCACGGGGCGTGGAGGAGCTAGGCGTCGAGGCGACGGTGATGGTGCTGCTCCTCGGCCGACACTTGGCGCGAGGGGCGGCGCAAATGCGGCGGAACTCGGCCAATACACGGCCGAGCGATGGTGGCGTCGGAGATTTACTGGATCTGCAAGGTTAGAAGCAGGAGAAAAACAACAGGGGAAATGGGGCTCCGTGCGTGGGCGAGGGTTTTGACTGTGGATCTGAAAGGCGAAGCCAGTGTGAGGCGAAGCACGAGTGGTGAACGGAGGGGGAGCGGATTCCAGGCTGTGCAAGGCTGGAGAAGAGGGCTGGGGGGCCGTGGACTTGGAGCAGGACCGGAGCGCGAGGGGGTACCTGGCGTAATGGCGACGGTCGGGTGGAGCAGTGCCGGAGAGCAACTGCGACAAGGAACATAGCTCCCTTGGATCTCGTCGGTGGAGGTTGTTGCGCAACCCATCATCTCTTGCTGTCACCAAGGAGGTCGGGCTCCAGAAATGGCGGATGGGTTGTCTGGGCAGGGACGATGGGGTATTTAAAGGGAGGTGCAGGAGTTACGAGGGAGGTGGAAGATGTGTAACGACCAAAGGAGAGGAGCGAGAGACGCGGGCGCGTTTCAGGAAGGGAAGGAGGCGTGGGCAGCATTGGCCGTTCACGCAGGGTGTGGGGGGGGGCGGTAACGGCTGGAGGTAGGTGATGATGGGGTCACGTGCTAGGCACGTGCTCCAGGGGTGGGTCAGGAGAGAAGGATAGATGGGGGTGCCACATGGCGCCAAAAAAAATTTCAACTTTAACAATAGAGAAGAAGTAGAAGGAGACCTCGGATCAAAAACTTTTCTTCACAAACATTGTTCGTCTCGACGAGATCTAAAACTTTCATGAGGGACCCATGTGTGAAAGAGGTCACCTGTGTGAAGTGGTATTTTTGGTGGCTCTCCATGTGTATAGAAGATCAGGTTTTTGGAATTTTGTATTTTTTGATGGTTTTTAGAGAGGATAAAAATCTAGAAAAATTACGATAAAATACAAGAAAATTATTTACACACTAATCTAATTTTTTTCGGATTTTTAATAAATAAGAAAATAGGAGAATAAAATAGAAGTCAGAAACATACAACTTTTATACAGACCGACAACGGACACTTGGACTCAGTCAGTTTCTTCGATTTTAGTTCTAATCTGGATTTGGATTTTTGTGTCGCTTAATAAAACTTTCATCAAAGAACAATAATGATGAAGAAATAAAATTAATAGGGTTAGTTTTGTACATCAAAACTCTGGTCAAAAATAGCAAAAAGTCAAACTGCGCAAAAGAGGCCCAAACCCAACTTTCACATATGAGCTCTGAATTTTACGAAATTGGTCTTATTTTGAAGGTATTTGAAAATGGAGTACTTTAAAAGTGAGTAGACCAAAATCAGACACTGTATGTGGGAGATATGCTCATTTTAGTCAGTCAGATGTGAAATTAGACTTTGGGAATATTTGACACTTATCGGGGTTAGTAATTTTTTGTATTTTTTATTTAATGAAGTCAGCAATATCTACACAGTGGAGGTGATTTTGGATCAATCGGAGTTAGGATGAATTATTTACAAATGTGAGAATTTAGCGGCTTTTTGGGTTAATTTACACTTGGAACTTTTAGTGCAATTTTGCATGATGAAATGCAAATATTATTTACACATGTATGAATGGTAATGATGATTTGTTAATGATTAAATGCATGTGAATGTTGTGGAATAGACCCTAAATGACCAATTTTAGCATGATGAATACGAGATTCATCAGAGATCATGCTCTTTACTCCGTGGATCTTCTGGAGGAAACCGCGAGAGCTATTGATCTTGTGAGACGGAGGCTTCTTACGGCACAGAGCCTCCAGAAGAGCTATGCAGACCGTCGGAAAAGAGATTTGAAATTCCAGGTAATCCAATTCTTTCCTCTTCATCCATTCAAATATGACATATATATAATCAACTTAATCACATATTAATGACATTCCTATCGATTGTAGGTTGGAGATTGTGTATTTTTGCGAGTATCTCCAATGAAGGGAATACAAGGATTCAGTGTTCGTGGCAAACTGGCGCCACGATACATTGGACCGTTCGAGATTCTGGCCAGAGTGGGGAAGGTGGCCTATCGAGTAGCCCTTCCTCCATATCTATCAGCTATTCACGACGTCTTCCGTGTATCCAACCTGAGGAAGTATGTCCACGACCCTCGACACGTCATCAGTTACGAGAATCTAGACGTAGAGCCTGATTTGACATCTGAGGAGAGCCCGGTACAGATACTTGACCGTGCTGTTAAGAAGCTTCGCAGCAAAGAGATTCTATTGATCAAGGTGTTTAGGCATCGATAGGGATCAAAGATGCGACGTGGGAGACCGAAGCTGACATGCGGGCACGATACTCGCAACTTTTCTGAGGTAATAATCAAAACAAGCTTTTGTAATTAGATGTATGTTCAAATATATGTCTTGTTTTCCTTTAAGGTTTTTATGGGTTCAAAACCCTTCGAGGTTTTTATGGTCATATGAAATTCAAACAAGATACCTAATAGCCTTCACTAAAGTCTCGAGGACAAGACTCCCTTTGAGGTTTTTATATTTGTAACGTCTGGAATCCACGTAAAACCGAACCCGACCCGATTAAGGTCCGATTAACCCAATAAAGTTATCTAGCAACATTATATAACTTAAATCGATCAATAGATTGTAAATTAAAAGTTGTTCGGGCGAAATTGACCAAAAAACAGTCGCATCATAATACGTGTCCGAAAAAGATGCAACGCAAATTCGGAAACCGCAAAATGAATCGAGACCGTCATGAGATCCGATTCGACGATACAAGATCAACAGAATCGAGCATTCATCAATCGGTGGTCGTTGATATTTTTAAATCACGAAATTTAATCTTAAATAAAAACCGTATCCGAAAATTTCAGGTATTGAAAACTTGATCGGTTGTATAGCAATTTATACTCATATTAACTGTCATTTTGAGACGACCAATTCAAGATTTTTCGCGTCAAAATCCGACACTCGAGGCGCGAATGAGGACGATTTTTGTATCTTAAATAAATGAGAAAAAAAATAATAAAAGTAATAAATTACAGCAGCAGCAGACTCCAGTCGTTGGGGACCTTTTCTTTCTTTCCACGTTGGGCTTCTCTCCTCTCCACTTGGCTGGAATTTAGACTTCTCCTTTCTCTCTCTCTCTCTCTCTCTATATATATATATAATATATATATCAGCCCTCTTTCCCTTTAAATCATTGCAATTGTCCGCAAAATTTCAGCCTTTTTGCCACCGTTCTTCTTCTGCTCTGATCTCCACTGATCGCTGCCCGACCAAAAGCAGCCATAGCTATTGTTCCCTATCAACAATCCAGCGTCCAATCTACTGAAAGTTAGAAGAACATGAGCTGCAGCCTTCAATTGCAGCTGGGAAGGCTTGCAAACTGCTACAATTAAAATTTTGGATCCTCAACAACAGAAGGAGTTGTTGTACTTTGCTGTTGTGCATGCAAGATCATTCCACTTTTCTTCAATAGGTATAACCCCTACTCCTTTGTTGTCATGCATGTGCATCTTAAAACTCCCATCTTGCTTCTATACATGTACTAGTCTCAATTCCATGTTGCCCTCATTGTGGTTACATACCCTTCGAATATTGCAAAAAAATGTTCTTTTTATGGGTCCAAAACTCTGTTTACTATATTGTCCAAGATGGATGCAGTGAGACTTTTGCTTTTCGGTAAACAACTAAAATTTGAGGGGGAATTCGAGAGATAATTTTTCAGTGGCAACATTCTAATAACTTTGGGTATAACGTAAAATTGATTGTCACTTTCTTTAATGTTTCAAGCAGATTTGATAAGTTGTAGTTCGTAGTCTGTACAAATGACAAATTGACCTGGATTAGATATGTTAATTTACATGAAGTCATTGTGCATACTATTGACAGTCAATCTTCATATTAATATACACAAGGTGCTGAGCCAAACTAATCAAAAATTGTATATTTCTGGCTTGAAGGGTATTTATTGATGAAAGATGCATTATCTGGTGCATTCGTATATTTAACATGATAAATTAAATGTTTTATTTTCTTTGAATGTTGTATGGACATATGAGTATTATTGAAAACACAAATCTAGAACTTAATTTAATTATATAAGATTATATTATAACGTCAAATGTTAAATTCACCTTTATTGCATCATCATCAAATGTTATGATACATTTGTATGTTGTATTTATTATTTCTTTTAGTATGTACTGAAGTATGAAATGGTAGATCTTGGTCCTATGTTAACACTACATTGTAGTTCTTGTTTAGCTCTATTGTTGAGGAGAGTTATACTTGTAAATAATAAAATAGAAGAATTAAATATTTTTTATTTCATCTGTGGAGAAAACTTCAAATTTTATTTCTTCACAACTTCATAACTTCAACCTTACAAAATTTGAAGAAAATAACAAACCAATAGAAACCAGGCATCTCTACAAATTCTTTAACAAAGTCTTTGAAGATCAATATATATGGCATGAAAGTAAAATTAATTATGCAATAGATCAGTCTGATCGGAGCTTTGGTAACAAATAGGTTGGGATCTCTCGTCTTATGGAGATGCTTCCATGTCATGATTATGTATTGCATACTTATTGGATCAATATCATGATTTAAATTTCCCCTTTTCGAATTAGATGCCAAATAGGAAGTTGTGTTCATTTCTATGTCTCATTATAGCAAATAAATAATTAGCTATAATATGGGGATAATATAATATATTAGTTGTTCCATGCGAGGGATGGATATAATAGTGGAACCAGAATCTCCTATAGTCATTAAGAATAATGTACTTGGAATAGGATGTCAATTTCACCGATACAGAATGAAGTAGAGGAAAGGTCTAAATAGTTAAAATTATAATGACATTGTTTATGAGCAATCTCTATCATTATAGATACTAGTGTTCCTATTGAGATATGAATGGAATTTATACTCAAATACATCCCTAGGGTCGTAAATTTGTAAAATCATTGATCAAAAGACTAGATCTCACAGAGCAGGATAAATAATTTATAGTGCCGGTCATGGTGACCCCTACATCTGACTGTGCGAGGGTGCGGTGACCCTCAGTTGGGCGGGAGAGTAGGAAGCCCAGTTAGGGAAGCGGCCGATAAGTACGTAGGTCTACTAGGATCCCAGTCCCTTCTCGATTTTTACGCGAGCTCGTAGTGTTTTTACGCCTCGTTGGGATCCCGACTTTGACCAGTTCTGCTGACCCTCTGTTTTAGGATATCCAGGCGGGGGATACCCTCGGTTTAGTTTTTCGTACGAGCTCAGTTGTCCGTTACCAGTCCAGTCGTTTTTCTAGAGTGACTTTTCCAGAGAGTCTCTCCCGTCTCAGTGGCGTAGTTTTGGAGTAGACCCATCCCTCTATTGGACCACACTTCCAATTAGAGGGCGAGACGGAAGAGCCTTTTGTTGGCTACTTCACCACTTCAGTTTTTACTTTCGCCTACAGACTTGGCGATTTTACATCCAGACCATCTATATATATCTACAGCATCTAGAGTTACATCTGAGATAGTTGCACTTGAGGTTTGAAGGGATTATAATTAAAGTTGAGTAAATAGAAGTGACTATAATCTGATTCGAAATCTCATTAAGCTAGTGGACGTGTTGGGAACTTAGTTAGGATGCATTATACTACACTGCATGCCTACGGAGGCACCTCGATCCTAAGACATTCCCCAAGTCTTAGAGTCATAGTGTGAGGTTGCACACTAACAAGATCCAAAGACTATCTGCTAGACTTAAGAATTTAAATAAATCAAGAAACTTTTCCAGTCTCCAACTTTTCCATCATCACTCACCAACATTATCTCTGAAGAAAATGAGGATATATACTTACACTCATACATTCATGAATATTCAAATACAATATAAATATGTCATATATGGGAAATGTTGGGTTATTGGACGATCATGAGAAAGTTTTCAATCAACTTGAATACCTTTTTACTTACGCAAGTATATGTAAATTGCACTTGTTCCACCTTTCTACATTTTGCGTTTGAACATTTTAAATGTCAGTGATTTTATATATAAGCTTATGGGAAGTAGCAGCGCTCGCTGATGCCTTTTCTTCCTTGCACGCATGGCAAACAAGGAGCCTTTAGCACAGTAGCGGGTTGATGACTTCAGGAGACAGGGTTTATACCAGACGGTATGTTGTTTCCTTTGTCTCAGTTTTTAGTTCGGTTGTTAATGTAATATGTTTCTTTTCTCTTCAGTTAGATTTTTGGGAATAGTGTATGTATTGTCAGTCACTGTACATGTTGTAAAATAATTGGAAGTTAATGAATAAATTTTGGTGGCATTTGTCTCTATCAGCTTTGTGGTTATGAATGTGAATGAGAATGTCATATGTAGCTTCAGCACGAAAAAAATTTCCCGGACTTTCACGTACTTAATGCGATATTAATGAATGTTGTAACGCGAAATGTTTGTAAACGGGTATCCGGATCCTTGGGGGGTATGGATTTTGTCACAGGTTTGCCGAAAATACCAGGTGGCCTTGATTTCATTTTGGTCGTTGTTGATAGGTTGACCAAGTCAGCCCATTTCATACATGTCAACACGACTTATACTCCATCCAGATTGGCCAAGCTATATGTGCAGAACATCATTAAACTGCATGGTATACCACGAGAGGTGGTGTCTGACAGAGATTCGAGATTTACATCAAACTATTGGCATCAGTTCATGTCAGCACTACAAACAGAGCTGAAGATAAGTTCTGCTTATCATCCACAGACAGATGGACAGAGTAAGCGCACCATACAGACACTAGAGGATTTGCTTCACGTATGCTCTTTGGAATGGAAAGAGTCCTGGAAGGACCATCTGCCATTAGTAGAATTCACGTACAACAGCAGCTGCCATTCTAGTATCGGCATGGCGCCATTCGAAGCCCTATACGGGCGAAGATTCCTCTCACCTCTCAGTTGGTGTGAGGTAGGAGATCATACTCTTTACTCCGTGGATCTTCTGGAGGAGACCGCGAGCTCTGTTGATCTTGTGAGATGGAGGCTTCTTACGACACAGAGCCGCCAGAAGAGCTATGCATACCGTCGGAAAAGAGATTTGGAATTCCAGGTAATCCAATTCTTTCCTCTTCATCCATTCAAATATGACATATATATAATCAACTTAATCACATATTAATGACATTCCTATCGATTGTAGGTTGGAGATTATGTATTTTTGCGAGCATCTCTCATGAAGGAAATACAGAGATTCGGTGTTCGTGGCAAGCTGGCGTCGCGATACGTTGGACCGTTTGAGATTCTGGCCAGAGTGGGGAAGGTGGCCTATCGAGTAGCCCTTCCTCCACACCTATCAGCTATTCACGACGTCTTCCATGTATCCAACTTGAGGAGGTATGTCCACGACCCTCGACACGTCATCAGTTACGAGAATCTAGACGTAGATCCTGATTTGACTTACGAGGAGAGGCCGGTACAGATACTTGACCGTGCTGTGAAGAAGCTTCGTAGCAAAGAGATTCCATTGATCAAGGTGTTTAGGCACCGACATGGCATCAAAGAGGCGACATGGGAGACCGAAGCTGACATGCGGGCACGATACCCGCAACTTTTCTGAGGTAATAATAATAATCAAAACAAGCTTTTGTAATTAGATATATGTTCAAATATATGTCTTGTTTTCCTTTAAGGTTTGTATGGGTTCAAAACCCTTTGAGGTTTTTATGGCCATATGAAATCCAAACAAGATACCTAATAGCCTTCACCCAAGTCTCGAGGATGAGACTCCCTTTGAGGTTTTTATATTTGTAACGTCCGGAATCCACGTAAAACCCAACCCGACCCGATTAAGGTCCGATTAACCCAATAAAGTTATCTGGAAACATTAGATAACTTAAATCGATCAATAGATCGTAAATTAAAAGTCATTCAGGCGAAATCGACCAAAAATCGGCCGCATCGTAATGCGTGCCTGAAAAAGCCGCGACGTAAATTCAGAAATCGCAAAACAAATCTAGACCGTCATGAGATCCGATTCAATGATACAAGATCAACGGAATTGATCGTTCGTCAATCGAAGGTCGTTCGATAGTTTTAAATCACGAAATTTAATCTTAAACAAAAACCGTATCCAAAAATTTCATGTATTCAAAACCCGATGGGATATATAGCAATACTATACTCATATTAACCGTCATTTTGAGACGATCAATTCAAGATTTTTCGCATCAAAATCTGACACTCGAGGTGCGGATGAGGACGATTTTTTTCTTAAATAAATGAGAAAAAAATAAAAAATAATAAAATTAATAAACTACAGTAGCAGCAGACTCCAGTCGTTGGGGGCCTTTTCTTTCCTTCCACGTTGGGTTTCTCTCCTCTCCACTTGGTTGGAATTTAAACTTCTCCTCTCTATATATATCAGCCCTCTTTCCCTTTAAATCATTGCAATTCTCCCCCAAATTCCAGCCTTTGTGCCACCGTTCTTCTTCTGCTCTGATCTCCACTGATCGGTGCCTGACCAAAAGCAGCCATAGCTATTGTTCCCTATCAACAATCCAACATCCAATCTACTGAAAGTTAGAAGAACATGAGCTGCAGCCTTCAATTGCAGCTGGGAAGGCTTGCAAACTGCTACAATTAAAATTTTGGATCCTCAACAGCAGAAGAGATGTTTTACTTTGCTGTTGTGCATGCAAGATCAGTCCACTTTTCTTCAATAGGTACAACTCCTACTCCTTTGTTGCCATGCATGCGCATCTTAAAACTCTCATCTTGCCATTATACATGTACTAGTCTCAATTCCGTGTTCCCTCTTTATGGTTACATACACTTCGAATATTGCAAAAAAATGTTCTTTTCGTGGGTCCAAATCTCTGTTTATGATATATTTGTACGTTGTATTTATTATTTCTTTTAGTATGTACTGAAGTATGAAATGGTAGATATTGGTTCTTTGTTAACACTACATTGTAGTTCTTGTTTAGCTCTATTGTTGAGAAGAGTTATACTTGTAAATAATAAAATAGAAGAATTAAATATTTTTGGTTTCATCTGTGGAGAAAACTTCAAATTTTATTTCTTCACAACTTCATAACTTCAACCTTACAAAATCCGAAGAAAATAACAAACCAATAGAAATGAGGCATCTCTACAAATTCTTTAACAAAGTCTTTGAAGATCAATATATATAGGGTACGACAGTAAAATTAAATATGCAATAGATCAGTCTGATTAGAGCTTTGGTAACAAATAGGCTGGGATCTCTTATCTTATGGAGAGGCTTCCATGTCATGATTATGTATTACATACTTATTGGATCAATATCATGATTTGAATTTTCCCTTTTCAAATTAGATGCCAAATATAAAGTTGTGATCATTTCTATGTCTCATTATAGCAAACAAATAATTAGCTATAATATGGGGATAATATAATATAATAGTTGTTCCCTACGAGGGATGGATATAATAGTGGAATCAGAATCTCCTATAATCATTAAGAATAATGCACTTGGAATAGGATGCCAATCTCACCGATACAGAATGAAGTAGAGGAAAGGTCTAAATAGTTAAAATTATAATGACATTGTTTATGAGCAGGCCCTATCATTGTAGATACTAGTGTTCCCATTGAGATATGAATGGAATTTATACTCAAATACATCCCTAGGTCGTAAATTTGTAAGATCATTGATCAAAAGATCTAGATCTCACATAGTAGGACAAAAAATTTATAGTGCCAGTCATGGTGACCCCTACATCTGACTATGCGAGGGTGTGGTGACCCTCAGTTGGGCAGGAGAATAGGAAGCTCAGTTAGGGCAGCGGCCGCCAAGTGCGCGGGTGTAGAATCCCAGTCCCTTCACGGTTTTTACGCGAGCACCCAGTGTTTTCACGCCTCGTTGGGATCCCAACTTTGACCAGTTCCGCTGACCCTCTGTTTTAAGATTCCTAAGCGGGGAATCCTCGGTTTAGTTTTTGGTACGAGCTCGGTTGCCCGTTACCGGTCGGGCCATTTTTCTAGAGTGATATTTCCGGAGAGTCTCTCTCTCGTCTCAGTAGCGTAGTTTTGGAGTAGACCTATCCCTCTATTGGACCGCACTTCCAATTAGAGGGCGAGAAGGAAGAGCCTTTTGTTGGCTACTTCACCACTTGAGTTTTTACTTTCGCCTACAGACTTGGCGATTCTACATCCAGACCATCCATATCTATATCTACATCATCTAGAGTTACTTCAGAGACAGGAAGGGATTATAATTAAAGTTGAGTAAATGGAAGTGACTGTAATCTGATTCGAAATCCCATAAAGCTAGTGGACGTGTTGGGAACTTAGTTAGGATGCATTATACTACACCGCATGCCTACGGAGGCACCCCAACCCTAAGACATCCCCCAAGTCTTAGAGTCATAGTGTGAGGTTGCACACTAACCAAGACCACGGACTATCCACTAGACTTAAGAATCTAAATAAATCAAGAAACCTTTTCAATCTCCAACTTTTCCATCATCACCCACTGATGAATCCACATTTCATCATCTTTATTCTATCATTTTGGCATCAAAACCCCTGGCAAATAAGTGTAAATACCTTTAATTCCAGCCTCTTAGCATCCATGCATATGCATATAAATAGTGTATAAAATACTGTATTTAAAGACAAAATTATAGAATAAATAAAAGAAAAGAAAAAAAAATAAAATATTGTAAATATTTTATGACCAAAACCCTCGAGACCTAGGCATCTCGATGAATAGGTCAACAAGGAATAAAGTAGGGGGAGATCAGGGCCAAAATACAATAAAAATCACCTTTTATTTAACACATTCTTTATTCATTTTGGGACCTATTTTTGGTTCCACTTTTTATACTCCAAATAAAGAAACTTTGCACATGTAAGTTGTAGATAATTAAACATAGAAAAATACAAAATTGATTTCACACAAAAATAATACAAAGATAAAAGTTATGATCTGAATAAAATTCCAGAATCCCAACTTCCCAAACCCGTATCTTGTAAAAAAACTCGAAATGTACCAAACTCACCTTTAATTCTATATAATTTAAAATAAGCTATTTATTGGCAGTGGTTTCGTATTTTTCGGAGTTACGGTTTGAAAGTTGAATTTTGGACCCCTATTGTATACTTATACAGATTAAAATATTCATTTTATTATTTATTCATTATCTTTATAACTTTATATTTTTAGAATTTTGTAAATATTACTTATAATAAATGTGTACATTAAAATCAGAATAAAATCCTAAATAAAACATAAAATTAAAATACATGTATATAATACATAGGTATGATACCTATAAATATACCTACATAAAATACATTCCTATTTTATTAAGTGTATAAAATATATCAGAAAAATAAAATAAAAATATATTTAAGTGTATAAAAATACTTTATAAATTTATAAAATAATAAACAAAAATAAATAAATTAAATATACAAAATAAAAATAAAATATTTAAATACATAGATTTGTATACCTATATAGCCTATATATAGTAACTTGTATTTTGATACCTCATAAAAATAATTAAAAATTCATGATAAAATACCTTATAAAATAATAAACATTTTTTATTTGATAATCAAAAATTAATTAAATCGTTTTATATTTTTAAATGATTTTACAATTAATTTTTCCAGAGTTTTTCCTGGTTGGTCCACATGGACCAACCAGGAGGGTCCGAGAGTCGACCGCGGGTCAACTCTCTAACCCGCCCTCTGTGGCTCTGGCAGACGTGGTTTTTTCTTGGTTTTCGCCAATTTTTGGAGACCACGCCTTACATCGTTTCATGTCGAAGTCTTCTACACTTTTTCTCCTCGATAAACTATGATGCACACCCTGTGCTTGCTTCGGGGATTGGATCATTGCCGCTCCTGTTTCACTTCGATCTTTGAGCCGCGTCAGTCAGCTACTCAAAAGAACCTCCCCTCCTTCATTCGATTTTTGAACCACTTTTTGCCGAAGCATAGACCTCCAAACGTCAGCCGTGAGTCTCATGTGACAGAGGATTGAGCCCGGCTCCTTGTCGAGGTGCGGTGAAGGCCTGAGGTTGGCTTCCACCCCCATCTCCAGCGTCCGCCGTGAGGTACCTATCTCGGGTATATACCCTCGAGGTCCGCATTTTCATTGCTTCTTCTTGCTTAGTTGTATTCCTAGTAGTTGTAGCCTTCATTTCGCACTTCCGCCCGCACTAATCACACCAGTTTCACGCCGCCACCACCTCGCCGGTGCTGCCCCCTTTTTTTTGCCATTTTCGCCTCAATCCATACCCAGAAAGGGCGAGGCACTTTGCCCTCGCCCTCCTTAGCAATTCTTGCAGGTCCTCGCGCACTTGGAGGAGCTGGAGGCTCATTTTGCATCTTGACCGGAGGTGCCTGGAGCCAAGTTACTCCTCCGCCTCCGACGGCGTGCTCTAGTACCTATCGATCTCTTTTGGAGCCACCAGCATCTTGGGAAGACTTGCATGAGTCTCGGGAACCTTTTTGGAGCATCGCCGGGCAGCGGAGAAGGGTGATCAGCGCTGGGGAAGCTCGCATCCCCGCAGGTTCTTCCCAGTTCGTCGAAGGGACCCGCCGCCGTTGGATTTTGAAGGTGTCCCCAGAGGAGCAGCAGCCGTAGGATCCCTTGCAGTGCCAGCCGTCGGATCATCAGAGCACCTTCTAATCCTGGCCGAACAGGCAAAGGGGTACGGGCCGACAGATCTTCGACACGTGGCGTTAAGTGAGACATCTCAACCGTCGGATCAGAAAGCGAGGGTATTTTGCAACTTCACCCTTGCTTGTTTATGTATTTATTAGTTAATATATAAACATTCATTTGCCGCTTTAAAGTTTTGTAATATTTATTAAAAAACCTCGTACTCTTAGTATTTACAAGAAGGTCCCCGCCAAGTCACGTGTTCAGAGCACGTGGGAGTGGTGATTTTGCAGGGAAGCCCTCATAGTTTTGGGTATATATATTCTGTCCGTGAATATTTTTATTGTGGTATAATTTTTTGGGAAATTTACATATAGGCCCTTAACCTTCTCCCTAATTGCAAAAGTACCCTTGCCTATATGTATTTTCTTTATGCTTCTTCTATTTACTACATGCATCTATAAATTCCTAAAAATCACCAAAAAAATCATCATAGACTCATGTTGCATTCTAGTATCATGCTATAATTTTATTTAACATTTTCATTGCATTTTCACGATTATTAAAAATCATAAACATGCATTTTCAGCACTACTTGCATTAGAAAATCCATAAAAATTAGTAAAAGTTTTTTGAAAAATTTCAAAAAAATATATTGTGCGTATCTTATCATATTTTAGTGTTAGTCCAAAAATTATTAAAAATTTCAAAACAAAAACCATAAAAATTAGAAAACTCCTAAAAACTTCATAAAAATCTAAAAAATTCTAGAAAAATCCTAAAAATACAAACTCAGTTTCTATAGTTTCATTATTGTATTTTCTTTATTCGAGAATTAATTTGAGGAATTTTGGATACCGTTTGATATTTTTAACCCTCATTTTAATTTCGGCCAGTAGCTTAGTTCACTGTTTTCTAGTGTTTTGATTTTCAAAAATACCAAAAACATTCAGAAAAATTCCTTAAAAAATCACAAAAACATCATAAAATCATAAAAAGAGTAAATACGTTGTATTTCCTGATTTTAGAGTATTTTTACTTATTTTTGTAAATACTTCATCCATCTCTCTCTTACTTTGTACATATATTCTATCATCTATCATTGAAAAAGAAAATATAAAATATAAAATATAAAATATAAAAAGAAAATATAAAATCAGAAAATTAAAAAAACAAAAAACAAAAATATAAAATCAAAAATTAAATAAAAAAACTAAAAATAAAAAACCCACAAAAAATCGCATACTTGTAGACACTTGATCACACATCACATTTAGCACATTTTGCTTGATCTATCCTGCTTGCTCCCTGAGTTCGACACTCTACATACTTGCACTATACACATTTTTGTAGAGTTAATAATAAGTTTTAACTCCACACTTATTTCTCATTGATTGATTTGGTTGTGGGTTAATTGTTTATTAATTAGGGTTTCTTGTGGGTCGCCACAACGACTTTGTCTCCACCTTGTGTGAGACATCTTTAGACCTGTGAAAAACCTTGGTTATCAAATGGTGCCGTTGCCGGGGAGCAACAACGCATAGTTCGGCTTTTTGTTTGTGATTGTGATTATTTGTCTATTTCACGGCTTTTATTTCTGCTTGTGTTATTTTCTTTATTTTTGATATATCTTGTTGAGTTGTCTAACCTCCTCTTTTGTTGATTTCGTGTGAGGAACCGCAGATCGAGGGAGGCGCTCCACCCTAGGCGCCTGTGCACCCACGTGAAGCGGACTCTACTCGCCTTGCACCGAAGGAGAGTTAGAGGAATTTTGAAGACCGGGCTCCTGTTTACTTTCTTGTATTTAGTTATTTTTGTAATTTTTGTGAGAGAGAGACCCTCTATTATTGTAATAATACAGGTACTCAGGACTTTGAACTTCCGGGCCCAATTTACAAGCGTTTGTACACTTGGGGGCTCACCGCAGTTTTCACGGTTTTCATCACCTTTTCTTATTTTATTTCTCGATTTTGTTTTCCTTATTTTGTGTGATTGAGCCCTTAGCTTTAGGATCTGCTTGGCGATAGTATTAGGTCCAAACACATTAATTACCATTGCATGTACCTATAGTGATGTTTGGACTTAGTCAAATTTAAACTGCTTCTGACTTAGTCTCGGAACCACCGCACTGCGAGAGTTCTCCATACATCGCGTGCAGGACCCACCTTGGTGGGCACCGAGGAATCTCCAAGACTGGACACTTCGGTTCTATTCTGAGTCATTAGTATTGGTTCTTCACGCTAATAGCAGCTACTCATCTTAGGGCGATTTCATCGGTTGCATTTGCATATAGATAGGTTTCAATTCTGTTGAGCATCCTTGCATGTAGAGTGCTGGAGGCAAGGTGAGCATTTACGCTTTAGCATTCATCATTGTTTGCCGCTTGCATTGCTTTTCCGACTCTCTACCTCTGATTTTGCCAACTTAGGTGTTAAGTAAAATTGATCCCTCATTAGGCGCGTGCATTCCTCATTAAAAATCCAAAAAAAGTGATAACCAGAAAAATTGGGACTGCTAACATTACTTGACCCTAAAATCAACCAAAAAGAAAATTTTCTCTTGGGGCGAGTAATGCCCTCATTGTCTTCGCTTTTACTTGCTCGCGCATACTCTAAGGACTAGTGCCCAAATCCTATTCAGCCCCTAAGTGTGTATGCAAATCTTTGACTTCTCACCTAACTCTAAAAACAGACAAGATAAAAAGACCGCATTTGCGGTCTCTACCGAGTTGAGTAGGTGAATTGAGGGTTTGTCTTGTGTGAGTTTGTTTGTGCTTGCTTGTGTGTATTCTAGATTGCTTCTGCGTATTTGCGCCTTCTTCGTCACTCTCTTGACTTGACCTTCGTGTTCTCCCGAATATCATCTCCTTTTTTTTCGAGATGGCCGACTGGAGCGTATTTTATCCGGACTTTGCAGATCCTTCGTTCACTCCAGCCGGTCCACCTCCTTTTTTCCAGGAGGACTTTGCTCCTGACTTTTGTACATACCCGCCTCAGCCACAGATCAGGACTCGGATATCTACCCACCTCCACCTCCACCTGTATATTATCCACCTCCACCTTCACAACCACCCGAGTCTGACCTGTTGGATTCACCTCCCGCGATCTCCATGAGTGTTGTCTTGAACCTAATGCTAGAGCGCATTAATTTGATGAGAGATTATCTTGCCATTTTTAGAGAAAGTCGGATTAATGCTCCTTTCGTCGAGGATACGGATTTACTTGTGGGTGACCATGGGAGCTTGCAATCGCCCAGAATACAAAAAATCTGAAAAATGTAAAAACACAAAAAGAGTTCGGGAGACCTTTGGTTGATTCAGACTGTGAGGAGAGTGCCCACTTGCCAGACCCTTTGACCACACAACCTTTCACACACTGTCCCACCTTTGATCCCGAGGATGCTGCAGTACATACTGCTCTTGGCATGCCTCGTGTAGATGTTGATTCCGACTTCCTCCCTTGTATGGAGGAGGTCCAAAAATTCAAAAAAAATATTGACTGAACCCGAAGTGGTGACCACTATTCATGAGATCATCCGTGCCCCACTTCAGCAGGCCATGACCGATTTATCTGCTCCTCTTCCCAAGAAGAGAAAGCGGAGGAGCAGATCTGAGCGTCACATTCTGACCATGGCCACTGCCCACGCCATCACACACCATCCCATTCCTCGGAAGAGGAACACAGCTACACCATTCATCACATGCACCATCTCTGACCATACTTGTGATCACACTCTCCTGGACGACGGTGCATCTATTAGCATATTACCCTTCTCGCCGGTACAGTCTCTTCACTTAGGGCCTCTAAAGAAAACCAAGATGATCGTTCAGTTTGCTGATGGATCTATCAAGAGACCGAAGGGTATACTAGAAAACGCCGTCATCTCAATTCAGGGCACGAGCTACCACGTTGATTTTGTCGTGTTGCCCGTGGAGACATCCACAAGGGAGCAATCTCCAATCATCCTGGGATGACCATTCCTCGCCTCTGCGAGGGTCGTTATTGATTATGGATCAGGAGAGATTCGCTTCCATCTTGTTGACGAAAGCGAAGCGTCGATCACCGCACCCACAGTTGACCAGAGACCTGCACCTGATGCACCTTCACCGATTCTAGCTGACTCCAAGGCCTGTGACCGATCTAATGATATTAGAGATGTTTGCTTAGCGATCGCTGATAAGACCCGAGGAATCCTCCGAAAGGAGGGGAACTCGGAAAGCATAGACCTCGCAGTTCCTCCTTCTGGTGTGTGGCTATGTGTTGATGAAATCCAAGGAATTTATGCGATTGATCTCATTGAGCGGAGGGCAGATACCAAGACTAGACAAGACGGACCCGGTTTGACTACTTCCACTGATAAGTCCGTTCCTGGTCACTCTAAAGTAATGATGATTGAGACCGGTTATGATGCTAACCATTATTCTCAGAAATTTTGGCCTCCTGATGAAGAAGATGATCCGGGTGAGATTCTCGAGGACGAGCAGAGTTCGATTACTTCCACTGATGACTTCGTTCCTTTTGGTTTTGACCTGGACTACACCTCGCAGGACGACTCTGATTACACTTCTTCCGAGGATGATGAGTTTCTCAGCGAGACCCCCAAGGCCAGACCTAGTCGTACTTCTTCCACTTGCCCGTCTGCGCCTTCACGCCATAGGAACACCAAGGGCGAACCTAGCCATACTACTTCCATAGACCAGTTCATCCCTTTTCGATTTGACTCCACTGAGGGCCTTCACTCTGTCGACCCTGATCGGATTTCGTCCACTGTGGACTCCGATGTCGACTTGCACCACACCAGATCTATCCCTCAGCGGTCCCGCAAGAAGGTCTGCTTTCTACCTTCTTGATCATGTGTACATCCATTTCTGTTGTATATTCTCTCTCGTGTATCTCTGTCTCTCTCCACCGTTTTGCTCATCCACCCATTATCGTGTTTGCCTTGCTTAGGACGTACTTTGTCCTAAGTATAGGGGAGTGGACAAGCCGAATGTTCATTCGTTGTTCCGTCTCATCACTCCTGTTGTTGCCTATACTTAGGGCTTCTTTTACCCTAAGTATAGGGGGAGTGACGCGTACATTCTTCTCTATCTTCTTCCATCTGTTGATATCTTTTCTTCTTTTCTTCTTTTCTTTTTTCCCTCTTCTATCTCCTTCATCTACCGAAAAGGTGCCACCCCTTTTTGTCAGACTTCTATACTTAGGACGTACCTTGTCCTAAGTATAGGGGGCATGCACCCTGAGTTGATTCTATTCTTTGATCCTCTCTACTGTCTCCTCTTCTTGTCTATACTTAGGGATATCTTCCCCTAAGTATAGGGGGAGACAGTCTGAGTACGATCTGTTCATTCCCACCCTTGACCCTCCCTGCTTTGTGTACAGTCTGCTATACTTAGAATTATTTGATCATAAGTATAGGGGGACGGTCAACTTTTCATTCGTTCATTCATTCGTTACTTATTCTTTAGACTTTTCTGTACTTAGTACGAGTTATGTCTTCTCTTTTCTCTCCGATCTATGAGGACATAGCTCAAGCTAAGTATAGGGAGGTCGTATATACTGCATATATACTTTAGCCATAACTCGTACTTTCGTAAATGCTACAAGTCTGGGTGTCGAAGGTATCTTAGATACTCAAAAGAGACACACCCCGGTGTATTCCCAGAAAAACAAGTGCAGACGACTCCAACTCTCTTGACGGACACATTGATCAACAAAATAATAATATACATGTGTTGAGTAAAAGGCACTCGAGAGGCCCCTTGTTCCAATGTGAGGGTGAGAAAATTAGACACAATCCCAGTACCTCCATCATCTGGCCGTCCATCAACATTTCAAAGTCTGACAAACTAATGAGACGGTGAACTGAAGCAAGAACCTACTTATTCCCTAGTATTGAGGATTAGGTCTAGAAGAGAATCTTTGGGACTGGAACTTTAAGTGATGCATCGACTCGGCTCTCATGAAATGCAGTACACTAAATGTCATATCCTTATATTATATGTACAAAAAGAGAGTCTGATAATCAGAGAAGTTGGATTCCTTCTGATTAAGGCTTGGATAAACCCGGAATTTTAGGATCACTTAGGTCAAGAGTCTTCGAAAGATCAAGCCTTGAAAATTTCACGCGCACTGTCAGGAATTAATTCGACTCCTTCATTCTTTAGATGCTCGAGGACGAGCATGGTTTAAGTATAGGGGTATGATGAATCTCGAATTCATCATGTTAAAAGTCACATATTAAAATCCCTGTCTTAAATAAACCAATAAAATCACCTTTAATACTCTATTTTTATCATGTATAAATTACCTGTAATTTATTGTATTTATTTTCCCTTATTTTTCTTGTAATTATTTTATCCCCAAAAACCCCTAAAAATTAGGTAGAATAATTGTCTATAATTAACTGACCATTAAAAACACTAAAAAATACAAAAACAACTCAAAACCTTAAAATCGGTGTTTTTATCCCCTTAAAAATACCCCCAAAAATACTTTTTATACAAATGACCTCTTTTGGCTTTTTGACCAACATGAAAGTTGTAGATCTCATCAAGACAAGCAACTTTCATGTTTTGACTTTTTCCAAATTCGGCCTCTAACTATTTCTTCTCTAATTTTCTTTGTTTTTATTTTTAATTTACTCTGATTGGGCCACGTAGCGCCCTCTGGGCCGCCCACGTGGCCCGCTTCATCTCCCGCCACCCGGCCCTCTCCTGGGCCGTTGGATTACGTCAACTCCGCCCCCATCTCCACCGTCCAGCATCGCCTTGCTCACAGCCGTTAGATCTGACATTCAGATCTAATCTCATCCGCCCAAAAGCGCCTAATCCTCGACCGTTGGATCCAATTTCATCCTACGCCTACTTAAATGCCACGTCACCCATTCACCCCGCGCCGTTAGATCTCACTCAAGCTTCCATCTGAGCCGCTCATCAATGCCCAACTTCTCGCCGTTGGATCTAAACCTATGATCTAATCGGAGCCCTTCAACTGCGCCCCTATCCCAACCGTTGGATCGCAAGATCCAACGGTCCGCCTTCATCTTCAACCTCGCGTAACCCCCCTTCCCCAGCCGTTTCAACTCGCGAACCCTCCGCCCACTTCCTTTTTTGGCCGACGCCCCGACCATCCCCTCGAGCTCCTAACGCTCCTCCACGTAGCCAGATCTCCCGCCTTCCTCGCGCCACCATCCACTTCCCTCGCTGTTACCCCCCTCTCCATTAACACCCCGTTCAAAATCGACCTGCACCTCTGTAACGTCCGATATTCTTCACCTATAAAACCCCCACCCCCGTCACCGGATGCCCTTGTCCACCATTTTGGCTTAAACCCTAGCTTCCTCCGCCCCTCCGGTGACAGCGGAGGGGCGGAACGTCGAGGCAATCATGGCTTTTTGCTGGTGTAGACCCACGGTGGTGCTCCGCCGTGTCCTGGTGACTTCCGGTCACCAAATGAGCCCCGAGGCCTTGCTGACCTCGCCGGGCGACGACCCGAGGTTCTCTTGAGCCTCAGCCCAAGCTATCCCCGCCGCCATTCGCCTTGCTCCGGCAAGGCAATTTTCCCACTTATTTTCCTAATTTTCCCTTCATACCCATTGCCATTCACCTTCCTCCGACTACCCCAGCATCTCCGCCCAATCACTCCGACCTTCGCCGACCCATCCTTCCTTCTCCAGAATTATTCCCGCTCCACCCCACCTCCTTCTCCACATCGCCGGAGAAGGAGCTCAGGGCCACCGCTTCCGTCACCTTCATGGCCTCCACTCCATTCATGTCACTTCCATATGCACGCTCCGACTTTTCTAACCTCTACAGGTACCTAGTGCTTCAATGGACGGAGCTTGCAGATCGTCTCCGACCATCAGCTCCGCCACCGGTGGCTCTGCATCGACTGACCGATCGAATCGCCTCTGGAGGTCCGCAACCTCCCCAACTTCTTCGCGAGAGCCTCAGTTTCCTTCTCCGATCTTCGGAGGACCTCGCGGAGACTGGCGGAGCTCTAGGGAGCTCACCGGAGCCCAGCCTCCTCCGGTGGGCCGCGGCGGAGGAAGACGTACAGATGTCGTTCGATCTCCATGATCGAACAGGTATGATGAAGACACGTGGCACCCGAGCCTACTTTCCACCCCTACAGGCTCGGGCGGACCAGACCTCGCCCCGAACCTCCAGCAGCTGCCACTTGGTCCCGAAGCGGAGGGTCCTCCCGAGCCTGGCCCGTCGCGTGCGTAGCACGTGAGGTGCTGGGCAAATTGCAAGAACGACCCTAAAAGAATTGATATTTGCACTTTGGTCCCCAGGAACGTGCCCTCACGTGCGTGCCTGGGTTATTTACAGGGAGGACCTCCAGGTTTTGAAGATTTGCAAAAAGGCCCCTGCGCGCAAATGGAGAAATTACAAAATGGCCCAGGCGGTTTTTGGTATTTACATTTAGGTCCTTCCAGGGACCTAAATGTAATAGTTATCCTTTTATTTCCTCGCATTTTTATTACAATTATGCCCTTGCACTGTTTTTAGCATAACTTGAGCATCGTAGGTCCAAATTGCATGATTTTAGTGTCGTTTTGATCCTTATTTTGTCCTCTTCATCTTAGTGTACTTATTTGTCTCATTTGCTCCTGTTTTAAATGAAGTAAATTTTCATGTGCAAATATTGGGACTCTGCTCTCCTTGTCTGGCTTTGATCCGATGACCGCTTTTTAATGTTATGATTAATAGGACACTGATTTCATTTCTATGTTGTTGCTCATAATTTTTAGGGTATAATTGTAGGCTTTATTATTCTCTTGCATTCTTATTTCACGCATCACTTTATATTTGCATAAAAACCAATAAAAATACATGCATCATAGCATCACTTTGCATTGCCTTGAAAATATCATAGTGCATCATAATTTGCATATGGACCTGAAATTGAGATTAATAGACATTGTGCATTCATGAATCAAAATTCAATACTCAGATTAGGCTGTCGTATCCCTGTGTTCGACCTTGGTAGACTTGCCAAGCATAAATATTCCACAGCATTCAAAGACTGTGGTTTTTGCTGAACAAAATTCGCCTCCTGTACTACAGCATAATTCCATAATATTATAGAGGCGAATTTCACGCTCATCAAATGGCGCCGTTGCCGGGGGTACGGCTTTGCTTAATTTTTGGATTTTGATTTTTTTAAAAAATAATTTAAATTTGGTCCTCATCTCATGCATCATTTCTTTGCACATTACTTGCTGATTTAATTTCTTTGAGATTCTAACTTTTCTCTTTTGTGGCAGGGCCCATGAAAATCGGGGACGCCTGATCGTCATGGAGGCGCGAAGTTGGGAGCTTCCGCTGAAGAGGCCGCAAAAGAAGCCGTGAAGAAATTCTAGGATTTTTATCAGTCAAATTGCATTGCATGTTGTAAAAAAAACATTGCATCTGCATGTTTATTTTCAGTCTTGCATATTGTACTAAAAAAAATCCCCCCTCACTCACACACACACACCTACACTGCACATGCACATACTCACCCCCACCCCCCTGTATATTTCATTCTCTCTCTCTCACTCTCTCTCTCTCTCTCTCCCTGTGTGTGTATCTATTTTTCAAGAACCCCCTCCCCCTCACCCATGTATCATAGAACCCCCCCCCTAACGCAGATCTTACTTAGGCTATTTGTAGCCTAAGTATAGGGGGGACCTGCCTATTCATCCCTCCCTCATTCTGTCTTCTTATGCTTAGGCCGATTTTGACCTAAGTATAGGGGGACTCTCCTCCTCAGTTCTGCTATATCACCCTATACTTGAACCGAGCCTTGGCTTCATAGCACTTATGCTATGAGGACATAGCAAATTTTAAGTATAGGGGGGTATACCGTTTATTATTGTATATTACTTTAGCCTTAGCTCGCGTTTTTAAAACTTTTTAAAATTTTATTTTTTCGGGCTGGGTTTTGGTAAAACTGTGAACTGAGTTTTGTAAAAACCTTGTAAAAAAATTTAAATGTTTCTCGAAATTTGACTCTGACTACTAGGCTTAGTAGACATTTTCAGTGAGGGAACCTCGGTCTCCCTTAGTAGAGTGGGTGGTTTAAAGGACACCGCATATGGCACCGTCCTTAAGGATCACGGGTCTCGACCCGCACTTACACCCATACTGGCTGAGAGTGGATACTTTTATTTATTTGAGCCTGGGTCAGTCATTGTCTCTTCCAAAATAAATATATATATATTTATATTTATATTTATATATATATATTAAAACCCATAAAAATTTGCAAAAGATAAAAATCAAACAAAAATTCTTTAACCCAAGGAGTTGGTGTATTCCTGACACATTCACACTCACGCAAGGCTTGAGGATTTTGAGGACACTGGATCTCTGATCCTTAGAGTCTAAGTTAACATGCCTTAGTCATTAGGGTTTTCATGACTTAAATATCCACACTCCTCTGATTTGAAAGATTTGAGTGCTATATTGCACTCTTCATCTCTACCTTCAAGAAAATATGATCAGCACAGTCACTTCCACAACTGCATGATTGATGAGCTGAGATGAGATATCACTTGAGGAACTAGGACTAGAGAAACGAGTTTAGATCCGATCTAAGGATATTCGAGGATGGGATAAAGTTAATGAAGGCTTCAGAAAACCTGAGTGTCAGCAAAAAACCTAGCCAGTATGTGAACAAGATTCATATGCTATCTCTTTGATATTTACCTAAAAGTGCCAGGGTGTGATGAAACTTAAAGGAATTTGTTGATCAGTGTGCGCCAATATCTTGGTAAAAGCAGTGGAGCTAGCCAACAAAAGAAATGAAATGTCAAAGAAAAGCTCTAAATCCAAAGTCAAATTCCAAATGAGCTTCCACCAATGGCGAGCGCTCCCAAACATTTTCAAAGTGTCCACTTGGACCAAGCGCTAATTAGGACAAGGAGTCGGGCTGACACCGAAAAAGGGCTCTGCATCGTAAATGCTACAAGTCTGGGTGTCGAAGGTATCTTAGATACTCAAAAGAGACACACCCCGGTGTATTCCCAGAAAAACAAGTGTAGACGACTCCAACTCTCTTGACGGACACATTGATCAACAAAATAATAATATACATGTGTTGAGTAAAAGGCACTCGAGAGGTCCCTTGTTCCAATGTGAGGGTGAGAAAATTAGACACAATCCCAGTACCTCCATCATCTGGCCGTCCATCAACATTTCAAAGTCTGACAAACTAATGAGACGGTGAACTGAAGCAAGAACCTACTTATTCCCTAGTATTGAGGATTAGGTCTAGAGGAGAATCTTTGGGACTGGAACTTTAAGTGATGCATCGACTCGGCTCTCATGAAATGCAGTACACTAAATGTCATATCCTTATATTATATGTACAAAAAGAGAGTCTGATAATCAGAGAAGTTGGATTCCTTCTGATTAAGGCTTGGATAAACCCGGAATTTTAGGATCACTTAGGTCAAGAGTCTTCGAAAGATCAAGCCTTGAAAATTTCACGCGCACTGTCAGGAATTAATTCGACTCCTTCATTCTTTAGATGCTCGAGGACGAGCATGGTTTAAGTATAGGGGTATGATGAATCTCGAATTCATCATGTTAAAAGTCACATATTAAAATCCCTGTCTTAAATAAACCAATAAAATCACCTTTAATACTCTATTTTTATCATGTATAAATTACATGTAATTTATTGTATTTATTTTCCCTTATTTTTCTTGTAATTATTTTATCCCCAAAAACCCCTAAAAATTAGGTAGAATAATTGTCTATAATTAACTGACCATTAAAAACACTAAAAAATACAAAAACAACTCAAAACCTTAAAATCGATGTTTTTATCCCCTTAAAAATACCCCCCAAAATACTTTTTTACAAATGACCTTTTTTGGCTTTTTGACCAACATGAAAGTTGTAGATCTCATCAAGACAAGCAACTTTCATGTTTTGACTTTTTCCAAATTCGGTCTCTAACTATTTCTTCTCTAATTTTCTTTGTTTTTATTTTTAATTTACTCTGATTGGGCCACGTGGCGCCCTCTGGGCCACCCACGTGGCCCGCTTCATCTCCCGCCACCCGGCCCCCTCCTGGGCCGTTGGATTACGTCAACTCCGCCCCCATCTCCACCGTCCAGCCTCGCCTCGCTCACAACCGTTAGATCTGACATTCAGATCTAATCTCATCCAGCCAAAAGCGCCTAATCCTCGACCGTTGGATCCAATTTCATCCTACGCCTACTTAAATGCCACGTCACCCATTCACCCCGCGCCGTTAGATCTCACTCAAGCTTCCATCTGAGCCGCTCATCAACGCCCAACTTCTCGCCGTTGGATCTAAACCTATGATCTAATCGGAGCCCTTCAACTGCGCCCCTATCCCAACCGTTGGATCGCAAGATCCAACGGTCCGCCTTCATCTTCAACCTCGCGTAACCCCCCCTTCCCCAGCCGTTTCAACTCGCGAACCCTCCGCCCACTTCCTTTTTTGGCCGACGCCCCGACCATCCCCTCGAGCTCCTAACGCTCCTCCACGTAGCCAGATCCCCCGCCTTCCTCGCGCCACCATCCACTTCCCTCGCCGTTACCCCCCTCTCCATTAACACCCCGTTCAAATTCGACCTGCACCTCTGTAACGTCCGATATTCTTCACCTATAAAACCCCCACCCCCGTCACCGGATGCCCTTGTCCACCATTTTGGCTTAAACCCTAGCTTCCTCCGCCCCTCCGGTGACAGTGGAGGGGCGGAACGTTGAGGCAATCATGGCTTTTTGCTGGTGTAGACCCACGGTGGTGCTCCGCCGTGTCCTGGTGACTTCCTATCACCAAATGAGCCCCGAGACCTTGCTGACCTCGCCGGGCGACGACCCGAGGTTCTCTTGAGCCTCAGCCCAAGCTATCCCCGCCGCCATTCGCCTTGCTCCGGCAAGGCAATTTTCCCACTTATTTTCCTAATTTTCCCTTCATACCCATTGCCATTCACCTTCCTCCGACTACCCCAGCATCTCCGCCCAATCACTCCGACCTTCGCCGACCCATCCTTCCTTCTCCAGAACCATTCCCGCTCCACCCCACCTCCTTCTCCACATCGCCGGAGAAGTAGCTCAGGGCCACCGCTTCCGTCACCTTCATGGCCTCCACTCCATTCATGTCACTTCCATATGCACGCTCCGACTTTTCTAACCTCTGCAGGTACCTAGTGCTTCAATGGACGGAGCTTGCAGATCGTCTCCGACCATCAGCTCCGCCACCGGTGGCTCTGCATCGACTGACCGATCGAATCGCCTCCGGAGGTCCGCAACCTCCCCAACTTCTTCGCGAGAGCCTCAGTTTCCTTCTCTGATCTTCGAAGGACCTCGCGGAGACTGGCGGAGCTCTAGGGAGCTCACCGGAGCCCAGCCTCCTCCGGTGGGCCGCGGCGGAGGAAGGCGTACAGATGCCGTTCGATCTCCGTGATCGAACGGGTATGATGAAGACACGTGGCACCCGAGCCTACTTTCCACCCCTACAGGCTCGGGTGGACCAGACCTCGCCCTGAACCTCCAGCAGCTGCCACTTGGTCCCGAAGCGGAGGGTCCTCCCGAGCCTGGCCCTTCGCATGCGTAGCACGTGAGGTGCTGGGCAAATTGCAAGAACGACCCTAAAAGAATTGATATTTGCACTTTGGTCCCCAGGCACGTGCCCTCACGTGCGTGCCTGGGTTATTTACAGGGAGGACCTCCAGGTTTTGAAGATTTGCAAAAAGGCCCCTGCGCGCAAATGGAGAAATTACAAAATGGCCCAAGCGGTTTTTGGTATTTACATTTAGGTCCTTCCAGGGACCTAAATGTAATAGTTATCCTTTTATTTCCTTGCATTTTTATTACAATTACGCCCTTGCACTGTTTTTAGCATAACTTGAGCATCGTAGGTCCAAATTGCATGATTTTAGTGTCGTTTTGATCCTTGTTTTGTCCTCTTCATCTTAGCATACTTATTTCTCTCATTTGCTCCTGTTTTAAATGAAGTAAATTTTCATGTGCAAATATTGGGACTCTGCTCTCCTTGTCTGGCTTTGATCCGATGACCGCTTTTTAATGTTATGATTAATATGACACTGATTTCATTTCTATGTTGTTGCTCATAATTTTTAGGGTATAATTGTAGGCTTTATTATTCTCTTGCATTCTTATTTCATGCATCACTTTATATTTGCATAAAAACCAATAAAAATACATGCATCATAGCATCACTTTGCATTGCCTTGAAAATATCATAGTGCATCATAATTTGCATATGGACCTGAAATTGAGATTAATAGACATTGTGCATTCATGAATCAAAATTCAATACTCAGATTAGGCTGCCGTATCCCTGTGTTCGACCTTGGTAGACTTGCCAAGCATAAATATTCCACAGCATTCAAAGACTGTGGTTTTTGCTGAACAAAATTCGCCTCCTGTACTACAGCATAATTCCATAATATTATAGAGGCGAATTTCACGCTCATCATGGGAGAAGTCAATCTCTTTGTCATTTCAGTTGGGGAGAGCCACCATCACTTACAATGTACGAGTCAGATTCATAGTCGTAAGGGTTTGCGTATGAGTTGAAATATTTCTGACCTGGCTATTGAGGAGACTTGAACAGAGTTTTGAGATTCTCAGGGATTGTTGGATTTCAAATCCGGTTCTCATTAAGGTTCCACCCGCACTAAAACTCCAAAGGTCCGACTTAAGCTCCAAACTTTGATTTTGTGAAGACAAGTTTGATAATTAAATTTAATCCATCTTTCTTCTTTTTATTTTCTTTAGTTTTCTTGCTGCACTTATTGCATAAGTGTTTGCTAGGGACTAGCAAAGGTAAAGTATAGGGGGATGATGAATCCACATTTCATCATCTTTATTCTATCATTTTGGCATCAAAAACCCTGGCAAATACGTGTAAATACCTTTAATTCCAGCCTCTTAGCATCCATGCATATGCATATAAATAGTGTATAAAATACTGTATTTAAAGACAAAATTATAGAATAAATAAAAGAAAAGAAAAAGAAAAAAATATTGTAAATATTTTATGACCCAAAACCCCCGAGACCTAGGCATCTCGATGAATAGGTCGACAAGGAATAAAGTAGAGGGAGATAAGGGCCAAAATACAATAAAATCACCTTTTATTTAACACATTCTTTATTCATTTTGGGACCTATTTTTGGTTCCACTTTTTATACTCCAAATAAAGAAAATTTGCACATGTAAGTTGTAGATAATTAAACATAGAAAAATACAAAATTGATTTCACACAAAAATAATACACAGAAAGTTATGATCTGAATAAAATTCCAGAATCCCAACTTCCCAGACCCGTATCTTGCAAATAAAAACTTGAAATGTACCAAACTCACCTTTAATTGTATATATTTTAAAATATGCTATTTATCGGCGGTGGTTTCGTATTTTTCGGAGTTACGGTTTGAAAATTGAATTTTGGACCCATATTGTATACTTATACAGATTAAAATATTCATTTTATTATTTATTCATTATCTTTATAATTTTATATTTTTAGAATTTTGTAAATGTTATTTATAATAAATGTGTACATTAAAATCAGAATAAAAACCTAAATAAAACATAAAATTAAAATACCTGTATATAATACATAGGTATGATACCTATAAATATACCTACATAAAATACATTCCTATTTTATTAAGTGTACAAAATATATCAGAAAAATAAAATAAAAATATATTTAAGTGTATAAAAATACTTTATAAATTTATAAAATAATAAACAAAAATAAATAAATTAAATATACAAAATAAAAATAAAATATTTAAATACATAGATTTGTATACCTATATAGCCTATATATAGTAACTTGTATTTTTATACCTCATAAAAATAATTAAAAATCATGATAAAATACCTTATAAAAAATAAACATTTTTAATTTAATAATAAAAAATAATTAAATCGTTTTCTATTTTTAAATGATTTTACAATTAATTTTAGGGATAATTACACCCATAACCCTGAGTAATTCCTCAATCTCAATCATAACCCTGCATAATCGCGAATTACACGAGAAACCCGGAGTAATGCTTAACCTTTACATGGCATAACCCTTTGTCAAGTGCCGTTTCGAATCTCCGTTAACTTCAATAGAAAAAGTTAATTGTGGACAAATTTGCCCTTCAAAATATTTTATATTTACAAAATGATGTTCCTTCTCCTTCCTCCAGGCCCCTTCCATACGTGGATCTCCTCCCCTTCTCCTTTCCGCCGCCTGCGCCTCCGCTCGAGCAGAGCAACCCCCTGCCAGAATTGTTTAACAAAGCAACCCCCCGCTCTGGATTTGATATAATCACGCACACATGCTCTCCAGATCTGCCGTGCTTTTTATGTGACAATGGTGCCATTGTTTATCTTCAGCATCTGATTGAAGACAGAATCCCAATTTGTGTAGAGCTTCTTCCATTGCAGCCATGTCCACATGCGGGGCTGCTTCATCTAAACTTTGCAGCATCTAATTTGCTCGAGCAATAACTTTAGTATACAAATTCTTAAAGATGGAAAAAGAGACCCCAACCTGGCAGTGTGAACATCCCATTTGCGGCAAAGGATTTACGCATTCAATAGAATGCTTATTGAGGGTTTGTAAATCTCCAATTAGTCCCCTGGAAGAAGATCCGCATGCCCGCGCTCGCCCCGAGCAGTTCCTGGAACCCCCACCCCTGCTGCTCGAACCCACCGCCCTCCCACACGCCCGCCCCCAAGCAGCTCCACGAACCCACCCACCCCTTCCCCATGCCGGCGGCCTCCCCATGCCCGCCCGAGCAGCTCGTGGGAGACCACCCTCTCCCACCCCCCCTCAGCCGGCCGCCTCCCCATGCCCGCCCCGAGCAGCTCGTGGAAGACCACCCTCTCCCACCCCCACCGGCCGCCTCCCCATGCCCGCCCCGAGCAGCTTCGGGAAGACCACCATCCCAACCCCCACCCCAAAACCCCAAGCAGCTCCTGGAACCCCCACCCCTGCTGCTCGAACCCACCCCCCTCCCACACACCCGCCCCCAAGCACCTCCAGGAAGAAGAACCCCCACCCCCCCATGCTCGAACCCACCCCTTCCCCATCCCCGCTGCGCGAACCCACCCCTTCCCCATCCCCGCTGCGCGAACCCACCCCCCTCCCCCACGCCCGCCCCCAAGCAACTCCAGGAAGAAGAAACCCCCCCCCCCACCCGCCCCCCTCGCCCAGCTCCTGCTAACTCTATAAGCCCGCCTGCAACCACCCACCTCGGTCGACTCCCGTTCCCCCTCACTTTGCAAAACCGCAACAAGACATCATGCCACGTATGCTGACTCTCTGCTGGGATTTTTTTAGATTAATCACAACCGTTAGATCTTTCATTGGTTAGATTAACTCAATCATATGGTTGAGTTAATGAAGAAAGTAACGGAAGGGTATAGATGTAAGACGACACACTTATTCAGGGTCCTGAGTGTAATTCATGATTATGCAGGGTTATGATTGAGATTGACGAATTACTTAGGGTTATGGGTGTAATTATCCCTTAATTTTTCTAGGGTTTTTCCTGGTTGGTCCACGTGGACCAACCAGGAGGGTCCGAGAGCTGACCGCGGGTCAACTCTCTGACCCGCCCCCTGTGGCTCTGACAGACGTGGTTTTTTCTTGGTTTTCGCCAATTTTTGGAGGCCACGCCTTACATCGTTTCATGTCGAAGTCTTCTACACTTTTTCTCCTCGCTAAACCATGATGCACGCCCTGTGCTTGCTTCGGGGATTGGATCACTGCCGCTCCTGTTTTACTAAGATCTTTGAGCCGCGTCAGTCAGCTATTCAAAAGAACCTCCCCTCCTTCATTCGATTTTTGAACCACTTTTGGCCGAAGCTTAGACCTCCAAGCGTCAGCCGTGAGTCTCCGGTGACAGAGGATTGAGCCCAACTCCTTGTCGAGGTGCGGCGAAGGCCTAAGGTTGGCTTCCACCCCCATATCCGGCGTCCGCTATGAGGTACCTATCTTGGGTATATACCCTTGAGGTCCGCATTTTCATCGCTTCTTCTTGCTTAGTTGTATTCCTAGTAGTCGTAGCCTTCATTTCGCACTTCCGCCCGCACTAATCACACTAGTTTCACACCGCCACCACCTCGCCGGAGCAAGCTCCGGTGAGCCCCTTTTTTTGCCATTTTCGCCTCAATCCATACCCAGGAAGGGCGAGGCACTTTGCCCTCGCCCTCCTTAATAGTTCTTGCAGGTCCTCGCGTACTTGGAGGAGCTGGAGGCTCGTTTTGCATATTGACCGGAGGTGCCTGGAGCCAAGTTACTCCTCCGCCTCCGACGGCGTGCTCCAGTAGCTGCCGATCCCTTTTGGAGCCACCAGCATCTTGGGAAGACTTGCATGAGTCTCGGGGACCTTTTTGGAGCATCGTCGGTTAGCGGAGGAGGGTGATCAGCGCTGGGGAAGCTCGCATCCCCGCGGGTTCTTCCCAGTTCGTCGAAGGGACACCGCTGCCGTTGGATTTTGAAGGTGTCCCCAGAGGAGCAGCAGCCGTAGGATCTCTTGCAGTGCCAGCCGTCGGATCATCAGAGTACCTTCTAATCTTGGCCGCACAGGCAAAGGGGTACGGGCTGACAGATCTTCGACACGTGGCGTTAAGTGAGACATCTCAACCGTCAGATCAGAAAGAGAGGGTATTTTGCAACTTCACCCTCGCTTGTTTGTGTATTTATTAGTTAATATATAAACATTCATTTGCCGCTTAAAAATTTTGTAATATTTATTAAAAGACCCCCGTACTCTTAGTATTTACAAGAAGGTCCCCATCAGGTCACGTGTTCAAAGCACGTGGGAGTGGTGATTTTGCAAGGAAACCCTCGTCGTTTTGGGTATATATATTCAGTCCACGACTATTTTTATTACAGTATAACTTTTTGGGAAATTTACACATAGGCCCTTAACCTTCTCCCTAATTGCAAAAATACCCTTGCCTGTATGTAGTTTCTTTATGCTTCCTCTATTTATTGCATGCATCTATAAATTCCTAAAAATCACCAAAAAAATCACCATAGTCTCCTGTTGCATTCTAGTATCACGTTATAATTTTATTTAACATTTTCATTGCATTTTCATAATTATTAAAAATCAAAAACATGTATTTTCAACACTGTTTGCATTAGAAAATCCATAAAAATTAGTAAAAGTTTTTTAAAAAATTCCAAAAAAATTATATTATGCGTATCTTATCATATTTTAGTGTCAGTCCAAAAATCATTAAAAATTTCAAAGCAAAAACCTTAAAAATTAGAAAACTTCTAAAAACTTCATAAAAATCTAAAAAATTCTAGAAAAATTCTAAAAAAAACAAACTCAGTTTCTATAGTTTCCTTATTGTATTGCCTTTATTTTAAAAATTAATTTGAGGAATTTTGGATACTGTTTGATATTTTTAAACCTCATTTTAATTTTGCCCAGTAGCTTAGTTCACTGTTTTCTAGTGTTTTGATTTTTAAAAATACCAAAAACATTCAGAAAAATTCCTAAAAAATCAAAAAACATCATAAAATCATAAAAGACTAAAAACATTGTATTTCCAGATTTTTTAGTATTTTTATTGATTTTTATAAATACTTCATCCCTCTCTCTCTTACTTTGTATATATTCTATTATTGAAAAAAAATATAAAAATATAAAATATAAAAAAATATAAAATCAGAAAATTAAAATAAACAAAATACAAAAATATAAAATCAAAAATTAAATAAAAAATTAAAAATAAAAAATCCACAAAAATTCGCATACTTGTAGACACTTGATCACACATCACATTTTGTGCATTTTTGCTTGTTCTATCATGCTTGCTCCCTGAGTTCGACACTCTACACATACTTGCACTATACACATTTTTGTAGAGTTAATAATAAATTTTAGGGATTTTATCACTTGTGCCCCTCTGAGATATCGCAATATCAGTTATGCCCCTATATTTTGGTAATATCAGTTGTACCCCTCACTTCTTGCTATTTTATCATTTGTGCCCCTCAGGTTAGTGACCGTCCATCTACAGTGGCAAACGGACGTTACTTTGAGGATATAAGCGGTATTAAATTTTAAAAAAAGGGTTATATGGTCATTTTATATCCTCTTCCTCATCCTCTTCTTCTTCCTCCTCTTCCCCCGTCCTCTTCCTCCTCCTCCAACCAAAGCAGAGCCCACAAGGCACAAGCCACATCCTCGGGCCATTCTCACACGAAACCCCTCAAAACCCTCCATTTCCGCCAGAGCCACCTCCATCTGCGATCGAAGATCCAAAATCCACCGCCCCTCCCCAAATTTTCGTCCTCCGCGCCTCCCCGATTGGGAGAGGGGTCGATTCCGCGGATTCTAGGGTTTCTCGGGGGCTCAGGAGTCGGCGAAAGCTCAGGTGAGGGACCCGTGATATCTGGTGTGATTGTGCTTATGGGTCTGCTGGACGTTCGTGTTTGAGGTGATGAGTGGAGAAAAGGTGAGATTTTGAGGGGCGGGGCTGGGTTTATGCCTCTATTTACGGTGTTGAACGAAAAAGTTTGCCTCTTTTTGTTATTTTTAGAAATTTGATGTGTGGATTGTTGATGGGCCTTGATTCATGATAGTTGAATAGGAGCGGGAATCTCGTCGCACTGCATTGTTTAACCTGTAAATTAGCTGATGTTCGCATAGAAGGTTCTTTAGTTGCATTCTGAGCTCAGCTGTTTGATTAAGCTGACTGGATGCTTCCGATGTATAATATCTGATAGATGATTATTGTATATATTCGCTATTAAATTGATTACTTCTTCGGTTAAGACCGGATTTAATTGCATTTTTGCTTTTCATTGGCAGGTTCTAGATTCCATAGATGAAAAACATCTGGGATTTTATATATTGGATTGGCTATTTGAAGTTACTTGGTGTAAAAGATTAACATAAGTTGCTGCATTGTTATCCTTCGACAAGGATGACAGCGGAAAAACCCGGTTGGACCTGCAAGGGGAAACTGGAATAAAAAATTGGTCTTCAGCCAAGGTGCTCTGGTGTCCTCCTCAGGTGGCATGATCGGTCAAGAACTGGGTTTATCCTTTCCGAGAAATAAGTTTGGCAGGAACCGAAAGGATACTCTGCTCCAATAGGAGCGGAAGTGCTCCTCCAAGCATCGAAGCTGTGCTTAACAATCATGTTGGGCAGCGTTAAGAGAGAGAAATTATGAAGAGAGGAAGAAGAACAAATGGAGGAGGAAGAAGATGAAGATGTGTGGAACAATAATACCCCTCTTAACTGCACAAGGTTTGAAAAAACCATGGTTAAGTCAACTCATTGACGGTCAATCTGACGGAAGGGCACAAGTGATGACGGAGCAAGAAGTGAGGGGTACAACTGATATTACCAAAAAGATAGGGGCATAACTGATATTGCGATATCTCGGAGGGGCACAAGTGATAAAATCCTAAATTTTAACTCCACACTTGTTTCTCATTGATTGATTTGGTTGTGGGTTAATTGTTGATTAATTAGGGTTTCTTGTGGGTCGCCACAGCGACTTTGTCTCCTCCTTGTGTGAGACATCTTTAGACCTGTGAAAAACCTTTCTTATCACTCACCAACATGATATCTGAAGAAAATGAGGATATATACTTACATTCTTACATTCATAAATATTCAACTACAATAAAATATGTCATATATGGGAAATGTTGGGTTAATGGGCGATCATGAGAAATGCTTCAAACAACTTGAATACCTTTTTACTTATGCAAGTAGATGTAAATTGCACTTGTTCCACCTTTCTACTTGTTACTTTTGAACATTTAAAATGTCAGTGATTTATATATATATATAAGCTTATGGGAAGTACCAGCGCCTGCTGACGCCTTTTCTTCCTTGCACACATGCCAGGCAAGGAGCATTTAGCATAGTAGCGGGTGATGACTTCAGGAGACAGGGTTTATACCAGATGGTATGTTGTTTCCTTTGTCTCAGTTTTTGGTTCGGTTGTTAATGTAATATGTTCCTTTTCTCTTTAGTCGGATTGTTGGGAATAGTGTATGCATTGCCAGTCACTGTACATGTTGTAAAATAATTGGAAGTTAATGAAATAACATTTTGGTGGCATTTGTCTCTATCAGCTTTGTGGTTATGAATGTGAATGAGAATGTCATATGTAGCTTCAGCGCGAAAAAATTTTCCCGAACTTTCACGTACTTAATACGATATTAATGAATGTTGTAACGTGAAATGTGTGTAAACGGGTACCCGGATCCTTGGGGGTTTACAAACATCAAGATTTCCATGCAAAAAGGGTTATCTTGAAAAGCACTATAGTATCTTTTGTTATGTCAACAACATAGGTAAGATTGCTAATAATGTATATCAAATAGAGCACAAGAAATAATACTACAGAGGTAACAATCGTGAATAAAATAATATCACTTTGAAAAATATCACTAGTAGTGTTGTTGCATGCAAAAAGTACCTATGATCAATAGTAAAGGAGCTTCTGAACTTGGAGGTAATCGACAGCTGGCTTTGAGATAATCTAGAGGAGAGCATCTCTCGAAATTTCAAATCTATGTAAGAATACTTAAGAATCTTGAAGAATAGAGAGAAATATTACACATTCTTAGACAATAAAATGTGCATGCCGACGAGAGATGCAATTTTAATTATGTTTACATAAATTCTCCCTTAATTGATAGCATCAAGGTCGACATTATTATTGCTCGAATGTTGCATTTGATAAAATTTTGATAAAATTCCTTGTAATGATCTTTTTATTTGTTGTTTGCTCCATTACGAATATTGAAAATTATCACAATCATGTAGAATTAAAATTGGGCTGCTATTTGCGTCATTATAGCTATTTATTTAAAAATTGCATGTATGTTTTAAGAAAATAGGTATACAATCCAGAAATATAGACATGCATGTTAATAAATGTTAATAACAAGCTTGATAATAGCATCTTATCCAACATTAACCTTTTTACCGAGTCATTAACATGTTATTCTACTTGCCAAAAAGTTTTCCATGATTTAGAATATGGCTTGTGAATTTGAAGATTTTGAAAGTGAAATCCGTGTTGTCCTACAACTATAATCGTACCACATATCCATGGAGGAAACTAGTATATATTATGGGGGCCATGGCCCCCACATGATTATTATTTTATATTGTATTATGTTTTTAATATGGCCCCTCCTTATTGTATTATAATTATTATTGTTAGAATACAATTGTAGAATCATTAAATGGTCAAGTGGTAAAGTGACATTATTATTATTTTGTAGACCACGGTTCGAATCTTATCTTCATCAATTTTACTTTATTTTATATGGTTTGTTCAATCACTTCCAAAGTATCAAAATAATTTGATATAAAATTGTATTCAAGTTTATTATCCCTCTCATTATTTTTAGTACTCCTTGTTAATAAAATAAAATTTCTTATTTCCTTTTAATTATTGTTTCAAAATTTCACTTGATAATTTAGCCTTTTTATGATAGCTTTAGAGAGGCTTAAATTATTATATTTATCCAATTTAAAAAATAGCCACTGAAAATACCAATCTATTTCAAATTCTAACATTAATAATAGATTTAAATTCTACATTTATCAAGATTGAAAAAGATTCATTTTAAAAATATTATATCTATTTAAAAATATCGTTCGAAAATACATAGATTTTTCCTTTTTTGAGTGTACATAATAGTTGTATACTTGATCCCTCCTTGATGAAATTTCTAGTTCCACCCTAGCGCATATCTATACTCAAAAGTATGAGGGTAGGTTATAATAGTGAGCGATTGGTACTTTACAACTTAGATTAAACATTTTAGATAGTTGTCGATAGATACAATTAGATCCCAAATGTAGTAAGTTATCATGGTAAATTCTCCTTGATAATAACTCGGGTCTAAGTCAGAAACATAACAAAGGGTATACGATAAGGTTTCCTCTAATAGTAGAAATAACTTCCCAAAAGATTGAGCCACCCCTTTGAAGATACAAGAGGTGGAGAACTACTTGATAACTTGAGCTTAAACATTTTGGGTGATAACAGGGAATCTAGTTGAGCCCAAATCTAACAAGACGTTAAGGTAAGTTTTCGCGATAACAGTTCGTGTCTAGTCTCGAAACTTTATAATGACATCAAATAGAATATTAGAAGGCAAAATATTGGATTGGCCATTAAAAACAACAAGAATAACAATCTTCCAAACAAATTCCATGCACTTGCTTATTCTAATGAGTCTTTCTCTCACTAATAAATCTCTCTTGTCGAAAACTCAAGGAAAGAGATCCATAACCTCCTCTGTGTGAAGATGCGGTTTCAAATAAAGGATAAGTGATAAATTGTTAATAGATTTATTTAATTTGTACTCGTTATAACACGACCGATTAACTATCGATTAGAACCAAGCTAATTGATCTCAGTGAAGAGAGCTTGGTTTAATTAACATGGATAAGTCCAGGGTCGAACACAAGAACACGAGCGTATTAGTTTATCTAATTAAAGTTTAAACACATAGGTTAAGTAATTTAAGGTGAATCTAGGTCAAGAACGCACAACACAATGGATGCATGAATTAGTTATTATGTGGTTTAATATAATGCAAGTGAGATTGATAGAATGCTACAGAGTGCTTAACAATACACAGATTGTTATTCCACACAATATTAAATTAACAAATATGCTCCTAAATCAATCAATTAATTGGTGATCTATTAGTCTACAAATTTAGAGTAAGATAATGATAGACAATTTAAATAATCAATGAATCAATAAATCATGATAAACGAAGATTCTTCTAAGTGTTCATTCTTTGTCTCCTTTTAAAAATTAAGATTAAAGTCACTTAAACAAATAATAACATATCAAGAATGAAGTACCCTAAGTTCATTATTTAATTCAATGTTTAAGCAAGACTTTTGGCAAAAATCACATCGCTTTTCAAGCAAGGAGTTTGTCCTGAAAATGATTACTGATCATAGCACGATTTCAAGGAATATGATGCACAGTCTATTGGAATTGCTATGTATCACTGGTCATGAAAGAAAATTTAATTATCTCTCCAACAAGATTAAAATCACTCAATTTGGGTAAATCATACTCAAGATATTAATGAATTAATCAAGGTACCTTTTTACAAGAAATTTATAAAAACATACACAAAAACTTCACAAACATGTCTTAAAATGATCCAAATACAAATACAATAAGTCGACAATCCTTATCTTGTAATTATTCCCAAGGTGGGATATTTTTGTAATTAAGAAGATTCGACAGTGCTGCTGTGCAATTTCTCTAGAAGATCACGCATCGTGCGCGTGCAGGGGTAGCTTTGGGATGCAGCTTGGGAGTGCACCAGGTTCGAATCGACATGGAGGTATGATACATCTTTGGCTCGGTTTGGTTCTTCCGAGCCTTCATGCATGAAGCGATGGCTTGGGTCTCCTCTGGGCCGTAGGATCAAGAGAATCCTACAGTAACTACTCTCCAGCATTGAAACCCCCTCTGCCGTGTGCGGTGGATGAAAGGTGGATATCTGGTGAGCCTTCATCTCCTCCTCCAGGTTCCTCAGAGGTCACTGGAGATCGGTGAAGCTTGCTGACCACCTGACGAAGGTGATGGAGTACCGAAGGGAATGCTACGATGGCTTGTATGACGAATCAACGAAGCTTATCAGAGTAAATTTACGAGATCGAGAATGACCTTCAAACTTCGATCAATGATAGATCCAAGCACCAGCAAGTTTAACGACACATAGTCAAAGCTTGGGATGCATACTAATGAGATTGAGGTTCGATGAAGGGATGGGGATGATGATCAGAAGATAAAGCCCTAAATGGTTCCTCATCTTTGCAAGACAACGATTGGATCGACATGGAAAAGGTCTTGGAGAAAGAAAGGATGGAATCAATTTGAGCCGCGCAGATTCTTGATGGATGACGATGGTGAAAAGGTTAACAGAGCAGTGTTAAAAGTGTGTAGGTGTAGAATAAAATAGGAGAAGAATGGGTGAAAGACAAACTGACAGAATAATGGTAACATGTAGGTGAAGACAAAGGTCTGAGGTGGTCGATTCAGCCTAGGCTTGAGGTCTAGAGTGACCTCTTTTCTTCGCTCTAATTGCTGGCAATGCAATGAGCTCAAGTAGCCAACCTGAGGTGCTACAACTTGGTTGAATTCACCAAGGATCTCGTTGGAGAAGTTCCCTCTGTCGTGGGTTGTCTTAAGATCGTCTCTCTGCCACTAGAAGGTAGAGGCTAGGGGGCTTTCTCACATAAAGGGCGGATATCATAAATGAAGATTGGTGAAGAGATTTTGTTAGGTGAAAGATCAGTGATAGTGGCGGTTCCAGGTAGTGGATTCAGCCACTTAGAAATTAAATCACGTGAGAGAGAGGTTGGCTACGGAGGTTACGGTGAATATGATGGTGGAGAGATCTACATAATGACATCGAATGGAATGGAAGAGGGCACATGAGGTGATGGGTAGAATGGGGAGAGGTTGCCCCGGTAAAGGGTTGTGTCCCTTCGCAGCGGGAACTGCAGGAAGAAGACGAAATGCAACGATCATTGGGTCAGGTGATCCAACTGTCCAAAATGGGGCGTGAGGAGTGCAATAGGAACCACTCGATTGATCTGATCAAGCGATCCACAATTGGGCACCAATTGGGCATGGATGAAATGAATATGGCCCTTTGATCTGAAGATCAGATGGTCCAAGATGTGCGCGGGCTCTTATAAAGAGTCGATCCATGCAGAGAGAGGAGATTGAGCCACGTGGCTCAATCAGAAACAAACCTTGTAAAATAAAAATAAAATACTAAATGGTGTCAAATTAAAAATATTCAATATGAAAGTTGTGTAGCTTTTCAAGATCTAAAACTTTCATGTAGAGCTCAAAGTTAAAATACATTATATATACATAAATTTTATTTTTTGCAAGTATTTTTAATAAATAACAACACGTCTTTCATTCCTTTTATTTTTTGTATTTTTATATTGTGAATAACACACATTATATTACATACAATATAAATCAAATTTTTATTTTATTTTTAATATTAAGAAAAAAATAAAGGAACCATAAACACCGATATTTGATACTTAATTATATACATTAATTAGCCTTATTCATTTAAAAAGGTTAAATGTTAATTATAAATAATTACTTATTAAATGGATTGATTAGTTTAACATATATGGATAATTAATCCAAATAATGATGATGAATTTGGGATTCTTTGAATATCACACCCATTCCATAAATCATCTTGACTACCATTTAATTCCACTAATTATTGAAATTGAAAAAAATACCCCATGGTCAATACACAATAAATCCTTGTTATAAAATACATTCATGCTAAAAAAGTTGTAAAATTTTATTTGATCAATTTTGACACACTTATAAAAAGGACAGTGTTAGATACATAAATTAAGCACATATAAGCCCATATACGGAATAACAAGGACTACCTTGATATTTCATGTCGAGAAGTAGTATGCGGAGAACGTTTTGGCTCTGCAAATTTTCTTCTTGATTCTTAACTTTTCTTACAGGTGTGTCCTTGTTGGATCATACAATATTAGTTATGTCCCTCCTTTTTTGCAATATGAGTTATATCTGTACCTTCTAGGGCAATTAACAGTTGTTCCTCTTGGTTAGTTTTACAATTAGTGAGATAAACCAACCATAGTCTAGGTTTTCTTTTTAGTGTTTTTATTAGTTATGCCCCTCCGATATAATGCAATATTAGTTATGCCCCTTCCTTTTTTGGAATATCACTTTTTCCATCGACTTCTTGCACCGTTATCACTTGTGTCCTTTCGTTAGTTTAGTCATCAATGGATAGCAAACCATGATTTATTCAAACCATGGTGTGTCAACCCACTCCCTCGCAATCCCCTTCCTCCACCACCGACTTCCCCCTACAACACCTTCCTCCTCCGCCGCTGACCTCCCCCTCCAGCCTCTTCCTATGCTCACATTTCCTCCGACCTCATGCAACCCCTCCTCCTTCTCCCCTAAACTCCCCTCTAGCCTCTTCCTCCGTCCACCTCTCCTCCGACCTCACGCAACCCTTCCTCCTCCCCCGACCTCCGCCTCCAGTCCCTTCCTCTGCCCATCTCCCCTCCAACCTCATGCAACCTCTCCTCCTCCTCCTCCATCACCGCCAACCTCCCCATCTAGTGCCTTCCCCCTCCACTACTGACCTTCTCCTCCAGCCATTGGATTCAACCATATCAAATGGCAAGAAAATGGATGTCTTGGGTCTGATTATGCTCCGCATAAGGTCTATTGTGATGAAGTCGAACGGAGTGGTGCGAACGTGGAGCTCTCCATGATGCCTTCTTAGATGGAAGGAATGTTGATGCTCAAGGTTGTTTTTGCGTCCTTATGGCTAATAGGGCTCCTAATTGGAAATGGAAGAGCACCTTCTTATCCTCCCCAACATGTGGTTGAAGAGCTGATGGAGCCTAAACCCTATATCCGAGCTTCGAAAACTCGAGCACCCTCGTGTTGATCTTGTAGATTCCTCGAAAAAGCACTAGCAGCTTTCGACTTCGTTCTTCCATCCCGAACCATTGTTTGATGATAATTTCGATTTCACCTCAGCCACCTCAAATGAAGTTCCTCCTTGCACATTGTCTATGTTTACATTAACAGAGAGGGGTTCGCCCTCATTCTTCGAGCATCTCCAGGGGGTTGCCCACCAGCATCCAGTAACCGGTCGGGGAGGAGGAAGAGGAGAAGAGACAAAAAGACATTTACTCTTCATTCTTATCTAATTACCCTTGTGTCCCCAAGTTAACATCCGTTTGGAATGTGGATGGACGTTAGCAAGTGATAACGGTGCAAGAAGTCGAGGACACAAGTGATATTCAAAAAATGGGATGGGCATAACTGATATTCCAAATATCTCATAGGGGTGCAACTGATAAAAAACCCTTTCTTTTTAACTACCATTATATCTAAAAGTTAATGTCTGTTTTGGAGGTGAGTGGATGACAATTAACCAGAGGGGCACGAGTTATATAACTACAAGAAGATACATGATTACTGACATTTCAAAAAAAAGAGGAACACAACTGATATTGCAAAAGTTAAGCGGGCATAAATGTACAAAACCTGGAAGAGGAATCTTTTTCAGGAACAATGGACATCTCAAAGCATATGTTATGTAAGAAGGTTCGCGCCGACATCAATTCATGATCACCCTCACTGCTTATAACCTAGCAGCTCATTCCAACTCTCGCTGCTCGTTACTATGATACACTAGCAACCGCACTATGCTTCCTCGCAGTCTTCGATCAATGTATTGGAGCAGTGTTCTGCTTTTATCACTTTATATGTGCCTACACATGCGTGTTTGTGCCTGTTCTATTTTCTGAGAATGGATGATTGTTCAACTAACGAAAATTGAACTGCTTGATGCATCAAAAGAGAAAAACTGCTCGTGAATCAGTGAAGACAGTTGTTTACTGTCTACAATTAAACTGAAGGTTTTCTAATCGCTTTGATTCTGCCCATAATTATATCAGCAGTTCTCTTTGGGTCAATGGCATCTTATTAAACTTCTGGTAGTTCATTAATGCTACTTTCTAGTCATTTGTTTGGATATGATCATTCTTGGTGTCTGTCTGTGCATTTTTGAACTGATAATCAAACATAAGACAAGCATTGGATAGTTAATTTGAGATCATCTCTGTCTGAAAGAACAAAATTTTAAGATTGTAACGTCCTGGACTCTAAGGCACCGACAACCTCTTGGGTTTGAGCTCAGATAGATTCATTGACAACTATATAAAATGCTTAAATTTAAGTAGTCGAGTAGCAAACCTTAACTCTTAGAACCTGCCCTCGCCATCAGTGTGTACTTCATGTGGGACTATGTGGAGGCACGGGTGGAGGGGCTCCGGGGCTTTGCGGGGGTTCGAGAGGCTCCGCCGAGGGAAGGAGGGCTTTGCGAGGTCGATGCAGGGAGGTGTCGGTGATGGGCGGATGAGAACAGGGGGATTGGCGGCGGGGGGGAGGGGGCGTATGATACCAAGTAGAAAGAAATACTTCTTTTTCTTATTGAGAAAGGAATCCTTAGGGCTCTTTATATAGATAGAGAGGCCTAGGGTTAGGGCCAGGGTTACAATATAATTGTACATGAGATGACTAATATACCCCTAGGGTTTCTGTATAGAGCGCTTCTCAACAAGTAGTCAAGTAGCAAACCTTAACTCTTAGAACCCGCCCTCGCCATCAGTGTGTACTTCATGTGGGACTATGTGGAGTTGTTTCCATTGCACTACTGGATTAACGGTTTTTCTATGCGTAATCGTTTATCCGTCATTTTCATATTTTGGGACTATGACATATCAGATGAATGTGAATCTTATAGAACAATCTATCTATCATGAACCTCTTTACGGTTGCACTTAACCCTAGGGCATGTTTGGTAACGGGGTTGGGTTAGGTTTGGTTGGGTTAACCTTAGGGCATGTTTGGTAACCGGGTTGGGTTAGGTTTGGTTGGGTTGGGTTGATGTATCCTTATGGGGTAACCTGGTAACCAAACATGTCCTTGGTAGACTTTGCTATTAAACTCAACTAAAATCTACCTACTTCTAAACAAAGAGCTACAACAAGGAAGGTAGGATTGCAAGGCTTTGGACGATCGCCAACATGTTTTAGCAAATGCGACCGATCATCAGGTATGGTTCTATCGATCACAATCACTTAGCTTAGTTGATCTGAAAAGCAAGTTGTTTTGGATCACAAATGTGTTATATGATCAACCAAGTCCTGAAAGCGATGGATACAATAGAATGGAACATATTAATTGCACATGTTGCTCAAGTAATAGTAAAAATCTTTACTCACCAATATTAGCTCAATGCTTCCTCGTCTAGTGTCAATAATACAAACAATTTGGATCCTCTGGAGTTACAGCAACTGCTGTAACGCAGGGGATCCGTCCGATGACGAATGATGACCTCGAGATAAGTGCCAGTCATCCCCACCCCCCTATGAGGGTCGTCCGATCATCATCGGACGGATCCTTTACGTTACAACAGGTGTTGTAACCTACTTTTACAGTAGAGGATACCTTCTCATAATACAAATAGGTACTACCTTTCTTTCAACCAAAGACTCTAATTTCTTAATATACGCATAAGCACATGCACACACACACTATATATATATATGAGGAAAGGGATCCTACTTCATGATGTAGGTAACTTACCTACATCATGCTTATTTTTTCCATTTTTTTATTTTTTTGAAAAATACTTGCATAGATCCCTCTAATATGTCATTCAAATTTCGTCAGAAACCGAGACTACTATGCCTTCCATCCATAACATGTAATTTACAACAAATCTAGACCGTTAAAATTACCTGTTTTGGATGGAGAGTAAAAGAATCTCCATTTCTGACGAAATTTGAATGACATATTATAAGGATATAGTTATGAAAATCTACGGAAGCATTTTTCAAAAAAAAGGGAAAAAAATAAACATGATATAGGTAAGTTAAATGTAGTAGATCCTTCTCCCCCTCTCTCTATATATATTAAATACAAATGACATGCGAAAGTGACGTGCACTTAATGTGGCCCGTTGGGTAGATTGCCTAACTTGGACTCTACCGCATTTCGATCATAAATCAATCAATGGAAGTTTGTCATTGAAAAGGACATGTTATGTATGGTGGTTGGAAGTAATTTCAAAGGATTCCAAATTTTTTTAACTAACGCTTTGTATCTTTATCTATTGGGTCCTTTACACTTATTGAATTTTGTAAGATTACGTGGGCACACGTGTTATTGTAAAAAGGTAGGAGCATAGTTGCAATTATCAAATCTCAAAGGAGTACAAGTGCCAAAAACCCTTTATTTATTTTATAATTACAAAGGGGTTCCTACCATATACTTCTATGAATGCTTGTATCCTACTGGTAGGGAACAAGTCGTCTGCTGTAGCGGGCACCGTAGCAGATTCTGCAGCATCCGCTTGAGTCGCTCGAGATAATCGAGTGGGTCACAAGATTTCGCATTTTTTGTGAGAGCGTATCATGCAAAATCGTGTGAACCGCTCGATCAAGATCAAGTGGTTCAAGCGGTTACTGCAGAGACAACACTGCAACAGACGTTCCCTGCTACTATTGGTAATCCATGTGTTCTTGCAGAAATAACGATCAAAGGAATTTTTTTCACAGACAGTGTATAAGGTGTATAGGGATTTTTACACTTGCGCCTTCACCAATTTTTCCCAGTAATACTTGTAGCTTAACTTTTTTTTTTGCAATTCTACTTTTGGGCAATAGTCTTAAAGCATTCACATTAGTGCCACTACAACAAAATTGACATATAGTAAAGAAGGAATTAAATGTTCTTTGTTGTATCTTCATATATTAAATATATAACAACGAATATTGCACATTGTAAACTTAGCATTTGCTCCTAAAAATAGCATAAAAATGTCATATTTATTGATGCTAATGGTTCATGTAAACGTGATTTATTAGTTGACTTATTCGTTAAATTGATACTAATCATTTCACATTTAACAATGATTAAAGGAAAAAGTCTATGGAGAACCTATTTTTTACACGATTCTTTCTAGAAATATGCGGTATTCATTGGGAATTTGAATAATCAAGTAATGAATAATCTTGATTATTGTATATTTACCCACAAAAGATATGATAATGAAAATTAAGTTAATTCCCGAGTCAAATTTGTTAGAGTGTGCCTTTCAATGATAATACTTGCACTCTATATTGACAATAATGATAAATTTTGTAAAAATATAGGGCACATACATAATTCAAAAAATTGGAAGCATAAGTGTTATTAGAAAAACTCGACATATCACAAGTGTAAAATCGTTAAAATATAGTAGATTTATTTTTCATCCTTTTAATCTTCTTTTTTCACTCTTTAGTTCCATGCTCAGACAGATAGACTAAATGATAATAAGAAAATTAGCATATAAAGTTTGACTTTATTAGTTTGTATTCAAGTTAAATTTATTATATGTATATACACATTTTTAAAATGATGCACACAAGAAAACAATCAAACCACTGACAAAATTAACATTATTTTATATAAAAAATTGTACTAAGCCTTCTCCCACTATAAGTAAGGTCGGCTACATAGATTCTTGGATTCTTGCTCAAATCCATGTAGAAAGATTTGACTTTTTTACGCTGGCTGTCGAGTACCTAACACAACCCCTACAAGAGTGGGATTTGAACCATGATCTTTGGTGTGGTGGACACATTGTGTTACCACTAACATTAAGTGGGTACGAAATTAACATTATTTTATCCAAAAAATATAAATTAAACGCACACAAAATAAACAATAATATAAGATAGTAAGATTTATATATAGCTCACATATTTAATGTAATTCAAAAATATATTAAGTATTCATCAATCACGTGATTATCAACTAAAAATACTTATGCTAAACTAAGATCGATATAAATAGATTCATAAAGTGGTTTGCGCCATTAGGACTAGTTGTCTGACTAATGGTACACTAATAACTATGGAGTCAACCACCTAGTCGATTCAACCAATCATCTTAGTGACCGGTGCATGAGTAATTGAAACTTTTACTCTTAAGATAAACAACAAAAGAAAAATTAGGATCGAAGTTAAGTAAGGTAACAATTCAGTCCATTCCAATCCTGCAAGTCTCATAACCTGATCAAACTAATCAACATCTTTAGCTTGGGTTAGAACAAACTCAACAATAAATTGCATATATATATATACCCTAACAACCGCGAACCGATCTACTTTGATGAGAAAGATTCAAGTTTAAGCCTCACAAGCTAAGCTACATTCATATGTGATTTCTCAAAATTATCAAAATGGTTCCATCATTAGAATGACCATGGATTTGACACTTGTACTCCTGATTATTTTTCCAATAACACTTATGCTCCCGACCTTTTTTTTCTCAAATTTACTTAACCCCGATGTTCTTGCAAAGTTCACAAGATTGCCCCTCAGATATGAAAGGGCAAACTTTGAATTTTGTAAGAATACATGGACACTAAGGTCAAAAATAAAAAGGATTTTTTACACTTGTACGCCTCTAAGATTATACAACAAAATATACCTACCGTCCTCCTTCCATTGATATAATATAGGGTCATAAGTTTAATAATAAAAGCGAACTATTGTCAATTTTTCAATAATACAGGGGTACAAGTGTATTGCGAAAAAGGTAACAGTATATCTATAATTACAGAATCTTGAAAGAGTACAAGTGTAAAAACCCCAAACAAAAGGTCTTCGGGAATCCCTTCTGTGTGGTGGGTCAGGGGCACTACTGTCGTATGTAAGAACACCTTCTCCCCCTCTCTCAGATCTTCGCAGCGAAAAAGTTCACATCTTTTACCCGATCGATGACGAGGCCACGTCGTCCCTTTCCTCCCATGACAAGTCCTACCTCGCTACCACTCCCCCCATCTCCCGCGATCGCCCTTCGCCTCCCCCTCCAACCTTCCATCACCACCTCTCCCAGACCACATCATAGCACGAGGACCGGTCTTTCCTCCGATTGATGTGGGGATTGATCAGGTTCCCAAAAGATGCGATCTTGTGATGTGGGTAGTCGGCGTTTGGACGATTAGGGCTTTGTATTCCGATCTGGATTGGGCCCTTCTGCTGTGGCTCTGTTCGTGATTCCGATCCGGATTCCGTTTTTTTCTCGAGGTAAATGGAGATTTCTGAGGTGGGTTTTTGATCGGTTTACCAGAAAGATTTAATCTTGGTTGCTGGTGATCGGAGGAAAGATGAGGTTTCTGAGCATGGTGGGCAATTCTTTCGGGTGCTCTGCTTCTGGGGAGAGGCTGGTTTCCGCGGCAAGGGACGGCGACTTTCAGGAGGCGAAGGCACTTCTGGAGTATAACCCGCGGCTCGCGAGGTATTCAACGTTCGGCGTGCGGAATTCCCCGCTGCATTACTCTGCAGCTCAGGGTCACCATGAGGTACTCTACCTTTCTCTATTCATTACTGATTGGTTCGAAAACGCCTTTAGAAGGAAAAGTTTTCATCGAAACTGAAGGCAAGCGGGCAACAAGCTGCGCTGCTTGTTCTTTTTGTATTGCAAAGCCAATCCTTCTAAACAGTACATCCATGGGGTCCATCACATTACTGTTCATCACTTTTTGAATCCTCTTTAAAACCTCAATAAGGCTGCCAATGAATTGATCGTGTTTGTATGCGATTTAAGTTAGTTCGTTAATAGTTCGATTCGGATTTGTTGATTTTGAAACGAACTGAAACCACATATATTGATCATAGCTTCCTCCAAGGCACCTAGATTTTGTATTACAAATCATATAATTCTAGAAAGGTAGTATACTTCTGTAGTTCAGTTGCATTACTATGCGTGTGCACATTTTGGATGCTGATTCATGGTTGATGTTGTTCAGATTGTGTTCCTCTTGCTGGAATCAGGTGTCGATATTAACCTTAGAAACACTCGTGGACAGGTGAGGTACAAATCTTGATGTTTGGAGTTCCATTCTGTGAGCCGCAATATCATCGATTATAAGTATGGTGCACCTCTAGTGTTTTCTGATGTCATATGCTATATTTCCTTTTTTAATGAGCAGACAGCATTAATGCAAGCGTGCCACTATGGCCACTGGGAGGTTGTGCAGATATTGATGCTTTTTAGAGCTAATGTAATACTTTAATTTAGAATTACCTTAGGTTCTGCCCATTTGGTGCATATACTATCTGATGGTAACCACAATATTTGATGTTTTAGATTCACAAAACTGATTATATCAATGGTGGGACTGCTTTACATTTTGCTGCCATAAATGGTCATACAAGCTGCATCAGGTTGCTGCTTGCAGATTATATTCCGAGCATGTGTGATTTCTGGTATATCATGTTAAGAGGATCTAACCACCAGGATTCAGATGTGGAATTTGATGGCAGGTATTAATGATTCCTCCATTTACTCCGATTCCCGTTCTCCCTTGCTTTCCATGTTCTTATGGCCTTCCCTTTCTGCGCTCACCAGTGAACTCTACGAGGTAATTGACAAACGTGCTGATGGGGGCATAACTGCTCTCCATATGGCTGCCCTGCATGGCCACACCGAGTCTGTGCAGCTACTCTTGGACTTGGGGGCATCTGTTTCTGCGGTTACGATAGAGGATGGAACTACAATTGATTTGGTTGGTAATGTTTATTATTAATTACAGTTCAAGTGTTTTCTACTTCTGGATGCGTAACATTGATAAGTGACGAGCCTTTGTTATCTGCTTATTATCCATCTGGAAACCATTATCAGCTTCGCAAGGAAAAATCCAATATTTTTTGGCAGTGGACAAAGAATTTAAATTAATCATCACTAGCTTCATTTTCTGAATTTATACCTTATTTAAGTAATTTTAATTTGAGTCCTTTTACCATTATAACTTGCCTTACCATTATAACTTGCCTGTGTTATAGCCAGTACTTTTGAAGGCTGAGCTTGAACACATATCTTGCTCAGATACATCTGAAATTGTGACTCAGCGAGGTGCCGTAAACAGATTAATAATGTCTACTCTAAGTTACATAAAAGAGGAGATATTGATCCAAACAAGCCTCGATTGCGTGGGTTCTTCATGTTCATTTTCTTAATGAAGGTGATAAATGCTATCTCTCTCGTTGGAGTTTTACGTCCTGAAATTTATTGGCATGCCGGTACAAGCCAACACTGCATCTGCATCTGACCATGATGCAACTGTTATAGAGACATCATATGATCAGGAGTCCAGTGGACAAACAATCCAACTCTCCACCACAGACTACTCCTGATTGATGCAACTGCTGCAGAACTCTTCTACCAACGATAACATCCCTACTGCCAACTTGGTTACCATCTCGGGTACAATAGCCAACTTATCCTTTGCCACAGTGCACACATGGATTATTAACTCTTGTGCATCTACTCACCTGATTGGAGAAGGTAGTCTGTTGGACTCCTCTGAATCCTCTTTCACCGTGGAGTCAAATTGCCTAGCCAACAATGCACATTCACCTGTTACCACCGTTGAGACTATAGGGTTTTCTTACAAACCCAAGCTCTTTGACGTTTTCTGTGCCCCTAGCTTTCCATATATCTCTTCATAAATTATGCGTGGAACTAAATTGTCAAGTGATTCTCGATGAGTTCTATTTGCTACATTAGGATATTCGAACGATGCAGATTTTTGATATGGGACATGAGAAGAATGTCATGTAGTATCTTGATATTATTGCAGATTCCACTTTTGCCGACATTGTCTTTGTGTTTGCTAACATGTCTTTTTGGCGTCTGCATCTTGGTCATCCCTTTGCGAGAGATCTTTCTCAGATGTTTCTCGAACTATCATCTCTGAATCCTTTTGAGGGCGAAGCTTGTTAGTTCAGCAAGCATCTTCAGGACTCTTTCCTTTGAGGATCGAGACTCGTCGGTCATTATCTTTTTCTTTAGTCTACTGTGACATTTGAAGACTTTATCTGGTCTAAACTGTAGGAGGTCATAAGTTTTTTGTTATTTTTTGGATGAATACAAGGTTGCAGAAAGCGGTATCGGTACTCGATCGGCGGGGTCACTGACTAAGGATTAATCGACAGTCGGGAGACTAATCGGATTTAGTCGACCATTAGTCGGTTTTGAATTTTAAAATTATTTTAAATATATAAATCAATTTTTATACACATATTCTTATATATTAACATTGATTTATACATTTTCTATATTATCATAATGAAATCAAAGAAGTAGTTGTCTTTAAATATATCATTAAGCATATTAGAATAAGTTTGCTGTTAAAAAAATCGAAAAACTAAGAAATTAAAAAATATCTATGTAAAAATCGGCCTTGTAGTCGGCCGACTAGGCCGATTAGTCGGCCCGATTAGTCGGGTTGAGCGACTAATGGCCGACTAGGCCTAGTCATGCCTAGTCATGCCCAGCCATGCTTGAACCTTGAAACTTGATATAAGACGTCGCTTGAACTTTTGTTGGCGCGAACGAGACTGCGGGCCATGAGATAGGCGGCTCAGATCGAGTTGCAAACGCCAATATGCGACAGGATCGTTGAATCGTAAAAACGATTCAGTTTCCATGCTCTGATACCACTTGATGCAAAAAGAATATTTGCAACGGTGAATGATAAATTTGGAAGGTGGAATTATTGGTGGAGAAAAGATGAGAGGGTGGGAGAGGAGAATAATACGCCGGATGCGCGGGATTTTGGGATGAGAATCGTGAAGATCACGTTAGGAGAGAGAGAGAAATAGAGAGACAAAGATAAACTCAAATTTTCATATCCACTGAACTGTCTTTTACAATAGGCTACCAACCTCTTTATATAGTAGAGGTGGAATTACAAAAATAGAAAGTGAATCGAAAATAAAATCTGACTCGATCTTAATTGACTCTAATTGATTTGAATATAAATTCAAATCTACCTCTATTCTATTTTAACTCTAATTCGAAATTCAAAATTCAAATTTAAAATTGACCAACTAATTGGAGATCACACATGATCTCTTTTACTTAAATAAACAAACTAATTCAAATAACTAATTAAGGATGGAAATCCCTAATTTTAAAAATTCCCAAATCAATCATTTGCTCTAATTTGAATTGCCCTATCAATTTGGGAATGATTGCATCACCAACCCTATCCATAACTCTACATGCGCCCCCTCCTGCCGCTGCCGGTACCCCCCCACCCTCGCTCTCGCCCCTGTCGCCACATGTACCCCCACATGCAGCCCAGCCTCGCCCAGCCGCCCAAGGCTCCAGGGGATGCCGCACAGCAGCCGGGGGTCTCCCTTGCTGCCCAGGGGTTGTCGTCGGGGGTCTCACTTGACGTGCCCATAACTCTCGAGAAGCAAAGGCATACATGTGCCATGTATCCTCTCACTACTCATGTTTTCATGGAGCATTTTTCAAAGGGTTTCATGAGGTTTGTCATGGGTCTGTTTGCTGTAGAGATCTCACAGACATATATTTCGAGGCTATGCACGACAGACACAAATGTCTAGCTATGACAGAGGAGATGGCCAAGCTACAATCACGTGGTAATGGAGCCTAGTTATTGCCCTACATGGGCTTCTATGGGTGGATGTAATTTGGTGTTTACGATGAATCACCATCCAGATGGCAATGTTGATTGCTACAAGGCTACTATTGTAGCTCGTGGACCCGTGGTTTCACTCAGACTTAAGGGGGTGGAGTATCGGGATACTTTCTCACATGCAAGGTTCAGGAAAGTGGTATGCGTATGCGTTCGGACATGTCATTGAATAGCGCTTAAGCGGTATGCGGGAGCATATGCGGGGCATATGCGGTTCTATACGGTTTCCTATTTTTTTATTTAAAAATAAATAAATATATACAAAAATGACTACAACAGAACTAAATTTATGTATAATTGTGGTTCGATAGAAGATCTAAGAAAAATAACTTTCATATATAGTTCAAAATAATCTCTATCAATCAAATATCAATACTTCAGTAGGACGGTTAGCACACAAAATAATTGACAACAATCAACAAAATAGAAAAGTTAGCACACAAAATGCCTCTATTGTTGAATATAATATCATTTATCTCTGTCGTTATATTTATAATCGAGCCTTCATCAAAAGTACCATACTTTACATATAATACATTGCATTCATAATAACTATTAGTTGACTAATTGCTAAATTATTAGTACATTATTCTTTTTCTTCCTTGCTTGTTCACTCCAATCTCGCAGTACAACTACTTTGATGATGGATTTAAATGGTCATGGAATGCTTGGTTAGCATACATGCAAAAGAAAGGAAAACGTGGCACAAATAACACAATAAAAACATGGCACAAATTAAAAAATAATAAGTAAATAAATGTGTATGCGGCTGCACAGACCGCATATGCGGCCCGCATAAGTGCAAAGGGCGCATAATGGGGGGCTTCATGAAAGCGGTGCACTGAGGGCACCGCATACGCATATGCGGCTGCATATGCGACCACACAGACCACTTTCGTGAACATTGCTCACATGTGGCACGCCATTCTACACTCTAGATTCATCTCTCTGTTGCAGTAATACAAGAATGATACTTGTCACAGCTTGATGTGAAGAATTCCTTTCTATATGGTAACTTGTAGGAGGAAGTTTACATGTAACAACCACCTAGGTTTGTTGTTGAGAGGGAGTGCCAAACAATTTGCAGACTTCATAAAGCTATCTATGGCTTTAAAAAGAGTCTCAAAGCATAGTTCGAGAAGCTGTCGGACTTGATAGAACAACATAGCTTCACGAGATCTACTGCAGACTATTCATCGTTCCTCCAAAGGATTTAGAGAGGTATCATCATTATACTGGTTTATGTTGATGAGATCATTGTTATAGAAGATGATGTGCAGAGTATTAGTGCGATCAATGAGTTCCTTCGACAACAGTTTGTCACCAATGACCTTGGTGAGTTATGATACTTCCTAGTTCTTGAGTTCGCCAGGAACTAACAGGTTCTTGTGATGACCCATATTAAGTATGTTATTGATCTCCTCTAAGAGACATGCATGACAATGATGACATTGCTACATTCCCATGGACCCCAGCATGAAGCTAGATGATGATGACACCGAGGAGGCAAACAAGAGGTGATACATGGAGCTAGTTGGGAAACTCCTCTATGTGACCATCATCAAGCCAAACATTTCTTTTGTTGTGAGAAGAGTTAGCCAATTTGTGAAGCAACCAAGACATGCCCACATGAATGCAGTTCACATGATACCGAGATATCTGAAGTCTGTCGCATGTACTTATTTACTTTTTAGCAGAATGACATCCCTTGCCATCACGACATGTGCATATGTGGATTATGCAGGATGCCCTAATGGCGATAAATCTACCTCCAGCTTTGGAGTGTTCATAAGGAGCTCTTTGGTGTCATGGAAGAGCAAGAAACAGACTGTGATTACCAGATCAAGTGCAGAGTCAGAGTCTGAGTCAGAGTATAGAGCCACGACATAGGGGAGTATTGAGATGATGTGAGTCAAATCAATTCTGACCAACCTAGCTATTGACGTCTCTTCCCATGCATCTACAATGCGACAACCATGTAGCTCTTTCCATTGCCCCCTGCCTTCAATGAGAAGACCAAGCACATTGAGATAGATTGTCACTACAAGTGGCATGATTTAGAAGGGGTTTATCTATACATCCCACGTCAACTCAGGGGAACAAACAAGACATGTATTCACTAAGGCTCTAGCCAGAGGGTCATTTCAGAGATGTTTCAAGCTGAGCATGATTGACATCTATGCTCCATCTTGAGGGGGAGGGTTGAGAGTTATTTTATGTTATGTAATTTTCATTCTTTTTATCTCAATTATGTAATTTTCCCAATAAAATTTCTCCTCTCTCTATTTTTTGATCCAAATTTCTCCTCTCTCTATTTTCGATCCAAATTTCTCCTCTCTATATAAGGTCTGGAGCCTCTGATTAATCGAATTCGATCATTCTCTTTCCACAATTTTAATAGATGTTCAAAACTTTGGGGTCGTTATTCATAGTTTGACCAGTTCTCGATTACCATGATCACCCCTGCTCAAAGTTACTGTATTTAATATCCAAAGTTGTAGGAATATGGAAACATAAAACTACTAGAACTTAACGGTCCCTTAATTTATCGAGATGAAATAACATTGACATGTGAATATTTGATAGCAAAGAAATTATAGACAATCATTAAAATGGTTTAGAACAGGTTGTAAATTCTATTTCTAATTTTCTACTATTTAGAGAAAATTAATAGTAGACGTTTAGATCATGTGGTGATATTGTCAATAATGGAGCAGTCAAACTCGGCTTCTAACAAGTAAGATGAGGATCAACACTATGTTTTTTCTTATCAATAGTGAAAATGAGAAGTTTTGTATCTTCAACCTCTCGAGCATAAAATCCTGACCTGAAATAGATGATACATGTATTTGATTCATTTCCTAACCTAAAAAAGTTGTGTATGCAATAAATGAAAAATAAAATTTAGGAATGTTAATGATTTTTATTGATATCTAACAAGTCAGTGGCATGACAAGATATGTGGACATGCTGTGCCACCTAGAACTGTGCTCTAGGCTGCTTGGGGAGAGATGTGTGTTTTGGTTACAAAGGAACGATGCCATATTTAGATTTTCTAGATCTTATGTTGTAAATGTCCTTTTATCTGCTACTCACTGTTGTAGCTCCTGGGAGGGAGTGCTGTGACGTCTACCTTTGGTTCATCTCTCTTTTATGCATTGAAAAAGGGGCCCGAGCTTTAGATGAGCTTGTGAATTGTTGGTAACCAGTTAATTTCCTTGGAAAATGCCCTCTCTTTCCTTTGCGCTTATTTTACATTTTATATAGTATGTCATAAATAATATAGCTTCCCACTTCTTAACATGCTTACTTTGGCTCATGTTGTCGTTAAACTTGATCCTTGTTACTATGTTAGTGATGTATATGTCCATTTTTTGCCCATTTTAAAAATTGCGGAATAAAATTGGCGCTAGGACTAGGAGGGGGTAGATATATGACATGGATCCAATAGTAAGAGCACTGCTTTAGTTAGCTGGGAGCCTGGAAGATGTTAATCATGGTATATATGATGATGGCTTAGGTGTTAGGGACTTGTATACATAATGATGCAATTTAATCCAAGGATTTCTACACTTGTGCCCTTCCGAATTTTCACAAATCCCTACCTTTTTTGCAGTATCACCTGTGCCCCTACCTTAACACATTGTTAACATTAGCTTGGTAAAAACACCAGTTGGCGAGAGTGGGATGAGGCGGGAGCGAGAGCGGGAGTGTGGTCTTGGGAGGGGGAAGGCGTTGCGAGTTTGGCGCGAGGTTTGCAGGGCCGGGGTGGAGAGAGCTGCTAGGTCTCGGGCTCCGGGCAGAACAGGGGTTACAGGGGTAGGCTATGCTGCGGAGGGAGGGGGCTCGCAGGGGAGAGCAGCCGGCGTGGTTTTGGCTGGAGGCATCGAGGGGCCTGGCGATGAGGCAAGCTGGGTTGCGGTCTCCCATCGGAAGCCTGGGCGCAGGTGCTTCCGGTGCGGGGGGGCGTGGGCACATCGCCCTGGAGTATGCTCTGCCTCCATCATGTTTCTCGTGTGGCAAGCCGGGCCACCGGCAGGCTGTCTGCCCGTGGCCTCTCCGTGGTGTTGGGGACCTGCGGGGGAGAGTCGAGGGGGCGACTGAGAGTGGGACAGTGTCGTTGTTCGTGGGAGGGTTGGACGGTGGCAGGGTTGGCGTGCAGGACAAAGGTGTTGGGGTTGGCGCGGTGGATGTCGTACAGGGCTTGGGCGCGGTGGGCGAGTCCGGACAGATGCTGGTGGGGACCCTGCTCGGAGAAGGTTGCGCCTCCTTTTCTGCAACTGACCTCCAGCGTGATCTCTCACTTCGCTTCGACGGAGGGTTTCACGGTGATGTTGTCCCTCTCGGGACGGGTCGCTTTTGCGCTAGGGGGCTTTCTAACGCCCAATTTGGCTTGCTTCTGGCCACGAGTTCGTCAAGGCCTATTCTCAGGAGGCCCCTGCGGTTTGCGGACGGGGCGGTGTCGCGTGCGGAGATTCGGGTCGCTGATGTTCAGGGAGCTCCTTTCCTGTCCCGCAATGTTCGTGTACTGGGGCCAGTGCTAGGACATCTGGGTGTGGTCCTGCGGCTGCTCGACGACGGCTCCTCTCCTGGTAACAATCCGACGATGATGACCCTTCTGCTGGAGTGCCACCCCTGGGCGCCTAGGGTGTTGGGCACGGTGCTGACGGTTGGCAGATTCTCCTTCGGGCTTCAGGTGCTGCTCCTAGACCTCCCGCAGCCCCCGGGGCAGCCAGGGGGTGTCGGCGGTCGGCCCTCGGCATCGCCTAGGGTCGACGACAGTTCGGTTGATGTCATCTTTCCGTGGGAAGACGCTTCGGCTTCTCAGGCGGGTGAGGAAGGGTCGTCAGGGGCGGGCGCTTCATTTCCCTAGGCAGTTGGGGAGGTGCCCGCGTATGGGGAGGGGGGCGAGGTCACCTCGTCTTCTGCGGCAAAAGTGGGAGGGTCGCCTCGTGGAGAGGCACAAGCTGGATTCCTAAGGGACGGCCCTGGTTTTTCGTCTGCTCACGTTGAGGTGGTGGTGCTTCCGCTGGGCCCAAGGGGGGGTTATCTCTTACCAATCTGACAGATGACGTTCCGTTGGGCCCCACAGGGGGGGGGGTCTTAACTCATCGGCATCTGGCGGGCGACGTTCCATGGGGCCCCACTGGGGGCTATTTTGAGAAGGCTTTTGGGGCTTCGCGCGTTCCAATGTTCGCCTAGGAGTGTGGACAACCGCGAGCCCATCTCTTGGGAGTTCTCCGGGGGTACCCCTTCCGGGTCCCTCCTTATCTGTGGCTAATCTTGTGGGGTTGGGAAGTGTGTGCCTCCCGTACCTCCAACCTTACTCTTGGCAGGGGTCTTCGTTGGATTTTTTTGGATCTCGGTCTCGGTGTAGGGGTCTCCGTCGCCAGGTCCCTGGGGATTATTCCTTGCAGTCGGATGCCGGGGCCTTCCTCTCTCCCGGGGGTCGTCGCGGCCGAGGGGCGTGCTTCCATCTTCGCGGACGATGGCGGCGGGCCGGTGGGTGTGTCGGCGGTGCAGGTGGCGACTGCGGATGCAGGTGATGGCACGGCCTCCGCCTCTTGCGGTGGGAGGGGGGAGGGTCGGGCGGGGAAGAGGTATTGAAGGAGGAATCGATCACGGGTGGGGACTGAAACCCCGGTCTCCGAGCTGAAGCGCGAGGTGGCGAGGGCGACATGGGTGGTCGATATGGGGTTAGGGGTCACGACTGGTTCAGAATGAAGGTTCTCTCATGGAACGTCAGGGGTCTGGGGGACCCGGAAAAGAGGAGGGCTTTGGGGTCAAGGTTTCTGGAGTGGGGGAGTGATGTGGTTCTATTGCAGGAGACCAAGCTCTCCGCGGTCTCTAGCTTGGACTGGCGCTCCTTCAGGGCGGGCTCTTTGACTGACTTCGGTGTGATCGGGGCCATGGGCTCTGCTGGAGGTGTGCTTGTTGCTTGGAAGGGCTTCGCGCTTGTGCAGTGTGGGAAGTTGAGAGGCACGCACGCCCTTACTGTGCTGCTGGAGTCCCTCCCCACAAGGGTGATATTGGCGCTCTCTTGTGTTTACATCCCTTGCCAGGGCTCTGAGAGGGAGCGGTTATGGGCGGACCTACGCGACGCTAGAGATGCTTTCCCGGGCGTCTCTTGGCTGGTTGGAGGGGACTTCAACGTCACCTTGCTTTCGTTGGACCGACCGAGGCAGCGGGGCGGCCAGGACCCCGGCTCTGACGCTTTCGTTGAGGTGGTGCACTCGATGGAGCTGGAGGTCTTGGATGCGTCGGGGACCAAGTACACTTGGCGTAATGCCAGCTCGAGATCACGCCTTGATCGATTCCTGGCGTCGATCGAGCTGTTGGGCTCTTCCCGCTTTCTTTCATCTCGGCCAAGCCTCGCGCTTGGTCTGACCACACGCATATCCTGTGGGACTCGGGGGGTCCTGCGCCGGCCCGTGGGTTCTTCCGCTACGAGAAGGCGTGGCTGCTTGAGGATGGCTTCAGGGATTTGGTGGCTTCCCATTGGGCTTCTATTTCAGTGGACGGCACAACCACGGCGCGACTGGTGCAAAAGTTGGACTCCTTGATGTCCAGACTATGCTCTTTCAAGAGGGAGTCCAGGGAGGTCCGTCGTGCGGCAAGGGCGGCGACCGAGGAGGTGGTGACTGTGCTGGACGCGTTGGAGGACGAGCGCCCCCTGCTTGGGGACGAGCTCATGGAGTGGTCTGATGCTCAGAGGAAGATCTGTGAGGAGGATAGGAAATGGGCCATCAAATGGAGACAACGGTCCAGGCACAAGTTGCTCAAAGAGGGAGACACAAACACAGCTTTCTTCCATAGAGTGGCCAGCGGGCGGCGGAGAGAGAAGTTCATTAGATCCATGCTTGTCGATGGGGAGATGGTGGAAGGGAACATGACCCTAGGGAAGGCGATTGCAGACCACTTCTATAGGCTCTCCGCAAGGGGGACCGACAGGCGCTGGAGCTGGTCGGGCTTGGGGGCGGAGCGCCTTTCTGACGCGCATGTCGCTAGTCTGACGTTCTCTATCACGATGGAGGAGCTGAAGGCGGCGGTCTGGAATCTCAACGACGACAACGCTCCTGGTCCGGATGGTTTCCCGGTATCCTTCTACAAGGATTTATGGGACTTGATTGGCAGCGACGTGCTAGAGGTGGCGGTGGAGAGCTGCCATGGCAATGCGGGCTTCGAGAGGTTGAACAAGGCGCTTATTGTTCTTCTCCCGAAGAGGCCTGGGTCGGGGAGGATCGAGGAATACCGACCAATTGCGATCTCCAATGCGTTATACCTTATTGTCGCCAAGGTTTTCGCGACCAGACTGAGCAGGGTCCTGGAGCACATCATTGCCCCGACTCAGAAGGCTTTCGTTCCTGGGAGGCAGATCGCGGACAACCTGGTTTTGGCTTCCGAAATTGTGGCAGATTGGAAGAGGCCGACACTCAGGCCCAAGGTTGCAGAAAGCGGTAGTCGGTACTCGGTCGACGAGGTCACTGACTAAGGATTAATCGGCAGTCGGACGACTAATCGGATTTAGTCGATCATTAGTCGATTTTTAATTTTTTTAATTATTTTAAATATATAAATTATTTTCATACATAGATTTGTACATTTTCTACATTTTCATAATGAAATAAAAGAAGTAATTGACTTTAAATATAACATTATTGCATATTAGAATAAGTTTGCTTTTGCATTAGCATAGATTTGTATATTTTCTATACTTACATAATGAAACAAAAGAAGTAAATGACTTTAAATATAACATTAAGCATATTTAGAATAAGTTTGCTTCAAAAAAAGCAAAAAATAAAAAAAGTATAAAAGCTTGTTGTAAAAGTCGGTCGAGTAGTCGTCTCGACTAGTCGGGCTGGCCGACTAATGACCGACTAGGCCTAGTGGAGTCGGCTGCCCCCCGACTCGACTAGTCGGACTGACTAGTCGGCCTAGTCGGTCGATTTTTGCAAGCTTGCTCAGGCCGTCCTTTGGAAGGTGGACTTCTCCAAGGCTTTCGATACACTGGACTGGCGCTTTCTCTGGACGGCGCTGCATAGGAGGGGCTTTCCTAATATCTGGATCTCCTGGATGAAGCGTTGCGTGACTACGGCCTCCATGTCCGTCCTCGTGAATGAGAAGCTAGAGGGTGGCTTCTTCCAGCCGCAGAGGGGGGTGAGGCAGGGGTGCCCTCTCGCCCCCTTACTCTTCATCATCCCGGCGGACGTCCTGGCTCGTATGGTGGAGGGAGTTCAGCGGGCGGGACTTACGCGTGGCTACTCGAGGGATGACATTTTGATCCCGCTTCTGCAGTACGCCGATGACACCATTTTCTTCATCGAAGGGGACCTTGAGGAGGCCAAAGGGATGGCGGCCGTGCTGGAGCTTTTCAGTGAGATGTCCGGGCTGGTTCAGAACAACAATAAATCCAAGTTGGTTCCGGTCTGCATGGACAAGGAATTGGCAAATCTCTGCAGTTCTGCATTGAGTACAACCTGTCCTGATTTCCCCATTCACTACGTGAGCCTGCCACCGAACACGGGGAGATCTAAGTTGGCGGATTGGCTTCCTCTGGTCGAGAAGGTGGAGGGGCGGCTCACGGGCTGGAAGGCGTCGGTCCTGTCCAGGGGGGGCGCCTGGTGCTCTTGTGGGCAGTGCTTTCCGCCATGCCGGTGTACTTCTCCTCCACAAGGCTCATGCCTGGGGGCATTCGGAGGAGGTTGGAGGGGCTGATGCGGAGGTTTCTTTGGGGCAGGAATGGGCAGGGGCCCGGGATGAACCTGGTGAGTTGGGAAGACATTACCTTGAGGAAGTGTGAGGGAGGGCTTGGGATCCATCGGCTGCATGAGTTGAATGAGGCATTACTGCTGAAGTGGGTGGCCAGGATTTGGGGCAGCGAGGACGCCGAGGAGGACCTCACCTGCAGCTTCCTTAGGCAGATCTACAGCATCGGGGTGGAGCCGCTCCGGGGGGGGGGGGCTTACCATGGGCAGGAGAAAGCCCTCTCCTTTCTGGAGGGCCGTCCTCTCTCTCTCGGTCGACTTCCGGACTCTTTTCCGGCCCATCCTTGGGGATGGGCTCAACTTTGCCTTCTGGGAGGATAACTGGACGGATGGGGGAGCTCTCTCTTTGCGCTTCCCTCGTTTCTTTGCTCTGGTTGCGGACATGGAGGCTTCGGTTGCCTCTTGTTGGGTGGATGGGAATTGGATGCCATCTTTCTACTTGAATTTCTCCGACTGGTGCCTCGACGAGTTCCTGCAGCTGCTCGATGCGCTTCGGGAGGTCGTGGGGCCCTCCACGGGTCGTGACCACTGGGCGTAGCGTGCCGGCTCCTTCTCGGTGAGGAGGGCTTACTCGACGATCTGTAGACCCTCTCCCTCCCCTTCGGCGGAGCTGGTGAGGGATTGTGCTTTCTTCTGGGGGCTGGGCCTTCCGGCGAGGATTGCCTTCTTCTTTTGGTTGTTCAGGAGGAGGAGGCTGATGACGTGGAGCCGATGCGCTAGACTTCTCAAGTTTGTCTTTAACAGGTGCTTGCTCTGTGAGGAGGGAATCGAGACCCCGGATCATCTTTTCTTCTCATGTCCGTTCGTGTTACCTGTTTGGGAGGACCCAGGGCTGGAGTGGATCAACAGGACGGGGATTGAGGATTTCTGCGGCGTGCTATTCACGACCAAGCATCGATCGAGGGGGGAGTTGCTGCGGCCTCTGGCTTTGGTGTGGTCTATATGGTTGGCGAGGAATGAGCTGCTGTTTTCTAGCCATAGGCTTTACAAGGAAAATGTCTGTACTCGTGCATTAGGAGTGGTGCACTTGTGGCTTGTTTAGAGCGCCTCTTTTCTCTTTTGTACTCTTTCCTTGCTTTTAGCTTTTTTGTAATCTAAGGGGCAAACATCTTAGAGAGTATCCCCCACTTTATGGCTTCAAAAAAAACACATTGTTAACATTTATGCCCTTCCACGTGTACTAAGTAAACTATACCATGGTTTATTCAATTCAAAGTCTAGTTAAGAAAAAAATCCATGATACTTGTGCCCCCATATACTTATCCTATACTCCTCTACCACTTCTTCGCTTCTCTTGTTGCAAGAGGGGAAGGGGGTAACAACTAAAACGAGAGCTGTGGGACGAAAGTTAGGAAGAGGCGACGGGGGTGAGATAGAAACACAACCGAGGTTTGGGGAAACATCACCCAAACCATCAGATCTCCACGACAAGCGACCGCCCTCCAGATTGTTGCTCCCAAACTTCGCTATAGATCCCCCGTACAACCACCTCAACCATTGCCTTCCCCAGATCCATGACGTGCTTTGAGATCCACCATCGCTCCACCTTGGTTGCAGCTTTTTCCAGATTCACATGTCGTCCTATGCCCCATTGCCAGTCGGGGATGTCACTGGATTGCGTCATCCTCTGGTCACTGCCACAGAGCCATCTCCACTTGTGCGTGGGTGGACCCCTCACATGAGCTTCTCAACCATCGACCGCAGACACTCTTCACGGAATTGTCATGAAGTTACTCTCATCACCCTCGTTTGAAGCAACTATCATAGTTTGCTAAGGTGGAGAGGAGGATCAAGAACGGAGGTGGGCGGGCAGGCATGAAAGAGGAGGTCGGGGCAGAGGTGGGCTGAGGTTGGTTGAGGGGTGTACAGGGGGCACGACAGAGGTGGGTGAGGGGGTGGGGGAGGTTGTGTAGACCCCAAAAGAGAAAGAAGTAGATGAGGAAGAGGTAGAAGAATAAAAAATTACACTCGTACCCTCTCTTTTCTTTCCAATTACGCTTGTTCCTATAAGTTAACATCCATTTGAGACTGGAATAGACGTCAACTGACTCAATAGACATGACTGTTAATGGCCCAAGAAGGTAGGGATACACGTTTTACTGCAAAAAAAGGTAGGGGCATAAGTGTATTAGTAGAAACTTGGAGGGGCACACGTGTAAAAATCGCTTTATAGGCCGTTTAGTGCTCTACATCAAAGATATGAAACATTAGAAAAGAACCTTGTAAGTACTTGGGGAAGACCGAAGAAACGTCGGAAGGATGATAATTAAGGATGTGACTTTCTTGGATCTAAGCTGGGGTCTGTGAATGAAATTAGATTTTTTTGGAAGCATAACATCCATATAGCCAACTTCTCTTAAAGAGGGAAAAGACTTTTACTATTATTGTTGGAAAGGTTCTTTTTGAAGCTACTTTATGCAACCTCTGCACATTATGACTTTGAAAGAAAGAGTCCGATGATTCATTTGTTATTTTGAGCTTATAACCAGAGCAGCAACTGTCATTTGCTCTGAACTCTGCGAGATATTACTTTAGACATTCCTGTCTATTGTTCCTCTTTTTATTGCTATTTTGCTTATGGAATCAAGGCCAATTTATTAATGAGGTTATTTTTCTGCATGCCTATTAGAATTTAAATGGATTTCTAAAAGGATGGTACTAAGAAACCATCTGTTTTCATCTTTTGAATCTCTCTAACCATGTTTCTTACGGCATGAAGGTTCTGGAAGCACTCCTCTACATTATGCTGCATGCGGTGGAAACATACAATGTTGTCAAGTAAGGTTATCCACCTCATCCTAAGTCACTCCTGATGGAAAATACGATGCATCTGACACAATTTTGCATAAATTTTAGCTACTGACTGCAAGAGGAGCCAGCTTGACTACCATAAATGCAAATGGGTATGTAACAAGAACCCACGACACACTAGAATTTCATAAAAACTTGTTTCCTTGAATCTATGTTCTGTAACTGTTTAACTTAAACATCTGGCGCTGCAACATTATGATTGAAAAATGCTATTAGCTAGGAAAATGCCCTACTTTTGTCTAGGTCTCTTTCATATTATACCTTTGTTCCCTTGTTATTTTGTCCCTCATTTCCTTTTGATTTATTAGGTCAAATATTTGATGCTGATATTTTATCATTATTTGCTATTTGATCAAAGCTGGACTCCGTTGATGGTGGCGCGCCTTTGGCGTAGAAACAATCTTGAAGGTTTTTTAAGTAGGTTATCAGAAGATCGCCCACGCATTCATCCCTCACCTTATCTTTCACTTCCTCTAATGAGCATTATGATAATAGCAAGGTGAGAGGACTATCTTATTTTATCTAAGTCGAAGTTAATTTTTAGTCTTGCAGTTCTTAAGAAGAGCAATTTATGGTTGATATAGTTCCTTTTTCTCTTTCTCCCCCGGAGAGTAAACTCAGTTTTTAACTGGAACCGAACTGGTTACACTCAAGAACCAAATTTTGATTTGATTTGAACATGTTAAAATTGGTTCTGTTCAGGAGATAACTGGTTTCAGTGGATTCAGTTCAACTTCTTCCTGTGGATTAGACAATATGCCGTAATGGAGCATAACAATGGAGAAGAATTTAACTACAAACATTTATCTTTTTTCATCAAATCTAATGGAAATTAATTTGGTTAGTGATGTTAAGGAAACCTAGAGGGGATTGATTAAAAAAATAATGCTTAGGAAAGTGTATAAGATATCCATAAAATGATGGTTTGAGCTTTTTACAATTTTTAAAGATGTGAACTACTGATTTGGTTTTTTTGGTTCATGTGAACCTTTGAACTGGTAACCGAGCTGGTCAATTGAAAACTCAATTTTCTATTAGGTTTTCTGATTTGGGTTGGTTCTTGATTTTTGGATTGTGCGCATTATATGAACAATTCATAGATATAAATAAGGTTTTCTTTGTTTCTAACTGCTGGAAAAAATGAGCAAATCTGTTACTCCAAGAAATCCTAGGCTCTTAGGGAGAGACCTTATGGGTAAAATACATAGTAGTCCAGAGAGTAAACATGAATTACGAAAAAGTACAAAACATATTAATAATATCGGTCTCTACACTCCCCCTCAAGGTGGAGCATAGATGTCTGTCATGCTCAGCTTGGAAGAACATTTCTGGAAGGGTCCTCTGAGCAACGGCTTGGTGAATATGTCAGCAGTCTGATCCCCTGAGCTCACGTGAGATGTAGATATCAAGCCTCTCTGGATCAAGTCTCTAGTGTAGTGGCAGTCAACTTCAACATGTTTGTTCTTTCATGGAATGCTGGATTGTTGGCAATAAACAATGCTGCCTGATTGTCACACTGAAGCTGCATGGGTAAAGGTACGGCTATGTGTAGATCCTCTAGCACAGATCGAATCCACATCATCTCCGTGCTTGCTTGCGCTATGGTCCTATATTCAGATTCAGCACTAGCCTTGCCACAACAGTTTGTTTCTTGCTTTTCCAAGAAACTAGATAACTCCTAATAAAAACGGCAAATCCTGAGGTCGACTTTCGATCCTTAGAACACCCTGCATAATCGGCGTCTGTACATGCTGAAATAGATAAATCTGTGCCCTTTCGAAATAGTAGCCTTGAACCTGGAGAAGACTTTAGATATCTCAGTATCATATATATGGCATCCATATGAACTTGTCTTGGCTGCTCCATAAATTGACTTACCCGGCTTACTGCAAAGGCAATATCGGGTCGAGTTATGGTAATATAAAGGAGCTTACCTACTATTTCTCTATTTCTCCTCTTATCTACTTCAGCAGTGTCATAATCATACACCTTCATGCTTGGATCCATGGGAATACTCAATGGTCTGCATCCAACCATGCCTGTCTCAGTCAAAAATCTGTAATGTACTTCCTTTGGATCATCAGCAGACCCTGTGCATTCCTTGCAAATTCCAACCCCAGAAAGTATCTTGGGGTTCCAAGATCCTTCGTGACGAACTAATAGCCCAGAAATGCTTTTGCCCCTCTCTATTCCCTGAACATCATCTCCTATCACCAGAATATCATCAACATAGACCATGATGACAACATACCTGCAGGAGACTTCTGAATAAACAGCGAGTGATCTGCACTTGATCTTTTGAACCCATGTTGTTCAATTAGATGGGAAAGCTTCTGGAACCACACCCTTGGACTCTGTTTAAGGCCATAAATTGCCTTGTGAAGCCTACACACCATATGCTTCTCCCCCTCAGCCGTGAACACTGGTGGCTGCATGTAGACTTCTTCCTGCAAATCTCCATACAAGAATGCATTCTTGACATCAAGTTGAGATATAGTCCAGTCACATACCACAGCAACCGATAAGAGAATGCGAAGAGTAGAGTAACGAGCCATTGAAGAAAATGAATGTATCCATATAGTCCACACCATAGGTTTGTGTGAAACCTCTCGCGACCAGCCTTGCCTTGTATCTATCTAGACTGCCATCAGCATGGTATTTAACTGGGAATACCCATTTACAACTAACAATGGATGCATCAGAAGGAGCATTAACCAAGCTCCATGTCCCACGAGACTGTAAGGCACGCATCTCTTCTTCCATAGTCAATCATCAGCAATCAATCTTCATGGCTTCTTGATATGTCCGTGGTATGTCCACGGAAGACAAAGCTTTAGCAAATCTCTGAAAGTCGCCTGTGAGGCGATGAAAAGACACTTGGGAAGCAAAAGGATAAGACGCACACGTCCGCTTCTGCTTTTTTGGATAGCAATAGGAATATCAAGGTCGCGGTCCACTGCACTGGATGGTAGAGTCTCCTCCTGCAATGAAGAATCCTGCACATGTACCATATCTGACCCGTCAGTAGTAATGCCATCTGAACATACCTGAGGCGTTATGGATGCCTGATGTGTAGGCTGAGCAGGACCTGACCGACGCGTATAGAATTTTGGTAAAGGTGGAATAAGAGGTTGTGGAGGTGGTGGTGGTGGAGGTGACGTTGGGTTAGGTGACGTAGAAACTGGAGCAGGAATGGACTCAGGTGAACTCAAACTTGGAGGCGGAGGGACATAGATATCATCATTGGTAGTGGATGGGACCAGCTTGTCGCCTGCAGGGGAAAAATACATAATAGATTCAAAAAACATGACATCAACACTGACAAAATATTTCTTGTTTATGGGTCATAATATCGATAGCCCTTCTGAGTCCGAGAGTAACCTACAAAGACACACTTGACCGCTCTAGGAGAGAGCTTAACAAGTCCAGGAGACAGGAGATGAACAAACGCAACAGCACCAAAGACACGGGGAGTAAGTGAGAATAATTCCTTATTAGGAAAAATGATAGAAAGAGGAATTTTCTCACCAAGGACAGATGACGACATACGATTGACCAGATAGCAAGCTGTAAGGACAACATCCCCCAAAAGGTGATAGGAGCACAACTCTGAATAAGGAGAGTTCGAGTAATGTCAAGGAGGTGGCGATGCTTTCTTTCTGCCACACCATTCTGCTGAGGTGTGTAAGGACACGTGGTTTGGTGAATAATGTCCTTAGACGAGAGAATTGAGAGAGAGACCGGGTGAAAATTCCAGTGCATTATCTGTACGAACATATTTGACAGTAGAAGACAAAATTCTGCACTTCATTAATCAAAATTTTAACAACATCCCCTGCTTCAGATTTATTCTTTAAAAGAAAGACCCAAGATACACGAGAGAAATCATCCACTACAACTAGATAGAACCTGTGTCCCTCATGATCAGGTACACGACTTGGACCCCAAATATCAATGTGAAATAACTCCAACGGGGAGCTACTGCTCCGACTCCGACGACTAGGAAAGCTAGACCGATGATGCTTTCCCAACTGACACGCTTCACAACGAAATGAGGAACTGGGAGAGATCTGAGGCAGTAGATGTCGCATTTTCTGGAGCGGGAGATGACCAAAGCGAAGATGCCAGATGCACGGAGATACTGGTCCGACGGAATGAGAAGAGACGCCATCATAAGAATTCTGGACCAGCCGATATAGACCATTCTACTAAGAGCCACAACCAATCACCCTGCCCGTTAGTATGTCCTGAAAAATAAGAGACGATGGGTCAAATATAGCACGACAGTGCAAATCCTTCGTAATCTGACTAATAGAGAACAGATTCATGGAGAACTCAGGAGCATGTAGAACATTTGGTAGACGCATAGAAGGTGATAGGAAAACCTCCCCTGCCTAACAAGGGGGGAATGAGTACCATCTGCGATCTGCACTGAGCGGCCATGTGGAATGTCCCTGTAGGACTCAAGTCTCTCTCAATCTCGGCAGAGGTGATGTGTGGCACCAGAATCTATAATCCAATCAGATATATCATGACAAGATGTAAAAGCAATGGCACTACCTGAGGTACTAGCAGCAGCAGAGGAACTGGCAGAAGCTGTAGCAACAACATCTGAAGGTCCACTAGGAGAATCAGTAGATGATTGTGGCACAATATCACGTAGACGTGCCACAAGCTCCTCGAATCGGTTATCTGCATTGGATGCTGACTGGGGCAGAACATGCTCGGCTACACGCGTCGATGCTGGAAACCCATGCTTAGAGTAGCATGTATCCTCCGAGTGGCCTGTGTGATGGCAGAACGAACATGGCTGACGAAAGCGACCGCCCCTACCACGGGGTCCACGTCTACGACCAGAAAACTGAGCACCTCTCCCACACGATACGACCATCGTCGATGGGGGTGGAGTAGATGTGCTGGAAGAAACTGATATGCGACTGAGCCTCCGGTAAACATCCTCCATTGGAGGAATAACTGCATCAGCCAAAATCTGAGAGCGGGCAACCTCGTACTCAGGATCTAGGGCTGCAAGTAGAACGCTCACCATGGTAGCATTCTGAAATATCTTCTGCTGCTCAGGAGTCGCCGTGAGTGGAATGGTACTATATAACTTCTCAAACATCCCTCTCAGGGACGTGTACAATGAGTGAAGTGGCCTGCCATTCTGCTTCATCGTGAATATATCGTATTGGAGTTGTAACATCTTGGTCTCATTCCGCACTTGGGAGTACGTAACGGCCAGAATATCCCACATTGTCTTGGCAATGGGCTGATGGAGGACATCATTGGCAATCTCCATCGAAAGTATGCCTGACAGCCAAACCTTGGCGTAAGAATCATCAGCCTCCCACGAGGCATATATCCCAGTCTTCTCTGCCGGCTCCTTTTCGGTAAGAATATGCTTCTTACCATTGGACTTCATGAGACTCATAAACTGCATCGCCCAGAGCTCATAGTTTGTGCCGTCTATCTTGACTATAGGTGCAGGACCCTTGAAGGCGTTTATGGAGGGTCGTAGATGAAGAATTAGGGATTGTAGACTAGAAACTGGTGTCTACAAAAACTTGATCGGATTTGAGTGCATATATAGACGTTACGCACTCAAATCCATGGAGATAGACCGGCCGACGAAAGAGTAGGTGTCGGCGTATAAGGGAGAGGAACCCGACGGTTGGGGTCCCCTTCCTAGGGCTTGACTCGGCGGCGGATGGTGACGTAGGTCGGCCTACGACACCACTGACAGGAGGTGCGGGCCCGACAGCATGTAGGGAGGGCCCCGATGGCGGTGGGAGGGGCCCGACGGTAGTTGGAGGGGCCAAACGGCAGTGGGAGGGGCCCGACAGCTGAGAGGAGGGGCCCGGAGTGGAGAGGAGGAGGGCCCGACGACGGGGAGGAGGTCCCGGCGGCGACAAGAAGGTGGTGGAGGAGAGAGGTCGCGGTAGCACAAAATCCTAGGGTTAGGGTTAGCCCCTGGGCTCTGATACCATGTTGGAAAAAATGAACAAATCTGTTATTCCAAGAAACTCTAGGCTCTCTTATATAGGGAGAGACCTTACGGGTAAAATACATAGTAGTCCAGACTCCATAGAGTAAACAGGAATTACGAAAAAGTACAAAACATATTAATAATATCGATCTCTACACTAACCAAACAGTAAACATATTTATACCCTCATGAACAATGCTTTAAAAAACATGAGGCATATCCAATTGTTTCTGTTTCTGTGCTATGGAATCGAGGCATATGCATTGAGGTAGTTAAGGTGCGAGCCTCACACTATATAGGAAAAAGTTTATAACAACTAAATTAACTATAACTATATTTTATACGATCATAAAAATGAGAAAGCTTTGTTAAAAACATATGTCCATCCTTTTTCAAGGCTAATTCCAACCTCCAAGTTTGTGCTCTAGTGCAAGATTGGGGAGTTGTAGGACATGTTTTGTCGACTTTGGAGTCCCATAGATTGATAATAGGTTGTCCAGATGCCTAAAGTGGAATTTGGGTTTTTTCTCTGGCGGGAAGGCTTATGAAGTTTGTCATTAGGGCAATTGATTTTCTTTCTTGGATGTAAGATCAAGGAGTTGTATTTAGCAAGTGACCAAACAATTGCATGTCCTCTATTAAATGCAAGATTGGGGAGTTGCAGGACATGCTTTTGCTGGTTTTGGAGTCTCATAAATGGACAGTAGGTTGTCCTAATGTGGAACTTGGGGTCTTCTTTGGCAGGAAGGCTTTTGGAGTTTGCCATTAGGGCAATTGCCACAATTTCCCTTTCTTGGATCTAAGATCAAGGAGTTGTTTAACATGTTTTTAGTGTTGTAGTCCCTCCATGGTTCGCCAAAAAGTGCCTCGCGGTGCACGCTTCAGGTTTGGTCGGTGGGGCGTATGCCTTAGCTTTGTCTGAGGCGCTCGAGGTGAGGCGGAGGCGTAAGCCTTGCTGGAGCCTCTTTTTTTAATTCGCCAAAATAGAGAAATCGAAGGGTTTTCTTCTGTTTGAACAGAAAGAAACCCCATCGCTCTTGCATGAAGTTGCCCTGGAATTCGAGGAAGGCTGGGCAACGCTATCACAACTGCTATATCGGTGATCGGAGCCACTACATGCTCCCTTTCCGGCCACCAGAACCACCGCAAACGCCGCAAGAAGTGCCGTCGCATCCACAATAATTATTTTTGTTTTTTAGGGGTTTCGTTTTTTGATGTGTTCTTTGATGTGTTTTTCAAGGGCCTGTGTTATTGTGTTTGTGTATGCATTATGTTGGTATGGTATTGTGTATGTAGGTATGTTATTTTGTAACTTGTAGATATGGGAAAGAAAGGTCAAAGCAAGGGACGATCGGATTCTGGATGGAGATATTACCGAGAACTTGAAATGGACGAACATCACAAAGGGAAAGACTATACATACGTTGAATGCAATTTGTGTTTGATGAAGATCGCCGGTGGGGTTATGTGATTAAAACAATCTTGCAAAGACACACAAGAATGTGAGAGCATGTCCAAGCATTCCCGTAGAGGTTCAACAAGAAATGAAGATGTTCACGAAAAACAAGGGCAATGTGAAGAGAAAAAGATTTAAAGAAATGGAAGAGGTTTGCCTAGTTGGGATGCAAGGTCCATAGGGAGGTGATGAAAATCAACCGTCACAACTAGCGTCGACAGATTCTAGTAGTGTCAAGCAAGCTTGAGGATCAGTGTATTTTTTTATTGCACAAGGAGGTAGGGATGCAAATACTTTGGATCCTCCCACACAACAACTCACTTTGAATGCAAGTTGGAAAAAAGACAAGAGAAAGAGGATTTGTAGGGGCATTAAGAGATTTTTATTGAGAATTCACTGTCATTCAACATAGCTAATAGTCCTTCCCATCTGACGATGATGATCGATGCATGTGGGTATGGAAGGGTTTCAAGCCACCAACCATGCATGAACTACGAACTTGGATTTTGAAAGAACAGAAGCATGCCATAACCACCTTTTTTAATGAAGCAAAGGCTTCTTGGATTGCCACCGGTTGCAGTATCATGTCTGACAGTTGGACTGACATGAACGGATGCACATTAGTTACTTTTTTGGTGAATAATCCCAAAGGCACTTACTTGAAGTCAATTGACGTGTCATACAAGTTAAAGATGTCAAGATGTTTTTTAAAGTGTTGGATGACGTTGTTGAGGTGGTTGGAGAGAAGAATGTTGTCCAAGTAATAACAGATAATGCATCAACTTATAAAGCAGTTGGGCAAATGAGTGTGCTGGATATAGTTCTGAAAAGCAAGTCTTTCTGGTATGGTGTTGTATATGTTCTCAACACTACGAAACCCTTGGTCACCATTTTGAGATTGGTGAATTCTGAAAAATATTCACCGATGGGATTTATTTATGATGCCATGGACATGCTTAAGGACGAGATAGCTCGAAATCTAGAAATAATGAGTCCAAATACAAGATTATTTGGGATATTGTGTATAATCGTTGGGATCGTAAACTGCACATGACTTTACATGCTGCGTATTTCCTCAATCTCCACTTTCATTAGGAACCGACATTCTCTAAACATAGAGGTCAAAATGGGATTGTTTTTGCCTATGGAGAGATTAATCCGATATCAAGCCGTGAGGGTGAAAGTGGATTCTCAACTTGATTCTTTTGTGCATGTTGGAGGATTTTTTAGATGGGCGAATGCAGTCAATTAAAGGAAAACAAGAAGTCCCAATAAGTACTGCAAATAATTTTGAAGAGTTTTGCATATTCTATAACGTTATTACTAAAATGTATTGACGATTTCAGCGGATTGATGAATGTTGTTTGGAGATGAAGCACCTGAATTGGCAGCATTTTCTTTTAGAGTATTGAGTTTGACTTGTAGTGCTTCTTGGTGTGAACGTATCTGGAGCTCGTTCAATCAAGTAGTTAAAGCATTATATATTTTTATGATGTTTCCATTTCATGTTAAACCTTATGTATTTCTATATAGGTCCATACAAAGAGAAGAAATCACTTAATACAAGTGGATCTCAATGATCTGGTTTACATCACATTCAATCTTAAATTGAAACATAAGGAATTAAGGAAGAAAACAATAGAAGATCCTTTATGTTGGAAGACATTGACTCCAGTGGTGAATGTATTTCAGAAGCCCAAGGTGTCGAGGCCTATCGGGATCTTGATGCAAACATACCCCTTGAGGATGATCCTATTGAGGAGGAAGGAGGTGAAGGAGCTTGAGTCATTCAATGTAAAACAAGGGGAACAACATGACAAAGGTGCAATACAAATGAAAAGAATGTTTGATGCTTTGTTACGATCAATTTTCAAACAAATGACTATGCATATTACTTTCTTGATTAGGTAAAGGAAAAAATCCAATTAATGTTAGGGTGGAGGAGTTCTCCAATTCCGAGGATAGAAGCGACGAGAATGCCGGCAATGATGTGTATTTGAATTATATGGATGATTCTGATGAGGATCCAATTAATAGTAGTAGCATTGATGACGATGGGAAACAAAGTTGAGGAGTGAGACGATTGATGTTGATTCGTTGAATCAATGTTGATGATTAGTGATTTTTGATGGATCACATGAATGTGATGGATAATATGCCACATTAGTTTTATGCTCATGTTGAACTTCTTTTTGGTACTTTCCATTTTCTTTTACAATTTCGCAATCATATTTGAACTTTGAACAATCATTGTTGTAGTTTGGACAATATGTTGCAATAGTTTGTGTTGTGATTTATTTTCATATAACTTGCATTAATTTTAATTTTTTCTTTCAAATTGAGGCTTACGTCTCGACCGCTTCGAGGCTTATGCCTCGTCTCACATTTTGGAAAAATGCCTCATATTTAGCCACTGAACAAATAATTGCATATACTCTATTAAATGCAAGATTAGGGAGTTGCATGACATATTTTTGAAGGTTTTGGAGTCTCATAAATGGATAGTAGTTTGTCCCAATGCCTAATGTGGAACTTGTGGAGAGAAGAATGAAATTTGTTTATTCACGAAGCCATAGGGTTCTCTTATATAGGAGAGTAACTTGTTGGGCAAATTACATAAAGAAGATAAAGAAATACATAAAAGACATGAAAGATAACTAATATCTCAACACCCCCTTAAGTTGGAGCGTAGAATCGTAGTTATCTATCAGGCTCAGCTTGGAGCAACATATCTGGTAAGGTCCTCTGGCTAGGGCCTTGGTAAGTACATCTGTTGTCTGGTCTCCAGAGCTGACATGAGTAGTGGAGATGAGACCCTTCTATATCATGTCACGAGTGCAGTGATAGTCCACCTCGATATGCTTGATCCTCTGAGGGAAGCCTGTGTTGTTTGAAATGAGGAGAGCAACCTGGTTGTCACATTGGAGGTGCATGGGAAGGGATATCTCAATAATCAGTTCAGTAAGAACAGATCTGACCCATATCATCTCTGTACTAGCTTGTACCATGGCCATTTGTTCTGATTCTGCACTAGATCTAGCAAACACAGTCTGCTTCTTGCTCTTCCATGATACCAAGGAATTTCCTATGAACAATGTAAAGCTAGAAGTAGGCTTCCTGTCCTTGGGACACCTCGCATAATCTGCATCTGCACAAGCTGTAACTGCAAGTGATATACCTCTGCTAAATAGAAGACTAGTGGTAGGTGAGGCCTTCAGATACCTTAGAATCATATGGACTGCATTCATATGTGCCTGTCTACGCTGCACCATAAATCGACTCACTTTGCTCACTACAAAGAATACATCTGACCTGGTGATAGTCACATAAAGAAACTTCCCAACAAGCTCCTTGTACCTCCTCTTATCGATCTCGTCAATATCATCACTATAGAGCTTCATGCTCGGGTCCATAGGAGTAGTTGCGAGCTTGCAATCTACCATGCATGTCTTTGAGAGAAGATCTGTAACACACTTCCTCTGGGTCATCACAAGACCATGCTGGTTCCTGGCGAACTCCAGTCTAAGAAAGTAACGTAGGCTAACAAGGTCCTTGATCACAAACTGTTGACCTTGGAAATCCTTAGCAGCCTGGATGCCCTGTTCGTTTTCCCCTGTAACAATGATATCATCACCATAAACAAGTATGCCAGCTGCACGCCTCTGAGTCCTCTGAACAAACAATGAATGGTCGGCAATCGATATCACAAATCCATGTTGCTTCTCAAGTCCGATAGCTTCTGGAACCATGCTCTTGGACTCTGCTTAAGGTCATAGATCGCCTTGTGAAGCATGCAAACCTTCTTACACTCCCCCTCAGCAACGAACCCATGTGGCTGCTGCATGTAAACCTCCTCCTGCCTCCTCCTGTTGGTCACCATATAGAAAAGCATTCGTCACATCAAGCTGGTAGAGGGGTCAATCCTGTGTCATTGTAACAAATAGAAGTATATGTAGAGTATAATGATTGACAATTGGAGATTGTATCCTGATAGTCTGCCCCATATGTTTGAGTAACCCACGTGTCGCAAGTCCCACCTTGTAGCGATCTACACTGCCATCTGCTCAATGCTTCACTGTGAACACCCACTTGCACCCAACAACGGATGCGTCTATTGGAGCTGAAACAAGGCTCCAAGTGCCACGCGACTGTAGCGCATCCATCTCCTCCATGGCAAGATGCCACCAACTATCCTAGATGGCTTCCTGATACGTCCGTGGTATCACCACTGCTGACAGTGCCACGATAAATATCCTGAAATCCTCTAAAAGTCCTCTCAAAGAAACTGTGGCTACAAGAGGATATGAAGCACAAGTACGTCTATGCTTTCGCATAGCAATAGGCACATCGAGATCATCTGCCATCTCTTGAACATGTAAGTTTCCATCTTGAGAGGGTACCTGCTCATCCTTTAAGGAATTCTCCTACCATCAGTAGAAACAATGTGCTCATTACATATCCGAGGTATGCTGGATGATGGGAAAGACCTGTGAGTAGGGAGAACAAAGCAAGACCTGCGAGTAAACACACGTGGCAAAAATCGAGTCAAGGTGGGTGGTGGTATAAGGGCAGCCACATGAGTAGGTGTAGGTAATGGAAGTGGTGGTGGAGGTGACATTGTTGGTGATGGTGAGGGAGGTGAGGGTGGTGGTAGAGCTGTAGGAGGTGGAGGCATGTGGACATCATCATTAGAGTCAGATGGGTCCAATTTGTCTCCTGTAGGTGAGAAATACGTAATAAACTCAAAGAACATAACGTCAGCACTGACAAAGTATTTCCGCCGAAGCGAATCAAAGCAACTATACCCTTTCTAGGTACGAGAGTAGACAACAAAGACACACTTGACAGCTCTGGGAAAGAGTTTGTTACGACCAGACGAAAGATTGTGAATAAAAGCCATAGATCCAAATACACGGGATGTAAGGGAGAAAATATCCTTTTCGGGAAACACAATCGAGAAAGGAACCTTTTCTCCCAAAGTAGAGGGTCACATACGGTTCACTAAGTAACAGGCAGTGAGACCGCATCACCTCAATAAGAGTGAGGAGCACGACTCTGAATCAAAAGGGTTCTAATCACATCGAGTAAACGATAATGTTTGCGCTTGAAAACACCATTCTGTTGAGATGTATAGGCACACGAGGTGTAGTGTACATTGCCAAGTGACCTGAGAAACTCGGATAGCTGTAAAGTGCCACATTCTAAGGCATTATCAGAACACAAATACTTGACAATAGCAAAAAAATATTCTTATCTCATTAATAAGTGATCTAATGACATACCTATCCTCAGACATATTTTTTAACAAGAAAACCCAAGATAGCCTAGAATAGTCATCAACAATAACTGGATAAAAACAGTGTCCCTGGTGATCAGGGACACAACTCGGACCCCAAATATCTAAGTGAAGGAGCTCAACCAATTGAGAACTGCTCCGACTCTAACAAGATGGAAATGAAGAATGGTGATGCTTCCCAAGCTGGCAAATCTCGCACTTGAAGAAAGATCACGTGGAAATCTGTGGGAGGACGTAACACACCTTTTGCAGAGGAAGGTGGCCAAAAAAAAAAAGTTCCACCGGTACGGTGAGACTGATCCAGTAAGAAAAGTACATGCACCAGCATGAGGAGGCTGGACCAGTCTATAGAACCCCCGCTACTCACGACCACATCCAATCACCTTGCCTGTGAGTATGTCCTGAAACACAAGAGAAGAGGGGTCAAAATGGCACGATAATGCAGATCCTTTGTAATATGACTAATAGGAAGCAAGTTCATCTGAAAATCAGGAGCATATAAAACATTCTGCAGGCGCATGGATGGCGCCAAATACACCTCCCCTATCATGTGATGGGTAAGTGAACCCCATTTGCAATGACGACCCATATACCAGGAGGTATAGATCTGTAAGACTTGAACTGGACTCTGTCTCCACACAGATGGTGAGAAGCACCAGAGTCTATGATCCACTCTGTCATATCTACACTGCTACAACCAGTAAAAGAGTATGCGATACATGAGGAGCTCGAAGAGGCTCTTGTTGCATCTACTGTATTCGTGGATCATGTAGTGGTAGTGTCGGACACTGGAGTCACGATCTCCCATATACACGAAACAATGTCATCAAGGCACTGATCTGCCTGAGGAGCTGTGTTGTCTGAAGGCTCAATTTGCTCTACCATACGAGTAGATGCGAGGTATCCATGCTTTTAATATCATGTGTTCTCAGCGTGTCTTGGATGATGACAATAGGTGCATAGACCAGGTTGATGTCCACCATCTCTGCCATATAGAATACACCCTCTGAAATGAGTAGAACCTCTTCTGCCGCGAGAAGCAGCCATCGCTGAGGAAGGCTGTGTGGTGGCAGCATGTGGAATAAGAAGCCTGCTGAGACGATTGTAATCCTCTTCCATGGGAGGTATGTTAACAATATCATTAACTATCTCTGTGGTGAGGGTCCCAAAGAGCCAAATATGCACATACGTGTCATCTTGCTTTCACGAAGCATTGTCCCCGATCTTGTCCTCGGCTTTGGCTTCGTCAGAATGCGCTCCTCATTGTTGCACTGCATAAGGTCTAGAAACTGCATGGATAACAACTCATAGTTGGTCCCGTCCATTTTCACGATGGGAGTCGGGCCCTTGAAGGCACCGAGCGAAGAAAAGATATCACCCTTGTTGTCTGACATGATAGAAAAACGACCGAAAATAGATCTCGACTGAGGAAGTAGACCGATTTGAGCGAGTCTACGCAGTCATATGGAGGATTGGTTGTTCGTGTAGACTCACACAACCATCATCATCAATCCTCGAACCGTGCTAGGGCGGGAAAACGTGATAGAGATGTCCGAAATCATGTTTTCCGATCAAAATTAGACCGTTTCAGACTGCAATTTGGCGTCGGAGAGGGAATAAATCAAACCCCGAAGATCGGATATAGCGTTGGTTAGGGACCGCAAGGGTGCCTCAACGGTGTTGGGCTGTCGCTGTGCAGCGACTGCCACTGCTGCGTGCGGTTGCGGCGACGTCGTCTTGAAAGAGAGAGAGCGACAGGTAGGGTTAGGGCACTGATTCAAGAACTCTGGTCTAGGATCGTTGCTCTGATACCATGTGGAGAGAAAAAAATGAAAATTATTTATTCATGAAGCCATAGGGTTCTCTTATATAGTTGAGTAATCTGTTGGGCAAATTACCAGACAAAGGAAATAAATAATATATAGATCAACATAACATGCGGTTCTTCTCTGGCAGGAAGGCTTATGGAGTTTGCCATTAGGGCAATTGCCACAATTTTTCTTTCTTGGATATTAGCTCAAGGATCTGTATAACATGTTTTCAGTGTTGTAGTCTTAGACTAGAAGTGGTTATTGAGGTATTATGTGGAACATAAGAAAGCTTATGGATCTCTCAGGTTGATAGTTGCAGATTTGCTTGATGATTATATACTAATTTGGAAATGGCATGCCTTCCTTAATATTAAGTAGGGATATTTTATATGCATACCCACTGAAGTCTGTAACTCTTACACTAGAACCATTGTGGGTCAAACTCCTTCCATTTGGCTGTAAAATTTGATGGAAGCTATAAAAAATTCCATATATACCCTTTATGTCATGTTAAGTTTACGAAGGCACGTCCTCAACCCACTTCTTCCACGAGTACCCATATAGGCAACCACCTTACTGATACTCCAACTCCACCTCTCTGATGACCACTTCACTGGAAACATCACTCATCCTTCTAACGGCTAGTCATGTCGACATCTCTAACAATCTCATGGGAATCTCATTCCTCCTCCTATGGAAACTTTTAGCTTCTCTACATTTTTGGCAATTCGATCTCTAATGTTGTTCCAAATAATGTCTTTGGGCGCTACAGGAGCCTCCTCTTTGTCTACCTCTCCTTTAGTAGCCTCTCCGGTCTTGTCTCACTAGCCTCGTGTATTGCTTTACCCTCGAGTATGGATGTGCAAATTATCGGGCTGGTCCGATTAGTGGCCCGAAAAATCCTGGCCTCAGCTCGAGCCCACAACATAAATGGGTGGGTTTGGGCCTTGTTTTTGTCCCGATTCGCTTTTCAGGCACGGTTCAGACTAGCTGGGGCCTGAGCCCGAAGCCCGTGGGACGACCCGAACTTAGGCCCGATTCTAGGCCCAATTGGCGGCCCAAACTTGACTCGGTCTAAACCCTAAGGGTGTGCGCGTGCCCAGTAGCCACTAGCAGGGCCCCCTATCCCGAGTCCCTAACCCATCATACCTCGATAGGCGATGGTATCACACCCCTCTCCCCTCCCTTTCCTTCCCCTCCTCGAGTTGCTGCAGCGCCGCTCACGACCTATCCCCATCCTCGGTCCTCCTGCTCACCCTCCGGTCTCAGGTCCTCGAGCTCGACCCTTTTTTTCCTATCCCTCCCTTCCTCCTACGCGACGCCGCCCACCACCACCTTATCCTTGTGAGTCTTGGGCCTCGAGGCCCTATCGCCATTGCCCTAGCATTGCTCCTGCTAGCCGTGAAGCACCGCCCACCCATCTCCATCCTTTCGTGCCTCCCTCGCCACCTCTGACCAATGTATGGTTGTTTTCTTTGCATTTTTTTCTTTGCTGAATATCGATTTTGAACATCGATTTTAAAGCTAAGTTGTTTTCTCAAGTATAAGGGGTCAACATGAGACTTATAATTCAAGACAAGTTGTTTTCCCTGTATATATTTTTGATGCATTTATCTCCTATCTCAATGTGAAAGCAGTGTTCCGTGTACCGTTAAATCACAAAAAAACTTTTTGGATATACTAATATATTCGCATGTTATTACATTCTATCCATAACAATCTTCTTAGTTGAATGATCCTAGTCGGCCGACTTTTACAACAATGGTCATCTAAATATGTTGATCTCGTCGATGATCTTGAAACAATCGGGATATATTGTGGTGGGGTTGGCGATTGGGAAGACTATTTGTATTTATGGAATGACGGAAGCAGAGAGCTTGATTTTTCATGGATCCAGCCAAACACCTCGACTGTGTGCCCTCTTGATAGTCGTGCAACTTCATGAGGGTCTGTCACAACACAATACACCTTCAAAAAGATAAAAACTATGGCTCCATTATGGACGAACACACAGGTTTGCTGCTACATTGTTGTGGCAAAAGGTCTAATCCCTTGTTGGGGTTCTTAATGGTGAGGAAGGCACTCTCTAAGTTGGGAAAGGTGGTGGCTATGGTGCATTACGATCTTTTTCCGTAGGGGCTTTTTGATCTTGTAACAGAGATGAAAAGTCTTGTTCAGGAGGTTCCGTCGCTTGTGGAGTTTCGAGTGGGATGCATTGTGTTCCCACTAGCAGTGTTTGTTCTTCCGACCACTGAGTATGCGTCGGTGATGGGGATGTCAACAATTGAAGGTGAAATGAAAGAACACTACATTAGGTAAGAAAAATAGGTGGAGGTGGAGACAGAGCAGTCCATCTCTCCTGACTTGAGAGTTTAGCAGTTCGGATGTGGTCTGGTGGAGTTAAGTTTTGTTTTTGGTACTAGTGGAGGGGGAGGGGCTTGGAGAGTGGAATGCTAGAATATGTATTGGATGGGTAATTAGATCTCTCCAGGATCCAATTACCATACCCTTATGTTTAGTCCCACATCATCTATTAGTAAGATTTTGGTCTGTATGTGGGGTTATATAAACAGTCTCACATTCCATGTGCTCATTGAGAGATTCATAATGGCAACTTGACCCTTTGAGGCATGTTCTCCACTGGTCTCATCTTGTTCATTATGGAGTAGAGTTCAACGTAACATCCTGGGTGTTCTTATTTTGTTATTTTTTTGATTAACGCTTCCGCATTCTTATTTTCAACATGGTATCAGTGCGGTTCATTTTCTGAGATTCATATTTGATATCAATTTATTTCGAATATTAATATAATCTCGAAATTCCATGTTTTTTTTTCATGATTATTTTTTGTTTTTTTTGAAGATGATCTGTCTAAATATCGTGCATGACAAGATCGGATTGTTGGTCTATGTACGTTGCAATGATTGGTTCCTTATACAAGAACCGTACTCTCGTTCTGGGATGAAGAATGACACTGAAGAGTGATGCGAGAAATATTGATCTAGAAGCAGTAAAAAACCCTTGACGACTAAGATGGCTTCCTCCAACCCAAGGATGCACGTTCAACCAAGGCATCGTGTCCGAGATAGTGCCCTAGATTCACACCTCCTCTTCGTAGGGGGAACCCCCTACTCCAGGATGATTGGTCCCCTCCTGCTAATGTGCTCTCCTCCCTCTAGTAGTATCCCACGTGAGCACTGATCCTATTTCGAAGAAGAGGCGATGACCAGCGTGCTTGCCGAGCTGGCAAGCCTCACACTGGAAGGAAGATCACGTGGAAATTCGCGGGAGGATATAAAACTTCGGCAGAGGAAGGTAGCCAAAACGAAGAAGCCACAAGTATGGTGAGACTGGTCCAGTAGAAATAGTAGAGGCACCGACATGAGGAGGCTGGATCAGTCTGTAGAGCCCCCACTGCTCATGGCCACATTCAATCAACCTGCGTTAATATGTCCTGAAACACAAGAGAAGATGCCTTAAAAATGGCACGACATTACAGATCCTTCCTGATCCGACTAATAGAAAGCAAGTTCATCGGGAAATTAGGAGCATATAAAACATTCTGTAGGCGCATGTATGGCGTCAAATGCACCTCTCCCTATCCTGTGATGGGTAAGTAAGCCCTATTCGCAATGACGACCCATCTACGAGGGGGTATAGACATATAAGAACTAAACCGTGCTCTATCTCCACACATATGGTGGGAAGCACCAGAGTCCATGATCCGCTCTGTCGTATCTGCCATGCTACAACTGGTAAAAGCATAAGGTATACCCCAGGAGCTCGAAGAGACTCTAGCAACAGCTGCTATATCTGGGGAACCTGCAACGGTGTTGGCAACATGGGTCACTATCTCCTTTAGATGGGAGACAATATCTTCAAGGTGTGGATCTTCCTGAAGAGTCAAACTGTCTGAAGGCTCGATCTGCTCGACCACACGAGCAAATGTGGGGTATCCATGCTTTTGATGCAGGGTATTCATGCTTGGAGAGTGACCTGGGCGACGACAATAGGTGTAGGGGCCACGCTGACATCTATCTCCCCTGCCATGGGGACCACACCCTCTAAATGATTCAGAACCACCCTTGGAACGAGATGCGACGATCGCAGATGCGATCTATGTGGTGGCAGTAGGTGGGATAAGAAGCTTGTTGAGGTGACTGCATGCCTACTCCATGGGAAGTATGACCGCGCTTGTAAGTAGCTGTGCGCATACTGCCTCATACTCCAGATCCAATGCTGCCAAGAAAACTCCAAACATCGTGGAGTTCCTGTAGGCCATTTGCTGCTTTGTGGAAGTAGTAATAGGCATGAAGGTATGGAGCTTCTCAAACATGTCTCGAAGCGAAGAGTAGAAAGTATGCAGAGGACGATTATTATGCTTGGCCTTGTATATATCAAACTGAAGCTGAAGAATCTTGACCTCGTTCTTCACTTGGGCATCCCACATCACCTTGGTGGTGGGCTTGTTCACAATGTCATTGGCGATATCTGTGGTGAGAGTCATAGAAAGCCAACAAGCGTGTACGCGTTATCTTGTTCACAATGTCATCAGCGATCTTTGTGGTGAGAGTCCTAGAAAGCCAACAAGCGTGCACGCGTTATCTTGCTTCCACAAAGCATTGTCCCTGGTCTTATCCGTCGGCTTTGGCTCTGTCAGTAGGGTGGAGCATTGGCCAGGCCAGCCTGGACCCAACCCTGACCCAACCTGCAAAAGCCTGGGCTCGACCCAAACCCGATGTACAAATGGGCCATGCCCATGCCCTCATATTTCAAAAATATCACGCTCGGGTCGACCGAAATCCGAAGTACAAATGGGACGGACCCGAGCCCTCATGTTTCAAAATATCATATTAGAACCAAATTAGGGGACATGGATTTGTAGTCACAATACATCCAATATTTCCTTCATTCATGAATAGTAATATTATATCATAACAATACATCCAATATTCATGTGTTATGGATGAATTATATCATAATAATAAATTGGAATCAAAGTGCAACTTCATGGAATTAAAATGGGTGCGGGATGAGCCTGACCCGAACCCAAGCCCGATCCCCGGGGGCTTGGGTCAGTCCTGAGTCCTTGGTTTGCTAAAAAACCAAGCCTCGACCCGGCCCAAGGCCTACGGAAAATTGACGGGCTCAAGCTGAGCTTTCCTGGGTCGGGTTGGGTCGACCCCAATGCTCCCCCCTATCTGTCAGAATGTTCTCCTTGTTATTGCACTATATAAGCATCAAAAACTGCATGTACCACAACTCGCAATTGGTCCCATCCATCTTCACGATGGGAGCCGGGCCCTTAAAGGTAGGGATGGGCATTGGGCTGGGCCGGGCCAACCAAGCCCAGAAGATCATTGGGCCGGGCATGGGCCTAAATGTTCGACCCAAAATTTCTTTGGGTCGGGCTCGGGCTTGGCTCGACCCAACCTGACCCAACTCAAGGCCCTGCCCATTTGGGGACCCGACATAAGGCTCGAATGGTAGCCTGATATATAGCCCAATACCCAACCCAAAATTAGGTGCAAGTCTTAAGCTTGGGCCTTAGACACACCACTCACACCTACCCTTCCATCTTTTAGCCGGATTTAACTCCATTTCATGTGTTTCTATTGCTCGATGATGTTTTAGAGGAGCTTCGATTGAGGAATAACGGAGGACTTACCTATTGCATGAATAAGAATAACCAGAAAATGCACATCAACAACAAGAACAATAACAAAGAAGCATGTCACAATTGAAGATGGATCGACCTGGCCCAAGGCCGACCCAAGGCCCGAATTTTTTAGACAGGCTTGGGCCTGGGGCCTTTAGCGCCCGGCTCATCCCGGCCCATGCCCATCCCTACTTGAAGGCATTGGACGAAGAGAAGACATCACCTTATTCTCTGACATGAAAAAGGAGGCCGAAAATGGTACTCGATTGGGGAAGTAGATCGATTCGAACGAGTCTACATGATCATATGGAGGATTGGTTGTACGTGTAGACTTACACAACTATCCTTATCACTCCTCGATCCGTGCTAGGGCTGGAAAAGATGATTTATATGTCTGAATAAGGTCAATCTAGATCACAGTTTGGCATCAGAGAGGAGACGAATAGGCCAGGCGGGTCGTTTTCGGCACAAGGAGCCTTTGAGGTGCACGGTGGCACATAACAACATGCATGGCTGCACAGTGATGCGATGTGCAACAACGTAGTTTCGCTGCGGCAGTGCGCAAGAACTCGGGGGCACGAGGAGGTCGGGGGGGCTGGCGGTGGGGGACATGGCACGAGTGGGGCACTTCAACTTCGGTCTAGGACCGCCGCTCCAATACCATGTTGGGAGAAAATAATGACTTTGGTCTAAAAAAAAGAAAACAATGACTTGTTTATTCATGAGGCCCTATGGTTCTCTTATATAGAGGAGAAACCTGTTGAACAAATTACATAATAAGGAATAAAAAGATAACTAATATTTCAATATGCCTGTATGCAGGGCTATATAAAGAGCCCCACACCCCTTCTACCCATTAAGAAGCTCATAATGAAAACCAACCCTTTAAGGCGTTATTCCGTGGGAGTACGGTTCCATGTAAAGCCCAAAGTGTTCTTATGTTGTTGTTCTTTCTCTGATTATTGCTTTTGCATTCTTATTTTTTTTACAAATTGTGAACCACGCCACTCATGGGGTTGTGCCATGTCATTTTCTCTGCCAACAGCTATATAAGTGATGATGTTGACAGATATGGTGGAATTAAACTGGCTGTTCTAGTTTTTTTTGGGGGCATGCCGAGGAAGGGGCCGGGTTTCTTACCCAGAAGTCGCAACTGGTTCTCTTGGGTGTCTTAGCTGAAGAGAATGACCAGACTATGCAAAGGATTGATTTCAAGAAGAGCAAGGGTTATTGCATCAAGGGGGCAAGAGGGGGGTCAATAATGGGAGGTCCATTGGAGTGGGTCAGGAGTAAGCCTTGTATGTTTTCAAGCGGACGAGGCATGGGGGGACTATTTGGGAGGAGAGGGACATGGAGATTGTCGGGTGGGGCTTGAATAGGGTGAGGAAGTAGAGAATTCCTTATAGGTTCGCATTGCAAGATGTGTGGGGGACTTCAAAAAAAAAAGATGTGTGGGGGTTGAGTTGGCAGGGGTGTCCGTTATGGCTGCGTGATGAGGTGTGTCGCGTGGAACGTCCAGAGTCTGGAATAACCAGACAAGAGGATGGTGGTTGGTGCTTTGCTTGATTAGTTACTAGTAGATGTGATTTCCATGCAAGAGACGAAGTTGGTAAGAGTTGGGATGCTCTCATTTGGAGATCAGTTGTTGGCTCTCATCTTTCAGAGTTTTGCACAGTCCCTTCAAGTGTTGCCCTATCCAAAGCTATATACAATATTATGGCTAAGGTGCTTATGAAACGTTTCACAAGATTTTAGGTTTTGTTGTTGCACCCATACACACTACTTTCGTACACATACAGACTGCTTTCATATTTGGCAGGCACATCATGGATGGTGTGGTGGTGATGTCTGATATTATTGTTGATTAGAGACGGGGAAAAGTGAAGGGGAGGCTTTGAAAAATTGTTTCCTCTAAAGCTTACAAATGTATTGGCTGGGGGTTAATTTGGATTCCCCTCTCATCGAGGGTTCCCCCAATGAATGGATTGGCTAAATGAAGAGGTGTTTGATGACCTCATACTCAGTGCCGATGATTGACAAGCAGGTAGGAGGTTTTTTCCAACCTCAGAGGGGGGTTTAATAGGTTCTACATTATTGTGGCAGACACTCCATGATGAGTTCTGTGCAGTTGATAGGGGTTTCAACATCAATGTCATGCGTGGGGACATTTCTTTTCCGTTGTTGCAGTTTGTAGATGACACCATTTTCTTTGTGGAGGGAGATGCTAAGGCGATAGAGGGTATCTCTACGGTCTTGGATCGGTTTGGTGCGGTGCATCAACAAGAAGGTTTTTGTTCCTTTGGGGATGCAAGATGCGGATATGTGGTGGCTTTTGAGACAATGTAATTCGCTCCCTATAAGGTACTTGGGTCTCCACTAGTGAGTGGGAGGTTGAGCCAATGCGACTAGATGTCGGTGGTGAAGATGGAACATATACTTGCAGAGTGGCATGTATCTTGCTTATCGATGGCGGGGCATGCGCTTCTTAAGGTGGTTATGTATGTTATTCCAATTTTTTTTCATGTTGTCTGGTATGCTTCCTACATGGGTTCAGGGACATCTAGAGACATTGAGGTATAGATTTTTTTTAGGTGAGCATGGGTGAGGTCTGAGGGATGCCTTTGGTTGGCTAGAGGAAAATAATGTTGTCCAAGGAGAATGTTGACCTTCGGGTGCTAAGTTTGGAGGAGAGAAATATGACCTTGCTTAGTAGTGGATGTTTCGCATCTTGGGAGGGGATTTGGATTTTTTTGAGATTAAGGGGATTTGGATTTGTTGAAGCATATGCTGCATAATATTTATAGGATTTTGATAGACCTGTCAATACAAGGGGGAATGATGGGAGTGCCATCAAATTTTTGGAGGGGCGTTTGTTTGGTTCTACTGTGGACGTGCAGTCTCCCATCTCTTCAGTCTGATCTGGGAGATGGGGGAAAGGCTTTTGCTTCTGACTTGATGATGAGACTGAGCATGACATACTTTGTGGCTTTCCCACATTTCTTTGCTCCGGCGATGAAAGGTGTGATGTTTTTGACACGGCTTGGGATGGTGGAGGACGATACTCTTGGTTTTACAGAGAGTTGTTGGATTAGAGGGTAGCCAAGTTTTTGATGCTGCTGGAGGCTTATTCGTGGTAGGGTGTAGGGGTGTTCATGGGGCGGGTACCCGACCCATTCAATCACTACCCGCCCTGACCCATGATTACCAGGTCAACGGGTCGACCCGCTCCATTTCAACGGGGTACCCGATTTTAACGGGTACCCAAATACTTGAACGGGTAATGGGTACCCGCGGGTACCCACGGGTCACTACACCATCAAATGAACCATAAAAATAGCACAATAAAAATGTGAAATCATATATAAAAAAATGACTTTTATATATGTTATTCTTTCTTCCAAGATTTATAACATCTCATGTATAAAAAATGCATATACATACATACATATATCTTGTATTCCAGTAATTTGTGTGCGACAAAAATAATCGTGGCATCATTACCCAATTTTCAGGCCACAATGCAGATCTGATGGAGGTTAAAACTGTACACTTGATAATATAAATGAACTAACAGAGAATTGGTGATGGTTAAAATCGTACAATGTGCGGGTAATACAATAAACTATTAAACTGTAAGATGTCCCGTGCAACTCACAATAAGAAGTAAGGAATAAAAAAATAAGAATGGTACATTTCATCATTCTAAAATAAACAAAAATTATATGCATGTCTTCATATTATAAACAACCAGATATAAGAATCTCTTATTGGTTTGCACATCAAAGAGGGCACATCAACACTTATGATCATTCTAAACACCAGCGAAAACATAACCCAGAAGCTGTATGGAGATAGAATGCTGAATCATAACCTATAAGGAGTATGATCAAGAATTTTAACGTGACAGTGCTGAACACTTTTAATTATGACCTCTAAAAAGGAAAATCTGGAAGAGAAAAAAAATCTTCCGAAGATCGACATTACATAATGTATTAGAGAAAATATGCGGCATCAATCTCGAGACGATTTCTGTGCGCTTCAAGGGGTGAGCCACCCGTGCCCCTGGAGTGCTTCACGAATTCGGCAAGGGAGAAGGTGGCACACGCACACGATGAGAACCTCCGACCTTGTGGACTCGGATGCGAGGCGTGGAGGAGGAGTTGTGTCGGGTTATGTTGTGGCGAGGCGTGGAGGAGGGGCTGCGTCGAGGGGTAAGTCATTGGGCGGCGTGGAGTGCAAACCCTAGCCGAAAAAGAGGGGAGAGGTGTGGAGGAGGGGCAGTGACGAGTGGGGCAATTCTCTTGTTGGTCGGATACTCCAACCGGGTACCCGGTTCGACCCGTAGATTTTCCACCGGGTCGAGAAGACTGAGCGGGTCAAGTCTCTATGGGTACCCAACCCGGGTAATTTTCTTTGGATACCCACAAATTTGGGTCAAAATTGATGGGTTGGGTTGGGTACCCGTTTTGACCTGAAAAATTGAACAACCCTAGTAGGGTGTCTACTATTTTTCGCAACCACTGGTCAGATTATTGATTTTTGGTGCAGAAAGCATATATGATCTTGTATGTGACCATGCTCTTTTATCCGGGAATTGTCTCGATGAAATTCAGACAGATTTGAGATGGAAGATTTCGTTGCGAGTTAAGGTGTTTCTTTGATTGATAAGATGTGACCTTGTAATGACATATCAGGAGGGCCAGGTTCTTTCAAGGTGCTGAAGGGTCCTGTCAGTGGTGTCTTGAGGAACTTGAAGATGTATGTAGAAATATTATTAATTGTATGCACCATTTTCATAGATTATATCCACTTATTCCATCTTATTTAATTTATCCATGGGTCTCTCGTCTATATAAGAGATCCCTAGGGTTCTTTGGAATTTAGAATCGAATCTTTTTTCCAACATGGTATCAGAGTGGAGGTCCTAGACCGGAGCTCTCATATTCAAGAAAAAAACCTATCTCAACCTGCCGCCCCTCATTCCCGGCACCACCACACATCTGTCGGTGCATCGTCAAGCGACACACATCGCCGCTGCCGCCTCCGGATCCCTGCTACCGCCTCCTGCAGCAGTCACAACCACCGCCGACGGCTCTCACTATCGCCGCCAACGGTCCTCGCTACTTGCTGCAGCTTTTATGCCTCTGCCATCGCTCCCTGCGGGTTTTATCACCATATGCTGCATGCAACACCGTTTTGTAGCAACGGTCGTTGATAGGAATGGTTGCATCTTGAGTGTACACATGCAACCATTTCCCCGTATGTTCATGTAGACGAATCTTCTTTTGGTCTACAAACCTTAGTCTCATTTCGACAGTATGCCAGACAACAAGGTCGACATCCCTGCCACAGGGCTTCTTGCAAGGTCCAATGTCGATAGTAAATATGGATGGGATAAATTATGAGCTATGGACCATGTAGTTCATGAGCCTCATGCAATCTATCGGTAAGAAACACATTCTTACCCCGGCTAGAAACTAGGGTAAATGCGTCCTGGGGGTAGGCAATGCCTATTCATGTGTTTGGTGGTTTGGTACATTGACGATAAAGATCACCAATGATGTTTTACATCAACCCACCGCCAAGGTGATGAACATTCTCATGACAACATATTCCCAAGCAAGGAATGAGACGAAGATCCTGCAACTACAACTTGACATTTTCACAATCAAGCTGAATTGACATCCTCTTCATTCTCTATACATGTCTCTCCGTAACATGTTCAAGAAGCTCCACAATTTTTTGCCTCTAGCTGCTACCCATGAGAAGTAGAAGGCCTATAGGAACACTGTTATGGTTGGTGTATTTCTTGCCATATTTGATGCAGAGTATGATGATGCTCGATCGCAGATTCTTGCAGATGTTACCGTTCTTCCTATGGAGGAGGCTTACCGCAGATTCAGCAGAATCACTGTCCCTTTGTCTGTCTTTAGCCATGCCTCTTCTGTGATGGTCGCTTCCCACGGTAGGGGATGACATTTTCAGTTTTGTGGTCGTAGAACTCGTGGCAGAGGGGGTCGTATTCGTCAGCCATGCACATATTGCCACAGTCCAGGACACTCAGAGGATATATGCTACTCCAAGCATGGTTTTCTCGCATTTGCCAGTGTAGCCGAGCAGGCTGAGCCCCCTACTGCTCCTACATCTAATCGAAGGTTTGATGTTTTTGTGGCTCGATTATGGGAGATTATGCCCTCTGTTGGTTCACATGCTTCTCCGACTGCTTCGGGAGGCCATTCAGATGTTGCAGCTTCTGTTTCTTCCAGTACCTTGCATGTAGTATCTATACACCCTTACCAGTTGACATAATACCGATATTACATAATGGATTATGGATTCTGGGACGTCCCATCACATGCGTGGAGATAGGAGTCAATTTGCTAGATACAAACAGGTTCCCCCTGGCAGATCAGTTGTCATAGCCAATGGGACCTGCATCTATCGGTTGGTCCGTACTCCACATGCTGGTCTATCTTCTCATCCTACATGATCGGTCTCTCCATTTATGCAACACCTGCGCTTTGGTCATATGTCTCTCCAGAAGATGTGTCACGTTCTTCTTCAGATCTCACATCGTTCATCCTTTCAGTGCGAGGCATGTCAGTTAGGAAAGCATCACCGACCTGCTTTTCCTAGTTGTCAGGGTCGAAGTAGTAACTTCCACTCTGAGTTGTGTACCCGATCACCGGGGACAAATTTTATCTAGTGTTTGTAGATGATTTCTCTCATTTATCATGGTTTTTCTTATTAAAGAATATATCTAAGGTTGGTAATGGGATAAAATCTTTTATCTATGAAGTGCAGAATATCTTTTCCTCTACATTCAAATTTGTGCGAACTGACAATGCATTGGAATTTTGTACTCTTGCACTCTTACAGTTCTCATCTCGCGGTACCGTTCATCAAACTTCATGTACCTACATGTCTCAACAGAATGGTATTGTAGAACGTAAACATAGCCATTTACTCGATGTTACTCAAACTCTTATTTAGAATCGTGTCCCACATTCATTTTGAGGTGATGTAGTTCTTATTGCTTGTTATCTTGTGGATCGCATGTCCTCGTCTGTACTATGTGAGAAAGTTCCTCCCTCCCTTGCCTTTCTCGAGAAGAATTTGTTCTCACAAACTCCTCGTGTTTTTGGTTCCATTGCCTTTGTACATCAGTGTTCTCCTGGTCTTGACAAGCTCTCTCTTAGAGTTATCAAATGTATTTTTGTTGGGTACTCCAGGACAGAGAAGAGATATAGTTTCTATGATCCATTGCATAGGAAATATTATATTATATTTGTCCCGATGTCACATTTTTTTGGGTTGGTGATGTATTTTCCCCTGCAACTGATAGGTTGACTTCATCTGATTCAGATGATGAGGTCTACATGCCACCTCCTTCTCTTATAAGCTCATCACCACCTCCCGCTGCGCCCGTTGCTCTACCACCTCCTATACCACCGCTACCCACTACCCTTATTCCACCCTTACCACGATACTATACTCGTCGACCGGCTTCTGCTCATGGTCCTCACCCGTCATCCTGCTTGACTCAGGCTTATTATGTACATTGTTTTTACCGATGGGTCTGGAGATGTGTCTGATCAGGAACCTTTGCAAGAAGCTGGCATATAGATTGAGGAGATCCACAATGACCTGGATGTACCTATTGTACTTTAGAAGCAGAAGCGTACACGTGCATCATATCCTCTCGCTTCCCATGTTTCTTTTCTTGCCTAGCAAGGCATTTCGAAAAGTTTGCAGTTGGTCTATCTACCGTGGACATTCCACAGACTTACCAAGAAGATAGTCAGTGGTGACTTGCCATGGAAGAGGAGATGATCGCGCTACAGTCGCGTGGTACTTGAAGCTTGGTCCCTGCTCCTTCTGGAGCGTCTATTGTCAGTTCCAAGGGATATTTACTGTTGAACACCACCCAGATAGAAGTCTCGATCGTTACAAGGCCAGATTAGTTGCACGTGGGTTTGCTCAGACTTATGGTGTGGAATATTTTCACACATTCTCACCCGTTGCTCTCTACTCTACACTTCAAATTCTCCTTGTAATAGCTATGGTATGTGATTGGCCTTTATTCCAGCTTGATGTCAAAAACACATTTCTATATGAAGATCTTCAGGAAGAAGTCTACATGAAGCATCCCCCGGGGTTTGCTGCTAAGGAGGAGCATCAACATGTTTGTAGACTTCATAAGGCAATCTATGGCTTGAAGCAGAGTCCAAGGGCCTAGTTCCAAAAGCTCTCGGACCTGATTGAGAAGCAGAGACTCAGGAGATCAAATGCCGACCATTCGTTGTTTGTTCAGAGGACCCACATAGATAGAATTGCTATTATGGTCTATGTTGATGATATCCTTGTTACAAGGCAAAAGAATTTTTTGGTTAACAATTTGTCACCAAGGATCTTAGCACCCTACGGTACTTTCTGGGGTTAGAGTTTGCCAGAAATCATCAAGGCCTTGTGATAACCCAAAGAAAATATGTTACATACATGCTAGTTGAGACATGCATGATTGGGTGCCGACCTGCCACTGCACCTATGGATTCGAGCATGAGGATATACGGTGATGAAACATAGGAGGTGGACAGGAGAGGATACAGAGAATTGGGTGGGAAAGCTACTGTATGTTGTCATCTAGGCCAAACATCTCTTTTGTTGTCATTCAAGTCGGTCAATTATGGAGTAGCCCAAACATGTACATATGGATGCAATCTATATGATCTTGAGGTATTTGAAGTCATCTCCAGGTGCATGATTGTTGTTCAGAAAAGGGACATCGCTCACTATCACAACGTGAGCAGATGCATACTACGCATGTTTTCCTAAGGATAGGAAGTCTGTCTCAGGTTTGGTTGTATTTGTTGGTGGCTCTTTAGTGTCCTGGAAGAGCAAGAAGCAGACAATGGTCACTAGGTCTAGTGCTGAATCAGAATATAGAGCTATGGCATAAGGGAGCACATAGATGATGTGGGTCCGAACTATTTTAGCCGACTTATATATTGATGTGCCATTTCCTATGCTATTACAGTGTGATAATCATGCAACCTTGTTCATTGCCAATAATCATGCTTTTCATGAGAGAACTAAACACATTGAAGTAAATTGCCACTATACACGGGACACGATTTAGAAATGCTTTATTTCTACTTCCATGTAAGGATAGGGGAACCAACTGCAGACATTTTCACCAAGGCTTTACTCAGAGGACCCTTCCATTAGTGTACATCCAAGTTGAGCATGATTAACATCTATGCTCCATCTTGAGGGGGAGTATAGAGATATTATTAATTCTATGTACCGTTTTCACACTTTATATTTACTTCTTCCATCTTATGTAATTTACCCATGGGTCTCTCTATATAAGAAAGCACTAGGGTTCTTTAGACTATAGAATTGGATCTTTTTCCCAACAATGTAGTCTGTAGACCGCTTATTCTTTTTGTGCAGCTCCTCCATGGCTGTTTATGCGATGATAGATTGGGACATGGTTACGACGAATTGTGCCTCGGTTTTTTTTGTTGTGGTTATTTTATGGGCTTGTGGTTGGACAAAAATGGGGTTAGTTTTTGTGGAGAGAATTCGATGTAGAAAATGTTATACATGCCAAGATTTGTTTCACAGGAAAGAGTGTGAAAGGGCGTAGAGAGAAAATGAGAGGATGCATATGTAAATTTGGATTGTCATGGGTTAGACACATGGTTGGATTAAGTCAATGACAGTTAAAGTTTGGAGTTACAATAAAGGCCGGGACACGTTTAAGATGGAGTATGTTTGCAAGGGTTAGATAAGACGATTGCGAAATGCTCCGGTCCCTTCAGGTCTAAGGGAATCTGGTGATCTTTACATATGAATGATCTTTTATGGGGAATATAATTCTTCAAATAGCGCGTGTTTATTGCATTTATCACTATTATTTACTTCTTTGTTGGGGGAAATTTGAAAATAGAAAATGGAAGCTGCGAACTTATTCATGTGCATGCTACATAGGCAACACCAGATACCTTCACCATACCTAGAAGCCTGCTGCGACAATAACAAATGGTTGTATATGGTAAGTCGAAGATGCCTGACTGTTTGTTAATATCACGCAGGGAATGCGGATTGAGGAATACCGACCAATCACCGGCTTGTATCGACCCATGTTCTGTTTGTCTAGAGAGGAAGTGCACAGTCTTTGCCGAAGGTGCGAATCTGGTACCTTAGTATATTCTGATCATACACATCACAGCGCGCTGGACACACAGCTTATGCAAACTTTTTGATCATGCTTAGATCGAGTTAGAGAAGCAAACACCTGTTTTTTTTCATGGTCACCCTTTCGTCGCAGGTTGTGCGCATGAATTTTGCACGAGGTGTGCACTTTATTTATGTGCAACGTCCAGGACCATGACAACATGCTGCCCACCCGGATCGATAGCCTGTCCTCTCTGTCGTCACCCAATCGTCTCGTTCGAGAAGCTATCGAGTGCCACCCCAATCAAGGAGCTCCCAAGATCGAGCCTTTCGCTGTCGCTGTGTGCAGCTGGTACATCCCCACCCTCGGAATCTGACTCATCAGTGTCCATGCTATCATGCAACCCTGGCTTCCAATGCAGCAGGATCCCTTCGACAGGGTCCTCTTCATTCCGGTCTCTCAGCTGCCATACCTTTTGCATAGGGCCTCCAAACACAAGCCCCTCACTCATCAGCTGCTCGCAAACCGGCCTCCAACGGTCCACATCTCAAGGAGAGGAACGTGGGAGATCGGCCATCTCCTTCAGCCAATACGTAGCCGCGGGAAGTTGATTCGATACCCATCGCATGTCCGTCGTCTGTTCAATACATGATTGTCACTACCACATATTTTCATTGGCATTGCCATGCCATTCATGGATTTCTTTGATAAAATTTGTAGCCGTGGAATGCATCAGCTTCTGCTGCCTTATTTGAAGTGGTTCTTTGCAAGGCATGGGATTTCAAGCACACTGCCGTTTGTTGGACGTGTGGTCTCTTTGATTATTTTATTTAAAAAAAAGCTAAATCATGAGATAAGTTCTGTAATGTGATGTAAATGTAAGGTTGGTTATTTGTCCGGCATGAATTTGTACAAACTTTACTATGGTGATATCACCAGTATTTGCTGTTTGACAATCGGTGTTTTGATCATGGCAAGTATGGCACCTTGATGTGTGGATGATGTCGTTTATCAGTCGGCCTTAACTCTTTGGGTCTGTTTGGTTGCTGGGTTGGGGTAACCTGATTGGAATAGTAGGTGTTTGGGATGGTTACAAGGGTTGGAATAAAGAATGTGATGTGATATCACTATGATTTATGATAGAATTTCATCCCATGAAAAGAGAGGGGTAAACCGGGTTACCCCGGGGTAACCCCGGTACCAAACGAGCCCTTTGGATGCGGGATGGTATCTATTTATCATGGGGTAAAAAGATAATCTCAAGAAGAAGTGGTCACATCATAATTAAATCATATCATCTCAAGATGAAGTGGTCACATCATAATTACATCACATATTGTATCTGTCCAAAATATTCATCTCTTCATTGAAGCTACGACACAATTTTGAGCAATTATTAATTACTATGCAATATGAAGCAAGTGTTGAAATATCGGTTTTAGAGATTGTATCGATACAATAAATTTTGATGACATTTCACCCATATCAACCACCATTATGAAGAAATGATCGGATATTGCCCTCGTATCGCCATTTTTCTTGAAATTTTGGTTCCTAGTCGAAACAAATTATTTTAAGAAATTTCGTGAAATATGAAACCATGATCTTTGGTCTATAGAAGAGTTGAACTGTAGCCAGAGTTAGGATCTTTTACTCTGTGTGCCCTTGCGAGATTTGCAATTGCACTTATGTCCCTATGTTTTTTTGCAAAAACTCTTTTACCCTTTTATTCTTGTAAAATTCCCAATTCTGCTCTTCCTTCAGTAAAATAGAGGTACAAGTATAATAACAAAAGGGAAGAACTGTTAATTTTGCAAGAATATAAGGATACAATTGTTATTGCAACAAAGATAAGAGCATTGCTGTAATTGCAACAAAGATAAGAGCATTGCTGTAATTGCAACAAAGATAAGAGCAATACTGTAATTGCAGAATGAAAACCCATCTTTTTACGGTTCCAACAGTCATGATCTTCTGGTTATTTTGACCAACCCTTGAAAAAAATCAGAAGAAATATTGTCTCTCCCTCCCTCGAGCAATATCGAATTGAATCTCCTACTCAAGCTGCAGGGAAGATGTTCCAAACTCCTAAACTTCAAATAAATCTGGCACATTTTTTCGCTCAATTTAGCATGGTATCAATCTGTAATAGAAGTTTAAATTTTTGCGCTGGGCACATGATTGAACTGGTGGTATCTCGACAACTTTCTTAAAACTCAACCTAAAAACTCGAGGACAAATAATACGTAGAAAAGATCATTTACATGGATCAACTACGCTCCACATCTTATGCTGATGAGATGAAAGCAAGCTACATTAATGCAGCATTATCGCGACAACTGATAATCATACTATATCGTGCCAAGATTAAATATTACTACGCCAACACAACAAGATCAGGCTTGCAACTGCTTATAGCAGAAATGAACATCTGTACAAGAACTGTATTATAGGGTACACATGGAACGGGAAGACCCTTGCTATATGCTATCCAAATTGAGAATTCATGAATTGGGGACAATATGGGAAAATGGATATCATCGAATACCGCAGAAAACATTATGAGCTCCACAATCAAACTACTACTATACACAGAGGGAGAAGCCTTCAACCTGTGGTGCTTCCCACCGAGGGGCTGTCGTTGCACTCGAGCTACTTTTTTTCCACGGGAACCCTGTGTACAGGATGCCAAATAAAAGCATCTACTGCTTATTGGTTAGAGGGATGAGCGCCAACTTGAACAGAAAAGGCAAGGCTTCAATTTGGCCGCCTTACGCAACTGTGTGCTCCAGAGGCAGTGGCGCACTTGGGGAGGGTACAAGTGCCAACATCTGATTCTTTATGATACCCATGCAATCCTCAATGTCTCTATAAATCGACATGTTCTGCGGGCAGCATGGCATCAAGCTCTGAACTGCAGATTCCAGAATTTGGGCAACCTCAGCAGGGGGATATTGCTTTTCCGTACACCGCTGTCAAATACAAGCAAATGCATAAGTCTACGATTCAACGATGCCAAACCACTTCGTGAATAGCCTGATAAAGAATCTTGGGAAAAAAGGCACATGGAATTAAAGAACACCTGAATCATAAGCAACGTCGAGACGCAAGATGAGATCAGTTCTGAAGGAATTTGCGACCCATTCTTCTCGGAACAAACGGTTGGTTTCACCTCAGTTCCATCAGTAGATGTTGTGGGCTCCAATGTGGATGGAGTAGTAGCCTGCTCGGGACACATGAAAGTTGCATGTCCTGGATCGATTCCATGCATGGGAACCCTGGCCAAGTGAACCCCAGATTCTACTCCGGAAGGCATGTTTTTCATGGAGTCTAATGCCTCCCCAACTTTTGCGTAAGCATCCTCCCCTTCCTTCACGGAGGATATTGCCTGAAGCAATCAATAGAGAGTAAAAAGGGATGCAAAAGATTTCGGACGGCGTATGATTTGACTTCACAAGCATATCAATAAAGCTATGAACACATTTTCAAGCATAAGGAGTTGTATAAAAAAATAAATGTGCTGCAACAAACAAGTTAACAGGTTGTAGATGCAAGCTGTAACACGTTTGGATAAGTCTTTTTGTCCACATAAAGGAGGCCTTAATGTTGAACCTAGGGAAATCAAATGCAAACAAGACAATTAGGCAAGCAAGACAATCACGCAACCGATAGATGTGCAAGTTTCACCTCAACTAGTATGTCCCCTGCGACGTAGTGGATGTTCTTAGTGAAATAAAAGGCCGTACAAATAATACATCAATGAGACCTAACCTAACCCTAATTAATGAGGTACAAAATCCCTGAGTCACGGGCCACCTACAAAACCCACATCAGAGCAGACTGACCAGTTAGACTACACAACATACCACACTGATCAACCCGGATCCAAATATCCTACCAATAAAAATATTCGAAAGACAGTCCCTCAGGTTCCTGACACCTACTTCCAAAATAGAACCAAACATGCGTGTATTCTTCTTCACTGTCGGGATGGAAGATTGCTTGACCACACATCAGCAATGCCATGATCTTCTCCAAAAGTAGTCGACAATACGAGCATGTGACCAAGCCTGCAAACTCCAACGCCAATTAGGGGATCCTGACCATAACAGCAAGGTTTGCAATCTCTGCCACCACCAGTTAGCAAGATCTGAGATTGCTCGGCCACATCACCAAGGCCTGCAATCTTCGCCATCGCCAATCAGATAGACACGAGATTGTTTGGTCACATCAGCAATCTCCTCCATTGCCAGACAAACCTTCAAAGAATCCTAACAATAGTGCATAAAGAGCCCCCTTCATAAAAAGGAGAGCAAACTATACATTTTACTTCCAGCATATAGAGTCCTTGATTTTCCAAGAAGAGATTATGAGAAGATTAGTCATGTACCTTGTATAGAGAGAGATAGGGGTATAGCAGTATTTCTTATCAGAAAGTTGGAAACCTTGTTATAATGTGGTGTCGGTCATCATTGTCCTCGAGAGCCCGAGATGGCTACCTCAAGCTTTCGAATGTTCGTAAAAAATCGATCAAGCCTCCCTTCGGTTGTCTGTGTCTGAATATGTTCATCCACCCCCAACCTGAGAAAAGCCAGACTGCTGGAGATGCTTCACTGGAGTTGACGTGAGATGATGTGGGTATCAATCCGGTAACGGGTCCGATTTTCTCGAACTAAATCGTAGCATCAGCTGCGCATTCTTCGGATTTCAGGTTGCCTTTTTTTTTGGAAAATCCACGGGATGTGGGTTTAAATTTGAATGCTGCAAATTGGCCAAGGGGGATAAAGGAGCCGTAGGTTGAGGCATGTCAACGAGATCTTCGGAAGGAGCCATCCACGGAGTAGATGGCGTTCAAAAGCGGGGGTGAGTCGGCATTGCCTGCACCCATTGCTGAGATGGCCAGGGTTTTGGAATTGCCTTAGGTTGATAATGATTCAGACCCTTTTTTGCATGCTCGGGTAACAGATCCGACTTGGGGCTTCGGTTTGGTCTACTCGGGTGTGTTTGTTCTTGAGGCCCGACATGCGAATCATCAGCCTCGTGCACCATTTAGAGATCCAGTTACTGCTAAGGTCCTGGATCCATCTTTGGGTGGGGTTTCAAGAAGCCTTCTTCAGGATTTGAGTCTCAAAGAACCAATAGCTTCCGCTGCGGTGTACCCAATTTTCTTGATGGTAGAGAGCTCTTGCCCTGCGTTGGTGGATGTTGAAGTTTTGGATGCACCCGTGCATCTTGTGTCTGGGAATGAAGACACAGTCACCTATTGTTAGGGGGACGTCATGTCAGACCCTTGCCCCTGAAGACCCCCTTGATTCCTCTGTTAAGAGTTTGGAGGGGTGGGACCGAGAGTTCGGGGATGCAAGTTGTGGCAGAGCTACCACCTATTACCATCACAATGATCGAATTGAGACCAAAGTGGAAGAACAACCTCCTAATTTTGGGGCATGTGATAACATGCTTCGACTAACATCCGTTTTGCTTCCTGGGTTGAGATCCGAATCTAGATATGGGCTGCCATCTGTTATTGCTGTGGAGCTGCCATCTGTACCTATAGATGGGTCGTACAAAATCGGAGGAATCGGATGGGAACTCGATCAACGATGTTCTTGGGAAGTGGGCAAAAGACATAGAAGACGAGAAAATCCTCCCAGGCAACTCTAAGGCCTGATGGTCTGATGGAAGCTCAAGCTAGCTAGCAAGACACAGAAGATGAAGAAGTTCGTAGGAAAGGCGCTCTTCACAAGACTATTGCAGAAATGGTCGGTGTTCTGCCAATCACGGGAAGAAAAACAAGTGCTGAGAGTGAATGCTTGGAATCTCAGAGGTCTCGGGAACCTAGGGAAGCAGCTCTCTGCCCCTTCGTTACAGTTTGGGGTTTGCATTAGGGGCAGATCTAACCACAGGGAGCATCATTGTACCCAAATCATTTTGTTTGTTTTAGGGGATTGTGTAGAAAGTGTCATTTGAAGTGTCAATACTCCCCTGGAATTTTGGAATGCTTTTCCATTTCCCCTACTCTAATAAACTTGGGCCAGACACCTTTGCGTGTTTCCCCTTTTTTGGCTTAAAAAAATGTACTCAATATCTTCTCTCTGTAACAGCAACCTCCAGTCATCTGATCTGCAGCAACAATTGGTTGCTGAAATGTGTAGGAATGATGAAAAGAACAAGCAGTTGCAATTGATGAATCAATTCATAACTCATAACTAGGGATGAGCATTGAGCTGGGCTGGCCCGGCCCGGCCCTGCCTGAAGCCCAGCCCAAAAAGCCCGGCCCGGCCCAAGCCCAAACGAACATTGGGCCGGGCTTGGGCCTAATTTAATTTTTAGGCCCAAAATTTTTTTGGGCCGGGCTCAGGCTTGGCTTGGCCCAGCCCAACCCGGCCCACGGGCCCGACCCAAAGAGGGCCCGAACCCTTCCCATATCTTACACTTGTGGAAACTCTCACCTGTCATGCACACTCTGTTCATGTATCCTATCTTCATACAATGTTTATAAATCAAGAAAGTCAGGTGTGGGACATATGAGTTGATGATCATTGTATTTCATTTCAGAATTAATTTTTCTTAATTAGTCAATGTCTTAGATTCTGGTGGTTATTCTTGAGTTTTTTAGTGTTTATTTTTTCTATTATAATATTTTCTATTATTGAACCTTTACCCAATACGAGCATTATGTCCATTTTTTTAACATGTAGTGCCCGGTGCACATGTTGTTGTTAACTGTGTAAACTTGGTTCACTCTTTTAATTTCTGTAATGAGAGACGTTTATGGTATATAACATTGAGTGGCCTTGTATAAAATGAGAAATCATCTCTGGTAAAATTGAGTTTTAGTTGTTTCACAAGTATTATGGCATATGTTTTAAACAATTTTAGCTCGTCTAACTTGAATTGAGATTGACTTTAAACACAACCCTTCCTATGTAGTTTGAGTTTAAGAAAGAGTTGGTATGAGTTTGACGAAAGCCGGGAGAAAGGCTTTGAAGCAATCCGGGGGTTCAAAGAAGATGCCGAATGGGGGTGATTCTACTCGATCTAAATTCCTATTGATGCGAGGAAAGAAAAGAAACATATCTCAACAAGATTTTGGTGATTTGAACTACGAGATGGTGTGCAATATAGTGGTGAATGACTGGTTCATTGAATTATATAAAGAGTTAAAGAATAGGCCATTGGATTCTCCATGCTAAAAATGAAAGAAGAGATGGATGAGGAGTTTGAAGCTTTTGAGAAAAAAACATCCTTTTCCAATTGCAAGGTAAAAATTGTTGGGAAAAACAATGGCATTACAACTCTGAAATACTCGAGTATGACTTCCCTATCAAAAAGATTCATGAATTTTGGATAATGGAGGATTATAGAATTAAATTGAAGAAAGACAACTTCATTAAGATTGTTCTGAAGGAACACATCATTAACCATGGAATAAGACAAAAGAGGAGCATGACGATTTCCCCCAAAAAAACTATGAAGGGATGCAAGTACAACGATACTCAAACGCAAAGAGCTTGATTTACATAAGTATTATAAAAGAATGAAGTCACACAGGATAAAGAGGGGTGGTTCGAAACACCCCAACTATTTCAAGTTCATTTAATTTTAGCGGGGCTTGGATGGATGATGGTCATTTTGAAGCCCACTATTCACTTTCCTCTACTTTATATGTTTGCTTATTTCAAGGCTTAAGGGCCATAGCATACACTTAGTTTTACTTTTCTCAAGTTCATGATGGTCATATGCTTAGTCAAACATTTCTTGGGTATAAGGCCAACTTGGCCGTTTTCAAGTTGCAATGGTTATATGCCATCTCTTAGGATTTCATGTACATATGTTTTAAAATCAATGAAATTTACCCACATGGCACAGTGTCAGAGCTTACGAGTGAAAAAAGTTATGGCCAAGGGATACAAGAAACAAAAACAAAGAAAGAATACCGTCCAATATCATAATTAATTACCTGCACCGCAATATTAACCATGCCCCTTGCACTCCGCCTAGAGCTCTCCACTATCTCTAGTACATGGCAACCTGAATCTTGACCATAAAAAGCAGGTTCGGTAAAGGAACCAGGAGGTCCAGCATTGGCAGTTGAATTCTGCAGGGGTCTTGCACGTGGAGGTGTTGTATTTCCCATGTATGTATTTCTTTGCCGCAGATAAAGAAGGGCAGCAGCAACCTAAAGCATATAGCAACTATTATGAGTGTGATTTGCAGAAAAATCAAGTTTATCAGCAAGTTAAAATATTGAAGTCAATTTTTGTAAATACAAACTAATGGCGAGAAGAGAAACCCACCAGATCATTGGCATCTCGTAGCTGTAGAAGCACCATTGCATATTGCTTTCGAAAATGTTCCAAGTCCCTGACCGAGTCTCCCTCTGTTTGCTTTAGCGATATTTCCTCATTCATGTGCCTCAATTCCACCAGCAAAGCCTCCTAATCAGAAGTTAAAATTATCCCACGATCTTGTAAAATAATGCCACTTCGGAAGTTGACTGGATGTGGTAAAAAAACATGCTAGAATGCCCTCACATTTGTAGTACTACGGAATGAGAGTAAAATTTAGATTTTCACAACATGCATCATCAAATTTATTTACTTAGATGCATTGATGGTTAGAAAATATGAATGCGGAAGAGGAATCAGAGATAAATGAAAAAATATTAAGGAAAACCAGGATTTTACGTGGAATCCTACACTTCTTAAGGAGCGGGAGGAAACCACGGGAGAATGCCTCAAAGGGCAGATTCGTTCATTGAACTTCCTCATATGATACATGAGGTCCGGGGCTTCTTATATAGCCTCCACAGACCCTCCAAATCCCACCACTGGTAGATGTGGGACTAAACACTAGATGTGGTAATTGGATCCTGTACATGAGTGATGCATATACCAACATACTCCAACACTCCCCCTTAAGCTTGGAGCATACAATGCTCAATTTGGACAAACAGAACACTATGCATGTTGGTTGTTGCAAGGACATTGCTTCTTGTGCTACAAGACACTGCAGACAATATTAACTCAACACACCATTGTAAAAGTCGACTGACCAAGCTAACTAATTGAGTTGGGGGGTACCCGACTCGACTAGGCTGACTAGTCAGCAATTAGTCGGTCAACCTGACTAATCGGGCTGACTAGTCAAACGACTACTCAACCGACTTTTACATAGAGATTTTTTAACTTCTAATTTTTTGTTTTTTAAAAGCAAACTTATTCTAAGGTGCTTAATGTTATATATAAAGTCAATTACTTCTTTTGTTTCATTATGATAGTATAGAAAATATATAGATCTATGTAAATATATAAGAATATATATATATATATAATTATTTATATATTTAAAATAATTTAAAAATTCAAAACCGACTAATAACCGACTAAACCGATTAGTGGTCCGATTGCCGATTAATCCTTAGTCATGACCCCACCGACTACCGATTTCTGCAACCTTGACTCAACGTATACACAGTGTCAGTTGTTGCCGAGGACGTTGCTTCTCAAGCCGTGCAGGTGAGGAGGAACAAACAGGCCGGAGTGTGAGTCAAACTGAGTGTGCTCTTACTGCCCCTGTCAGGGCCACTAAAACTGAAATGAGTCTCCTCGTCGGAGTACTCTGGCGGGCGGCCCGCCACAACTATGAAGATAACCACTCCATCTCTGAAGGACCAAACAGAAAAGCCATGGAAAACATCCGTGTCGGAGTTCACGGTCGCTGTCGCTAGAGGATGGAGTCTGAAAAGTCTCCTCGTCGGAGAACTGTGTCTCTCCTATATAGGCTCAAAGAATGGGATCTCTATTATAGAATCCATATGAAACCACATGAAAACCCTAGCCCACATGACATAGGGAATGGAATCTCTACTCTGAAGTCTCTGTTTATCACATGAAAACTATGAGACTAAAAATAAAGGTGGGACCACACAACTGATGTACGCATACATATGCACATCAAAATGAAGATTCAGAACCAATCGTCGAGTTTGAACATATGAAGAAATGTAGAGTCTGAATTCTGGCCCTGCATATGGATTGGAGAATCTGAATCTGAACTAGAATATGAAATCCAGCCAATAGAACTCTACGCAATAATCCCCCTTTCTCCCAGACTAGTCGGAAAACAATGATGTCAACAAAGTTGGGAGAAGACAAGAAAATGGGGAAAATAAAACAAACCACGTAAACCGATAATCATTTCTTTCTCCGCTTTCTCAAACGTTTTTTTTCAAATCATTTTCTCGACCATTACAAATTTTTTTATAGCTGACTCACCTTTTTTTCAAGTGTACAGTTTTTTTGTATGCACCCTTTTTTTCTTGAACAAAGAAACTTGGCCCACTTGGGCCCAAAGATCATGGCCCAAACAATAAGCCACATGCTTGCTTTCTCTCCCTCTTCTATTTTTTTACATATCGCCCAACTCTGGGGCCGAAAATGCAACTCTCCTTTTTTTATGCTACAACCCAAACTAGGCTCCCTTCCTTTTTTCATAAACGGGGCCTATCTGATTTTTTTCTACAATGGCTGGCTAGCGAACACGATCTTCGTCCTTCTCTATCTCATCGATGGACAGAGAGAAGATCCAACGAGCCTACTCCCTCCCTCAAGGTTTCCTCTCTCCCTTTTTTCACATTTTTCTTCAATATTTCGGCCCACATGGGCATCCCCCCTTTTTTTAAATAATCACGAGCCCTGTTGGGCCAATACCCTCTCGCGCATACTAAAGTTTCCCAATCTGGGAACCCACTATCACCGAGGGGAGAGATGGTGCTCGAAGCTGCACCGCCTGCAAATGCGATCGAGAGGAAAAGGGGGTCGTTACCTGGAGATGTCTGCATCATGGTGGGGCTCTGCCGTTGGGAGCTTGAGGGTGCCTGCAGGTCATCGGGAAGGGTGATGACCTGATGCTGCGAGAGGTTGCAACGCTGACATGTATGCCATTTAAAAGCGGACGACGATGAAAGATGCACATCGCCACCTGGACGCAATGCTGCATGGGAGCAGTTCGCACCGCTGGAGGTACGCGTTAGGGTGTCTGGAGAGGAGGGCGGCACCGCTGCTTGCAAGGAGGAGGAGGCGCGATTGGCGCCACATGCGCCTGCTGGTAGGAGGGCGACACCACCATCACCGATATTTTTTGTGGTGTAACACCACCTTCTAGTGGTTGTTGTTGCTGTGAGATGGTCGGAGATGGCATGGTGTTGTTCGCTGGGGGATTCTTCGCATGGTGGAGATGCTGGCTTGATGGAGATGGTGCTCTTACGCAATGGCTACTCCGACTGGAACCGGTGCCCTTCTTCTTCTTCGAACACAATACTAGATCGCATGGAGGATGGAAATAGTGTAACAAGACCTCCTTCGACCATGAGCGTCGCTTGGGCCTGGGATCCTAGCATGCGGAAATCGGGACGTCCTAGAAATCAAACTGCAGAACTCTCCTTGGATGAATCACAACAACTAATCTTCATGAACAAATCTTCAATAATAATCAAAAACCGATTCTTGAACAAAGCCCTTAAAAAACCCCGAGAATCAAACCCACTCTAATACCATGTTAGAAAATGAATGCGGAAGCATAATCAGAGATAAATGATAAAACATTAAGGATCACCGGGATTTTACGTGGAACCCTACTCCCTAAGGAGTGGGATGAAACCATGAGAGAATGCCTCAAAGGGTTGATTCGTTCAATGAACTTTCTCATATGATACAGGAGGTCTGAGGCTTCTTATATAGCTTCCACAGACCATCCAAATCCAACCACCGATAGATGTGGGACTAAACACTGTACATGAGTGACGCATACACCAGTATACTCCAACACTGACTATATATTCAATTTCAATATTGAAATTCATCTTTTCCTGAAAAGGTTGTCTACCTTGTTCATAAATCATTATGCATTAATTTTCTCGGTCACCTCATGGAACATATAAATTGCAAATCGATCCATTTACGAGGAATTGACGAATATCAGAATAACAACAACAAAGCCTTTTCCAACAATTAAGTAGGGTCGGTTGCATGGATTTTTTTTGCCTCTATTCAGATCTATTTTGGGTCATTTTCGAGCTTAAACCCAAATAACTAAGATTCCTTCGGATAGCCTCATTCCAACACTTCTGGGGCCTTCAACGCCATCTTTTAACCAGCTCAACATCCCAAATATCGCATCTTCTAACTGATACATCAACTGACCTCCTTTACAGATAGCCAAACCATCTTAAAAAATTTTCTCCCATCTTATCCTCTATCGAAGCTACACCAACTTTCTTTTTGATCGCATCATTCCGAATCCGATCTTTCATGGATGACCAAACAACCACCGTAGCATTTTCATTTCTATTGTCGTTATTCCCTGCACATTTCTACGATTCATAGATCAACATTCTGATCCATAGAACATAAAAGGTCTCATGATTGTTGGGTAATACTTTCCTTTGAGTTTTAAAAGGATTTTCTTATCATAAAGAACCGTAGAGGCTCCTCTTTACTTTAGCTAACCTGCATTTATTATATGAGTAACATCCCCATCAATTTCCCCATACTATAGCAAAATAGATCCCAAGTATCTAAAAGAATCTTTCTTCTTAATGTTATTGTCTCCAATGTTCACGTCGAGTCCTTCACCATTATTTTCATCAAATGTGCACACCATATATTCAGTCTTAGTCCTACTTATATGAAATCCTTTAGTTTTTAAGGCATGTCTTGGGACCTCCAGTTTCTCATTTACTTCATCTCTTGTCTTATCAATCAAAACAATACCATAAGTGAACAACATACATCAAGGTATCTCATCTTAAATGTGACTAGCCAATTCGTCCATAATCAAAGTAAAAAGGAATGTACTCAAATTAGAACCTTGACACAAACTGATATTGATGTTAAAATAATCAGTCTTTCCAGACTGGATCTTTAGATTCTTTACACAAGATGAAGTCCACTCATATCGGGGTATTGCTGAAGATATTACTTGTAAAATTAACGTGGGATGGTTGAAGCTAAGAGGAACTACAAATGCCCTCTAAAAAGCATCCTTATTGATACAAAGTAAAAATTGTAAATAATATAAAACTATAACATATGCAAAGAATATTGCCGTTCCGAAAGATGCAAGTCATACTGAACCACAATAAAAATATCATAAAAAAGTTAGAGCAGCACCAACGAACCGTAAAATGAGGGAAAGCCATTTAAAATGATTTAGACGTGCACAAAAAGGCCGTCAACTACTCCAACTAGAAGGGGCAAGAAGTGAAGAAGAGCCTTGCAAGAGGAGTCATGGAATGCTAAAGAAATACTGAAAATTAACGGGTAAGAAGGATATACCTTTTCAGATGTAAGCATGCACATGACCCAAACTAGATTTGCTTCGAGAAAAAAGCCCCAAATAAACTCAGTTAAAGTGGGAGAAGGCTAAATGATTGTTGCGTTGTGAAATCCATTTACGAGCGAACATACTTAATTCTAGCTTCTTCAAAGATTTATAGGTTTGTCATAATAATTGATGCATTTTTATATTCCCAATGGATTGCCAATGTGGAAAGCTTCGAAAAAAACATAAACCCAACTCACCCACCCTAAGGGTTATTTGGAAAGCCAATGGGAGGCGAGCTCGACGCTCCCTTATCCCCGATTCAAGTGTTATAATAAGTATCATGTCAACATGGCTTAGATTGTGCTTGGAGGTTTCATAACCTTTCCTTGGATCTCTTTCTTGCTCGTCTTTGCCAAGATCTGAAGAAGATCCCTTGTTGAGGGCTCGGTTCCAATTGTGAAATTCAAGCTTGCTGGAGACTCTCTAGGCCGGGTTCAAGGATGCCGGTGTTAGATCCGCTGGGATCCCGACTTTGACCAGTCCCGCTGACCCTTTTGTTTTAGGATACCTAGGCAGGGGATCCTCGGTTTTCAGTTTTACGTACGTGCTCGTTTGCCCATACTAGTCGGACCAGTTTCTAGAGTGACTTCAGAGAGTCTCTCTCACCCGTCTCAGTGGCGTAGTTTTGGAGTAAACCTATTGGACCGCACTTCCAATTAAAGGGCGAGATGGAAGAGCTCTTTTGTTGGCTACTTCACCGCTTGAGTTTTTCTTTCGCCAACAGACTTGGTGATTCTACATCCAGATCATCCATATCCATATCTACATCATCTAGAGTTACATCTGAGATAGTTGCACTTGAGGTTTGAAGGGATTACAATTAAAGTTGAGAAAATGGAAGTGACTATAATCTGATTCAAAATCTCATTAAGCTAGTGGACATGTTGGGAACTTAGTTAGGATGCATTATACAACATCGCATGCCTACGGAGGCACCCCAACCCTAAGACATTCCCCAAGTCTTATAGTCATAGTGTGAGGTTGCACACTAACCAAGACCACAGACTATCCACTAGACTCAAGAATCTAAATAAATCAAGAAACCTTTCCAATCTCAAACTTTTCCATCATCACTCACAAACATGATCTCTGAAGAAAATAATGATATATACTTACACTCATACATTCATGAATATTCAACTACAATATAAATATGTTATACAAGGGAAATGTTGGATTAATGGGCAATCATGAGAGATGCTTACAAAAACCTTGAATACCTTTTTACTTACGCAAGTAGATGTAAATTGTACTTGTTCCACCTTTCTACTTGTTACTTTTGAACATTTTAAATGCCAGTTGATTCTTTATATATATAAGCTTATGGGAAGTACCAGCGCCCGCTGGCGCCTTTTCTTCCTTGCACGCATGGCAGGCAAGGATCCTTTAGCGCAGTAGCGAGTTGATGACTTCAAGACACAGAGTATATACCAGACGGTATGTTGTTTCTTTTATCTCAGTTTTTATTCAGTTGATAATGTAATATGCTTCTTTTCTCTTCAGTCAGATTTTGGGGAATACTGTATGTACTGTCAGTCACTGTACATGTTGTAAATTAAATGAAAGTTAATGAAATGAAATCGTGGTGGCATTTGTCTCTATTAGCTTTGTGGTTATGAATGTGAATGTCATGTAGCTTCAGCGCGAAAAATTTTCCAGAACTTTCACGTACTTAATGCGATATTAATGAATGTTATAATGCGAATGTATCGTAAACGGGCACCCGGATCCTCGGATGTTCACACAATTCCTCCTCACCAACATGACATGAGAGGCACCGGGCAACCGGAAGCATATGTATTAAGTTGATATTGTCAATAGTGTCTTATATTCAATAAGTGTCTTCTTTCTATCCGTCTAAGCCGAGCATTGCATGCTTTAGCTTGGGGGGGGGGAGTATTGGAGAGTGTGTCCGTAAGTAATTGAATCTCTCTATGATCCAATTACCACATGCACCAATGTACGTCCCACATCATGTAGTATTAGGACTTGGTCCTATTGGTGGAGCTATATACGAATCCCAACATCCCCTATACTCAATGAGAGAGAACATAATAGACCATCAAGCTTGTGAGCAGTGTTGGAAAAGACGGTATTCAGTATTTAGTCGTAGGGGTCATTGAATAGAGAACAATCGGTATTCGACCGACTATTCGGAATTATTCGGTTTTTTATTTTTTAATATAAAAATTATTTATAATACATAAATTCTCATATTTTTATACATATATGGTCATTAGTTAACATGAATTCAAGATAAAAGTACCAATCAATATAATAGATATATAGAATTTGACATTTGTGGCGATACCATGGTAAAATGTAACCCATAAAAATTAAGAATTGAAAATAAAAAATAAAAAAATCAAAAGTCAGACTCCAGTCGGTTGAATAGTCGGGTGTCGGGTCAGTCGGCCGAATAGTCGAGCGACTATTCGGTCGGGCCGACTATTGATAGACTAGAGGGTTGTTCAGTCAGGGACCCCCCCCCCCCCCGCACCGCATAGTCGGACCGACTATTCGAGATAGTCGGCCGACTATTGCAACATTGCTTGTGAGGCCCTTCTCCCGTGGTTTCATCCTGCATATTATGGAGTAGGGTTCCACATAAATTCGTGTGTTCTTCATTGTTATTATCTATTTATCTCTGATTTTGTTTCCACATTAGGCTTTCTACATGAAAAAATCATAAAATATTACAAAAAAAGTCTCCCCCACTAAGCATGAGGACATATTACTAATCAATTAGGTCTATTCAAATCGAGTTTCCCTAATATGTTAAGGCAATCTAAAAACGCCTCAACTTTTTACAAGCATGTAGGAAGCTGTAGTCTCTAGAAATAAACTTCGCTTGGTTGGATCTAATTTAAGTTTAAACATACCCTATAAAGTGCGTATGTGGAGACAATGACTGCAAGTAGCCAATCCCATTAAATGTACGAAAAGACTGATTTGGATTTAACTTATAATCGTTAAAAACATTAACCCTTCAAATATAAATGAGGTATATTTACTACTCTTAACTCCACGTCAATGATGACCAAGCTATTCACTCGGTCGTAAGGATTAATCCGCAATCGAATGACAAATCGAATTTAGTCGGTTAAGTGTTTTTTAATTAGTTGAAATATATAAATTATTTTTAATACACATATCCTTATGGATTTATATAGATTTGGATAAATCTCAAATCTACTATAATGAAATAAAAGTAACATTTGAGTTCTAACAAAACATTACGAATACTACTATTAGTTTACAGCAACAACAAACAACAACAAAGCCTTTTCCCACAATTAAGTAGGGTCGGCTACATGGATTTTTCGCCAAATACTACTATTAGTTTACTTTTAAAAAAATAAAAAAAAATCATAAGTTCCTTGCTAAAAAAAGTTGACCGGCTAATCGAATGACTAATTGGGCCAACCACGGGGAGTTGAATGCATCGCCCAACTAGACCTATTCAGATCGGGACCCTCCCTCAATAGACTAATTGGCCAACTTATGCAAGCTTGTTGATGACAAAAGAATTTGCCAATGTATAGCATATATGCTGAACTTAAAGAGGGCATGCGGGGCATATAATTAAGGACAATAAGCTACAAAAATTCCATGTCATATCACCTTCTTGTCAAGAGCACGCGTCAATTCAGCAAGGGCCCTAATATCATCTTCTTTAGCTTGAATTTGTGCCAATGTACATGGCTGAGTATACATTGCGTGCCTTGTTGCCACAACTACTTCATTCGCTGCGGCTTTAGCTTGTACAACAGCATCAATCGTGTCCCCCTGAGACAAATTATTAGATAGACAACAGTAAGTACTAAAATTGTTTCATCATAAATGATAAGAAATTGCATTGGCAAGGCAAACCTTGGCTTGCTTCATTAATGTATTCATCGGATGACTGGTAGAAAGGGCCGGTCCTTCTCCATTTTCCATACAATTATTTGAACTGAGCAATGCAGGACCCCCAAATTTCCACTCCTTAGATTGATCATACAGTTTTATGCCACTTAGAGGCTCAAATAATCTCTCAGTTACTAAGCTTTGTTCTTTCAGTGCATCGGGCATATTTTCCAGAGGATTAAGTGGCATGCAATCAGTATCCTAAACAAAATAGAGAATATTAAAACATTTATCATATAGAAGGAACCGTGTTTAAAAAATAACACACAATCGATTAGTTCAGATTTAGAAACAATGTTTTGAAATAAAAAGTTACACAAACAATTTGGTGGTTGAGCAGTGGTGAACATGTCTCTAAAACTACACAACACAACAGCAACCATACTGACAGTATCCTCAAAATGAATGAAGTAAAATAAATTTGTGATACCATAACAAATTCCACACCAAGTTCAGGTTGATCAAATTGAACTCGGCACCGATTACGATCAACTGTCAGTACGCTCCCATCATGAATCTCTCTGGTATTGGGATGGCATGCAATAACACGCTGCCCAACAGACAAAGGACGGGCAAGATCAGTTGGAAGCCCATCCCTGATGCCAGCTCTTAGTTCTGAATAATGTGTCCTAACTGATTCACGGTACTGCTCAAGTTTCTTTCGCTCCTCCTCTAAGAAATGCTGGGACAAACGCCGGGGCTTGCCAAGAGAACTGTACCAAAAATAATGCAAAAAATGTAACCTATAAAAATGCACCAAAGATAACAACAAACTCTATTCAGATATTACCTTCTTATGACACCCCACTCCACCCGGGTCAATCTCGGAACATGGCCTAAACCAACATGATTCAAATAGTCCACAAATTCACTCTTGAAAAACCAAGGATAGTCAATTGCACTGTAGAACCACTCAAATATGCACCATTGTCGTACTAAAGGAGACAGTAAACAATGAGAAAGTTTTTCCTGCATTCAGAAATAAATAGATAAGGAAAATATCAGAACAGAATAATCTTCTATAATATAGAGTTTCTAACCTTATCCTGCGCCCAAGGACAATTTTCTCCACAAGATTCATAAGATTTCATGTCCTTCAACATCAATGCTTTTTTTAAATTCTTCTTGCGTCTGCTCTTACTTTCTACAGGCATGCCAGGATCAGTGCTTGTAGAAACTTGAGACACTATTTCGGCAAGACTAAGTGCCGTTCTGCCAAGGTCTGCAGTAGAAGAAGACTGCTCCAACTGTTTTGTCGATTTTGCTAGTTTGGACGAAGGAATAATTTGAACAGAACGTTTTACTTTTGTAACAGATTTCTTTCCATTTTCAGTTGGAACCTGTGGTAAGTACACAATTACAAAAATACTAGAGTAACAAAATAGTAAGAATAAAATATATGTCATTAACATCTGCAGCAAATATGGTGCTTCCATCAAAAGAACATATCAAAGTGGTCAGAGGATACCATGAACATGCTCCCATTAGCCAGTAACTAAAAAACAAACATCTTTGTAACAAGGACATAAATCAATTTAAAAGAATTCCCATGTTAAAAAACATCAACCACAACACAACCAAAAAGGAAAATAAAGGGATTTTATCACTTGTGCCCCTCCGAGATCTCGCAATTTCAGTTATGCCCCTATCTTTTTTGTAATATCAGTTGTGCCCCTCACTTCTTTCTCCGTCATCAGTTGTGCCCTTCCGTCAGTTTGACCGTCAATGAATTGACTTAACTATGATTTTATCAAACTTTGGTGCAGTTAAGAGGGGTATTATTGTCCAAACTCCTCTTCTCCTCCTCCACCCTCCTCCTCCTTCCTCTGCTCCTGGAGTTTGTCTCTTGCACCTTGCCCCAATTCCGCTTTAGCTACTGCACCAACTCCCGCGAATCCGACCTATCATCCTTATCGCTGGCGAGGCACCTGAATGCAAGCTCGGCCACTGCTGCATCAGCACTGGATCGACAACCTCGTACAACTCCCCCACACTCGGGCATCGTTCCCACGCTTCCTAGGCCTCCGTTGCAGCAGCTTCTCCAGCACCGGCGACGACGATGCCTTCACCAACACAAACATTCACACAGCGAGAAATCGTCAGATTCGACCGGCCTTCAACCATTGATCTCTCCCTCTTCTTCAAAAACACGCAAAAACATCAACTGAGTCGATCGAAATGGCAAAAACAAATCACTCCTCCACCACAAGTCGCTCGATTCGCAATATAACTCTATATTTGATCGAATGGGAAAAAACGAAAGCAAAACTTTGCTACGGATATCTCCGCTACATCAGCTTAGATCTATTGTTAAGTCCGCTTCCAAACATCGATCTGCAGCGAGTGAAAGAGCCACAATGTACCAGAACGTCGGCGTGGGCGGGGATGGTCCTCCCGCAGGACGTGATGATCCGTACGTCGGCGCCGGGATCTCCCGCCAGAAGTCACCAGAGAAACTGCCGGACTGGCGAAGGGTCGACAGTGTCTCCGACAGAGTGGAGATCCTCGAGATCTCCTCCGCCGCCACCATCGCGAGCTTGAATGCAGGAGGGGTGGTGAAGTTCTGGGCTTCCTCGAAGACAGCGTGGGCTGTGTGTTATTTATAGACGCGAGACACACCGATTTTTTCTGGAAAGACGGTGGAAAAGGAGGGGGATCTGTGCAAAGGACGACAAGGTGTGGGAAGGTGAGGTTGGAATCGGCCCCACGGCTTCCAGAGAGATCTATGGGGTTTGGTGTTTGGTTGTCTGCCAAGGCGTGTACTCGTGAAGCCTTTTTTTTCTCTTTTTTGGTAGGGGCGGCGCGGGGCAGGGGCGGCGCGGGGGAGGGGCGGTGCGTGAGAGGGGCGGGCGCGGGGCAGGGGCGGGGACGACCCAGGGGAGCAAATGCTGGGCGGCGCGGGGCAGGGGCGGGGTGGGGGAGGGGCAGGGGCGGCGCGGGGGAGGTGCAGGCGCGGCGGTGCGGGGAGCTCGGGGCGGAGTTGGGAGGAGGTGCGGGCTGGGGAGGAGTTTCGGGTGGAGAGGGAGGAGGAGGTGGACGTTGGAGGAGGAGAAAGAGGATGGAGGAAGAGGAGGAAGAAGAATAGGAAGAAGAAGAAGATATAAAATGACCATATAACTCTTTTTTTAAAATTAATACCGCTTATGTCCTCAAAGTTAATGTCCGTTTGCATTGTGGATGGACGGTCACTAACCCGAGGGGAACAAGTGATAAAATAGCAAGAAGTGAGGGGCACAACTGATATTACCAAAAAGATAGGGGCATAACTGAAATTGCGAGATCTCGGAGGGGCACAAGTGATAAAATCCTGAAAATAAATATATAAGAAAAAGGAAAATGTACCCTTGACCACACAATTGTGTGTTCCCACAAGTAAAAATGATTTTTTTAAAATAAAAATATAAATCAAATCTGATGGCCTTGATCTATATTATAAAATGAAGTCTATCAAAATTTCAGGTTATTTGGAGCTTTATAAACCCTCTGTTGAGCGACGCTGGAACCATTTCACAACAATCGTTGAGTGATTACTATTGTTGGAATGGGTTCATACTAGGACTTGAGTATTTAAAACTTAGTGGGCACACAATGTTGTGTGCCCATGGGCACATACTCATTGCCCTCTCTATATATAGGACTTTTATCCAATGGGCCACGTGCCCATTAGAGATGAGATGAGCCTGCTTCATCTCCAATAGCTTCAGTAATAAAAATACAAGCTTCATTAAGTACTATATATCCAAGCTTCAGTAATATACATCGAAGCTTCAGTAAGTATTATAAAAAGCGATAGTAACCTGTAAAAAATTACAAGTGCGAACCAAAGTTACAGATTAAATTACTTCATTTACTTACAATTGATTGTACCCACTTAATGGTCTAGTGGTAGTACACTGTGTCTACCACACCAAAGATCAAGGTTCAAATCCCACTTTCGCAGGGGTTGCGTTAGGTAGTCCACGACCAGCGTAAAAAGTAGTCGAACCTTTCAACATAGATTTGAGCAAGAATCCATATAGCCGACCCTACTTATAATGGGAGAAGTTTTAGTACATTTTTTTTTATATTTACTTACAATTCATTCAAAGTTATTGATGGCAACACGAAAGTTACCGATGTGTTTAGTATTACTGATATAAAATATTAATGATGGCAATAGGAAAGTTACTGATGCGTTCAGTGTTACTGATATAAAGTGTTACTGATGGTAATATGAAAATTACTGATACGTTTCGTTATTGATGGCAATACCGAAGTTACTGAAATTATTGATCGTTGGATTAAAGATCTAACTGTTGAGATTAGGGGTTCATCTCATCTCTAATGGGCACGAGACACATTGAAAAGCCATATATATATATATATATATACTATTGCCTACCATCATGACAAAGGAAAGAACCTAACCAGGGAAGAAGATGTACATAGGTACATATCATAATCCATTCACTACTGTTTTTCTAAGGACTTGAAAATGTATTTTTGAAATATTATCGAATATTGACACAAATATAGAAATAACCATTTTAAACTTTTGATGGATATGGATACATATATAATTCTTGAACGTTACACAAGTGAGGTGCATCTTCATATTAAATATTTATAAGGTCTGAATGCAAATGTTCATGTTGGGATAGTTAGAGTATATGTGTTGTGTGTCACTTATGTGGTAGATGGGTAAATGGATTCCTCAAGTATCCATTTACCACATCCAGTTGTTTAGTCAAATATCAACCGTCTGTGGGATGTGGAGACTAAGTGAGGGCCATATAAGAAGCCCCTCACCCTCTTGTAACAGTTGAGAAAGTGCAATGAACACATCATCCCTTTGAGGCGTTCTCCCAAGGTTTCATCCCGCTCCTTAGGGAGGAGGGTTCCACGAAAAAATCATGGTGTTCTTTAAGGCTGTATTTCTCTTATTTTTACTGTTAATGAATTGAGGCGGACACCAACACGTGTTTCACCTTTTTTACTTCAAAATGTTTTATTCTATTTCTCTGATATTCGCTTCTGCATTCGTAGTTTCTAACATGGTATCAGAGCGGGTACGATTCACGAAGATTTTTTATATTTATGATTTATTCCAGAATCGATTTTCTGTAATTTATTTGAATCTGTGCAAGAGTTTTAGGGTTTCATGAAACCCTAATCAGTACAATTCTACCGACGTGGTGATCTCCAAAGAGATGTTGGTTTCTTCTTGATTCTTATGTGAATCAAAACCCTAATTCCGGTGGCGTCGAATCCATATCTCTAGACGGAAGGTCGGTCATCATATCCTATTCGAGTGGATCAGGGATTCGGGAGCTTCTCATCATCTCCGTGGTGACAAAGGGCAGTTTAGTACCTATATCCTAACTCAGCTAGGTGGATCAGTCATGAAAGCAAATGTGACACACTCTCCCATTACTGGTAATGAATCGAGGCGGACACCAACACGTGTTTCACCTTTTTTACTTCAAAATGTTTTATTCTATTTCTCTGATATTCGCTTCTGTATTCGTAGTTTCTAACATGGTATCAGAGCGGGTACGATTCACGAAGATTTTTTATATTTATGATTTATTCCAGAATCGATTTTCTGTAATTTATTTGAATCTGTACAAGAGTTTTAGGGTTTCATGAAACCCTAATCAGTACAATTCTACCGACGTGGTGATCTCCAAAGAGATGTTGGTTTCTTCTTGATTCTTACGTGAATCAAAACCCTAATTCCGGTGGCGTCGAATCCATATCTCTAGACGGAAGGTCGGTCATCATATCCTATTCGAGTGGATCAGGGATTCGGGAGCTTCTCATCATCTCCGTGGTGACAAAGGGCAGTTTAGTACCTATATCCCAACTCAGCTAGGTGGATCAGTCATGAAAGCAAATGTGACACACTCTCCCATTACTGGTCAAGGGGAGGTGCAGCTAACTTCGGCAATACGGCTCCAGAACGTCCTTTATGCTCATGAATTTTCTATGAACTTGCTATCTATTAGCCAAATCACCAAGGAATTACACTGTCGCGCCAAATTCGATCCTTCTGCTATTGTGTTTCAAGACATTCTTACGGGCAGGATGATTGGGTCTGGCTGTGAGCATGAAGGCCTCTAAAGACTGGTGCAATCTCCTTATGTTGGTTCCTCTTCACTTAGCACTGGATTTGTTTCTCCCTATATGTGGCATCTTCGATTTGGTCATTTTCCTCTGCAAAAGTTGTGCCATGTTCTTCCTTAGATCTCTTCTCGCCCTACGTTTCAGTGCAAGACATGCCAGCTTTGGAAGCATCATAAGTCCACATTCCAGAGTCATCAGGGTCAAAGTAGTCATCATCTTTTTGAATCGATTCATTTTGATATTTAGGGTCCCAGTTGCGTCCCCGATCTTCAAGGACACATGTTTTATCTTGTAGATGTTGATGAGTTCTCTAGATTGTCGTGGGTGTTGCTTCTTAAGAACAAGTCTGATGCAGGTTCCAGACACTTATTTATTAAAATAAGGAATGTGTTTTCTGTAAATATCAAGTATATACGTTCTGATAATGCGCTTGAATTCTGCAATATACAGCTTTCTCAATTTCTTAGATCCTATGGGATTGTGCATCAGACATCTTGTGCGTACACTTCTCAACAGAATGGGGTGGTTGAGTGGAAACATCACCATCTTTTGATGTCATAAGGACTCTCTTGATTCAGAGTCGTGCTCCCCATTCCTACAGGGGGACGCGGTTCTCATTGCGTGTTCTTTGGTGAATCGTATGCCTTCGTCGGTTCTGAGAGAGGATCCCGTTCTCGAATGTGTTTCCCAAGACGGATCTTTTATCTCTCACGCCTCGTGTTTTTGGGTCCATGGTATTTGTTCATCAGATGTCTCCAGGTCTTCACAAACTCTCTCCTAGAGCAGTCAAGTGTGCGTTTGTTGGGTATTCCAAGACCGAAAAAGGGGTATAGCTGCTTTGAACCTAGTCAATGAAGGTACGATATTAGTGCAGATGTCACCTTTTTTGAATCGATTATGTATTTCTCTCCCACACGTGACAAGCTCATTCCTTCAGAAAGTAAAGAGGAGGTTTATATGCATTTATCTCCGATCTCACCTACTCCAGGTGACCATATGACACCATCTCCTCCATCACTACCACCACCACCTCCTCTATCTCCACCACCACCACATCCTCCTTCCACACCTATTTTCTTTCCGCAGGTTTACCGATACTGGCCTCGTACTCATGTGCCTCCTCCATCATCCAGCATGCCCAAGGTATGTTCTGAGCATTTCAGTTCTACTAATGGCACTGGTGATTTGAGTCTGCAGATTGAGGTGCAAGACGTCATAGATGATCTTCCATCTAAGGATATTGTGGACTTGGACGTCCCTATTGCTCTACGTAGGAAGAGGCGTGCTTGCACTATGCGTCCTCTTTCTTTTCATCTTTCCTTGGTAAGGTTGTCTGAGGACTTTCAAAAGTTTGTTGGTGCCTTATCAGTTGTGCATGTACCGCAGTCATATTAAGAAGCTATGCAGTTGGTCCATGGTGCTTTGCTATGGAAGAAGAGATGGTCGCTTTACAGTTTCATGGTATGTAGAGTGTCGTCTCTCTTCCCCAGGTGCTTCTATTATTAGCAGTAAATGGGTGTTTACAATTAAACACCATGCAAATGATTCCGTGGATAGGTACAAGGTCAGGTTGGTTGCTCGTGGGTTTACCCAAACCTATGGGGTGGATTATCATGATACTTTTTCTCCGATCGCACGTCATTCCACTTTGTGTATTCTTACTGTTGTTGTTGTGGTATGGGAATGTCCCTTTTTCCAATTAGATGTCAAGAATGCCTTCCTGTATAGCGATTTGAAGGAAGAAGTCTATATGTAGCAGCCACCGGGGTTTACTGTTGAGGGGGAGTCTGGTATGGTGTGTAAACTCCACAAGGTCATATATGGCCTTAAGCATAGTCCACGAGCTTGGTTTCAGAAGCTCTCGGAGTTGACTGAACAACAGGGTTTTGTCAGATCTATTGTCGATCATTCTCTATTTGTTAAGAGGACACAATAAGGTACGGTTGCTATTTTGTTTTATGTGGACGATACTATCGTTACATGGAGTGATAACCATGGTATTCCGGCAACTAAAGACTTTCTTAGCCAACAATTTGTGACCAAGGATCTCGACATGCTGCGATATTTTCTTGGTCTAGAATTTGCGAGAAATAAGCAAGGAATGGTAATGACACAAATGAAATATGTCATTAATCTCCTATCTGAGACGAGTATTACTCCTTGAATCCCAATGCCAGGTTATATGATGATGACACTGAGGAGGTGGATAAGCGACAATACATAGAGCTAGGAGGGAAGCTATTATATGTCACTATTACCAGACCTGATATATCGTTTGTTGTCAGCAAGGTCATCCCATTTATGGAGCAACCTAGACAGACACACATGGATGCAATCAACATGATCTTGAGGTATCTCAAGTCTTCTCCAGGTGCAGGGCTTCTATTCAGAAGAGACACTTCTCTCGTTACTTCAGGTTGTGTGGATGCAGACTATGCGGTGTGTCCTAATAACAAGAAGTCTACTTCAGGCTTCACTGTGTTTGTAGGCAGCAAATTGGTTTCATGGAAAAGCAAGAAACAAACGGTTGTGGCTAGATCCAACGCTAAATCAGAATATAGGGCCATGGCCCAAGGAAGTACAGAGATGATGTGGGTTAAGTCCGTTCTGACTTACCTGACTATTGAGGTGTCCCTTTCTATGCACCTTAAATATGATAATCAAGCGGCTCTACTCATAGCAAATAATCCAGCTTTCCATGAACGAACAAAGCATATTGAGGTTGACTGCCACTATACCCGTGATTTGATTCAGAAGGGGTTCATATTCATGTCCTATGCGCTTCAAGCGGTCAAATTACCAATATGTTCACCAAAGCACTTGCAAAGGGGTCTTTTCATCATTGTTGTTCCAAGTTGAGCATGATAAACATATATGCTCCAGCTTGAGGGGGCGTTGAAATAATTCTCTCTTTTTATAATGTTGGCTTGCATTTTTCTCCTATATAAGAGAGATCTAGGGCTACGGTGAAATACAACTTTCATTTTTAAACATTTCCACACAATCACTAGACCTGACATCTCTTTTGCAATAAGTCGGGTGAGTCAGTTTATGGAGCAACACATGCAGGTACACATAGACGTTATATATATATATATATATGATATTAAGGTACCTAGTCTTCTCCAGGTACAGGACCGCTATTCAGAAAGGATCAAGTCTCTCTGTTTTTGCATGTGCAGACGCAGATTATGCAGGGTGTCCTAAAGATAGGAAGTCAACCTCGGGCTATGTTGTGCTCATTGGCAGCTCTTGTTTCTTGGAAGAGTAAGAAACAAGCGATTGCTGCTAAGTCAAGTGTCGAATATGAATATAGAGCTATGGCGCAAGCAAGCACATACATGATGTGGATTCGAGCAGTGTTAGCAGATTTGCATATAGATGTACCTCTTCCTATGCTGTTACAATGTTACAACCAAGCTGCCCTCTTTATAGCAAACAATCATGCATTTCATGAAAGAACGAAGCACATTGAAGTAGACTGCCATTATACACGAGATATGATCCAGAAGGGATAGATTTTCACCACTCATGTTTGTTCAGCAGATCAAACAGTTGATGTCTTTACTGTTGCAATAATTATATGTCTTTGTCTTTATTTATATTTTTACATTTCTCCAATCTTCTTTATGTAATTTCTCCCTATAGCTTTTATCCTATATAAGAGACCTCTAGGGCTATGAGTAATACAATTCATCTTTCACGTCTTTCCACATGGTATCAAAGTGACGGTCTTAGACCGGAGCATGTGCCCTAAAGTCCCACCACACCAAAAGCCTCTGCACATCTGCACCTCCACGCCACGACGATGTCATGCGCGCCATCGTTTGCACGCCTCAACGTGCGCCTGCGCCTCACTAGCTCGCGTGCGCCTGCGTACAGCTACGTGCCTGCATATACACTGTTGCGACCCGTCATCGAATAGCAGCCTCCTAGGGCTGCTATCCGTTGCCTTGGACGCCACAAACCTGGGTCTCTGGGGTGTAGCGTGAATATCTAAAACACCATAGTCACCCAAAGAAGTCACCAAAGAATGGAAGTGGTTTTGGTATGAGTCTACATCCACATATATGTCCGTGTAGACATTATTCCCACAGTTAGCAAACACAGTCTTAGATATTGTTGTCATCATGTCAGACAACAAAGCGGAGATTCCATTCATGGGTGCCTCAAAGGTCCAGTACCCATTGTAAAGATGGATGGAACACATTATAAAAAGTGGGCCATGCAGTTCATGAGTCTAATGCAATGCAATGGCAAGAAGCATATCCTCACACATGAGGAACATGTTGACAAGATTGGGATTAAGGCCTCATGGGAGGCAGATGATGCTTATGCATGTGTAGGGTTTTCTGGAATAGTTTACACGGAGATAGCCAATGACATATTGAGTCAGCCCATGGCGAAGGCTATGCGGGATATTCTCGCTACTGCATATTCTCCCGCGAAGAATGAGTCTAAGATTCTGCAACTTCAGCACATCTTCACGTCGAAGTAAAATGGTCGTCCCCTCCATACCCTTTACACTTCCCTAAGGGGTATGTTTGAGAGGTTACAAGGTTACATTCCCTTAACTGCTAAACCAGAGCAGCTCAAGGCATATAGGGATTCAGTGGTGACAGGAGTTTTCCTAACGACTCTAGATCCAGAGTATGATGCAGCTAGAGTACAGATTCTTATTGATGTCACAATACCTCCAACGGAGGGGGCATATTGCAGGTTGAGTAAGCTCTCCATATCTCCGAGTAGTACTCAGTTGTCTCCGACGTCCTCAACCATGGCAACATCTCGCAGTAGAGGAGGCCCTGCACAGTTTCGTGGAAGAGGCGACCATGGTAGGGGAGGGGGTAGTCGGCCCCATGCCATCAAATATCATCGAAATTCGATCGAATTTCTGTCGAATATCGATATCCTGTCGAAATCGAAATTCGACCGAAATGGCCGAAATACGAGGGCCCTAGTACAAGAAATGACCGAAATTTCGATCGAAATTCCACCGAAATTCAATTTCAGTCGGTCACCAAAATGGTGATCGAAACCGATATTTAGGGCCTTGGTCGGCCCCCTCGTCAAGCTTGTACTTATTGTTACAAACCATGTCATTCCGAGGAAACATGCTATTCCAAGAATGGGTTCCCAACTTCAGCACGGGTTGCAGAATAGATTCAACAGGCTAACAATTCCTCACCTGCATCTGACCAGAGATTTGGCGAACTAGTGGCAATACTCCTGGATCAACTTGCTCTCCTTCAGGATCCCTATAGATAGTTGCCTCTGCATTAACATCTACATCAGGTATAGCATATGCCTTTACTGGTTGTTACAGAGCATACTTGTCAGAATGGATAATGGATTCAGGTGCATCTCATCATCTCTGCGGTGACATAGGTCAGTTTTGTGCTTTCAGTCCAACCCAACCCAGGCGATCTGTTGTGATAGAAGATGGGACACACTCTCCCATTGCTGGTCAAGGAGAGGTGCAGTTAACTCCTGTAATGAGACTTCATAATGTTCTTTACGCTCCCAAGTTTTCCATGAATTTACTATCTATTAGTCAATTCACCAAGGATTTATATTGCCGTGATATTTTTGATATGTCTGTTGTTGTGTTTCAAGACATTCTAACATGAAGTGGGATTGGATCTAGCCGTGAGCAAGGAGGTCTCTACAGACTAGTGCAGTCTCCTTTACATGTGCCTCTTCTCTTCATACTGGATCTACGCCTCCCTATATGTGGCATCTTCTTTTTGGTCACCCTCCTCTGTAAAAGATTTGTCATGTTCTTCCACAGATTTCTCCTCGCTCTACCTTTCAGTGCAAGGCCTGCCAGGCTTGGGAAGCATCATCGATCCACTTTCCAGAGTCGTCAGGGTCGGAGTAGTCATAGTTAGTTTGGGTTAGTTTATTTTGATATTTGGGGTCCCAGCCGTGTCCCATATAATCAGAGACATAAATTTTATCTTGTTGTTGTTGATGAATTTACAAGGTTGTCGTGTGATGCGGCGTGGATCAGAAACATAGGGATGCATTTATTTAATCTTGCCCAATAATTAGGATCTCATCTTATTTAATTGTGTCGTCGCATTTTTTTAAATAAAGAGATCGCGTGTGATCTCAATTAATTAGTTAGAAATTTGAACTTCAAATTAGTTAGTTAGTCGGTTAGCGTCCCAATCACCGCCCCACCATCGCCGCAAGCTACTTCCAACCCCGTCACCTTTGCTGCACCATCGCCATCCCCCATGCTCTCTCCGGCGCCCCCCCTGCGATATATGCACCAACCTGCCCCCGCCCCGTCAACCTCTCTCTCTACTCCAGGGAACATCGCAATGCACCCCCCAAACCCTGTGTTCCCTTCTGCATCTCTTCCCCACCGAAACTTAATCTCCCCACACTGCCGCCCCTCTCCAAATATCGATCCCCTCTTCCTCTGCCACCCTCCCTCGCCCTCATTCCCGTCACAGATCCGCAATCCCTCAGCGTGCCAACCCTCGTGCCTCCGCCTTCCCATCCTCGCCGCCTCTCTTTGTTTAATACCTCCCCCTCCTCGCCGCCTCTCCCCGCATACCTCCTTTCTTCCCTCGCCGCCTCGCCCCACATACCACCTTCTCCGCCTCGCCTCCCTATTCCGTATTCTTCCCCCTCTTCCCTGATTCCGTCCCCACCTCCCCTGCGATCACCCAGCCGTCTCCGTCACCACCCCTACTGCCGCCAAACGCCCCAACCACCCGTTGTCCATCTCGCCACCTTTGCGGGCAGCGTCAGCCACACGGAACGCCTGGGCACGAGCTCACGGATGCCGCCTCCCCCGTCCCTCTTGTCGCCGCCATGTAGTTAGGAAGAAAAAACCCTAACACTAGTTAAGGATACAGTCACAACCAAGTCCCTGGAAATTAGGGAACTGAATGGGAAAATTTGCCGGAAAACCCCTCCTCATAAAAGCATTTACTGGAAGGCCAAGATTGAAAGGGTACGAAATTTGCATGCCAACCCCCTGGAGCAGAAATATTTTAAAAAAAAGGCTGAAAGAAAGAAATATGGAAGGCCTCCTTATCCAAATAGGATTAGGATCACGGGCTCCATCTATTTAAAGGCCCCCTGGCTTAATTCATTGGCCACATCTCCTCCTCTACTCTCCTTGTGCTATTGCTTTGCTATGGACTCTCCAAAGGTCGAGTTGATCGTCATGAAGATGCCCCATGAGTTCTTCGAGCACCATGTCAAAGGGATGAAACCCGGATGGACGCCCGCCTGTGCGCCACACCTGCTCTTCCGTTACGAAGCCCACGTCGCCAACACTCGCGCATGGACCCCGCCATTTGCTCCACATCAGTTCATCCATGGGATAATTGAGAATGCTGATTCGAATTTATCAACCTCCAAGCCTACAGAGCCAGCAATTCGTCAGGAGACGAATTTTTCAAGCGGAGGAGAGTTGATGCAGCGTGGATCGGAAACATAGGGCTGCATTTATTTAATCTTGCCCAATAATTAGGATCTCATTTTATTTAATTGTGTCGTCGCATTTTTTTAAATAAAGAGATCGCGTGTGATCTCAATTAATTAGTTAGAAATTTAAATTTCAAATTAGTTAGTTAGTCGGTTAGCGTCAAATTAGGATAATTAGTTTTGAATTTGAATTTGAATTTCTATTTTTGTAATCTCATCCCTCCTGTATAAAGGGATGATAGACTAGTTGTTTAGTCAATTCAGTTGATATAAAATTTGAGATTCAATCTTTATCTCCCTCCCTCGTCTCTCTCTCCCCTACGCGATCTTCGTGCTTCTTCCCCTCGAATCTCGCGCAACCGGCGCGCTTTCTCTTTTCAACCCCTCCATTTTCTTCTACCAAACAATCTCCACCGTTCAAAAATTTATTTTTTTCCATCGCCGAAATTTTATTTTGCATCATCGTAAGTCTTTCTTCTTAAAAATAAGTCCGATGTTGGTTCTGTTATTCAATCCTTTATTATTGAAATAGGAAAATTTTTCAGCAAAAATCAAGTTTATACGTTCTGACAATGCCTTAGAATTTTGTAGTACTTAGCTTGTCCAATTTCTTGCATCCGATGGTATTATGCATCAAACATCTTGTGTGTATACTTTCCAACATAATGGGGTGGCTGAACGAAAACACCGTCATCTAATGGATGTTACCAGGACTCTTTTGATTTAGAGATTTGCTCCTCATTCGTAGGGGGGGGATGCGGTTCTAACTGCTTGTTACCTGTGAAATCGTATGCCTTGCTTGATTTTGGGGGAAAAGATCCCATTCTTGATTGTGTTTCCCGAGACAGATCTTTTCTCGCTCACGCCTCGTGTCTTTGGTTCAGTGGCTTTTGTTCATCAGATGTCTCCTGGTCTTGATAAGCTCTATCCTAGAGCTGTCAAATGTGTGCTTGTTGGGTATTCCAAGATCCAAAAGAGATATCGTTGATTCGACCTTTTCCGACAAAAATACTACGTTAGTGCAGATGTCACCTTTTTCGAGTCTATTACGTACTTCTCTCCTACAGGTGACAAGCTCATTTCTTCAGATGATGAGGAAGATGTTTATATGCCTCTACCTCCAGTCTCCACTATACCATCACCACCACCACTACCTCCTTCTCCACCACCACCTCCTCCACCACCACCTTCCACACCTACTTTCTTTCCCCAAGTTTACCAATGTCGACCTCGTGCTCATGTCCATCATCCAGCATGCCCAAGGTATGTTCCGAGCATTTGAGTTCTTCTAACGACAATGATGATTTGTATGTACATGTTGAGGTGCAAGATGTACATGATGTTATTTCTTTTGCGAATACTGAAGACCTAGATGTGACTATTGCTCTACGGAAGCATAATCGTGCATGCACTATGTATCCTCTTGCTTCCCATGTTTCATTGGACAGTCTTTCCCAGGATTTTCAGAGGTTTGTTATGGGTCTATCAGCTGTAGAGATACCACATTCCTTTCAAGAGGCGCTGGAGAGTAGTCACTAGCGTCTGGCAATGGAGGAGGAGATGGCAATGTTGCAGTCTTGAGACACGTGGAGCGTCGTACATGCTCCTCCAGATATGTCTGTTGTAGGCAGCAAGTGAGTGTTTACTGTGAAACATCAAGCTGATGGTACCGTAGACAGATATAAGGCCAGATTGGTTGCTCGTGGGTTCACGCAAACTTATGGGGTGGACTATCAGGATACTTTTTATCTAGTTGCAAGTCACTCCACGTTGCAGATTCTTATTATAGTTGGTGTCGTACATGACTGACCGCTTTTCCAATTAGATATCAAGAATGCATTCTTGTATGGCAATCTGCAGGAAGAAGTTTACATGCAGCAGCCACCATGGTTTGTTGTTAAGGGCGAGTCCAGTATGGTGTGCCGACTTTACAAGGACATATATGACCTTAAGCAGAGTCCAATGGCTTGGTTTCAAAAGCTCTCAGTGTTGATAGAAGAGAATGGCTTTGACAAATCTACTGCAGATCATTCTCTTTTTGTTAAGAGAACTTAGAGAGGTATTGTTGATATTCTTGTTTATGTTGATGATATCGTTGTTACTGGCAGCGATGATCAGGATATTCAGGCAGCTAAGGATTTCCTTCGACGACAGTTTACGACAAAGGATCTTGGCATGCTACATTACTTTCATGGCTTGGAGTTTGCACGCAATCAACGTGGTATGGTTCTGACACAAAGGAAGTATGTTACTGACCTTCTGGCTGAGATATGCATGACAGGATGCAGACATGCCACTACACCAATAAATCCCAATGCTAGACTCTATGAATACTACTCTGAGGAGGTGGATAAGAGACGGTACAACGAGCTGGTAGGGAAGTTGCTACATGTTACTATTACCAGGCATGACATATCGTTCGTTGTGTGCAGAGACAACTAGTTTATGGAGCAATCTAGACAGGTTCATAAGGATGCAGTGTGGATGATCTTGAGATATCTGAAATCTTCTCCAGGTGCAGGTCTTCTTTTCAGAAGAGATACGTCTCTCTCAGTTACTGGATGTGCAGATGCGGATTATGTTGGGTATCCCAAGGACAGGAAGTCTACTTCAGGCTTCAATGTCTTTGTTGGTAGCTAACTAGTTTCATGGAAGAGTAAGAAACAGACAGTTATTGCTCAATCTAACGCTGAATCAGAATATAAGGCTATGGCCCAATGGAGTACAGAAATGATGCAGGTCAAATCCGTCCTAACTGACCTAGCTATTGAGGTGCCTCTTCCGATGCATCTCAAATATGATAATTAAGCAGCCAAGTTCATAGCTAATAATCCAGCCTTGAAAAGGCTCTTTTGGGCGAGGGGTTCCATGAGAGAACAAAGCACATCGAAGTAAATTGTCATTATACCCATAATTTGATTCAAAAGGGGCTTATTTCTACCTGTTACGTAGAAGTCACTGCTCAGAGGACCATACCAGAAATGTTCATCTAAGCTGAGGACTATCGACATCTATGCTCCATCGTGAGGGGGAGTGTAGAAATATTTTTAATTTTTATATTTATTCCTTATTTTCCTTTATGTTCTGGTCTCCTATAAAAATACCAATAGGTCTCTCGTATGAAAAATTACCCAAGCATTCTATTCTTTCGGAGCCTAGGGTTTCAAGGAATAGACAACTCACATATTCTCCCCAATAAATGGGTTCCCCAACTGGGAACCCTAGAGGCGTGCGAGCTCCTCTCCAGGCCAAGGCGGCATTGCAGATCCAGTGTACTTCCTCACACACCGCTCCTTCTCTTCCAGTTGCGGAAAAGCAAGCAAGCGATGTCGGCGACAATTGGGTTCTCTCCCGTACGGAGGAACCCTAAGCATAATATTTTTTAGGCTCAAAAAAAAGGGGAGACACTCTGCGGTGTTCACCCCAATTTATTAAAAAGAAGAAAAAAAAGATAACGAAGTTACAAGAAGATTACAAAAACCAAGCAAGCGCAAGACCCAACAGTACACAAAAGCACCAAACACAAGGATCACCCACAAAAAGCCACAGTAGGGCTACCCGGAACACCAGTCATCCAGGTAGCGCGAGGCAAGGATAATCACGTTCTCCCGGTAGAACCGCTAGCCCGCGAAGAGGGCCTCATTCCTCCCCAGCCAGATGCCCCACAACCTTGCAATCAGAGCCAAAAAAACCTTCCTTTCCCTGCCCCTGAAGTCCTGCAAACTGTCGCAAAAAGCAACCAAGCTTTCCGAGTTGATCCACTCCAAATCATCCCAAAGGCCCCTAACCAAGCCTTAAATGCGAAAGGGAGGACCCGATTCTGTTGTGTTTAAAAAAAGGGCTTAGTGGAGGCTGAAGTTAAAAAAAAAAGGGGAGATTTCAAACACGAGTTTAAAAAATGTGGATTGTTGTAGTCTGGTCTCAAGTTGGGTCATGTTCGTCAAAGAAAGAGGGTATGCCAAAGTGGGTTGCGATTTAAAAGAAATTTCTATGCCACATATTCCAGCCCAAGTGGGTTGTGTAATAAAATATATTCAAAGTCAGGCTGATATAAAAAAGGAGGAAGGACAAGCTGAAGAAAAAAAGAAAAAGGGGCCCAGCATTCAAAAAAAGAAGAAGTAGAAGAATTAAGAAGGGCTTAACGAAAAAATGGGGGGTGTTTGCAAAAAATTGTATTTGTTTTGAAAAAAAGAGGTACATACAAAAAAATTGTATGCTGAAAAAGAAAGAAAGGAGAAGACGGTACAAAAAGGAAATAGTGGTAAAAAGGGAACCGTATAAAAAATCCGTACGAAAAAAATATTTTGAAAAAAAGAATCTGAAAAAATCGATATCGACTAAGTGATTCAATGATGTTTTATTCTCCCCATATCTTCTTGTCTTCTCCCAACTTGATCGATGTTTATTATTCTGATCAATATGGGAGAAAGGGAGAGTATTATATAGAGTTACAGGTTATATTCAGATTCTCTAAACCAACCAGTTGTTCAGACTCTACAGTTCTTCATATTTCATACTCGACGATTAGATTTCGAGTCTTCAGTTTAATTCCCGCATGTCTGCGATCAGCAGTTCAGAGGTCCCCATCTTTCTGATTTTGTCTGCTTAGGGTTTTCATGTGTTCCATAGGGACTCCAAAGTAGAGATCTCATTCCCTATGCCATGAGGGCTAGGGTTTTCAAATGGTTTCATAGAGACTCCAGAGTATAGATCACATTCTCTGAGCATGGAAGGTTGTATCGATATCGATATCGTTTCGATATCGTATCAATACGATATATCGACGATACATCACCGAAATATCGCCCATATCCACGAGCCTTTGTGAAGAAAATGCCTGGAAATCGGGATATATCGCCATATCGGTGCCCATATCGGTCCCATGTCGATATCGATATATCGTCGATATTTCCTTCCATGTCTCTGAGCCAGTATGGGAGAGACCCGATTCTCTAACAAGAAGACCTTTCAGACTCCATTCTCCAATGACCGTGGACTCTGACGAGGATGTCACCACGACTTTTTTTTATTCAATCCTTTACAGAGATGGAACAGTTGTCCACATGATGTAACATGCCAGAGTTCTCGAAGTAGAGACTAATTTTCAATTGCAGTAACTCTGACAGGCGCAGTACATAGCACATGCTCTCTGACGAGGGGACTTAGTTCGACTCACACTCCAACAAGTTTGTTCCTCCTCACCTGCACAACATGAGAAGCAAAATCCTCGACGACAACCGACAATTGTGTATGCGTTGAGTTGATATTTTACGTAGTGTCTTGTAGTTTGAGTTTGAGATTTCTTTATGTTTGTCTACGCTAAGCATTGGATATTCCAACTTGAGGGGGAGTGTTGGAGTATATGTGTTGCATGTCACTTATGTGGTAGATAGTCCAGGATCCATTTACCACATCTAGTTGCTTAGTCCCACATCTACCGTCTGTGGTATGTGAAGACTCAGTGAGGGTTCTATAAGAAGTCACTCACCATCTTGTAACAGTTGAGAAAGTGCAATGAACACATCATCCCTTTGAGGTGTTCTCCCGTGATTTCATACCGCTCCTTGAGGGAGTAGGATTCCATGTAAAAGTCACGGTGTTCTTCAATGCTTTATTCTATTTCTCTAATATTCACTTCCGCATTCGTAGTTTCTAACCTATTCAATTGAACTAAAAAATAGGAAAAAAATCACTCATGACATATCAACACCAACCCCTGCTGCCAAGGCCCATGCACCCTCCTTCCCAGTTTCGTGAATGTTTTATTTCTTCAATTAATTATTTCTTTTACATTATTAAATTAATTTAATAAATACATAACCTTTAATAATGTGAACATAATCTATTACTAGACATTTAAACATGTTCTGGGGATCCATTATCTGATGGATTATCTCTATCCATAGCAAGAATTTTTTCCACTCCACCCTTTTGAAGGATATATTACCGCATTATACGCTCCGCATCTATATCCATCTATTTGCATCCCTCGATATAATACTCAGCAGTTCATATTTGACCAACACATATAAGTGGGGGTAAAGGAAGCATTAAGCAGGACGAAGATATACATGACATGAAACTCTCATGTCAGCCAATAGAAACCAGAGTGGAGGGGAGCATAAGCATAGACAATGCAACTTTGTAAGCGATCAAAGCAAAAACAAAAAATACAATGACATTTCTGTAATGCCAGTGCATTTATGTAAAAAAAAAACTTAGAAATTCAATTCTGCAAAGCAATATATAAAACAAATCGACCTCCCATCCTAAAGCCATCTCTTAAAGGTAAATCATTTTGTCCAATAAAAAGCATGGATCAGGAGAATTAATTAAATAACACAGATCTATTTCAAGTACTTTCAGTACCTCAGTTTTGGGAGACTCGTCCATACCAGAGTCGACAAGGGGTTCAGGTTTAGGCACCTAGAGTTATAATGATGTCAGATATGGAAATAAAAACAACACAATATATAGCAGGTGTCTCGCTCACATCTTCAGCAGTTTTCCTCTTTCTTTTTTGAACCTTGCTGCTAGGATCCTCTTTTATCTCTGGCGAGGCACTTGCCACGAGAGTAGATGCTTTCTGAGATTTGGAACTTTTCCTCATAATATCAGATCCAGTGGTAAAGTTGTGTTCTTTATCTTTGCTTTTAGCTTTGTCTCTATGACTATTTTTTGATCCTCTTCCAAGAAAATTAGGCTTCTCAATAGATTCAATGTTTTTCTTCCCTTCTTTGACAAGAGCGGATGATTCTGAAAAAAGAAATAAAAGTATTACCTAGTAAAAACGATTGTGCTGCCACAACGTAAAATGGATTTTTTAAACGAAACATATCCCAAATCGAACAACAAAGTTTAAAATTCAGAAAAAGAATCCATTTCCTGGCAGAACAGAATAATAAAAAGAATCCAGCTAGACAAAAGTGTCCACTGCTGCAACAATATAAACATGTCTAGAAATTAGCTCTTCAAAAAATTTAAAACAAATAGAACTATGTTTTGAGAAGTTACTTTCTCAAATCATATTATAACCAAATACAAAATTCGCACCATTACATCTAGTTCAAGTAATCACAATGCAATTCGACTTGGTAAATTATGACCGTGTGATTCATCTCCAATTGAAAAATGAATGTGTATAAAAATTAGTCAAGATATTTCTCAATATCTAAGTACAAAGGTTTTCCCATACAAATATTACAAATTCACAATGTTAAGAATATTTTTTAAGCCAAAATAGGGGGTAACACGCTATGGCATGGGATCAAATTTCGGCGAAATTCAGCCGCAATTCGGTCGAATTTCGATTTTGGCGGGTGATCGAAATTCGGCCGAAATGGCCGATATCGACCGAAATTTGGGAGGCCATGTTCAAAAACTGATCGAAATGACTGAAATATTGGTCGAATTTCAACCGAAATTTCGTTACGGTCCATCACCGAAACGAAACCGAAATCCAACATTTAAGGCCTTGTGTTATGGTGTCTGCCCCATTAAATAAAAACAAAAGAAAGGAAAGAAATACTTATAGAACCCACGACTCAACACAAGTTCTGGAGAGTGTACAATGACACTCTCACAATAGAAACATTGTGAAGAAAAAATAACACCATTTCTTGCTAGCCAGATTGCCCAAATATGAGACAAAGGTTGTAGTACTTCCCTCGGCTTATCATCCGTTTCTGCAATAGAGTTCCAAAAGGCCTCAAAGTTCTGTGCATTGACCAACCTCGGACCAAAATCGATCCAGAAATGTGAAGTTACCGTGCAGTGGAAGAAGAGAGGGTCAATGATCTCGATCTGATTACTGCAGAGCACAGACAAATTTGACATCCCCGCAAAGAGCTATGTGCCTCGGTCCATTGTCATAATTCTTTTCCTTCCCAACAGATATAAAAAGAAACCAACTTTCTCGGGTATCGTTAGCTTTCAAATAAGATTGCAATCTCCGATGATGGTGTACGTCCTCGAAACCGACAGTCTGCAAACCGCCCCAAACGTCCTTTTAAGTTTTTAACAAAAAAAGATTCGGTCTCTCAAAGAGCAGCAGGAATTCCTCCAATCGTTGGTCCGAGAAATTAACAATGAAGGATGGCATCCAGTTACCACAACCCCAGCAATCAACGACACAAGCATCACAATCTACCGTCAAAGCAAATAGGCAAGGGAATCTGCCGACTAGCATCCCACTTTCCGTCCAGCCATCAGTCCAGAAATCAAAAGAACTGACATCACCAAGAACGGGCCTGAAAAGGACCTGAAAGTAAGGCAAGACCGATTGGATGCCCCTCCAGAATGATGAGACGTGCGAGTCACGTAGAAGAGCCAGAAGATCTGTCTGCTTGATGTCATAAATGATGCGTAAGAGCCAGCAACAGATGTCCTTATCTCTGCCCCATAATCTTCCGACCCACTTAAGCAACAACACATTGTTCATGGTTTCCAAGCATCTCATTTCAAGCCCACCCTCAGATTTTGGCAACGTCACCGTCTCGTAGCTCACCAAATGGACACATGCACCCTCCTGTCTTGACTTACTCCAAAGGAACTGACGCATCAGCTTCTCCATCTGCCTCTGAAGACCGACAAGCAAAAGACGAGACGACACGAAGAAAACAGGAATAGCTGCTAGAACCGTCGTTACCAACACCAAACACCCACCCCGAGAAAGCAATGTCACCTTCCAACCAGTAAGCCTTTTCTCCATCTTTTCAACAATCGGTAACCACGCCGACAATTTGATTCTGCCCAAAGCTAGAGGGAGACCCATGTATGCAGGAGGAAAGACCCACAAGTCGTACCCAAATCCTCGCTACATGCAACTGCATCTTCGTCAGACCAACCAAACAACACTAGAGTTGTCTTGTTGTGATTAAGGACCAACCCAGACATTTCACCAAATACTTCAAGTGTGATCGCCATACCCAGAGCTTCTCTCATGTCACCCTCAATAAAGAAAATTGTGTCATCAGTGTACTGCAATAGATGGACATAAATGTCATCGATAGAGTATACCCTCGTAAGCCCGCCACTCTGAACCCAATCAACCATGCAGGCGAGAACATCCGTTGCGAGGACAAAAAGTAAGGGCGCAAGAGGGCAACCTTGCCTAACCCCTCTGTGGTTAGAAATAACCACCCTCTAATCGGCCATTAATCAAGATTGAATATAATGCAGTAGTAACACAACGCTTCATCCAAGAAACCCGTGTATTCGGGAAACCACGCTTACTCATTGTCGCCCACAGGAACTACCAGTCCACCGAATCACAGCCTTCGAGATGTCAATCTTCCACAGAAGCCCCTTCTTCTTCCTCTTCCAATCACCAATGATTTCCGTATCCACAACTAGACAGTCCGAGATTTGTCTCTCTAGAACAAAAGCCGAATGTAAAGGAGAGATAATGTAATCCACCCTGCATAGCCTAATCGCAAAAACCTTTGCTACAATCAAGTATATAGCATTAGAGAGAGTAATAGGCCCATAATCCTCCACACCTACACAAACATCAAGCTTTGGCAGCAGGAAAATGAGTGCCCTATTAAGCTTCTCAAAAACTAGCATTGCATCTACAACACTCTTCCACCACCTCCAGAATTTCGTCCCCAACCACGGACCAGAACTCCTTGTAGAAATGGATCGGGAACCCATTAGGTCATGGTGCCCCATTCACATTGAAACTCCATACTGCATTCATCACTTCCTCCATGGTGACCCTTTCAACCAGGTAGCTAGCGTGCTCGCCAAAAATTCGAGTGGCCCCCAGACCACTCCACGTCTACGACCTACCATTAGGCATTAGCCCTGCAAGAGAACTCTCAAAAGTGGATGCTATTGCGTTGGTACCTCCCCCTCGCTATTCTATGAGAGGAGAAGGTATTAACATCTCCCTCCCAGAGCCATGTAACTCTAGATCTCTGCTCCCATTCTATGACCCGTTTCCTATCCTCAATAAGAATGATTTTCTGAGCCATTGCCCTCATTTCCAGCTCTGAAGCCTACATTTCCCTTTCATCTTCTAATTCATCAAATAGAACCACCTCTGCCTCCGTACTCGCTACTCGAATAGCCACGCTCGCCTCCCTAGTTTCTCTCTTAAAATTATAAAGTTGCTAACGAAGTAAAACAAGTTTATGAGCCAAAAGATATGCAATGGACCCGGACATCACACAAGAAGACCAGAAGCATGAGACTAAACTTCTAAACGACTCCACCTGCAACCAGGCCCGCACAAATCTAAAGAAGCCACGCCTATGCACAGTCTATCCTGAACAAGGTTGCAGAAAGTGGTAGTCAGTACTCGGTCGGTGGAATCACTGACTAAGGATTAATCGGCAGTCGGGCGAATAATCGGATTTAGTCGGCCATTAGTCGGTTTTGATTTTTTATTTATTTTTAATATATAAATCATTTTTTTATACATGAATTCTTATATATTTGCAATATAAAACATTTTTTGTACATATATTCTTATATATTTGATAGATTTGAACATTTTCTATACTACGATAACGAAACAAAAGATTGACTTTAAATATAATATTAAGCATATTAGAATAGGTTTGATTTTTAAACAAAGCAAAAAATAAAAAAAAACCTCTATGTAAATCGGTCGAGTAGTCGGCCAACTAGGCCGAGTAGTCGGACCGATTAGTCAGGTTGATCGACTAAAGGCTGACTAGGCCTAGTCGACTCGACTACCCCCCCCCCCCCCGACTCGATTAGTCGGACTGACTAGTCAGCCTAGTCGGTCGACTTTTACAACAGTAATCCTGAATACCATACCAAAGGTGTATAGTCTGATCTTGTGCGCGCCCTGGATGTAGGGAATGGCAAGGGAAAATCCCCCATAAGCTCGGATGACGTTAGGAAATAATAAATCCGAGAACGAGATCCACAGTTCCTCCAAGTGTATTTCGTGTCGCCACGTCTAGTACCTCCAGCTCAAGCTCATCAATCAGATATGCAAACTCCTCAGAGCCTGAATCCTGTCCCCCCTTGAGCCGAGGGTGATCGTAAGAAAACAACGTGCCATTAAAATCCCCGTCCACCAGCCATGCACTACTCGTTTCTCTAAGCTCAGTCCTGTAAGCCTGCAAACAAAGGCCATATATATTCGACAATGCAAACAGTGACCCTGTCACGATATTCTCCAGAACCACGGTGTGGACATGGTTCCCCCTCAACTCGAAGCGGAACAAGAACAATGAGTCTCTCCAAGCAATAAACAAGCCTCCAGTTGTGCCTACCGCATCGATGGTCATGAAGTTGGAAATCGGACCAGCAACAAAAGACTTCCAAACAAGGTTTTAAAAAACGAAAGGCGGAACGAGGCGTTTTCTCTGGAAGCGAGTCGAGGCGTAAGCCTCAGTTTGTATAGAAAAATACTTACAAAAGTATGATAAATATATTTATGATGAAATTATCTTAATTGACATACATATAATATATAACATTGGAATATATGATAAAAATTATGAAGATAAGAACGTGAAAGAAAGGATATGTAAATTCCATAAATCTATCTACTAAATTTCTACCCAATCAAAAATAGAATTATTAGCAATAATTGTCATTAAAATATCAAAGACGACATATTTTTCACTAAAAAATATTGCGGTGCATAAAAAATTATGATTAGATGCATTTGTTACATGACTAATATATAATATATGACAACATTAACATGACTTGAATGTAATCTTGTTTTTACTAGTTGGTATATTACATTTCTCATTATGTCACCTCACTTAACACTAGCTTTTCTTTAAACTTTATTGATTGTGTATTTAAAAAGTGTAATATTATGAATTTCGTAGAAAAATCCGACAAGTTTAATGCTTAATATAAATATAAACAAACTTAAAATTTCAAGCATTCATCTTTTAAATATATATCCTAGACAACTATACATTTATAAGCATGTAAAACTACCAATAAGACAATTTAAATACTTAAAAAATGCTTTAAATTCCAGAAAACGCCTCAGACCGCCTCGCCCCACCTCGACCACCCCACCGCCTCGACCTTCTGAGGCGTACGCCTCATCCATTCCATCTGAGGCGTACGCCTCGAGGCTAAAAAGCCCCGCCTCGAGGTTAGCCTTTTAATACCATGCTTCCAAAGCAAACATGAGCAAGAGCAAAACTTTGTTTCCTGGATGAGAACCACATCACAACCCCACTCAAGGAAACTAGACCCCAACGCTCTTCACTTATCAGGTTCAACCAAATCCTTCACATTCTGTTTTAAGACCTTCATTGATGAACTCGTGATGGACCCCTTGCGTGGATATCGCCTGTAACCTGCACAATCTCAGCCTTTTGAGTAGATATCAGTGTTCATTGCCTTAGAGTGTCACCTCCTCCTGTACCTCTTAGATATTCTTGTTCTTTCACCCTCCAATGAAGCCGAGTTAACCAAAGCCAAGGACCCTCCAGCTAACCCGCCTTCTACTGCTGAAGCGCACACCATGGAGACGTGTTGATCGCAACAAGGCTTGAAGCCTTACACCACTTCAAACTAAGAAGAAAGATCGATTCAGCCCCGACTGACAACCTCAGTAGCCTCCGGCCCAACATCGAGGACTATCCCATCATCAAGACTCATCCAGGAATTGCAACCCGAAACAGAACAAAAATCTGGCGGAGGTGACCCACAACTGAGTTCGCACAATGATCCGACTTAGAGGCTGGTTCAAAGAGCAGTTCGAGTGCTCGGGTACCAGGCCTTAATCCGACTATCCAAACCAATGTGCCAATGCGAGCATAGACTCGGGCCGCCAACCCGGATCCGAATCCACTGAGCGAAGCGCCCCAAGCAGAGCCTCGAGCCTCCATACAGTAGTTGAAGAACCAGCCCCCCAATCAGTACCCGAAGATCCAAATCGCCAAAGAGGACCCGCTAACTCGACCTGGCGCACATAAATCTGAGTGTGGTTGAACTGAAGACTCATGTCTGCAGGCCCGCTCCATTCGACAAATCCAGAGCTACCCTCGACCAGACATGGGACATTCTCGAAGAGACGTACCCCAGCCCAGAAGTTTTCACATATACTTGCAGAGGATGCCTTTTTCGAAAAACCAACCGTTTGAAACCTAGCCAATCTTGCCTCCTCATAATCCGTTGTAGACTTCTCGCTTTCCCAAGACAGCCCTTCGCCTGCCGCCTACGTCACCTCCGTACATGGCGCTTGCAGCTGAGCAACTGCCGAAGAATCTCCCTCCGAGTAAGATGGCGGTGGTGGCAACGACAACAACTGCACCAAAAGCCCGAAAGAGGCATGCCCGAATGAGAGTAGACAAGAGCACTCCAGCAACATGGTTCTTGGGCGCTCCATCTAAACTAAAACGGTAAACGGATCCGATGTTGACAATGTCCCATCTGAAAGGACCTTTATCACCATGCCCACGGGCCTCAGTGCCACTCCAAGCACCTCCATCGAGCGGGAAAGAAAGGGTGCACCTATCACCCGAGCAACCCTATCCACCTGCCCGCCACCTCCACCATTCTCGAACCTCGGGCACCTCCACGCGACCCCGTCCACCCAAGCAGCCGGCAACATGCACCCGACTTGAGCCGAGGCCAGACCCCTCGTGACACACTGCTTCTCCCTAATGCTATCCACATCACCCACGAAACCTTCTCCTAGAAAAACTGCAACATCTTTTCTAATTGATGTGATCGAGACCTCCGCCTTAGTCCAGGATCCAACAAGAATGCCCTGGCATGTAGCAGTTCGAAGCCCTCTTGACACCACCTCCGCAAAAGAGTGACCACCTAGCAACCTCCCCATCTCATGCAGCCCCTCTCCGGCCTGCCTTTGCACCACCCCCACGCATGCCCTGCTTCATCGACAACGCCTCGCATGAGAACCGGCAACGACCAAACTGCCCGCAAGAGAAACACCTCGTAGGGAGCTCGCAACTCGACGCCCTATGCCCGACGCACCCGCACCTGAAGCAATGATGCCCCTGCTTCCTGTGCAAAACAAACACCCACTCTTCACGACCTACCTCTTTGGCAATCGATGCGACCCCTTCATCTCTGTGACCCCCAGTCTTCTCCGCCCCACCGACTCCCACTCTCGCACCCCGCTTCTCGCCAGCCAACACCATCTCTCCTTTTTCTCTCCTGCTCTCCCAACGTCATCGCTCATAGCAAGGATTTTCAAATTGCACAATAATAAGAATATCACAAGCAAGCATTAAAAGCACATTAGAACAGAAAGAAAATTTTATAGAACAAACTACATTTCTATACATCCAGTTGCAATAATTATAGGGACAATTTGTCGAAAAACAATCTACTCTGCTAAAAAAATCATATATTAAAAAACCAAACAAAAACATGATAACCATCAACCAGTTGAGTAGTCGGACAAACTATACAGCCAGATTGACTTGTCACAAATAGAGTTGATTATATTTGTCTCTCCACAAACCCCTATAATCTGACTGGCAAGTCGACCAACTATCGCAGGCCTGGAGTAAAGGACTACTACTTGATTGCTTAGATGTTTTAAGTGCCGGTCTTGTGTTCAATTGATGAGCCAAATTACTTTCTCCCAAATAAAAGCATCGTTCCAACTGCCACAATCCTCATGTATCCCTTACACATTTCTTCCAATTAATGGATTCCATTCTTATCCCCTTCATGTTTTGTGAACACGCAGATTACGCCACTTACAAAATTAAATAAGCTGACATATTCTCAGGAGATAAATGACAACTTGGCCTAAAATGCAAAAGCCCGAAGTTACTTGGTATAGGAATGGATTCAACTATCTCCGCATGCCAACAACATGTGCCGTTTCTTCAGCATACATCTGGAGCTCCCATTCCACTACTGCCTATGTGGCAGCCACTTTGGTGATAATGGCAAAATGTGTTTCTGTTTATGTCATGGTGGTGGTTTGGACTTGGGAGGAGCTTATCAGGTGCCAAGAACAGTATCAACACCTCCCTGTTATCCCCCTAAAAATGATAAGGAATGAATAGTTAATCGATGTCCTACTGGAAAAACATAAAAAGCCAGTCTAATCAACACCATCTACCCACCAGCTTCAGAAAAATATTGGTCAGTATCTTCCTCTGTCGCCATATTAGGTTCTTAACCTTTAAGGGGGGACTCAAGTCTTCCAGTTGAACATGGTATCGAATAGGGTTTCCATGATTCCTTGGAGGTCTCAAAATCTCATAGGCACTGAGAAGAAAAACCCTTAACCCAATCTCATCCATCTACATCACCACCACTTTGTTTACAATCCATAGCAACCTAAAATAGTCAGAAACTTCTCAAATTGTTGGTCAGGAAGGGAGGGACGAGGTAGTAACCACCCGTCAACATCCCTGAATTGTTGCACTACACAGTGACCAGTTGCCATCAAGGTTTAGAAATGTGGTATGCGTTCACTCGGCCAAGCGGTCGAAATCGATTAACTGGATATGTAAAGAAGTATATGGGGCCTCTATGTATAATGTAATTTATAAAATTAAATTTAAAATGTTAAAGAAATAAAATAATTAATTATTATGTTAAAGATTTAATTTGTTTACAAGGAGGGTGCACTTTGTTTAGTTAATCACGATTTATATTGATGAACCTATGAAATATTCTTAAAGATGATCATTGGTATTGCATTTAATGCAAATCGAAAAGTTACGATGGTCGAAAAATACAACAACAACAAAGCCATTTCCCAAAATTAAGTAGGGTCGGCTACATGGATTCTTCTCCTCCATTCAGATCTATTGTGGATCAATCCTGGGCTTATATCCACAAATATAAGATCCCTTCGTATAGTCTCTTTCCAACACTCCTTCACCATTGCTTCCATCAAAGGTACACTCCATATATTCCGTCTTAGCCGTACTTATACGAAATCCTTTAGTCTCCAACTCATGTCTCTAGACCTCAAGCTTCCAATTTACTCCATCTCTAGTCTCGTCAATCAACACAATATCATCAACAAATAACATACACCAAGGTAACTCATCCTTAATATGACTTGTCAACTCGTCCATAATCAAAGTAAAAAGAAATGGACTCAAAGTTGAATCTTGATGTAAACCAATGTTGATGTCAAAATAGCAAATCTTCCCAGATAGGGTCCTTACACAAGATAAAGCCCTATCATACATGTCCTTTAAGAGGTTAATGTATAGGACATGTACTTGTCTCTTTTCCAAAACTCTCCACAATACCTCTCGTGGGACAGAATCATAAGCCTTCTCCAAATCAATAAAGATCATATGGAGGTTCTTCCTTTTAACTCTATAAATCTCTACTAATCTCCTCAGCGAATGAATGGCTTAAATAGTTGAGCGACCTGGCATGAATCCGAATTGGTTTTATTTTACGTTGGAAACTTGCCTCAACCTTCTTTCGATCACACGCTCCCAAATTTTCATAGTGTGACTCATCAGCTTGATACCTCTGTAATTTGAACAATTTTGAATGTCTCCTTTGTTCTTATAAAGAGGCACCACGATACTCCTCCAATCTTCATGCATTTTCTTGCTTCGCCAAACATTGAATAAATTCGTAAGCCAAGTCAAATCGTGCTCACCTAAAACTCTCCATACTTCTACAGGGATTGTCATCCGGTCCTATACCTTTCCTAGGTCTCATAACCTTCAAAGCCTCCTCTACTTCCTTTCTTTGTATGCGTCTATAGGTCGAAAAATATTTGATAAAAAAATTGGAGAGTAGAAGACGAGAAGACATTAGGATTGCACATGATTTAGGAGGAGAAACGCGGAGATAGCGAGGAGGGAGAATGAGAAAAGGGAGATGTAAATTGTTGAGATATTTGTATCTCTTTATATTCATTTCTTGTTTCTATTTCCGTAATGTACCTCTTATGTAAACACATGGCTTTTCTCCTATATAAGAGAGCCCTAGGGTCTCTTCATTGATAAGCTATTCTATTTTCTCCCCCATCATAATTGAATAAAATCTAAATTCTAATTCAACTTCAACCACGGAAATTAAAGACTACCACCCCCTTTATATAGGAGGGGTGGGATTACAAAAATAGAAAAAGAATAAAAATCAAATCCTAATAAAACCTAATTGAACTCTAAATATCTCTAACAGACTAACTAATTCATTAGAGATAATAGTAGAACTTATTATTTAATTAGAAATGAAAAATGCACAGACTCAATTAGACGCAAATAAAAATAACCTAGACCTAATTAAATCGTTGACTAGAATTAAATGGATGGAAATCCTAATCGGACAAAATTTAACAGACAAAGCCCAAATTTTGTCATAATTCTCCGTTCCATGTTGAATAAGCTATCTACCACTTTGAAAAACTCATATTCTAATGAATGGCTTTGTTTTTCCTATGCGGAGTGGAAGATATTTGGATTTGATAGGTCAATGTTCATAATTATCAGCCATTTCTCCTTCAACTCAACATTATGCTTGTAATTACTTTCCACTGTGAGGCATACTCGCAACTTTTCTACCCCTTCATTTAAAATAACTCCATCACATATGCTTTGCTAAACTATTACCTTCAGAAAAAAGTTTTAGAAGATGGACTTCCGTGAAATATTCCCATATTAGCATCCAATTTCTTTTTTTAAAGAGATCCAGTCCGAAATTGGGGCAATCCCTTTCTTCCTGGAAGGACCCGTGCTAGGGTTCCCTCTCCCCTATACTAAGGAAGGCAACACCGGGCTAGAAGAAGCGGTAAAAGGCAGGAGGGCGCTGGTCCGAGAGATGAGTGGTAGAATGGCGGCATAGGAGTGATGGTGGCGGGGGCAAGTAGCTAGGGGAGGCTAACAGGGGAGGGCTAGGTCGTTGTGCAGGTGACGGGAAAGTAAGATAGCAGAGGTGGCAGCTAGGTGCATGGTCATATACGGAATGTTGATGGGGGGGGAGCGTCATGGGAGGACTTAGTGTCATTGCAGGTGGCAGAACTGATGGTGGTAGAGCTAAGGTGGCGTGAGGTGTAGTAGGGGCTGCTAGGTTGGTGCAAGCGGTCGGCGAGCGAGGGGATTGAGGTTGTGGTGCAGGTAAAGGCTCAGGCAAGGGAGGGACTGACAGGAATGGAAGAAGTGGAGTGGCGTGGACTGCAGCAAAGGTGGTGGCCAGAGTAGGTTGCTGGTGGCAGTGATTTGGGAAGACGATGACAGTAGGGTCGACAGGGATGGTTAATCAACAAGCTCAGGTGGCAAAGGTAGTGACTCGATGCCGTCTTGGACAACGATGTTGAGGACGGGAGGCGTCGACTTGAGGTTTTTCGAGACAAAACCGAGAGATCCTAACATCTTTAATTTTAACATTTGTTGTAATTCACATTATGCTTCCAAACAAGTCTGCTACATCGCTGCAACGATTTTCAAAGAAACAATCTAGTTAATACGATCTTTTAAATGCACATTTTTGGCCTTGTGCTTACACGAACACATGAAATGTTCATCAGATCGTGAGGACACTTTGTAGACCATGGTCTGATACCAAATGATGAAGAAGGAAAATTTCCGCCGGAGGAAAAATAGGAGAAAAAGTAGAGTAGAGGAAGAGAAGTCGCATTGATTATGCCGGGTTTTGGAGACAAAAAACAAAGATCGTGGAGGGAGAGTGGGGAAGATAATGAATAAAATCAAAATTGTAATTCAACTTCAACTGTTTTAAACAAAATACAATCATTCTCTTTATATAGGAGGTGAGATTACAAAAATAGAAAGAGAATAAAAATCAAATCCTAACAATCCATAATTCGACTTCAAATATCTCTACCCGACTAACAAATAGATTGGAGATCACATACGATTTCCTAAAATAGATTTAAAAATTGCACGAGCTCAATTAGACAAGAATAAAATTAACCTAACCTTAATGAAATTATTGACTCTAATTAATCGGACAGAAACCCTAACTAGACAAAATTAAATGGAGAAAGTTCTGATTTACCCCAATTCTATGTTCCACATTGCAACAATATTGCTTCCAAAAGTGACAAGTTGTTTACAAGACATAAGATATCTTTCATACAACATTGATCACGTCCATAGTTTTAAGCTTTTTCATTCCTTACAAATAGGGAACAACATTTTTCTCTAACAGATGTACAAATGCATAGTATTCTCTTTATATAGCAGTTATGGGAGGCTTAAAGCATACGAAAATGATGTGATGAACATCAAGACATAGCATTTACTTTATAAATCACCTCTCCCATAGTATTGTCATGCGAAAATGTAAAAACTAGGAATTAATACCTCAATGATGTGACGAAGAGAGTGATCTATCGTTCCACCAAATGCAACAAAGATGTAACAATTGCAAATGCGTCCCAAAGAGGGATGGGAGAAAGGGGGCAACAGAAACTCGAGGAGGTTCCTACGACAAGGTTAAAGGCACCGACATTAAGGGTATATGCAAGTGGATCCTTGAACATGGAGACTATATGATTTTGGGTGGTTTACATTTAAGAATAGGAAGTCAAAAAATCGAATCCCATAAACGGATTGAAATTGAGTGTACTCTGTACGAACACATGCAATGCATATGCGATTTATGCGCCTTACATACTGATGCATATAGCATATGCACTTTAATCAAGTGGTCGAATATGCATATGTGATCGCAACCCCCTCCCCCTCCATCTCCCCATTATCGAAGCTCCCCCCACTCTACCTCGCCATATAACCCCCCTCCCTCCATCTCATCACCGTTGACCCCCCCCTCCCTCTATCTTGCCACCGAAGCACCCCCTTCCTCCATCATGGCGTTGATTCCGTCAAAGATTCCCCCCTTCTCATCACACTGTCGACCCCCATCTTCCACATACCCCATCTTCATGCCCCTTTGTGCACCACTGATGCAAGCATCTCCCTCCTCACGCACCATCGTTGCACGCATCGTCAGCACTTCTCCACCAAACAGTTATTCGGTGACCACCATCCAGGATCTCTTGGATTCTCCAACCCCCACAGAATTTGATAACAACGCCACTATGGTCTAATCGACGTGATCTTAGTACACAAATCCATATGGGCCATGGTCACCTACTGATAAGTGATCGATGATCATATCCATCCTGGTATAATCTATGGAGTTATCATTCACCTTCATTTTCACTACAAGCATGCTTCACACCGTAGTGAAAGATGTCAGAAGTAGAGATGAAATCTCAGGAATATGAGGAAGGGAATGTCCCCCTACCCTCATCCAGCTCGATCCCCAAGTTGGACGAGACCAACTAACTAAAGTGGCCCCAATGTTCTTGATGATCGTAAGAGGATAGGACAAGGAGCATATATTACTTGAGTGAGAGCATGTCGACAAGATTAGAAGATTAGTCAAATGTGCTAACGATGACGGGATGGTCAGTTCATAAAGCATGGTTAGTGTCATCAATAGGATTGTGAACGAACCGATATAGTACACCACCGTTCATGACAACTGGAGCACGTTAAAGCCACATATGACCGAGAAATGAAATCCAACAAAATGTTCTAGACAGAATGTTCTAGACATACTCGATATGATGAATATGAAGCAAGCATGATGCCCCCTAGCTAGGTATTTCTCTCTTGAAGTCGTTATTTGAACAATAGAATGCTTGCATTCTAAGATTTGGCTACCTCGTACAGAAGCAACACACTTGCAGCACATGGCTACGACGGTTTTTCTAGCAATGTTTCATTCAGTCTATGATGTAATATGTAACCAGGAGATTACTATCGCCAATCATCCCACTATTGAGGAGGTCAAGAGTACACTGATCCGCATAGTTGTCTCCACCACCAACACTATTACTGAGGTTCAGGGACAAATTATTGCACTTGATACCCTACTTTGGGTGAGGAGGTCATGTATCATACATGATTGCAGGCCGAGGCTAGAGCGCCATCCAATACACATTCTGCCACAAGTCAAAGCAGTCTGAAGATGTACGCTAGAACAAACATGGCTATCCCGCTCCTATTGCTCGAGGTGTCAACTGGGATATATCGCCATATCGGTACTCATATCAGTCGCATCTCGATATCGATATATCGGCGATATATCGTGAAATTTCCTTCCATGCAAACAGCTTCAACATCTATCAACATCACAAATGATATTTCTCCAAGACTCGTAACCATCCGCATCAAGTAAATGGTCATCTTCCGCAAGGCAAATCAAGAACCAGCCTGAAAAGATTCAAATACCATGCTATCACCTTCATTTGACTTGTCTTGATCCCAATGCAGAAGATACTAGTACTCACAATGACATTACAAAATACGATTCGAGTAACTACAGCTTATCTGCTCCCTCCCAAGATTTAGGGAAAACTATGTCCCCAAAAGCTAGATATTTTCCTTGGTTTGCTCATAAAAATAACAGGTTCTGCATACAAGAAATTTGAGCAAACAAGGGTTACCCCTGGCATTCCACACCATGTATGGTGGTTAAAGAAGGCAGCAAGTACTTTCCTAGTCCTTCTGCTTCCCTCATGCAAGGCTACAACATCTATGTACATTCCCATACACTTCAGTGGGTATAATCATTCTCTGATATACTAACATTTTTAATTACTTGTAGGTAAGTGAAGATCTGTTGGCCCCTATCTGCATTCAGTTCCTGGGATGATCAAGAAAGAGATGGCCAGAATCTATACCTTCTCCTCTACCTAAGTGGATGTTAATATCACTGATAAACAAAACATTTTTCATTACTTGTAAAAAAAGTGGAGATCCACTGCCCCTCTCTCTGCATTCAATTCATTGGTGTTGACGCATAGGCTATTTCTGTATCTCTTTGTTATTTTATTTTCTTGTTATTCTCTTTATGTAATTTACCCATAGGCTACTCTCCTATATAAGAGAGCCTAGGGCTACGGAATAGAACAACTCATTCACATTTCCTAACATGGTATCAGAGCGACGGTCCTAGGCCGGAGTTCTCGAAACCCTACCCCATCCCCACCCGCCGGCTCTCTCTTCTCTCTCTCTCCCTCGGCGCCGCCAAGTTCATCTCTAGCCTATCGGAGGCTCTTCTTCTCCGATCGGTGGTCTAAGGCGCCTCCTGCGCACCTTGCGCTTCTCGCTTCTCGCGCATCTGGCGCACAGGAAGCAGTAGCGTCTCTTGCGCCTCCCGCTGCGCGGCATAGCGCGCATCACGTGCACCTTCCAGTGCACCTTGCGCCTCCTGCTGTGCGGCCTAGTGCGCCTCCTGTGCGACACCATCTCCAACGCATAGCGCCTCCTGTGCTGTGCGCATAGCGTGCGCTAGGGCACCATCTCAAGCGTGTGCTAGGGTTTCTACAATAGAAACCTGTGCGGCACCATCTCAAGCGTGCGCTAGGGCACGAGATACCACGCAACAGGAAGCAGTAGCACGCATCTCCAGCGTGTGAGGGATACATATTGAGTGCAACTCCTGTGCGTGTGCGGATCGTAGCGCGCGCAGATCCATGGGGATAGTTGCCTGAGGTCTACACATGCAACTAATCCCGTCTATGTCATTGTAGACAAATATTATCTATTGTCTTTCGCTCCAGTCTTCAGTCTCCAGTATGTCAGAAAGCAAGGCAGATACCCCATCTATGGGCGCGTTTCGTGGTCCAGCGCCCATCGTCAAGATGGATGGTACGAACTATGAACTGTGGGCAATGCAGTTCATGAGTATGATGAAGTCCACGGGCAAGAAGCATATTCTCACAGAGCCCGAGCCTGCAGAGAAGACTGGAGTTCATGCCTCATGGGAGGCAGACGACGCATACGCCAAGGTGTGGCTATCTGGCACATTGGCTATTGAAATCGCCAATGGCATTCTACATCAACCCACAGCCAAAGACATGTGGGATATCCTGGCAGCGACCTATTCTCAGGCGAAGAATGAGACGAAGATCCTGCAACTACAACATGATATATTCACGATAAAGCAGAATGGCCGCCCGTTACATTCTCTCTATACATCTTTGAGAGGAATGTTTGAGAAGCTTCACAGCTTCATGCCTCTTACCGCCACACCAGAGCAGCAGAAGACATACAGGAATGCAACGATGGTGGGAGTGTTTCTCGCTGCACTCGATCCAGAGTATGAGGCTGCACGTTCACAGATTTTGGCGGACTCGACTATTCCTCCCATGGAGGAGGCTTTTCACAGATTGAGTAGGATCACAGTACCTTCAGCAGCTGCCAGTCAGAATCCCTCAGCCATGGCGGCCAACAGAGGCCGTGGCTCTCATTATCAGGGCCGTGGACGCACTCCCCGTGGAAGGGGTGGTCGCACTAGGCCTACATGCTCATATTGTCACCGCATCGGACATACTGAGGACACATGCTACTCAAAGCATGGATTTCCTGCATCTGCACGAGTCGCTGAGCAGATAGAGCCTCCTTCTGCTGCTTCACTGCGCCTCAGAGCATTATCCCACCATCTGGCCCAGCACCGACGACAGAGAGTCATACTGATGTTGTTGCTTCTGCTTCTGCCTCTGCGAGTACTTCAGGTAGTACACTTGCATTTCATAGTAGTAGATCGGATACATTGCCATGGATCATGGACTCAGGCGCTACACATCATTTATGTGGCGACCAGAGTCTACTTTCAGGATATACTCAGATCCCTCCAGGACGGACAGTAGTGATTGCCGATGGCACACATTCCCCCATCACGGGTCAGGGGGAGATTAGATTGACATCCTCTATGCAGCTCAAGAATGTTTTACATGCACCACATTTTTCTATGAATCTTTTGTCAATCAGTCAGATTACGAAGGATCTCCAATGTCGAGCTATTTTTGATCCATCTTCTTTGATTTTTCAGGACATCCGTACGGGCAACGTGATTGGTCATGGCTATGAGCAAGGAGGCCTCTATCGTCTGAACCAGACTCCATTTGCCGGAATCACATCTTCTCCCGCTGGACAAGTATCTTCTCTCCTGTGGCATCTGCGTTTTGGTCATCTACCGCTTCAGAAGTTACGTCTTGTCTTACCTTATAGTTTTTCTCACACACCTATCCAGTGTGAGGCGTGTCAGTTGGGAAAACATCACAGGTCATCGTTTCCCAGTAGTCAAGGTCAGAGTAGTAACTCCAAATTTGAGTTGTTTCATGTTGATGTCTGGGGTCCAAGTCGTGTTCCCGATCATCAGGGGCACAGGTTTTATATTGTATTTGTGGATGATTTCTCTAGAGCATCATGGGTATTTTTAATGAAAAATAAGTCTGAAGCTGGAAATATTATCATTCAATTTCTAAATGAGATTCAGAATGTTTTTTCCACAACTGTCAAAATTATGAGAAGTGACAATGCCCTAGAGTTGTGCACCAATAATCTAGCCAACTACTACTCCTCTAAAGGAATTGTTCACCAAACATCATGTGCCCATACGTCTCAACAAAATGGGGTTGCAGAAAGAAAACACCGTCACCTACTTGATGTCACAAGGTCACTTCTCATTCAGAGTCATGTTCCGTATTCATATTGGGGTGATGCAGTCCTTACTGCATGTTATCTTATAAATCGTATGCCCTCGTCTGTCTTGAATGAACAGGTTCCTTTCTCACTTATTTATCCTGACAAGGATCTGTTCACTCTTACCCCTCGTGTGTTTGGGTCAGTCGCATTTGTCCATCAGTTGTCGCCCGGTTCTGACAAGCTCTCTCCTAGGGCTGTCAAGTGTGTCTTTGTGGGGTACTCCAGAACTCAAAAGGGGTACAAGTGTTTTGACCCTGTGCGTCGGCGGTATATGATCAGTGCAGATGTTACATTCTTTGAATCCATCATGTATTTCTCAGATTCTGGGAAGATGCAGCCGCCACCTATATCCCCCGACATTGTATTCATGGCACCACCAACATCACAACTGCCACCAACATCTCAACCACCACCACCGCCACAGCCACCACCACCGCCATCCATAGTATCTCCGTTACCATTCCATTACACCCGGAGGCCGAATCAAGCTCATGGTCCTGACCAGTCAACTAGCTCGCCTACGGTATGTAATGAGAATATTAATGTTGATGGATCTGACGACATTTCTCAGCAGGATGCAGTACAGGAGCATGGTGATACCACAGAGGACCTAGATGTTCCAATCGCTCTACGCAAGCAGAAGAGAAGCTGTGTCAAGTATCCTGTATCAGCGGTGGTGTCGTTTGAGAGGCTATCTGGACCATTCAGGACGTTTGCATTGGCACTTTCAGCTACAGCCATCCCACGGAACCATCAGGATGCTATGCAGGATGCTAGATGGCGACTAGCAATGGAAGAAGAGATGGAGGCGCTTCAGTCTAGAGGAACCTGGAGTTTGGTTCCTATACCTCCAGATGTTAGCCCGGTGAGTTGCAAATGGGTGTTTACAGTTAAGCACAATGCAGATGGTTCCATTGACAGGTACAAGGCACGCCTTGTTGCTCGGGGCTTCACGTAGACATATGGGGTAGATTACCTAGACACCTTCTCCCCTGTGGCGCGTCATTCCACTTTACGGATCCTGTTAGCCGTTGCGGTTGCTAAGGACTGGCCACTCTATCAACTGGACGTGAAGAATGCATTTTTGTATGGAGACTTGCAGGAGGAAGTCTATATGCAACAGCCACCTGGTTTTGCTGTTGATGGGGAGTGTTCCAAGGTGTGCAGATTGCACAAGGCCATCTATGGTCTTAAGCAGAGCCCCAGAGCATGGTTTCAGAAGCTTTCAGACCTCTTTGAGAAACAAGGATATAAACGCTCCAATGCTGATCATTCCTTGTTCGTACAGAAGACGGCGAGAGGTATCATTGTAATCATGGTTTATGTTGATGATATCTTGATTACAGGTGATGATGACCAAGGCATTAAGCAAGCAAAGGAAAGGCTGGGGACCGAGTTTGTCACCAAGGACTTGGGAGTCCTTAGATATTTTCTGGGGCTGGAATTTGCTAGAAATCCATATGGATTAGTCATGACACAGAGGAAGTATGTCACAGATCTACTGAGTGAGACAGGTATGCTAGGGTGTCGACCTGCTACGACACCAATGGACCCTAGCATGAAGATGTATGATGATGACACAGAAGAGGTGGATCAGAGAAGGTACAGAGAACTGGTAGGCAAATTACTGTATGTCACTATCACTAGACCTGATATACAGTTTGCAGTGAGTCGTGTGAGCCAGTTCATGGAGCAACCACGCCAGGTCCATATGGATGCCATACACATGATTCTGAGATACCTAAAATCATCTCCAGGTGCAGGCTTGCTATTTAAGAAAGGAAAGGAGATTTCTGTTACAGGATGTGCGGATGCAGACTATGCAGGATGCCCCAAGGACAGGAAGTCAACATCAGGGTTTGCAGTCTATGTTGGAGATGCTTTAGTTTCGTGGAAGAGCAAGAAGCAGACAGTAGTAGCTCAATCCAGTGCTGAATCAGAATATCGGGCTATGGCCCAGGCGAGCACAGAAATGATGTGGGTAAAATCCTTACTTGCAGACCTATGTATTGATATACCTCTTCCTATGATGTTGGAATGTGACAATCAGGCTGCCTTGTTCATTGCAAATAACCCAGCTTTTCATGAGAGGACCAAGCATATTGAGGTCGACTGTCACTACATACGTGACATGATTCAGAAGGGGTTCATTGCTACATCTCACGTCACATCAGAGAATCAGACTGCTGATATTTTCACCAAGGCACTATTTAGAGGCCCATTCCAGAAGTGTGCGTCCAAGCTGAGCATGATTGATATCTATGCTCCATCTTGAGGGGGAGTGTTGACGCATAGGCTATTTCTGTATCTCTTTGTTATTTTATTTTCTTGTTATTCTCTTTATGTAATTTACCCATAGGCTACTCTCCTATATAAGAGAGCCTAGGGCTACGGAATAGAACAACTCATTCACATTTCCTAACAATTGGTACATCCGAAAAAAGATGGCCAGAACTCTTTGATGAATCTTTAGTGATAACCTGGCTCGTCACTAATTATACCACAAAAATACATGCTACCTGCAGGTAAAAAAAATGGTCTGATGCCACCTTACGCATCCTCCCATCTTCCAATAGAGAATTCCCTTTTTTAAAATGTTAAGATGAAATTCGGTTCGACAACCAGGGCAGTCAGATGCTCTCACTGACAAGAGAATAGAGAATGGGGGTGGTACATCAACCATATAAAAAGGAGAAAAGTCGAGGTGCCTCATTAGACATTGGGGGGGGGGGCACAGATCTCTACCCTACTGAATGACTGCCTAGGTCATCCTTTCAGAGCTTGATGAAAGAGGTCTTGGCATCGTATAGCTGAGTGTGCTCTTATTTCCTCTATCAAAGGCCTAGGATGCCATGTAAGATCTATCTGAACAGGGCACCCTAAGACTCAAAAACAGACTCTATCTAGAGCTTTAGTAAATGCAGGACCGATTGTGACCCCCCCGAATCAAGGAGCCTTTGAAGAGTGGGATTTGGTCTAGCTGCCTGATGGCATAGGATGGTGGTCTCCCCTTTGGAAGCCATACAAAAAGAGTGGGCAAGCTCCTAATTTTATTTTCTGGATGCTGATGCCCCAGACCCCTCTGTATACATGCTGCAACAAGACTACCTTGTGTAACCCATTAAGTTCGCCAATTTGGAAATAAAAAATAAAATAAAACTACTCCTTGAAAAAAAATCCACAACAGTATGAACCGCTAAAACATCATAGTATCATACATAGGCACAACACAATCAGCGGAGGGTTTCTTGTCGATTAGAAGGCAGTTGTGAAGGAAATATATGAAAACTATGTTCCCGAGTTACTAAAACAACATTAGACTAGGAACTAAAGACTGGCATGGATAATATCAATAAGTTTGAGATATTTGATGTATCTGCATATTATAAAGATAGTACAACAAATGCTAAATGCATGTCATTATCAAATGAACTAAAATCTTTAAAAAGTTGTCAAACTCAAATACAAACAAGTCAACTACATCGTTGGGGTATTAAAAAACTCATCGGAAATAAGAAATACAATCATCTTCTTGGCCCCAAAAAACAGCCTAACTAACCTGATTCAACCGTGGATGATGGCCCAAGAATATTTAATGACAGATCAGCTAAAGTTTGCAAAGCATCAAATGCAGTGCTCTCATCTAAAAACAACACAAACAAAGAGGTTATGATGAATAAATCTACCAATCGGAAATAAACAATGTGAAGAGAATTAAACTGCAGCATATACTAACAAACCACAAAAGCAACGCCAAGCTGAAGACAGCATCCAATAGGGTAATTAATTTATTCACAACCAAAAATATAAGTAATTGCATAATTCATGCAGCAGTAGGTCCCAAAAAGTAAATGTATCTCTCCTAAAAGCTATAAAACAACAGGGCAATTAATTTATTCACCACAACCAAAAATCTAGGTGTTTGCAGAATTCATGCAGTAATAGTTCCCAAAAGTAAAGGTATCTCTCCCAAAAGCTATAAAACATCAAATAAAACAGCCATATAATGTATTAATAAGTAAAGGAGTGCTAGAGGCAGCTGGATTTCACCCAATACTGTCGGCAACAGAAGTCTAGCATAAATCAATAACACCCACCCCTTTTGCTCGTTTAGCACGATGGTTATCATTATATCAAGTTCCAACAAATTAAACTCTTTTTAATATGCATACAGAGAGACCATTCCTTTCCAAGAGAAAAAAAGAGGGGAGTGAATGTCTGAATTTGATTCACGGGATAAGATAGGTAATAATGATGCTTAACAGCATATCTATATAAAAATAAGAGAAAAGTATGGTGTGTGTTTTCATGTGGTTAGAGTTATTGTATTTCTATTTTATCTGAGTCTCGTAACCCTTCGGGGCCATATATGTAATTTCTCTTTTTCATTCTCTAGGATTTCTCTATATATAAGAGACCATAGACTCACGGAATAAACACAACAATGCATTCTCTTCTCCATATGGTATCAGAGCAATGGTCTTATACCGAGGTTCTGAGAAAAACATCCCACCGCCACTTCCGAGCCTACTCTCCCGTCAAGCGCTTGTGTGGGCCCTCTCTTCCTCACCTACGTCCCCGCACAAGGCCATATCCATCGTCTTGAGGGCTCCACCAGCCTTCCTGGGGCACCGGCAGTCTCTAGCAGCTACATCGGTCCTCCCAAGCAAGGTTCAAAATAGATATCAATATCGTATCGTTCGGTTCGAAAAGGGATATCGACGACATATCGACGATATCAGTGCAAATCTTGGAAATGGCAAGAACAAGTATTTTTTTCAAACTAAGATAATCCTTATTCTTAAAATCATAAATAACATACAAATGCACGCATACATGCAAGAATGAGGTGTATTTAGCACACCAATACACATTATACCATACATACAGACACTGCCAATGTTGATTGTTTACTATTGACTACTGAAAGATATTAGAAAGGAACGATGAAATTCAAACAATAACAGCGTAGTGACATCAAGAAGGTGTATTTAGCATATTAATTTTACATCACATCGCATATTATAAAATGGCAAAGCCTTCTCCCGCTATAAGTAAGGTCGGCTATATGAATTCTTGCAAAAGTCATGTTGAAAGATTCGACTAGTTTTTGTGATGGCCGTCGATCTCATTTGAACAAGCTAACGAGCACAATACTATATATGTATACAGATATTCCTTAAACAACTCTACAATTGATCCATCTAAAAAAGGAGACAAAGCTCCCGTTCAAAATAGTGTTCATAATATGTTTTTAATGTCAAGAGTAGATACAAAAGCAATATTCCAAACATATAAATCAAAAATTAAAAAAGTGGATGATATTGAGCAATATCAGCTTCACATCGATGGTATCGATCGATATTTATCTATCTAGGAAATTATATACTAAAATCTTCAAATGTTGACCGACATGAGATGTGTTGAGGGAAAATAAGTTCATAACATAAACGGAGACCCAAGCCCAGGGTTAATTACACAAGAGATACATGAAGAAAATGTAAAACATAAAAGCACTGAGAGATACAACTATCTCAACACTCCCCCTCAAGCTGGAGCATATATGTCTATCATGCTCAGCTTGGAACAACACCTCTGAAAGGGACCTCTAACAAGTGCATTGGTGAAGATGTCGGTCATCTGATCTCCAATAGACACATGAGAGGTGGATATGAGACCTTTCTGAATCATGTCCCTAGTGTAATGGCAATCCACCTCGATATGCTTTATCAGTTCATGAAAGGCAGGACTATTAGCAATAAATAGAACTGCTTGATTATCACATACAAGCTACATACGTAGAGGAACCTCAATAGTAAGATCAGTCAACACCTATCTAACACCGTGGTCTCAAATTTCAGCGAAATTCAGTCGAATTTCTGTCGAATATCGATATCCAATCGAAATTCGACCGAAATGACCGAAATGACCGAAATATGGGGGTCCTAGTACAAAAAATGACCGAAATGACCGAAATTTCGGACGAAATTCCACCGAAATTCCATCGAAATTCTGTTTTGGTCGGTACCGAAATGGTGACCGAAACCGACATTTAAGGCCTTGTCTAACACACATCACTTCAGCACTTCCCTGAGCCATCGCCCTGTATTCAAACTCTGCACTTGATCTATCCACCATTGTCTGCTTCTTGCTTCTCCATGAAACAAGTGAACTGCCGATGAAAACAACAAATCCAGAAGTGGACTTTCTGTCTCTTGGACAACCTGCGTAATCTGCATCCGCGCATGCTATCACCTCAAGGGATGTACCCCTACTGAATATAAGACCTGAATCAGGTGAATTCTTCAAGTATCTCAAGATCATATGAACGGCATCCATGTGCACCTTCCTGGGTTGCTACATGAACTGACTAACTTTGCTTACTGCAAATGCAAAATCTAGCCTGGTGATGGAGGTGTATAAGAGCTTTCCAACCAGCTCTCTATATCTCCTTCTGTAAACTTCCTCAATGTCCTCGTCATACAATCTCATACTTGCATCCATAGGAGTAATAGCATGTTTGCATCCTGTCATACATGTCTCAGAAAGAAGATCCATAACAAACTTCCTCTAAGTCATCACAAGACCACGCTTGTGCCTGGCGAACTCCAACCCAAGGAAGTAGCGAAGATTGCCAAGGTCCTTAGTCACAAATTGTTGGGCTAGGAATTCCTTGGCAGCATGAATGTCATGTTCATCATCTCCTGTAATGACAATATCATCCATATAAACAAGAATAGCCACCGTACCTCTTGGTGTCCTCTTAACAAACAGAGAATGTTGGGAAACGTGAATGAGATATTCTGTTCCATAGCCCTAGGCTCTCTTATATAGGAGAGTAGCCTATGGGTAAATTACATAAAGAGAATAACAAGAAAAATAAAATAACAAAGAGATACAAAATAGCCTATGCGTCAACACTCCCCCTCAAGATGGAGCATAGATATCAATCATGCTCAGCTTGGACGCACACTTCTGGAATGGGCCTTTAAATAATGCCTTGGTGAAAATATCAGCAGTCTGATTCTCAGATGTGACGTGAGATGTAGCAATGAACCCCTTCTGAATCATGTCACGTATGTAGTGACAGTCGACCTCAATATGCTTGGTCCTCTCATGAAAAGCTGGGTTATTTGCAATGAACAAGGCGGCCTGATTGTCACATTCCAACATCATAGGAAGAGGTATATCAATACATAGGTCTGCAAGTAAGGATTTTACCCACATCATTTCTGTGCTCGCCTGGGCCATAGCCCTATATTCTGATTCAGCACTGGATCTAGCTACTACTGTCTGCTTCTTGCTCTTCCACGAAACTAGAGCATCTCCAAAATAGACTGCAAACCCTGATGTTGACTTCCTGTCCTTGGGGCATCCTGCATAGTCTGCATCCGCACATCCTGTAACAGAAATCTCCTTTCCTTTCTTAAATAGCAAGCCTGCACCTGGAGATGATTTTAGATATCTCAGAATCATGTGTATGGCATCCATATGGACCTGGCGTGGTTGCTCCATGAACTGGCTCACACGACTCACTGCAAACTGTATAGCAGGTCTAGTGATAGTGACATACAGTAATTTGCCTACCAGTTCTCTGTACCTTCTCTGATCCACCTCTTCTGTGTCATCATCATACAGCTTCATGCTAGGGTCCATTGGTGTCGTAGCAGGTCGACACCCTAGCATACCTGTCTCACTCAGTAGATCTGTGACATACTTCCTCTGTGTCATGACTAATCCATATGGATTTCTAGCAAATTCCAGCCCCAGGAAATATCTAAGGACTCCCAAGTCCTTGGTGACAAACTCGGTCCCCAGCCTTTCCTTTGCTTGCTTAATGCCTTGGTCATCATCACCTGTAATCAAGATATCATCAACATAAACCATGATTACAATGATACCTCTCGCCGTCTTCTGCACGAACAAGGAATGATCAGCATTGGAGCGTTTATATCCTTGTTTCTCAAAGAGGTCTGAAAGCTTCTGAAACCATGCTCTGGGGCTCTGCTTAAGACCATAGATGGCCTTATGCAATCTGCAAACCTTGGAACACTCCCCCTCAACAGCAAAACCAGGTGACTGTTGCATATAGACTTCCTCCTGCAAGTCTCCATACAAAAATGCATTCTTTACGTCCAGTTGATAGAGTGGCCAGTCTTTAGCAACCGCAACAGATAGCAGGATCCGTAAAGTGGAATGACGCGCCACAGGGGAGAAGGTGTCTAGGTAATCTACCCCATATGTCTGCGTGAAGCCCCGAGCAACAAGGCGTGCCTTGTACCTGTCAATGGAACCATCTGCATTGTGCTTAACTGTAAACACCCATTTGCAACTCACCGGGCTAACATCTGGAGGTATAGGAACCAAACTCCAGGTTCCTCTAGACTGAAGTGCCTCCATCTCCTCTTCCATTGCTAGTCGCCATCTAGCATCCTGCATAGCATCATGATGGTTCCGTGGAATGGCTGTAGCTGAAAGTGCCAATGCAAACGTCCTGAATGGTCCAGATAGCCTCTCAAACGACACCACTGCTGATACTGGATACTGGACACAGCTTCTCTTCGGCTTGCGTAGAGCGATTGGAACATCTAGGTCCTCTGTGGTATCACCATGCTCCTGTAATGCACCCTGCTGAGAAATGTCGTCAGATCCATCAACATTAATATTCTCATTACATACCATAGGCGAGCTAGTTGACTGGTCAGGACCATGAGCTTGATTCGGCCTCCGGGTGTAATGGAATGGTAACGGAGGTACTATTGATGGCGGTGGCGGTGGTGGTGGTGGTTCAAATGTTGGTGGCGGTTGTGATGTTGGTGGTGCCATGAATACAATGTCAGGGGATATAGGTGGCAGCTGCATCTTCCCAGAATCTGAGAAATACATGATGGATTCAAAGAATGTAACATCTGCACTGATCATATACCGCCGACGCACAGGGTCAAAACACTTGTACCCCTTTTGAGTTCTGGAGTACCCCACAAAGACACACTTGACAGCCCTAGGAGAGAGCTTGTCAGAACCGGGTGACAACTGATGGACAAACGCGACTGACCCAAACACACGAGGGGTAAGAGTGAACAGATCCTTGTCAGGATAAATCAGTGAGAAAGGAACCTGTTCATTCAAGACAGACGAGGGCATACGATTTATAAGATAACATGCAGTAAGGACTGCATCACCCCAGTATGAATACGGAACATGACTCTGAATGAGAAGTGACCTTGTGACATCAAGTAGGTGACGGTGTTTTCTTTCTGCAACCCCATTTTGTTGAGACGTATGGGCACAGGATGTTTGGTGAACAATTCCTTTAGAGGAGTAGTAGTTGGCTAGATTATTGGTGCATAACTCTAAGGCATTGTCACTTCTCATAATTTTGACAGTTGTGGAAAAAACATTCTGAATCTCATTTAGAAATTGAATAATAATATTTCCAGCTTCAGACTTATTTTTCATTAGAAATACCCATGATGCTCTTGAGAAATCATCCACAAAAACAATATAAAACCCGTGCCCCTGATGATCGGGAACACAACTTGGACCCCAGACATCAACATGAAACAACTCAAATTTGGAGTTACTACTCCGACCTTGACTACTGGGAAATGATGACCTGTGATGTTTTCCCAACTGACACGCCTCACACTGGATAGGTGTGTGAGAAAAACTATAAGGTAAGACAAGACGCAACTTCTGAAGCGGTAGATGACCAAAACGCAGATGCCACAGGAGAGAAGATACTTGTCCAGCAGGAGAAGATGTGATTCCGGCAAATGGGGTCTGGTTCAGACGATAGAGGCCTCCTTGCTCATAGCCATGACCAATCACGTTGCCCGTACGGATGTCCTGAAAAATCAAAGAAGATGGATCAAAAATAGCTCGACATTGGAGATCCTTCGTAATCTGACTGATTGACAAAAGATTCATAGAAAAATGCGGTGCATGTAAAACATTCTTGAGCTGCATAGAGGATGTCATTCTAATCTCCCCCTGACCCGTGATGGGGGAATGTGTGCCATTGGCAATCACTACTGTCCGTCCTGGAGGGATCTGAGTATATCCTGAAAGTAGACTCTGGTCGCCACATAGATGATGTGTAGCGCCTGAGTCCATGATCCATGGCAATGTATCCGATCTACTACTATGAAGTGCAAGTGTACTACCTGAAGTACTCGTAGAGGCAGACGCAGAAGCAGAAGCAGCAACATCAGTATGACTCTCTGTCATCGGTGTTGGGCCAGATGGTGGGATAATGCCCCTGAGGCGGGCAACCAGATCATCAAAACGCTGATCCAGTGAAGCAGCAGAAGGAGGCTCTATCTGCTCAGCGACTCGTGCAGATGCAGGAAATCCATGCTTTGAGTAGCATGTGTCCTCAGTATGTCCGATGCAGTGACAATATGAGCATGTAGGCCTAGTGCGACCACCCCTTCCACGGGGAGTACGTCCACGGCCCTGGTAATGAGAACCACGGCCCCTGTTGGCCGCCATGGCTGAGGGATTCTGACTAGCAGCTGCTGAAGGTACAGTTATCCTACTCAATCTGTGAAAAGCCTCCTCCATGGGAGGAATAGTCGAGTCCGCCAAGATCTGTGAACGTGCGGCCTCATACTCTGGGTCAAGTGCAGCGAGAAACACACCCACCATCGTAACATTCCTGTATGTCTTCTGCTGCTCTGGTGTGGCGGTAAGAGGCATGAAGCTATAAAGCTTCTCAAACATTCCTCTCAAAGATGTATAGAGAGAATGTAACGGGCAGCCATTCTGCTTTATCGTGAATATATCATGTTGTAGTTGCAGGATCTTCGTCTCATTCTTTGCCTGAGAATAGGTCGCTGCGAGGATATCCCACATGTCTTTGGCTGTGGGTTGATGTAGAATGTCATTGGCGATTTCAATAGCCAATGTGCCAGATAGCCACACCTTGGCATATGCGTCGTCTGCCTCCCATGAGGCATGAACTCCAGTCTTCTCTGCAGGCTCGGGCTCTGTGAGAATATGCTTCTTGCCCGTGGACTTCATCATACTCATGAACTGCATTGCCCACAGTTCATAGTTCGTACCATCCATCTTGACGATGGGCGCTGGACCACGAAACGCGCCCATAGATGGGGTATCTGCCTTGCTTTCTGACATACTGGAGACTGAAGACTGGAGCGTATGACAATGGATAATATTTGTCTACAATGACATAGACGGGATTAGTTGCATGTGTAGACCTCAAGCAACTATCCCCATGGATCTACGCGCGCTACAATCCGCACGCGCACAGACTTTACACGCAGCAGATGATGTGCGCTGGAGATGATGTGCGCACTTGGAGATGATGTGCGCACTCGGAGATGATGTGCGCTGGAGATGCTGCTGCTTCCTGATGCCCTAGCGCCCGCGCAGATGCCGCAGATGCGCTTGGAGATGACGCAGCAGCAGATGCCGCAGATGTAGCAGCAGACGCCGCAGTTGATGCTGCAGAGAACAGCACAGGAGACGCCCTAGATCACCGCAGATCGGCGGAGAAGAAGGGCCTGGCGGCGCCGAGAGAGAGAGAGGGAGAAGAGAGAGCCGGCGGGTGGGGATGGGTAGGTTTAGGGTTTCGAGAACTCCGGCCTAGGACCGTCGCTCTGATACCATGTTGGGAAACGTGAATGAGATATTCTATTCCATAGCCCTAGGCTCTCTTATATAGGAGAGTAGCCTATGGGTAAATTACATAAAGAGAATAACAAGAAAAATAAAATAACAAAGAGATACAAAATAGCCTATGCGTCAACAGAGAATGATCCATAGTAGACTGCACAAACCCTTGTTGTTCTATCAACTCCGATAGCTTCTGGTACCGAGCTCTCAGACTCTGTTTCAGGTCATAAATCACCTTATGGAGTCTGCACACCTTCTGGGACTCCCCCTCAGTAGCAAACCCTGGTGGTTGTTGCATATATACTTCCTCCTTAAGATCTCCATAGAGAAATGCAATCTTCACATCAAGCTAGTAAAGAGGCCAGTTCTTGGAAACTGCAACCGATAGAAGAATGGGGAGTGTCAAGTGTCTTGCTACTGGAGAGAAAGTATCTTGATAGTCCACCCATAGGTTTGGATAAACCCCCGGGCCACAAGCCTTGCCTTATAGCGGTCCATACTACCGTCTACCCATTGCTTTACTGTAAATATCCATTTGCAGGTCACAACTGATGCACCAGGCGGGGTAGAAACAATGCTCTAGGTACCACATGACCTAAGGGTTGCCATCTCCTCCTCCATTACAAGTCGCCACTTGTTGTCCTAAAGCACCTCCTGATATGTACGTGGGATAGTAGTAGTAGATAACCCCGCTACAAACTTCATGTAGTCCTCTGAAAGATGATCCAAGGAGACATGCGCAGCAAGAAGATACGTAGCATATCGGCGCCGAGGTTTCCTTAGGGCAATAGGTATCTCCAAGTCATCTGCTTCTCTGTCCTCTCGAATCAATTCTTTCTGTGTATCATTCAAAGCTCCAGTGCCATCAGTAAAAATAGTATTTTCATGGCATACCAGACGCATAATAGATGATGTGGATGGCTCATGAGCAGAGGTGCGAGTAAAAGACCTGCGAGTATAAACATGTGGTAAAAAAATGGACTTGATTGCAGGAGGAGGAGGTGGTGGCGGTGGTAGAGGTGGAGACGGTGGTGGAGGTGATGAAGGTCGAGGAGTATGTGATAGATAAGATGGAGGTGGAGGAACAACAACATCCTCTCTAGCATTAGTATCAGACAACTTGTCACCTGTAGGAGAAAAATACACAACTGACTCAAAAAATGCGACATCGGCACTCACATAGTATTTTCTCCCAACAGAATCAAAATATTGATACCCTTTTTGGGTACGGGAATAACCAACAAAGACATATTTGACAGCTCTAGGTGAGAGCTTGTCACGGGCAAGGGTGAAGTTGTGGACAAAGGCCACCTATCCAAAGACCATGGAAGGCCATATCCCGGTATATCGGCGATATATCGGTATCGACAGGTCACCTATATATCGTCCATATGGTCGATATCGATATCGACAGGCCATTTTATTCACAATCTCGGTTCGATGTCGGCGATATGGCATCGATATATCGACGATATATCGTATCGACATGGTATCGATATCGATACCGATATCGATATGTCCTTCCATGCCAAAGACTCTGGGAGGGAGGGAGAATAATTCCTTCACGGGAAACGCAGTCAAGAAAGGAATTTTCTCTCCAAGAACAGTGGATGGCATGTGATTCACTAAGTAGCAGGCGGTTAGAACCGCAGCTCCCCAGAAAGAGTGAGGTGTACGACTTTGGATCAACAAAGTCCTCGTGACATCAAGAAGGTGACGATGTACGTTCTGCCACACCATTTTACTGGGATGTATAATTGCAAGAAGTCTGATGAATTACACCAAGAGACCTGAGAAATTTTGCTAAATGTAAAGTGGAAAATTCCAAGGCATTATCTATACGAATGAATTTGACATCAGCAGAGAAGATATTGTTGACTTCAATAAGAAAAGTTTCAATGATAGAACCAGCTTCAGACTTATGTTTTAACAAGAATACCCAAGATAGTTTAGAATAATCATCCACAACAACCATATAAAAACGATGTCCCTGATGATCACGAACACGAGTTGGACCCCAAATATCGAAATGAAACAACTCGAAAGACCGACTACTATGACAACTTGAACGACTCGGAAACGAAGAACGATGATGTTTCCCAAGTTGAAAGGCTCCACAATCCAAAGCAGTACGAGTAGATAATTGCGGGAGCACATGAATCATCTTTTCAAGAGGAAGGTGGCCAAAGCAAAGATGCCACATGAATGGAGAAACAGATCCAGAAGGAATAGAGGCCACCACAACATATGATGAAATGACAAGTTTGAACAATCCTCCCTACTCACGGCCATGATCAATCATCTTGTCAGTCAGTATGTCCTGAAATACAAGGGAAGAGGGGTCAAAGATGGCACGACAATGTAAATCTTTTGTAATTTGACTAATAGACAAAAGATTCATCTGAAAATCAAGAGCATATAGGACGTTTTGTAGATACATAGAAGGAGCTAGCATAATCTCTCCTTGACCAACAATAGGTAGCCAAACCCCATTGGCAATGACCACAGATCGTCCAGGTGGGATAGACCTGTAAGAGGTAAAATGCATCCGATCTCCACACATATGATGAGACGCTCCAGAATCCATAATCCAATCTGTCGTATCGGAAATGTTACAACTGGTAAACACATAGGAAATACCTGATGAACTGGATGATGCTCTAGCGGTAGCTGCTGCATCAGAGGAACCTGCAGTCGGAGTCGTGGGGATGGTCATCATCTCTCAAAGTCTTGAGACAAAATCATCAAAGCGTCCATCGAGATAGTAGGTACAGGAGAAGGATCAGTCTGCTCAGCAACACGTGCAGATGTTGGATATCCATGCTTCTGAAAGCATTTTTCCTCCGAATGACTAGGACGATGGCAATAGGAACATGGACCACGCTGACGTCCTCCACCTCGACCAGCGGTCCACGGCTATAAACACGGGAAGAACCTCCTCGTCCACGAGAAACTACCATAAATGAGGAAGTCGTCTGAGACGTAGTGGTAGGCGTAGTAGTGATCATGCTCAGTCGTTTGTAGACCTCCTCCATCAGTGGTATCATCTCACCCGTCAAAAGTTGAGTACGTGTTGCATCGTACTCAATGTCAAAGGACGATAGAAAAACTCATAGCCTCTTTGTAAAGGTTAGAGTCTTACAACGTGATTTAGATGAAGAAAATCACATCTTCTAGACTCAAATCAGACCTCGCATCTCACAGCCCCCCCCCTGTGAAACACAAGAAGATGCGGGGATGGGTGCATCTACTTGCAGTGGCGGTCGAAAGGAGCCTGCGACCGCGCGAGGATGGCTGGGTGACGCTAGACGAGAGGGCTAGAGGTCCCGGGGAGCGCGCAGTAGGGCTGGGAGCCCTTGCAACGCGTCGCAGAGGCTGAAGGCCCTGGGAGGCGGCGGCATGGGGGGTCTCGTAGGGCGTCGGAGCCCTGGGCGGCGCGGGGGGGGGGGGGGGGGTAACATCTGAAATCTACACAAACCCGAACTCGACCCGATTAAGGTCCGATTAACTAAATAAAGTTGTTGGTCAGTACCAAACAACCTAAAACGATCAATTGATCGTGAATCAAAAGTCGTTCGGGCGAAATCGACCAAAAATCGACCACAAATTCGAAAACCGCAAAACGAACCGAGACCGTCATTAGATCTGATTCGACGAAACAAGACCAACGGAATCGACCGTTCGTCAATTGGAGGTCGTTTGGTATTTTAAATTCGTAAAATTTAAATCCAAACCAAAATCGTATCTCGAAGTTTCGGGTATTCAAAACCCGGTCGGAAGTATATCAATATTATACTCATATTGATAGTCGTTCAGAAACAATCAAAATCGAGATATTTCGCATCCAATTCCGACATTTGAGGTGCGACTACGGTCGATCTTTAAGAATATCAAATAAAGAAGGTTTTGGTTAAAAAATAGAAATTCCTGTTAACTACATCAGACAGCAGACAGTATTTTTTAAAAACAAATAAAACAATATTAAAATTTAGATTAAAATACCAGCGGTTGGTTTTATTTTGGCTTTTCATCTCAGCCATTTGGCTCTCCCCCTCTCTCCATTTGGCAAAATTCTAAGGTCCCTCTTCCCTTATATATATCACCAAGACCCCCCTCTCTTCTTCCAAATTCCAGCCGTATGAGAGACTTACTCTCTCCAATTTGCTACTGCCAATTATGCAAATTCCAGCAACAACTCCAGGAAATAGTTGCTGACCGAGGCCTTGGAATCTCTTTTTCTCTGCAACAGAAGACACACAGAGTTGCTGATGTGATTCCAGCATCTGTTGCTCCAAAGTTGGAACTCCTGCATGCAAGTTTTGATCTCTAATTTCTAGAGATCCAGATAGGTACCTTCTTTTTCCATCCTTTGCTGCCATGCATGTAATCCCTTCAATCCTTTTCTTGTTTTTGGTTTATGGTTGAAGCAATCAGATTTTTATAATATATATCTGATTTTTTTCTTGTTCTGCCTTTATAATCAAAGAATAAGAATGCCTAATTAGTGTTGATTGTGGTGTCTGTTGATATTATATGATTTATTGTATATTATACAATACGAATCATTGAAAACCTTCCTGAAATTTGGGGGTAGAAATAAACCCAGTCAGATCAAACATCAAGCTATTATGGGAGATATTAAATAGTGAAAATCCAGTATCCTTAAAATCATCTCTGCTGACGTTTGACGAATCCAAGAAATCTACAAATGCTAACTCTAGTGGGAAGTTTTGATTGGTTAGAAATTAGAAGTTCCAGGTGAGGTGGGTATGAAAGGATACTTCTTAATGCAAAGGGGTATAAATTTCTATTGGAAATGAAAAGTATATATATAATGTATATGTAAGCAAGAGAAAACAAAGACATCATACGCACTTGCAAGCTTGGTTTCCTCTCTCTATACAATTTTTTGAGTACAAGGTCATCTTTGTTGGTTTCTTTCCAACATTATATTGTCAAATAAGTAGGGTTGTCCTTGAGTCATGCTTGATATTGATGGTTAGAATCCACTTTGAATCCATGTTTGCTAAACAGAATAATGAACACAACAATATTGGCATGCACTTCCATATCCTTCACAGGTGGAAACTCACTGCAAATCCTATGTAGAGCCGAAGAAGATTTCGTTGACGATTATTTAGTTTGCAAACATCTCAATAAACTCATAAACTTGAAAACCTTGGGCTGAATCTCATGAAGGAGTTTGGTTCTGCTTTAGAAAAAGTGCACTTCTAGGGAATTGATGTCTCAATACTCAACAAGAGTCAAAATTTTATATATGCCAAAATACACAAGTTGATGTTACAACTTTAAACCTCTCCCATCTTTCGAAGATAAAATGTAGTCTAATACCTCTTCCTTTCATACCCAGTTTCACTTGCAAGTTGGGAGCTTAGTATTTCCTAACTTGAGTCAATTACAATTTTGTTTCATAAAAAGATGTGCATGATCCTCTCTCTTGCATTTCAGTTACTTCTCTACATCTAGAACAAATGGGGTTATGGGCCTTATGGCATATTCACATGGCATTTGATTACGTTGGAGAACAAATGAGCACTAGAAAGCATATATCACCCAAGTGCTTGAAAGTTGAATATTTATCCTCTATTTGTGTCTAGTCTATGAGGCTAAAAGAAAAGATAGTATCCATTAATACGAGTAACATCATCTTTGAATGGGCTGGGAAAAGTACACACTTTGTTACCTTGTCACAAGTAGATCAAATGTGTTACTTCCATCAGATAAGTAAAATTAATGGTGAAGTAGTAATGACTGATAATAAATCGTGCCGGTCATGGAGACCTTTATACCTGACCGTGCGAGGGCGCGGTGACCCTCACCAGGGCGGGAGATAGGAAGCCCAGTTCGGGCAGCGGCTGCCAAGTGTGCAGGTCTAGGATCCCAGTCCCTTCTCAGTTTTTACGCGAGCTCACAGTGTTTTTACGCCTCGTTGGGATCCCGACTTTGACCATTTCCGCTGACCCTTTGTTTTAGGATACCCATGCAGGGGATCCTCGGTTTAGTTTTGCGTACGAGCTTGGGTCGGGCCGTTTTTCTAGAGTGACTTTTCCTTAGAGTCTCTCACCCATCTCAGTGGTGTAGTTTTGGAGTAGACCTATCCCTCTACTGGACTGCACTTCCAATTAGAGGTTGGGACGGAAAAGCCCTTTTGTTGGCTACTTCACCGCTTGAGTTTTACTTTCGCCAACAGACTTGACGATTCTACATCCAGATCATCCATATCTACATCTAAATCATCGAGAGTTGCATCTCAGAGAGTTACAGTAAGGTTTGGAGGAGATCACAATTAAAATTGAGTTGGTTAGACATTACTATAATCTGATTCAAAATCCCTATAAGTTAGTGGACGTGTTGGGAACTTAGTTAGGATGCATTACACAACACCGCATGCCTACGGAGGCACCCCAACCCTAAGGCACTTTTAATATCTTAGAGTCATAGTGTGAGGTTACACACATACCAAGATCACAGACTATCCACTAACTCAAAAAGTAAATAGAATTAAGAATCGAATCAATCATCACCATATCAGTCCATTGTCAAAAACCATGACATAATCTTAATGACAAGAAAATAGCATCTACATGTGCCATCAGCTATATATATATAAGATCCATAACATGATCTCCAAGACCCAAATCATGATCTTTAAAACGCAGGAGACCATTATATGTTTAGGGTTTGTCATCTAAACTTTATATATATATATATATGGGAAGAATGGGAAAAGAGGGTGAATAGGTGAACTACAAACCAAATAGTTGAAAACCATTCTCTACGCAGGTAGTGGTATTTTTTTATCATACATGCCTTTCTACTTGCTCGCTTTTTGAAAATAATTAAATGCATGTTTATTTTATAAATTTTTGGGATGTACCAGTGCCTGCTGACGTCTCTTCTTTCCTAACATGTTTTGGCAGGCAAACAGCCTGCTGCTCAGTAGTTATACATGACATCAGGAGACAGAGTATATACCAGACGGTATATTGTTTCTTTTGTCTCAGTTTTTGTTCTGTTAATAATGTTATATGTTTCTTTTCTCTTCAGTCAGATTTTTTGGAATATTCTATGTACTTAGGGTTTGGGTTAGGGTGGGATACGGGAATCCCGATCTAGGATCGTTGCTCCGATACCATGTTGAGGGAAAATAAGTTCATAACATAAACGGAGACCCAAGGGCTCTCTTATATAGGAGAAAAGCCCTGGGTTAAGTACACAAGAGATACAGGAAGAAAATGTAAAACATAAAAGCACTGAGAGATACAACTATCTCAACAAGATGCATTATCGATATCTCGTTCATATCAAATGAGATATCGCTAAATATCATGGCATTCGATATGCACCCAAATATTGAAACCATGTCCTAAAATGTTTGAGAGAAATAAAAAAACTAGAATAATTATTGAAAAATCTAAAAACCAACGAATTAAGAACTTAATAAAAATTAGAAATCATAGACTGACACTAAACACAAGAACAAAAATATACAAAATCCCTAAGAAATCTATCTCTAAATACATATAAAATTATGAAAATCACCTTAGAAAAGCATTACCTAAAACCAAGAAGAAATTGTATGCAATAATAGCTCGATATGGCGAGATAGAAATCAATATCGGCAACCAATCAATATGAGAGAAAGTTGCATACAAAACTTCAAGTTTCGACCAATACCCATCGATATCATGATATATTAGATATATATATATATATATCCACCGATATCGGGGAAAATGGCATATATTGTAGTATCGATATCAATCAATATCCAAAATCAATATATCCAAATATTCGAATTCTCACTCCCAAGCGTCGCCAGTATCCACTCGGTGTCATTGCAAGCATTGTCACGCCTACTAGGTGTCGCTGCAGGCCATCGTTGTTACAGATGCCATCAACTCTAATGGGCTCTGCATGAAGCATCTACTCGTTATTGTTCAACCCTAGCAGCACCTACGCGTTGCTACTCAACCACGATGTCCCTTGAACTCTCTACTCTGAAGCCCTTTCAGTGCGAGGCGTGAGAGTTTGGGGAAATTATCGAGCTTCTTCTGTTAATCATGTCGAGTCCTACCATACCACTCATTTAGGTCTTATTCGGTGTCATGTTTGGTGATCTTATCCCATCTGAACTTTGAGTGGTTGTCAATTTGTCTTTGTGGATGATTTAGTAGATCTTCTTAGGTTTATCTAATAAAGGAACGTTCGAAGATTAATAAAATTATCAGAAATTTCTTTCAACATGTCATAACATCTTTCCTGGCCTGCATTCAAATTATTCGAACTGCAAATGCTCGTCAGTTCACCCAACAGGTCTTGACGTTTTTCTTTTCATCTTAGGGGATTGTTCATTAAACATCATGCATGTATACCTCTCAGCAAAAATGGAGTAGCGGAAAAAAATTAAGATATTTGCTAGACATTGTTAGGTCTCTCCTTGCTCAGATGAATATTCCAATATTAGAGGGACATCATCCTTAATGTTGTTCATCTAATCTATAGGGTTCCATCTTCTGTCCTATACGGAGGCATTCCTTTCTCTCTATTATACACCCATTGAGTCTCTTTTTCCCTTACCTCTGAGAATTTTTGAATGCATGCATTTGTTCGCAACTTCCGTGTTGTAGATAAATTGTCTCTCATACTAAGAAAGTCTATCGGTGTTATGATTATGTTGGGCATCGATACTATATTTTCGTGGATGTTACTTTCTTTGAGCAGACTAACTTCCTTACACATATTGTGGGTGACATCTCTCTAGATCTTCCACCTCCACCAACAGTCTATACATACAAGCACACCATTACATCGGCTTCTGTTCGTTTACATGATCCTTTTTTGCAAGATTATATGCCTTCTTCATGCGATCCCATCATTGCTACCCTGAATGTGCTTGAGGAGCTTCTAATAGCTAGACGCAAGCAAAAGATACGATTGACTTTTCACCCTATATCACATTTTACTTCTATTGATGGTTTATCTAGCGGTGACAAGAGGTTTGTTAATGGCATGAATGTTGTTTCTGTTCCCAGATATCATCATTAGTGTAATGCATGACCAAGGCTTAAGACATGCCATGGATGAAGAAACATACGCCCTTACCTTTCGGGGCACATGAGTTCTTATGGCGTGTCGCTCGGGAGTTCGATATGTGGCTTGCAGATGGGTGTTAACGACCAAACAATCCCCGGACAATTCTATTGACAAATTGAAAGCCATATTAGTTGTGAAAGGCTTGACACAAATCTATAGGTTGATTATTTTGAGACCTCCCCTTTTACCAGAATGGATCCATATGAACCATTCATTCTGTTGCTGCTAATAAAGCATGGTCTATTTTTCAACTTGATGTAAAGAATGCCTTCTCTATGGTGGCCTCGAAAAGGAGGTATATATGATGCAACCATCGAGATATGCAGTCAAGGAGTGTGTATGCCGACTATGTAAGGCCATCTATGGCCTCAAGCAAAGACCTTGGGCAAGGTTTGACAGACTTACCAACGAGATCATCACTCTTGGCTTTCAGAGGGTGACATCTGAGTCCTTTGTCTTCACCAAACACTAGTCTACTAGCATTGGTATACTTGTTTATGTTGATGATATGGTTGTCATTGAAGACGACAAAGCCGACATTTCAGAAACCAAGACCTTCCTCCATAAGGTCTTTGTAATGAAGGATCTTAGACAACTCCGTTACTTTCTTGGCATTGAGATGATATGCACTACAGAGGGACTCCATCTCTCTCAGAGAAAGTAATACCTAAACATTCTTATCGAGGATGGACTACTCGGATGCAAACTATCGGGCATCGCTGCTAAAGTTAGGAAACATTCCACGTCTATTGATCTTGCCTTTGAAGATACTGCATGATATAGAAGCCTAGTGGGTAAACTTCTCTATCTCATAGTTACTAGCTCAAAAATATCATATGACGTGAGCAGAGCCAGCCAGTACATGGAAAGACCCCTTTACAGTAATTTGCAGGGTGTTCTTCGGATCATTTAATATTTGAACGAATCTCCATCTCGTGGGTTCTTCTATAGGGTCAACGATCACACTGATATCTCCAACTATACAGATGATGGCTATTCCAGTTCGCCTAAGGACCATCGGTCCACTACATGCTACACCATGCTCGATGCAGGCAACCTTGTTACTTGGCAAAGTAAGAAGCAAATAGTGGTCTCCCGATCGATTACGGACACAGAATATATGGCAATGGCCCAAGCCACAAATGAGATCACTTGGCTTGTCTCTTATCTACATGAACTTGAACTTTCAATTGCTACTGCCGTACGTTTACTATGTGACAACAAGTTCGCCAAATAAACCGCCACCAATCATGTATTCCACGAGCAGACCTGGCACAATGAGGTGGATTGCCACTTCATTCGTGATGCAATATGCTGAGGAAAGATCTGTACTCCACACATCTCCACTAAACTTCAGCTTGCAGACATCATCACAAAGCCAAAGCCGAAGAAACTCCTCATGTATATGATTTCCGAATTGGGAATGATCGACGGATATACTCCAACTTGAGGGGGTGTTAGAGTTATCATATTTCTATTTTGATTGAGACTTATAAGCCTTTGAGGTCCTATATGTAATATCCATTTTTTGCTCTCAAGGCTTCTCTTTATATAAAGGATCCTAGACTCGTAGAATAAATACAACGATTCATTCTCCTCTCCATACACGTTACCAAAAAAATCTTCCACTAAAACTGTTCACACATGTCTCCCAATGTGATATTGTTTGTTACTATGGCAATGGCAAAGTCTTCACCCAATATAAATAGGGTCAACTACAAGGATTCTTTCTCAAATCTATGTTGAAAGATTCGATTATCTTTTACGTTGGTCGACAAGTACCCAATGCAGCCCCCATACGGGGGAATTTGATCAATTAATCTTTCGTTTGTTGATATGGATATTTACAAATTATGTTACTAGCCTCCTCTCCGGGATTGAAGTTGAGTCATCAACCAAATTTTCTTCTAATATCCAACTTCGACTATGAATAAAGCTCTTCTTCGCAAATGCCAACTAGGTGGTCAAAATCTAGGGAATAGGCAATGATATATTAAGCCAACTTGTGAGGAGATAAATAGGGTAACGTCCACTCTATTAGGGCCATTTGGGGGTAGAATCACCATCAATTTTTGGAAGGACATTTGTTCTGTGGTAGCTGGCCTTTCTCTTTCTTTTATACCAACGGCGGGAGATAGGGATCAAAACGAATAGGAATATATTCATATTTTATCCATTATCGTATTCATTTTTACATATTTTTACATCCATCTTCGTTTTAAAGAGGACGCGGATATAGATATCAATTTGATATTCGCGAATATTCACATTCGTATATGTATATAAAATTTAGTACATAAATACAGTCATAGATTTATTTACAATTACGTGAAAAAAAATGTTATGATTGCACTCGCCATTGTTAATATAAGTGTTATGAGATGAATATATTTAGTATATCAATTTCACGTGTAAACCATCCTAAACATGTATGTTTTTGTTAATCTATAAAATATTTTTATTACTATTCGTATACAATTTGTATTTGTTTTAGGTATATGGTAACACATTTTTCATAGTCGTCAATATTTGTATTCGTATATTAAAATGGACAAGGACATGTGATTATACTTATATTCGTATCTGTATCCGACCATTTTTCATCCTTAGTGGGAGACGGTGGGGGTTTCCGATTAAGGCATGATGATTGGACAAAAAAGGTAATGCTCGCTTAAAGTTTGCTGTGGCTTTTACTTTAGTTGTGTGCCAGGTTATTCATAACTTTGAAGTTTTACGGATCAAGGCACAATCATCTTTTTTTTGAAAAATAATGGGTGACCTCCCAAGCTAGGACCCACTTCGATGTGTATGTATATTTATATATTGTTGTCATAAATATATCTATTGGTCTATTTTATGTTTTACGTTTCTTTATGTACTTATCATGTAATTAACTAAAGGGCTTTTCTCCTATATAAGAGAGCCCTCGATCTATTCTAATGTTATGTTCTCATTTTCTCCCATGCTGCTCCTCCACCTCCACCACCCCCACCAACTCCATTTCCATCTACCAAGTCACAGTTATCACCCCTTGTTTACACTCGCAGGTCTTCTACTCGCCCCTCTGCTCATGCGTCGTCCACATCATCCACCATGCCTCAGGTATGTCATGAACACACCATTTCTACTTATGGCACTAGAGTTTTGCCTGATACACAGGATGAGTTGATTCCAGAAAATAGAGAGGCTGAATATCTGCATATTGCTATTGCCCTAAGGAAGTCTCGTCGCCAATGCGCCACGTATCCTCGTGATGCACATGTTTCTTTGAATCATCTTTCAGAAGAGTATAGGAAGTTTGTAGTGAGACTCTCTGTTGTTACTATCCCACGTGCATATCAGGAGGCACTACAGGACAGTAGGTGGCGCCTTGAATTGGAAGAGGAAATGGCAGCCTTGAGGTCGCGTGGTACATGGAGCGTTCTATCTGCTCCAAAAGGCACCTCTGTTGTAAGCTGCAAATGGATCTTTAAAGTTAAGATTGGACCGCTACAAGGCAAGACTTGTGGCACGTGGGTTCACCCAAACCTATGGGGTGGATTACCAAGATACTTTTCCTCATGTGGCTAGACATTCGATATGTGTGATCTAAGAGTATATTTGTAAGTAAGTTAGTGTTCTAAAAACTTGGACGAACTCCATTTCCAATATCTATGGGTACCAACTAACAGTACTAGTGATATGTTCGATATGATCGACATGTGCGATATAAGGATTATAGATGAACTATATGCATTATCTAAGTGTATATTTGTCAGTAATTTCATGTAATAAAAACATGGATGAAATCCAATACTATTGGTGGACAAGAATGAATTGAGTTAATGAGAGGCCCGTGGGTTCTCTTATATAGGAGAGGAACCTATTGAGCAAATTACAATAAAAAGACAGAAAAAAGATAATAAGAAAATAATACATAAGATAGAAAATATCTCAACATTCCATCTCAAGCCGGAGTGTACATATCAATCAGACTCGCATGGAACAACATCTCTAATAAGGCCATCTTGTTAGGGTTTAGTACGAACATCGGTTGTCTGGTCTCCAGAGCTGACATATGTAGAAGCAATAATACCCTTCTGTATCATGTCACGAGTGTAATGACAATCCACCTCTATGTGCTTGGTCCTCTCATGAAATGCTGGGTTGTTCACAATGAAAATAGCAGCTTGATTGTCACATTGGAGGTGCATGGGAAGAGGCACCTCTATAGTCAGGTCAGTAAGAACAGATCTGACCCACATCATCTCAGTGCTAGCCTGTGCCATGGCCCTATATTCAGACTCAGCGCTCGATCTGACAACCACAATCTGCTTCTTGCTCTTCCATGAGACCAGGAAATTGCCTATGAACACAGTGAGGCCTGTAGTAGATTTCCTATCCTTTGGACACCCAGCATAATCTGCATTTGTATGCGTTGTAAGTTGTAACTGAAAGAAATGCACCACCATTGAAAAGAAGTCTCGTACCTGGTGATGTTTTCAGTTACCTCAAAATCATATGGATTGCATCCATATGTGCATGTTTGGGTTGCTACATAAACCGACTCACTTTGCTCACGGAAAAGGATATGCCAGGCATGGTAATAGTCACATATAGAAGCTTGCTAACAACTAGCTCCTTGTATCCCCTCTTGTCGACCTCCTCAGTGTCATCATCATAGACTTCATGCTCGGGTCAATATGAGTAGTGGCAGGTTTGCAATCTGCCATGCTTGTCTCTAAAAGATCAATAACCCTCTGTGTCACCACAGACCTCGCTGGTTCCTGAAAAATTCCAGTCCAAGAAAGTAACGTAAATTACCAAGATCCTTGATCACAAACTGCTGACCTAGGAAGTCTTTGGCAACCTAAATACCCTGCTCATCATCCCATGTAATAATAATGTCATCGATATAAACAAGAATGACAGTAGTACCTCTCTGGATCTTGTACACAAACAAAAAGTGATCAGTAGTCGATCACACAAACCACTGATACTCTATCAACTCCGAGAGCTTCTGGAACCATGCTCTTGGACTCTTCTTAAGGCCATGGATAGCCTTATGTAGCCTATAAACCTTTTGATACTCCCCCTCAGTAGCAAATCCAGGTGGTTGCTGCAAGTAGCCCTCCTCTAGTAAATCATCATAGAGGAATGCATTCTTCACATGAAGCTGGTAAAGAGGTCAATCTCGTATCACAGGCTTGTGGTTGTTTGCAGAACTGAAAGTAGAATACGCGAAGTAGAATGTCCGGCCACTGGAGAGAAAGTATCCTGATAGTCTATCCCATATGTTTGGGTGAACCCACGTGCCACAATCTCGCCTTATAGCGACCAACACTTCCATCTACACATCGTTTCACAATGAATACCCATTTGCATCCCACAACAGATGCATCAACTAGAGCAGAAATAAGACTCCATGTACCACGTGATTGTAGCGCAGTCATCTCCTCCTCCATGGCCAACTTCCACTGACCATCCCTAAGAGCCTCATGATATGTCCGTGATATCTCCACAGTTAATAGTGCCAATGTAAACCTCCTGAAATAGAGCTATTGGCACATCAAGATCACCTGTCAAGTCCTGAGCATGTAAGTTCCCTTTGGAGAGGACACCTGCTCATCATGTATAGAATGCTGCTAAACAGACAACTCAATAGTGCCATCAGTAGAAACAATGTGCTCATTACATACCAGAGGTGTGATGGGAAAGACCTGTGAGTAGGGGGAACAAAGCGAGACCTGCGAGTAAAAACACGTGGCAAAAACTGAGTCACAACATGAGGAGGAACCACGAGAGCAGGTGTAGAGGCGGGAGAAGGTGTAGGTAGTGGAGGTGGTGGTTGAGGAGGTGATAGTAGAGCAGGAGTAGAGGGTGGTGGAGGAATGACAGTAGGATGTGGAAGCATGTAGATCTCATCGTCAGAGTCAAATGGAGCAAGTATGTCACCTTTAGGAGAAAAATACATAATAGTCTCAAAGAATGAAACATCAACACTAATCACGTATTTCCACCTTAACGGATCAAAGAAGCGGTGCCCTCTGGGTACGAGAATAGCCGATAAACACGCACTTAACAGCTCTAGCAGAGAGCATGTCACGACCAAGAGAGACATCATGAACAAAAGTGACAGATCCGAACATACGAGATGTAAGGGGGAAAAGATCCTTCTCAAGAAATGCAATCGAGAAAGGAATCTTCACTCCCAACACAGACGAGGGCATGTTGTTCACCAAGTAGCAAGTAGTAAGGATAGCACCGCCCCAGTAAGAGTGAGGAGCACAACTTTGTATCAACAAGATTTTGATCATATCAAGTAAGTGACGGTGTTTGCGCTCGGCAACCCCGTTCTTATGGGAAGTATAAGCACATGAGGTCTGGTGAACAATGCCAAGAGAATCTAAGAAAGTCAAAAAGTTGTAAAGTGCGAAATTCCAATGCATTATCAGAACAAAGATATTTGACAATAGCAGAAAAAATATTCTTTATCTCATTAATAAAATACTTGATCACATATCCAGTCTCAGACTTATTCTTCAATAAAAAGACCCAGGAAAGTCTAGAAAACTCATAGAAATCAACTAGATAAAAACAGTGTCCCTAGAGATCAACTGAGAACTGCTCCGATTCTGACGGGATGGAAAGGAAGAACAGCAATGCTTCCCAAGTTGTCATTCCTTACACACAAAGGAGGATCTCGTAGAAATCTCAGGAAGAATATGAAACAACTTCTGCAGAGGAATGTGACCAAAATGAAGATGCCACAAATATGGAGAAATTGGTCAAATAGGTATAGTAAAAAGACCAGAATGAGGAGGTTGGACCAGTCTGTAAAGCCACTGCTACTCACGACCACATCCAATCACCATGCCCGTGAGTATATCCTGAAACACAAGAGATAAAGGATCAAAGATGGCACGACAATGCAGATCCTTAGTGATCTGACTAATGGATTGTATATTCAACTGAAAATAAAGAGCATATAAAACATTCTGAAGGCATACAGATGACGTCAAATGCACCTTCCCTTGTCCAGTAATGGGTAAGTGGTCGCCATTTGCAATGACAACCCATCTGCCAGGTGGTACAATACTATAGGACCTCAACCGTGGTCTGTCTCCACACTGGTGGTGAGAAGTACCAAAATCCATAATCCATTGGCATGTTTGCACCAGTACTACTAGTAAAAGCATAGGTAATATCTGAGGAGCTCAAAGAAGCTCTGTCTGCATCTGGTGTATCTATAGTAGCGGTGCCAGCAGTAGGAGTCATGATCTCTCGAATACATGAGACAATATCATCCAGGCGAGGATCGGCCTGGGTGGTTGGAGTCTCTGAAGACAATATGTTCCGCTACTAGAACAGAACAGAATATTATGCTTATGATAGCATGTATCCACGGCATGTCCAGTCTTACGACAGTAGGTGTAAGCGTCACTCCACCGACTCTGCCACGAGGGGTGCGTCCTCTAGATGAGATCGCACCCCCCCCCCCGGCCACGACTACGAGAACCGGCCATCGTTGAATAGGCTAGAGACATGGTTGTAGAAGGCATGATAATCCGACTGAGATGGCTATAGGTATCCTCTATGGGAGGTATGGTATCTCCAGTAAGAAGGTGAGTAAGCTCAGCATAATACATTGTATCAAGTCCATCCGTGAAGACTCCAACCATCGTTGAGTTCATGTATGCCTTTTGCTGCTCAATTGACGTCATAATAGGCATGTAGCTATAAAGCTTCTCGAATATACCATGGAGTGAAGAGTAGTACACATGCAGAGGACGGTCATTCTGCTTGGCATTGTCGATATCAAATTGTAGCTGAAGAATCTTGGCCTCATTCTTCGCTTGAGCATAGGTGGATGCCAAAGTGTCCCACATCTCCTTGGGGTGGGTTGATTAAGAAGAATATCATTGGCTCTCTCTGGGGTGAGTGTCCCACAAAGCCAAACACGCGCATACGTGTCATCTTGGTTCCAAGAAGCATTTGTCCCAGTCTTATCTGTTGGCTCTGCATCTGTCAGGATGTGCTCCTTGTTGTTGCACTGCATGGGAGTGAGGAACTGCATGGACAACAAGTCATAGTTGGTTACATCCATCTTAACGATAGGAGTCAAGCCCTTAAAGGCTCCGGATGATAAAATATCGTCATTGTTCTCTAACATGATGGGAAAATAGCCCTTAAAGGCATGGGTTCTCTTATAGGAGAGGAACCAATTTGGCAAACTACAAGAAGACAAAAAAGATAGATAATAAGAAAACAATACATAAGATAAAAAATATCTCAACAATTTCCAATATCTATAAGTCAGGAATCAACATTAACATCGATATGTTCGAAATGGTCGGTATGTGCTATATATGGGGTATAAATGGACCGATATGTGTGATATGAGTGTGTATTTGTAGGTTATTTGTTGTTTTAATATCTTGGAAGAACTTAATTTCTGAAAAACGTCAAAAAGATGGCATTTTTGATCAAGGCCCTAAATATCGGTTTCGATCACCATTTCGGTATCGACCAAAACAGAATTTCAGTGGAATTTCGGTAGAATTTTGACCGGAATTTCAGTAATTTCGGTCATTTTTTGTACTAGGACCCCCATATTTCGGTCATTTCGGTCGAATTTCAATTTCGACTGGATATCGATATTCGACAGAAATTTAACCGAATTTCGCTGAAATTTGAGGCCATGTTTTTGAGTCATTTCCGACATTTCCACCGATATCGCCGATATATCGGCGATATATCCCGACATATCCTTTTTCCCGGCGGACCGATATGACATCGATATCGATATAGCCTATTATGGTCCCAAGCCTCCCCATCCATCATCCCTCGATACATAGCCAATGCAAACAGACTCAAGCCCTCTTGTTAGATATGGATCTCAAAACAAAGAAAGATCATATGACCTCTATTCATTGAATATTTTCATGCTCCTCCATCCTATGAGTATGGTTATAGTGCTTAAAGCTATTGATGTAGTCAACAATTTGGTGATACTACTAAATTTAGAGCGATGAAATCTCTCTATCGGTAATTACGGAATCTTTCTTTATTATTACTCTACAATGTCTCCTAAGCGAGTAAGCTCGTACTACCGCAATATCTACTACTCCATCATCAATCGTGCCACCTGCAATATTAATTCTATTGATGTTGTTGCTTATCCTCGTATAGACACACTTAAATATGCATATGAACATGAATACATGCAATATGTAGTGAACTAAAAACATTTTTGTACCAACGTGATAGGGGAGAATTATTGTGAGTACAAATAAAGTGACCAAGACAACAGTTCAGTAAAGTTTATATGGATCCAACAAGAAACTCTAATTGGTATTGATCAATATTGGTTCAGGTAAGGTGTCAGTTTCTTGAGAAATTTAATGTATTCCCCATTTTAGAAAATGCTTCCATTATGAATAATGTCCTGTAGGATTTGTATGCTGCTATTATACCTTTTTCTTGCTTTTCAATATATGCCAGGTATTGCATATAAAAATAATATGCAATGTAACACAAAATTAATAACCTAAAAAGACTTCCTAATGCATATATGGGTTTTTACACGACAGTCTTTATAATTTTTTTCCAATTATGCGGCAACCCACGTATTCTTCATTTTTACCCCAGAGCCCAGTTAAATTTACTAACTCTTACACTGTGGCCCCGTGGTTAACTCTCGCAAGCGTCCGCAATGTAAAGCGGAGTAAGTTTGCAAGGATTGTGAGGTAAATATGAAGAATACAGTGGCTGTTTGGCAAAGTTTACAAAGGCCGTGGTGTAAACATCACATGCATATATGAGCATATATCCCAATGCAATGTGTACAGAATTTCTTTTGCGCTCATTTCTATAACCACTGAACATGCACACCATATATTGTGTTTCTGTTAAACTAGGTCACACACTTTCAGTTAACGTACTGCAGGCAGGTTTAATCATGAATCAAAAAAGAGAGTAAAATGCAATCAACGGTAAACTGAACTATTAGCGGCTACCCATATTTAATAGGAATCCATTTCAAGCTGAGAAGATTAGGGATCTCCAAAGAAATGCACCTCCAAAGAATAGTTTTCTGTTACTCTTTCTGAACGCACGGGCTCCTTTTTCATCAGTTAAATCCATACCACTCTCTTCTTTGATGTTTATAGTATCGCGTCCCTCTTCAGTACCACTACAAGCTTCTCTTGCATCATTATGTTCTTTCTCGGTTCCAGATCTCTGTTTCTTTACCTTCGACTTCCTCATTTTGCGTTTTATGGCAGTTTTTCCAGCACTTCCAGACTCTCGCTGATGGCAAAAATCCTTAAGGAAATCTCCATTTTCAGCCTCCCGGCTTCCCAAACTACCTTCAATGCATTCATCCACATGGGAGACATCTAACTTGGAATTGGCAACCTCTGGTTCAGCATACTGTTTAAAAGTAAAGTAAAATAAATTATCCATATCCAGACTGTTAAGAAAAAATAGTTAATATCCAGAAAGACATATAACCTTCTGATCACTACTGTAAGCATCAACCCTGCTTCCAGGGGTTCGAGAAACCTGCGGGGAGCCACCTCTTTGAGAAGCCTCAGTCAGAGCAAGAGCTGCAACATGGGCACCTTCATCGTCATCCTCGACATCTCTTTCAGGCTTATAGCCATGTCTTCTTGATGAATTCATTAAATCACCACCATGCTTATCCGATGCATATGTAACAGGGAATCTAGGTGTCCTTTTCCCAACAACTCGAGGTTGGCTAACTAAAACAATAGAGAGAGAGAAACAAACTCGTCACACGGAAAAGTTAATAAATATCACCAGAAAGATCAACGTGTAGCTAAAACAGGAAACTTTTACTTCAGAAAAGCAAAAGAAATAAACAATCTAACAATTTGTGGTTCCAGGTTTCAGCAAATATAAGAATTAATAATAAATGTCAAAAGACAGAAGAATCTTTTCCAGAAAATCACCAAGGTGACAGTTGCAAGAGGAAATCATCTTCCTTTTACTGGAAAAAAACAAAGTATTTTTACTAAAGGTCAGTAATTATCCAAATTTGGAAAGGAAAAAATAAACAATCTAACAATTTGTGGTTTCAGGCCTATGCATATATCAGTATTAACATTAGAACTTAAAAGACACGAACATTCATTTCCAGAAAATCATCAAATCTTGGTTTCCGATTTTTTTGATATCCACGGTAACAACGGCAAGAAGCATCCATCTCTCTTTTTTATTGGTACACAGAGTACGACTACTAGAGGTTGGTAGCTATCCAAATCCATTAATTCAAAAGAAAAACAAAGATGAAAAATCGTTGCACCTCCTTAAACAAGCCAAGGCATGGCCATCATTTACAATAATGCACCTCCCCCCTAAAATGACAGTGTTACTTTCAACAATAGGAGGAGAGGAGGGGCAGATCCTGGATCACAGATGTTGGCAGATTTTTTGGAGGATTACGGTCTGGATGTGGTTGACGTTGATGGTTGTAGATACACCAGGAGGAATTCGAGGTCCCGATCGTGCATTAACAGATTTCTGATTTCTATGGAGGTGTTGCAGCGATTTTTTCCGATGGCGTGTGTGTGGGCCCTCCCCCTGGCATACTCTGACCATACACCGGCTTTTTTGTTTTTCAGCGAGGGAGGGGAACTCTCGAAACATTTTCAGATTTGAGCGTGCTTGGCTTTTAGAGGAGGGGTTCATAGATATGGTTACATCTTTCTGGGGAGGGATGACTATGGCCCGTTTTGCTGCTAAGTTATCCCCATTATGGAGTCAGCTCATTCAGTTTGGCAGGCAGACTCGCGAGTCTAGGACGGCGGCTAGGAAATCGGCACAAGAAGAGGTGGTCTGCTTAGACCAGTTGGACAATGCGCGTGAGCTTTCTGTGGAGGAAGCGGGGCAGAGGGACAAGTGTATGTTTGACGTTCATGTGGAGGACAGGAAGCAGAGGCGGAATGAAGACAACGCTCAAGACAAAATGATTTAGGGAGGGTGAGGAGAACACAAGATACTTCCACGCGATGGCAAGCAACAGAAGAAGACGTAACTTACTTCACCAGCTCTCCGTGGATGGGGTGGAGATCATAGGCGATAGTGAGTTGGGAAGGGTGCTCAGGAGCTGGTTTATTGGTAGCAGTAGAAGAGCCACCAGGAGTGGATGGGGTTGGAGAGGAAATGGGGTTCGTAGCATTTCTGGTAGCTAGCCCGACGGGCTCATAGCCCCTTTTACAAAGCAGGTTGAAACCAAAGGAGAACGCCTCAAAGGGTTGATAGTCTATTGCTTTTCTGATCTGAATACAATGGACGTGGCGGACTATATATAGCCTCCACTGAGTCTCCACATCCCACAGACGGTAGATGTGGGACTAAACAACAGGATGGGGTAAATGGATCCTGGAGTGATCCATTTACCAATCTACAACTCAAATAGCACACATCCAAATACTCCAACACTGCCCCTCAAGCTGGAGCATGCAATGCTCAGCTTGGACATACAGAAAGAAACTCAACTTACAATACATGACACTACAGGCAATACTCAACACGCATAATTGTTGGTTGTTGTCGAGGACGTTGCTTCTCATGTCGTACAGGTGAGGAGGACGAACGGGCTGGAGTGTGAGTCAAACTAAATCTCCTCGTTGGAGAGCATGTACTCTATACTGCGCATGTCAGAGTCACTGCAACTGAAATGAATCTCGACATGGAGAACTCTAGCCCATCACAACATGCGGGCAACTATTCCATCTCTAAAAATGGCCGAACAAACAACATTGCTAATTATCTATGCGCAGATCTCTGAAGATGGGTCTCTCTCACAGGGAACTCGAAGTAGGTTCTCTCTCATATGAACCTCGAAAGGATCTCGTCCTGGAGTTCACGATCGCTTGAGAATGGAGTATGAAAAGTCTCCTCATCAGAGAACTGGGTCTCTCGCATCTGGCACAGAGAATGGTACTCTACTTTGGAGTCCCTGTAAAACCATATGAAAACCCTACCCAACATGGCATAGGAATGGTACTCTACTCTGGAGTCCCCATGAATCACATGAAAACCCTGTCCAAAACATAAAAGATGGGGACCACATAAAAGATGGCAAACATGTGCACATCTGAAAAGACCGCATACATGTGCGTATCTGAAACTAAAGACTCAGAAACATCTGATCGTGGAGCCTGAACAACTGTAGAGTATGATATCTGAATGGCATGGAATCTGTAATCTGAAGAATCTGACAATCTGGCATGTAACTCTACATATACTCCCCTTTTCTCCCATACAAGTCGAAATATATGACATCGACTAAGTTGGGAGAAGACAAGAGAATGGGAAAAACATAAACCATGAATTTTTTTAAATAAGCCGTGTCATTTTTTCCTTGACTTTTCTTCTCACAATTTTTTGAAAACATTTTTTAAGCCATTTCAACATTTTTCACGGCTTTTCATGGCATTTTTTTCATACGGTTTTTTTACATCTTTTTCTCAAAAAATCCAACGAGCCACTTGGGCCCAACCTGCTTCTCCCTCTTTTTCGCAAAACATGCCATCATTCTTTTTTTGATGGCCTTTTTCCCATTCTTTTTTTCTTTTTTTAAAGCCAACGGCCCACTTGGGCCTTTCTTTTTTCTTTTCTCTGTTTTCTGTTGCAGCTTGCCATCCCAGTTTCCGTCATTCAAAACAAAATTAATCGCGTAGCCTTAGGGCCCGTTCGGTAGGAGAATAAGCAGGAATAAGGATGGAGAATAAAGGGAATAAGGGTCTATTCTCCGTTCGGTCGGAGGATAAGAATAAGGAGAATAAGGTGAAATAAAGGTAGGTAAGGTGGGATAAAGATAGGAATAAGAGTGAAATAAGATGGAATAATGAGGAATAGTCGTACCACTGGGAACCGTGTCGGGAGGAGAATTGGCCCCCTTTATTCCAGGGCCTATTCTCCAATCAAACAGGGCCTTAGGATTCCCAACTGGAAACCTCTCGCAAATACAAGCTGCCCTCGATGGGGAGGCCTTGACGATTCCACTTGGGATGGGGCCCCTGCTGGAGATCAAAGGAGAAGAGCTCGCCGCCCGGAGGTGCGGAAGCACGCATTCCGCCTAGAGGTGCCGCCCCCCCCCCCGCTTGGATGATGCAAAATCGAGGGTTGTGTGCCACTCCGCTGCCTCGAAAAGGAAGCGTGAGGGAAATGTAACGGTGTTGCAAAAGCGCGTGAGGAGGTAGGCCTCCGCCTTGAAATGGAGCTGCTACTGAAGGAGCGAAGGAGATGCGAGGCTCGGAGATAGCACCGCCTAGGTGCCTAGAGAAATTTCGACGGTACCCCCTTTTTTTCTCTGTTGCTTCTGATTGGGTACCACATAGGTGCGAGTCTCGCTGGAGATGGGAGATTCGCGCAGCATGAAATTTACTTTCATGGAAATGGAGAATCATGCCTGGAGAGGAGAAGCCCTAGAAGGGGTTTGCGGGTCCTGCTGCATGTGCGAGAACCATGACCACATCACCATTGTGATTAGGGTTTCTGGAGAGCCCTCCTCTGATCTGAACTAGATATGGAGATCTGGTTCATGTTTGAAAAACAGATCTCGCGCAGAACTTGAAAACTAACAATACTAGATCTTCAACAATCGAATCTTGAAAAAAAATGTTAGGGCTTCAACAGAAACCCTAAAATCGAACTTCTTGATACTCGAATCTCGAACCAAAACAAAAAACATAAAAATCCTCGAGAATCAATCCGCTCTGATAACATGTTAGAAAATAGGAATGCGGAAGCGTATCAGAATAAAATGAATAAACAAATATTGAAGATGAGATTTTAAAGTGGTACACTACTCCCCAAGGAGCAAGATGAAACCACGGGAGAACGCCTCAAAGGGATGGTAGTCTATTGCTATTCATATCTGAATACAATAGGTGTGGGAGTCTATATATAATAGCCCCCACTGAGTCTCCACATCCCACAAACGGTAGATGTAGGACTAAACAACTAGATGGGATAAATGGATCCTGGAGATCAATTTACCTATCTACAATTCAAGTAGCACACAACCAAATAATCCAACAAGATGAATAAAGCTCTTATCACCAAATGGGTTATAAGGCCGTGGGGGCAGTGGAGGACTTGGTGACTAAGATGCTACGAAAAATTTACCAAAGGGGAGTTGGAGTTGACTGCCCATTCGTTTCCCCTCTTCCCAGTGGTTGGGGTTAAGAGATGCCATTCCCAACCTGAGGGAGATATGTCATCCTGTGTTGGGCAATGGTAAAACATTCAAATTCTGGACGAATGACTGGACTGGCCTCGAGGGATTGAAAATCCGTTTCCCGCGGTTATTTCCACTCTTTACAAACAAAACAGGCACGGTGACAGACTTTTTCTCAAATGGTGTGTGGAACCTAGGTTTCTCGGTGTCGCTCTCTAAACAACGGTTCCATGATCTTTGGTGATTGCTTGCAACTTTGGAGGAGTTGGATGCTCCGAGTAGGGGCCAGGATTTTTTCACTTGGACAAGAGGCGAGTTTACCGTTAAGAAGGCATACAATCTCTTTGTGTAAGGAAATTTCGAAAAGTAGAACGTGATCGGGATTTCACAATTATTTGGAAATCTAAGATCCAACAAAAATCAATTTTTTTCTTTGCCTTACAAGGCATGGCCGCCCTATGACAAAGATAAGGCACGTCCATATTATCAATACGGATGACATCATTTGCTCTAGGTGTAATGAAGAGGAGGAGGACTTGGAGCATCTATTCTTTAGGTGCGGGACTTCAGCTCAAATTTGGGAGGAGGCTGGAATTCGATGGCTCAATGTGTACAGCGCTGAGAAGTTTGGGGCATCGATTAGCATGGTTGGCGGCAATTCTCAGGAGCATATCTCCACTGCATACCTGCTCCTTTGGTCAATCTGGTGTGTGAGGAATGATAACATCTTCAGGGGCAACGCTTTTATCCAGAGAATTTGTTGGGTCATTTTAGAAGATTGTTGGCAAACAGAGTCTAAAAGTGGGTTAGTATTTGCGTTCTTTGCATCTAATCTTGGTATTTTGTAATACATTTTTCTTAGTATTAACAAAAGCCTGAGGTGAGCTCTAGCTTGAGGACTCACCCTTTACATTCTAAAAAAATATGCAAGCCTTAATTTCGACAAAATTTCCCTTGAAGTTTTGTTTCCCCGTCTCACTAAATTCAATATCCCCGGTGCGTTCCGTTTCCATCATGTTACACTGCGTCACCTGAGATCGATGAGAATCGACAAAATGTAAATGATAAGTTTTTAAAATTCTGCCAATATAGGCAATTTTCCCCCATTCTGCCTTGTCTTTCTGTGTTTTTTTAAAGAGAGGGGGTTGTTATTATGCAACTTTAACTAATCCTCTTGTTATAATAAGAAGATTGTGATCTAAGTTTTCTATGTAGCATCGCAAATCTGCAACTGTTTATTTGAGATAAGCCTATACCCTAATAATCCTATACCCTACACCCTCACTCTCAGTATAAACATGTCTCATTTACTTTGAAAGAGAAGAGGCTGAAATCTTGAGGGGGGATTCACCAGAAAAATGGATTGATATATCAAACTTCATCATTCATACATGTATTCAGGCCGAAATAAGAGACATGTCATGTCCAAGTACATTGCTAGCGTAGAAAAAATGTTGGCCACGGAAAATATACTCATTCCAAGCACACCAGATAGCCCAGACAAGAGCGAAAGCTGATGAAGAGTCCTCCAATGAATTTTCACATGTCACTCTAACATAGGTCAAGAAAGAGGTAACATTGTCAATACTAAGTCATACAATCTCCTTCCCAAATCGGAGGTGAGATTTTGCATACAAAGAAGAGGCGGTCCATGTATTCATGTTCTTCACCACATCTTCTGTACATCGAGTCTCCCATATGAAAAACTCTATCATGTCGCACCTTGATACACAGACAATCAAGCCTAGCAATCCAGAGAAAGATCTTCATCCTCTGCAGGATTTTGTTGATCTAAGTAATTAGACAGTTACAGGTGAGATCACCATAGGTCATGGCTTGATTGCAGGTGAAAACATGTCTCGTATATCTCTTAATAAAATATAACTCGGATAATATAGACATTTTTTTCTTAAGTTTCAACGCCCCCCCCCCCTCAATCCCTCGAGTAAAGATGCACATGCAACTAGGGGATTGGAATATTTTCCCAAAATTGGTGCTGGAAAAAGAAGTTACGAATATAATCTTCGTTTATGTACCGCAAGTTGGTTCAAAGGAGCGGATTAAACAAGCTTTTTTGGAGGTCTTGGATAAGATTATGCAAGGTAACCCACAAAGAGAAATGTTTTTCCTAGGCGGAGATCTTAATAGACATGTGGGAAAGGATGCTTCAGACGGGGATAGAAATAAAGAGGGAAAAATCATCTAAGATATTGTAATGGCTAATGAACTTTTCATAACAGATACTCTCTTCAAGAAGAGGGAGGAGTGGTCAGTAGAAGACATGCTGCTAGTTGTGGTATAATGGGTTTTTCTTGATAAGGAGAAATGATAGGAGAGGGGGATTGGACGGTGGTCGGAGGACGTCGGTCACGCGCACAGCCGGAACTGAAGCTGCAAAGGAGGACTTTCAGTTAAGGGGAGAAAGTGCTTCGTAGGGATCTGCATTGCCTTACTGAGGCCATGTGAGACATCGGTAGAGTTATCGGGAGGTCTTTCGTTGATGACCTAATCAAGATGGAGGGTGTTGTCGTGTGTGCGAGAGGCAAGGCCCTAAATGTCGGTTCCGATCACCATTTCGATGACCGACGAAAAGGAATTTCGATGGAATTACGGTTAAATTTCGATCGAAATTTCGATCATTTTTTGGACTAGGGGCCCATATCTCGGCCATCTCGGCAATTTCGATCGACATTCGATTTCGACTGGATATCGATATTCGACTGAAATTCGATCGAATTTTGCTGGAATTTGAGTCCATGGCAAGAGGAGTTATCGAGCACGAGGTGGATAGGTTGTTGAGATTCAGCCATAGCACTAGTAGTAGGATCCATTGGTGGAGGCCTCAACTTTGTGATGGGGCCTTTGAAGCTCCAAACATGGCCTCAAATTTCAGCGAAATTCGGTCGAATTTCTGTATGAATATCGATATCCAGTCGAAATCGAAATTCGACCGAAATGACCGAAATATGGGGTCCTAGTACAAAAAATGACTGAAATTTCGGTCGAAATTCCACCGAAATTAAATCGAAATTCTGTTTTGGTCGGTACCAAAATGGTGACCGAAACCGACATTTAAGGCCTTGGCTCCAAAGATGGGGGTCGTTGGCATAAAAGAGGTATAATTGGTTTTCGGAAGTCTTGAGGCCATCCGAAAGGCATTGGAGGGGATTGGCCAGATTTATGAAATCATCTTCGTTGGATTAAGCTCAGTTCATCCACTTGACTTGTTAGCCACGATGACGAACGCCTTGCTCTCGCTTTCCGTGTTGCATTAAAGCTCGTTTTGAAGACCTTCACATCATGGAGGTGGTGGAGGCACAGCATGCAAAGTCGATCATGGTGGAAGTAGCTAACATTCATAAGGGCACGTTGCAGACAAACGATGTTGTGGGGGCTGGCTCGCTGGTGATCGGAGTTAGGAGAGGTCTCTCACGAAGGCTTTGTCACGTCGCGTGAAAGCTCAATCAATTTCGACGGTTGCGATTCCTGATGGGGATATTTCCAGAAGAACGAACGAGTCCCAAGGAGTTGGAGATGGAGTGTGCTTCAAGAAGGATCTTTTGTATGTCGAGGTGCTCTGCACACCCCCTTTCGAGGGCAGCACTCGACTGCAGATCGGATCGCATGTCGGGTTGAATGGACGGATCTGTGTTATGGATGAAGCGGATAATCATGTATCAGAGGCTAAAGGGGATCTGATTTAGCAATCATACGACATCATGTGGGGCCCAAAGTCAGAATCGGACATCCTAGGCAGATGGAGCAAAAGGGTAAACTTGGATACCCAGCTGAATGGCACAGCTTGGCACACTGTTTGGACTGAAAAGTTGGTCCCAATTAATAAATCGAGTGAGTCACTATGGGCAGTGGTCTCAAAGCAGGCAAACTCGATCGAATTCTCGGGCGATCCAGGACCCAGGACTCTGAGGCCCCAAAGGTCAAGGGAGTAGGTTACTTAGAAGACCTCGATCGACTTGGGGGCGATAACATCGAAAGCTCCAAGGGTCCAATGGGAGGCGGGCAGGATGGACCTCTCCTGTTGGTTCTGCAGTGGAGTTCCCTGAGCTGGTGATGGCAAAACCTAATGCACTAAATCCCTCTGTGGGAGGAGGTGACCCAAGATACGCTGGTTGTCGTAGGGCTGTTTGGGAAGAGTTATGTGAGGAAGAACCTGAAGGAGAAAAGGAGAGGGAGAAGATTCAAGATCTAAATGTAATTGGTTGGGGCTACGCCGAGGAAGATGAGGAATATAGAGAAGGAACCTCGTGTGGAACAAATAACCACGTGTGTGGATATCAGGCAAGGAGGTCTGCAGCCCCTCAGCGTTGCCCAAGAAGGGCCATGGCTGTAGAAACAGGTCAAGAGGAAAAAGATAAAGCATTTACATCAGAGGACCTACAGGAGGAGTGCTTGTTTGAACCACATGATGTTCTTGGAATCGGTTGGAAAAGGAGGTATTGGATTGTGTGGGCCAAGTACCTCCGGTGGGGTTTGATGCGAAGCCCCAATGAATATTGTCACTTGTAACGTGTGAGGCATGGGAAAGTTGGACAAAAGGGCCGCAGTTCGAAAACTCGTGAGAGACGCTAGGGAGGATGTGGTTTTGTTGCAAGAAACAAAGACTTCCATAAATGTTGAACTGACGCGGAGGGATATCAGAGGTTTACACTTGTGGGGTTATCCATCTGTTTCGTCTGAAGGTGCATCCGGGGAAGTTCTGACAGGCTTAAACGAGGACGAGCAAATGTTGGAGGCAGAGGAGAGGTCAAGGGACCACTATTTTTCAGTCTTCTTGAAGAGAAGAGCTAATGAGGTCAGCCTAGTCGTCACCAATGTGCATAGGCTCGTGAATGGAACAAACGCTTCTGAACTCTGTAAAGATCTACTCTTTGTACACAAGCTTTCCGTTCATCCCCTAGGTTATAACTAGTTACTTCAATATGACACTCCAAGAGGATAGGACAGGGTTGTGGGGTGGGGTTGACGATGGATCCTTGGAGTTGTCAGGTCTTATTGTTGAACTTGGGCTTGAGATTGAGTACGTGGTTGCATGCAGATATACATGGAGAAACTGCATGTCCAATTTTTTTTCATTGACCAGTTCTAGGTGTCTTCCGAAGTATTACATCTTTTCCTGTTGACAAAGGTGTGGGCGCTCTCTACAGCTCATTCCGACCACACGCCACTTATCAGAAGTTCTGGGGAAGATGTCCGACCTAGATCATTTTTCCACTTTGAGCGTGCTTGGCTCTTGGAGGTTGGTTTTCGAGATTTGGTTACCAGCTTCGGCAGGGAGTGTCGTCGTAGTGGCTCGGCCTCGATGAGGATGGCTATAAAGTTGTTTGAGTCGCGGAAGCATTTAACGACTTATAATAAGAGCATTCGATTGCAGCAACAACATAGATGGATTCATGTGCAGGAAGATGTGTGCATTATGGACAAGCTGGAGACCAAACACGAGCTAGCAGCGGAGGAAATATTGGAGAGATTGAAGCACCTGGATGAAATACACACAGGGGTCACTATCTTCGTTGATGATTTCTGATATAACAGGACTACTTGATTTTCAAACCTCTAGCACCTCAGTGAGGTTAGATCAAGAGCGAGTCAGAGAGCGGAGCTGAAGGGGAAGGAAATAGGTCCTCTCAGTTGCTTGTTAAACATCATAGCAAAAGCACTGCAACTACCCTCTCGATTACATCGGAATAGCCTACAATACTGCAATGGCTATATATCTAATAGTAGATGAACCGCTTTGAACTGCTTTTATTGTAATATTTGTTCCGGATTAGAACCCGCTTTGACTTGGAGAAGTTCCATAAAGCATCCAACAGAGGAAGAAGCAGAATAGAGAAGGGTAGTTTCGAGTGGAGAATGAGCAAAGGTAGTGTAAAGGGTGAGGTAAATAGATAAAAAAATTCTAAGGAAAAGAACGTGTCACGTGAGAGAGAAAAGCGAAGTAACACATCACGAGCTTCTTTTTTTTCTCTGAGGTTAAATGGAGACAACGATCCAAAAAGAAATGGCTTAAGGAGGGTGATGCTAATACGCGCTTCTTTTACTCCAAGGCATCTGGTCAGAGAAGCGGGAACTTCATTCACTCCCTTCGTTAGGGGTGAGGTGTTTCAGGCGGATGATATGTTTGGTGCGACTATGCGCTCTCATTTCCTTGCATTTAGTAGAAGACACAATCGTGTTGGCTGGGGATGGCGCAGCAGTGGTGTTAAGGAACTCACTCCGATGTAGGTGGGTTCTTTGATCTCAGAGTTCTCGGAGGCGGGGGCCAATGAGGCAGTGTTCCAGTTGAATGATGATGAATCGCCTAAACCAAATGGATTTCCAGTAGCCTTCTACAAGGAATTCTAGGAAGTGGTGAAGAGTGATTTGATGGTAGCTTTTCGGGAGTTCAGAGGAAGGCAACTAAGGATTTGAGAGGCTAAATAAAGCACTTTTGTTCTTGTTGCCCAAGTGCGAAATGCCAACTAGAGTGGAGGATTTCATACCGATCACCCTCTCCAATGTAGTTTATCTTATCGTTGCAAAGATTTTGGCTAACCAACTTTGAAGAGTATTACCTTCTATTATATCGCCTGAACAGACTGCTTTTGTTTATGGGAGATTCATGGCGGATGGGGTGGTTATGGCTTCAGAGATGGTGTTGGCTTGGAAGAGATCAAAGAATAAGGGCATGCTCAGGAAGGTGGAGGTGGATTTCTCTAAGGCGTATAACTGTGTGGATTGATGTTTTCTTTGGGCATCGTTAGATAAGAGGGGATTCCTGAAATTTTGGATTGTTTGAATGAAGAGATGCATCACAATCGCGTCCTATGCGGTGCCAGTCAATGGAAGACCGAAAGATAGCTTTTTTCAACCACAATGCGAGCTTAGACAGGGATGCCCGCTCACTCCCCTTTTCTTAGTGATTGTTGCTGATACGTTGGCAATTATAATTAGATTGGCATCCACTGGTAATTGGTGGTCTGGTTACAATAACGGTGATATAGTGATTCACATTCTGCAGTGTGTGGATAATACAATAATCTTCTTAAGGGGAGGGGTGGAGCAGTTCAAGCATACCTCCAAAATCATGGGCATCTTTGGTGGCATCTCAGGGATGTAGATTAACATGGAGAAGTCGGTCATGGTACCGTTCGGATTTGTGCAGCAATAAGAGTCGTGGGATGCGTAAGTGATGAAATGCCCAATCGATGCCCTGTCGATTACTTACTTGGGGCTACCTTTAGTGGTCTGCAGACTGAAGACGCTCGAGTGGAAGCAGGTGTTAGATAGATTGGAGGGGAGGTTGGTTGGGTGGAAAGCGGTGACACTTTCGAGAGGAGTCAAGCTGGTGCTTCTAGAACATGTTCTATCAGTTATTCCCACCTTTTTCTGCTAGACACGGTTGCTTCCTGTCGACGTTCGTAACAAGATGGAATACTTGATGAGGATATTTTTCTGGCCAGATGGGAAGCAAGAGAAGAGAGGCTTCCATTTGATCCTTTGGGAGAAGGTCACGACGTCGACGAGGAAGGGTTGATTAGGGAGTTGAGAGCGGATGAGATGAATAAGGCTTTTTGACAAAGTGGGTAGAGGTCTGAAGATATAGTGTGTAGGTTACTGAAAAGGATTTATGGGATTGTGGTTCCTTGGAGCCCTGCCACATTCGCTACTCTTCTTATTTGTGGTAGGGTATTTGCAAGATCTTACCGGATTTGGCAACAAGAATGCGGCCGGTACATGAGGATCGAAGATTTTTCGCTTTTGGTTGCACGATTGGACTAGTAACGAAACTATTGGGGAGCGTTTTCTTAGACTTCTAACGCTTGCAGCAGATCGGAATACTTTGGCGCAGGCGATTTGGCGAAATGGGACTTGGACACCATCTTTCGTGGCCGAGTTGACAGACTAGTGGCTTAACGAGTTTTGGAGACCGCATGGCGAACTAACTGATTAAGTGGGCGTGGGGATGGCAAGGATCATTTCATTTGGAGCGACGGTAAATTCATTGTGAATAAAGCTCATACTTCTTTTTTTTAGGAGCAGAGTGCAGTACAAGAGGAAGATATAATGGACTGCAGAATCATCTGTAAGAACAAGGTTCCGTGAAGAGTCAAGGTGTTCATATGGTTGCTTAGACATGGGAGGGTGCTTTCCAAAGAATAGCAGAGCAAATTTCTTCATAGGGAAGACCTTACTTGTGACAAATGTGGGGATGGAGTGGAAGATTTGGAGCACATGTTCTTTACTTGCACCCACTCGACCCAGGTCTGAAGGAAGAGGGGGATCGTGTGGCTTGATGCGGCTAGTGAAACGGACTATTGGAACTCCATACGTGCAGTTTGCGGCAATGGGCATGAAGATAGCTACTTCCCTTTCCCTCCATAGGAAAATTTGGTGTAGTAGAAATGAGTGCATTTTTCATTGTTAAGTGTTTTATTCTAAGAATGGTATGGAACATTGTAGAGTGTGCTATGTGGCATGGAACCATGCAACATAAGGTTTTCCTTTTTCTTATTTATTATAGTTGCGGTGGGTCCCATCTCAGGATACCACCCTCTTTCCTTTTTTTTTTGAAGCTCTCAGAAAAAGAAGAAGGAGGAGCATTTAATTACTTATAAAGGTGGTCCGACTAAAACACAAATAGATTACATTGCAATGAGAAGAAAAGATTGATTACGTTACAAAGACTGCAAAGTAATCCCAAAAGAGATCTTGGCATCACAACATGAATTGCTAGTCATGGATCTAAAGGGTTGGCAAAAAAGAAGATGGCTCCCAAGATCATTAGAACTAAATGGCGTAATCTTCAAGCAATCAAGCTTTAAGGAGAATGTTTTAGAAGACTTATTTTTGGATTATAACCATGGCACTAAAAAATTAGCCTCAAGGCATATGAGGTGTACGCCTCTAGGAGAAGAGGTCATATTTAACCTCGATGCATATGCCTCGGGCTTCAGTGTCAAGGCGCTCGCCTCAGTTGGGCAAGGCAGTCTAAGGCGTTGAGGTGTGACGCATCCTATGAGGCGTTTTCCTTAAATCTGAATTTGTTCGAGCTATTGTAGAACAAAATCTGCTCAGTGTAGGCTGGGATGTCTTCCAATTGTATTGTGGTTTTGGATATTAAACTCAAATCAATTATGTGACAAACACAACCCACGATAATTAGAACTTAAGACATTAACAAAAATGATTATATCAAGAGCTAAATTTCCCGGCAATTTCATTTTTTTCATGTTCTACCTCAACACATCATTGAAAGCATAGCTGCCTAAGTGGCAAAATAAATCTTTGGTACTGTAAACTCATTAGTTTAGAATTTTAATATGGAATATTGATGATGTTAGATTTTTGTGTTTTCTAATCTTATGTTAGGACTACAATTTTTTTAGCAACGTGTGTTAATTGAAAATTTTTCTGCATTTAGACCAACGAGTGGCTCCCTTTTGTATTATTTATTCAGATATGCTTCACTGTTTATCAGAAGATAAAAACTTATTGAGGATTGTAGCCTAATTTCAAGTTGGATTGTGTTGCATAAAGCCAAAGTAGAACGCAAATAGCACAAGATATAAGATGTTGTTAAATGTGTATACATGAGTCGAGGACTTTATATATAAAATTATAAATTAAGTATTTGAGTTATTAAATGAAGTTTTGTAATAGTAATAAAAAATTAGAAATTATTAAGTTTTGTAATCATCTTTTAATTTCGCATTAGCAGTAACATATGCTCCTCTATGGCATTGAATAATTACATTAAATACACTGTCATTGATGTAATTGTATGGAGATGTGGTGTTATATCTTATAATATAAGGTTTGTTAATTTTAATACAATGTTTTTTGTTAAATTACATGGTTTTGGAATAATACAGAGTATGCATCGCCTCGACTCTAGGGAAATCATCTCGTTCCGCCTCTCAATTTTCAAACCTAGATTATAATGGAAGTGCAAATGAGATGTGGGAGGCAGAAGCATCATGTATCCGAAGGGTAGCCAAAGAGATGCTAGGCGAGTCTAAGGGAGAAGTTATAGACCAAAACGAGGCTTGGTAGTGGAGTGAATGGGGTGTAAGAGAAGCTCAAAATTAAAAGATCTTGCTTTAAAAGATATGTATAATGATAGAACAGAGGAAATTGTCCCAAACTACAAAATAACGAAGAAGGAAGCAAAGAAAACTGCAAGTGAAGCTAAGTCGAAAGCTAATGAAGTTTTGTACAAAAAACTAGACTACGAGGAGGGCCTAAATGATATATTCAGATTGGCCAAAGTAAGAAAAGAAATACCAAAGATCTTTCTCAAGTGAGATACACCAAGGATGAAGAACGACATGTGATTGTTACTCAAAAGGATATAGAGATTAAGCGGAAGCAGTATTTCCATAAGCTTTCCAAGGAGGAAGAGAATAAAGATATTATTTTGGGAGATCTTGATAGTAGTGATTGCTACTCGAATCGTGCAAGCTATAAGCAGATACAAAGGAAGGAAGTAGAGGAGGTTTTAAAGGTTATGAAACTTGAGAAAGAGATAGGACACGATGACATTCCTATAAAAGTTTGGAGAGTTCTAAGAGAATGGGGTTTGACTTAGCTCACAAATTTATTCAAGGTTATTAGACAAATCAAGAAAATGCATGCAGAATGAAGGAGAAGCATTGTGGTACCTCTTTATAAGAATAAAGGAGACAACCAAATTGTTTGAATTACAAAATATAAATTGATCCATACTATGAAAATTTAAAAATGTGTGATCGAAAGAAGGTTGATGCAAGATTCCTATGTAACTGAAAATCAATTCAGATTCGTGTCAGGATGCTCAACTATTGAAGCTATCCGCCTGTTGAGGAAAACAATGAAGATTTACAAGGATAAAAAGACGTGATGCCTTCAGATCTGAGCACCCGTTTACGCCGCATTCGCAATACAACATTTCACTAACATTGCATTAAGTATATAAAAATTAGGGAAATTTTTCGCATTTGCTTTTCGCATACGACATCCAACTCAATATAATAACCAAAGAACCAACAATGACATGTGCCACCAACATTGTATATCATTAATTTTCATATTTTATACTACATGTACAACAAAAACGCTTACAGTGAATACACATATCTCCAATTATATACAGAAGAGAAAGGAAGCATTTACATTATGAACTTAAACAAAACAAAAGAAGCTTTACCGTCTAGTATATGTTCGGATATGTGTACATACTGTCAGCCTTTTAATTGTACATGTTGTATAAATTATCGAAATAATTGTTGGTGGCACATGTCATTGTTGGTTCTTTGGTTATTATATTGAGTTGGATGTCATATGCGAAAAGTAAATGCGAAAAATTTTCCCTAATTTTCATATACTTAATGCGATGTTAGTTATGATGTATTACGAATGAGGTGTAAACGAGTGTCCGGATTTGAGGGCGTCACAACTTGGTATCAGGGTCGTGGTACCCCGATAATCACATTTGCAGTAAAATAATTCCAATCGCATTAAGTTCTCAGATAACGACAGTCTCCCAACCTGTCGCGAGCCCGAGATGGGAAATAAGACATTCAAATTCAACAACCACAAATGTCACTACTTTAATTAATTTTCATATTATATCCAAAGAAGAGAAAAAAACATATATGATAGTATCTACGAACAACAATTTTTAAAAATAATAATGGTTTTCATGCAGAGCCATAATGTCCAGAACTGCATGGCCAGCACAAATCATGACTGACCATTTACAGCGCATTATAACGCTCTCACCGATCTCCAGCAGCAGCAGGCTGCTATGAGAAGCCAGCAGGACCAGATTCTGGCACAGCAGACCGAGATTGCAGACCAACAGATCGAGATTGCAGACCAACAGACTGATATAGAGATGACATTTGAGGAGCTATTAGATTCCACATTCTATCCATCTCAGGAACGGACCAGACAGGACCAACCTCAGTCAGTCGAGCAACAACAGCCTCATTTCAATGATCCACATGAGGAGATGCCAGAACATGGAGCAGAAGATGGAGACTATAACAGAGAGCAGGATCATGTCGACTTTGCAGATGAGGGTACACAAGAGTGCTTTGCCATTTACCAACATCAGTCGATTTTCACTTCCTACCAGCAGGCAAATGTACCCATGTTTGAGGGCACCGGTATATCAAATGTGGTGGAGCAGTGGCTAAAGAGGGTCATAAAGGTGTTGAGGATGTTTCACGTGCCACGAGACACGTGTCTATCTTTCATAGAGTATTCACTGGCAGATTTTACAAAGAGATGGTAGGATGCAGTAGTGTCTGAGCTAAGCCGCGAGCCTACATGGGACGATTTTGAGACGTGATTCAGATCCCACTACTTTTCTGTGAAATGGAAGGAGTCAAAACGCCGACTTTTCGCAGAGCTTCGGCAGAGACGTATGACAGCAAGAGACTACTTCGTCAAATACACCTCTCAACACGCACCAATAGCTGTCGCATTTCTAGATGAGAATCTGGAAAAGTTCATCAGCAGTATGAGGGAAGAGGTGCAGGAGAAGTTGGTTGGGTTGCATATCACTTCTATCTCTGAGGCTACTGACGCAGTGGAGAAGTTTGAGGACATCATAGAGAGACGCTTTGGGAGCTTGTATGGAGCGACGTCTAGACCACAGCGATCATTTGGGATGATACATCGACCTTTCCAACAACAGAGGTCATCTAGGCAGTTCCGACCTACAGGTTTGTCATTCTCATGCAGTGCTCACTCATCTCCATCGACTACCTTAGGAGACACACTTGTCGGACGTGACTTCGATTCCGCTCGACCATCTGGGTCGCAGAGAGTTGACAAACCTCTAGCAGGACAGACTCAGAACACAGACACGACCACTCCTTCTACCTGGCCAGTCCGATGTTACTTGTGCCATGTGTGGGGACATTACCGGCATCAGTGTTCCCAAAGAACTAGTGTGCCTCGCCCACAACCACAGTCGTCACAGTTGCAGGCACAGCATACAGGGAGTTTCCGTGGCAAGAACTCCAACTTCAGGAGGCAGTAGCAGAGACAAACACAGTGTGTGACAGGTTCCAGTAGAGCACCAGCCACACAGGGTCAGCTACACGCAGTGATCGAGGAGCGGGCTCGTTCAATAGCTACTATAGTGAAAGGTATGGCCTCAGCCTTGGGCCGACCTACACATTCCTTCATTGCATCGAGATTGCGAGCTTCATTAGGAAGAGTCGTAGAGACTATCTGCTCCATATCACATTTGTGGGTCAGGTAGCCAGTTGTTCGTCATTTCACTAATAGTCTGGCACTTGTCAGTACTGATTGTCAGTCACGAGATAATCGTAAATTGTCTGCTACTTACTACAACTTGATGAGTTTGACTTGATTATAGGCATGAAATGGTTATAAATTCACCATGCTCTTGTTGATTGCTTTAGGAAGACGGTTATCTTTAGGATTCCATATTTTCCTGAGTTTAGTTTTGACGGCACCTTACATGACTCCAAAATGGAGTACATTTCAGTATTGCGAGCTCAGAGACTTGCTGATCAGGGATATGATTCTTATCTAGCATTTGTTCAAGAGGTTTTTGATCATGAGCCGATGACACAGGACATCCGAGTAGCATCAGAATATCCAGATGTTTTTCCTGAGGAGTTGCCAGCATTTCCTCCTGAGAGAGAAATCGAGTTTGAGATCACATTGCTACCAGATATATAGCTGATCTCAATGTCTTCGTACCGCATGGTACCAGCTAAGTTGAGAGAGCTGAAGGTGCAGTTGCAGGAATTACTTGATTCGGGATTCGTACGGTCGAGCACCTCACCATGAGGTCCTCCGATTCTATTTTCAGGAAGAATGATGGATCCATGGGATTATGCATTGATTACAGGCAGCTGAACAAGAGAACGGTGAAGAAACATAATATTTTGCCATGTATTGATGATTTGTTCGACCAACTCCAGGGATCTTCGGTGTTCTCGAAGATCGACCTTCAGTCGAGCAATCATCAGCTGAGGATTCTAGAGGCAGACATTCCGAAGACCGCTTTCAGGAAACGTTATGGACACTACGAGTTTGTGGTGACGTTGTTTGGACCCACTAATGCACCTGCAGCATTCATGGATATGACGAACATGATTTTACGTCCATACTTGAACAGGTTTGTGGTGGTGTTCATTGATGATATGCTCATATATTCTCGGAATGGATAGGATCATGAAAATGATCTACGGATTGTCCTGAACACATTCCAAGAGCACAAGCTAGATGTCAAGTTGAGCAAGTATGAGTTCTGGTTATTTCCATGTCTCATTCTTAGGCATATCATTTCTGGAGAAGGTATCGCAGTTGATCCTGCAAAGATTGACGCAGTTATGTCTTCAAGCAGCCCAAGATAGTTACTCAGATTCGGAGCTTCCTCGGATTAGCGAGCTATTACAAACCTTTCATCAGAGAATTTTCACGCAATGTCCGTCCTCTAACACGATTGACGCAGAAGGGAGTTCCATTCATTTTCGATGATTCATGTGAGCAGGCCTTTAGGACACTGAATGAGAGATTGACTACAGCGCACACTCTTCCACTTCCTTCAGGTACTCAAAACTATGCAGTCTACATAGATGCATCTGGAGAAAGTCTAGGAGTGGTGTTGATGTAGAGAGGACATGTGATTGCTTATTCATTACCTCAGTTGAGACCGCATGAGCAAAACTACCCCACACATGACTTGGAGTTGGCGGCAGTTGTCTTCGCCTTAAAGATATGGCGTCACTATTTATATATGGTGAATTTTGAGATTTTCACAAACCACAAGAGCCTGAAGTATATCTTTGATCAGAAAGAACTAAACATGAGACAACGCAAGTGGCTCGAGCTACTGAAGGATTACAATTGCACGATCTATTATCATCCCAATAAGGAAAACGTGGTGGCAGGTGCGATTAGCAGGAGATCTCATGCAGAGGGTATGGTGAACTAGCCATATACATGGTATATGCTTGCAGCTTTGACCGATTGGCATCCTCAGAAGAGTGCATCCACATCCACAGTCGTGCCTCCACAATTTAGCAGTCTTTCGGATCGCATCGACGAAGGCCAAAAGACAGATCCTTGTATTTGAGCCAGATACATGTGTGCTGCCAAGGACGAGATTGGTGATTTTGTTGTAACTTAGCCCATTTTATGTAAGACAGGTTGGGTTGTTGTACCCAACAACGAGCAGTTGCGTAGACATTCGAGATGAGGCCAACAATTCACGATTATCCATCCATCCTGCAGCACCAAGATGTATTGTGATCAGCATCGACATTTCCGGTGGGATAAAATGAAGCGCGGTGTGACGCAACATGTTAGCAGATGTATGACATGTCAGATGGTTAAAACTGAGCACAGGAGACCACCAGGATTACTGCAGTCTCTCCCCATTCTCGAGTTTAAATAGGAGAGTATCTCTATGGGTGTATTTGGTTCGTGGTTTATCCAGGGGAGGATAACCCGGTTTTGTGTTTGTGTGTTTGGTTGGTGGGTTAAGGGTTAAGAGGGTTTGTGTGATGTGATTGTATTGGAATTTGAAAAAGTTGATAGTTATTATGATATGATTGTATTGAAATTTGAAAAGTGGGTGTTTGTTGTGATGTGATTGTATTGAAGTTTGGAATAGTGAGTAGAAGTTGAGTATTTTATGATTTTTAGATGATATGATCGTATAATATATAATTTTTTGATGGGATGGGAGTGGGCCCCACTAGTGGGTTAAGAATATGTGGTTTGGGGGGTAACCCGCCCAAATTGGGGGTATCCCCCCAACCGAACGGGCCCTATAGATTTCGTCACCAGAAGACACCATGTGTCCATGATTCTATCTGGGTTGTTGTTTACAAGTTGACCAAGTCAACCCATTCCATACTCGTCAGCATGACTTACACTCCATCCAGGCTGGCCAAGCTATATATACATAATATCATCAGACTTCATGGTATATCACGCGAGGTTGTGTCTGACAGAGACTCGAGATTTATGTCGCATTATTAGCATCAGTTCATGTCAAAACTATGAACATAGCTGAATATGAGTTCTGTAAACCATCCGCAGACCAACGAGCAGAGTAAGGGCAACATTCAGACACTTGAGGATTTACTTCGCGAATGTACTTTGGAGCTGAAAGGTTCGTGGAACAACCATCTGCCTTTACTGATATTCATGTCAACAACAGCTATCATTTCGGTATCGGCATGGCACCGTTCGAAGCCCTATACGAGCGGAGATGCCTCACACCTCTCAGTTGACGTGACGTTGGAGATCATGCTCTATATCTCGTGGATCTCTTGGAGGAGACTACGAGAGTTGTTGATCTTATGAGGTGAAGCTTCTGATGGCAGAAAACTGCCAGAAAAGCTACGCAGACCATCAGAGAAAAGACTTAAAGTTTCAGGGAATCTAATTCTCTTCTCTTCATCTAATTAATTATAACTTACCGATACTCAACTTTATCTCGCATATAAACGACATTCCTGTAAATTACAGGTGGGAGATTGGGTATTTCTCCGAGTATCTCGCAGGCAGGGAATTCAGAGAATTGGTGTTCGTGGCAAGTTGGTGCCACGATATGTTGGTCCATTCGACATTCTGGATAGAATAGGGAAGGTGACCTACCGGGTTGTCCTTCCTCCACGTCTCTCTGCTATCCACGATGTCTTCCATGTATCCAACTTGAGGAGTATGTGCATAACACTCGACATGTCATCAGCTATGAGAATTTTGACGTGGAGCTTGATTTGACATATGAGGAGAGGTCGATGCAGATACTTGACAGTGCTGTGAAGAAGCTTCGGAGCAAGGAGATTCCCTTGGTCAAGGTGTTGTGGCACCGACACAGCGTCGAATAGGCGACGTGAGAGACCAAAGCTGACATGCGGGCACGATACCTACAACTTTTCTCAGATAATCATTAAACAATAATATTTAATTATTTACATATAAAAAGAATATTGCTTGTTTTCCCTTTGAGGTCTTTATGCGTTCAAAATCCTTTGAGGTTTTTATGCCCAGATGAAACTCAAAACACACAGTGACCTTGACTTAAGTCTCGAGGACAAGACCCCCTTTGAGGTTTTTATGTTTGTAACATCCGAGTTCTAATTAAACCCGAACTCGACCCCATTAGGGACTGTTTAACCCAATAAAGTTATAAAGCATTCTTAAATAACTTAAATCAATCAATTGATCGTGAATCAAAAATCATTCGGGCAAAATCAACTAAAAATCGAGTGCATCGTAATACGTGCTCGAAAAAGCCGCGACATGAATTCGGAAAGCGCAAAATAAATCGAGACCGTCATTAAATCCGATTCGAGGAAACAAGACCAACGGAATCGACCCTTCATCAATCGGAGATCATTTGATATTTTAATTTTACAAAATTTAACCCCGAATTAAAACCGTATCTCAAAAATTCAGGTCATATAAACCCGATCAAAAGTATACCAATATTATACTCATATTAATTGCCATTTTAAGACAATAAAAATGAGCCACAATTCGTAAAAAATCGGAGAATCGAGGCACGAGTGCGAATAACTTTGGTCTCAAATGAGGGAGATCGAATTTAAATATATATATATATAATAAATAAAAATGTATTTAAATTAATTCTAGCTCACAGCCTGCAACGGACAACAGTTGGCACTTTCCACCTCTCCATTTGGAAGAAAAATAATGTTTTCCTCTTCCTACAAATACCAAACTCTACCCTTTCTTTTTCTCTTCTCATTTTCCCTCACAACCTCCAATCCTTTTAAACAAACGTCTCTTCTTCCTTTTCAAAATTCCAGCAAGTTCTACTGTTGCTCTCCAGGCAGTTAAAACTGTGCAACTTCAGCCTTTAATGGTCCAGATTCAAACATCGCCGGGAATTGTTGCAAGGTAGATGCCCTGCTGCTCTTCTCCTGCAAGCTGCATCGTCACAACCCAAGAGGAGTTGTTGCTGCTCCTAAATTTTCAGCCACTGCATGCAGACTTGGACCTCCAAATTTGGAGATCCAAAGGTACATCCCCCTCCCCTTATTGTTGCCATGCATGAGTTTCACACAAATAAATTCCTGTTTGTTGTTAGTTAAGAATTTGAGACTGGATTCATGGAATAAATTTTAATTTCCTGAAATTCAGATTTGATCACTTAATCTGCTGTTATGTAAACTGCCAAGTAAATTCTTTTAAACAATACTAGAAATGCAGCGGCAAGGGTGACAGAGGAGTGGGAGGGGATAAGGTGAAGATTGTTTTTATAGGGATATTGGCATAGGCTCCCTGAGGGTTGACAAACTAAAAACAAAACTTACAACCTGAGGTTTGACAAACTAAAAACAGAACTTACAAGAAAAGGTAGAGAAGACCACTGGAATCCTGTAATAAAAGTATTAAAAAAAATCGGTTTCAATATGCCATAGAAGATTTGGAAATTCGAATTCTGTTTTAAATGTGCATAATTAATTTAATCAAATGATAGGGTGCTTGTTGTTAAGTACAGTTATTTGCTAGTGGTGGTTGGGAGTGATAGAATATACAATATGCGACTTGTATTCGGAGCCTCAAAATTTATTTATTTTTTTGCATAATTCTGTGTGATGGCAACGTTTGCTCGAAGTTTATCTTTACTTCATATCGGGGTTATAAATAAGTTGAAACTTTCAAGCAATTTGCAACTCAATTTTCCGTCAGATTGTATCTGTTTGCATCTTTTTTTGAAACCAAAGACAGGGGGAGCACGCAGTAGTGTCCACACCAAAGTTATATTAATAGATTATATATTTTAAAGGATACGGGATAAAATTACAGCAACACCCACTCTTAACAAGTCTCGCGGGCTGTAAACAGACGTTCTCACGATAGAACCTTTGACCCGAAAAAATGAAGGAATTTCTAGCCAGTCAGGTGGACCAAAAAAAAGTCAAAGGGCGAAGTAACTTTGGCCGTGGCCGTGGCCGTAGTCGCGCCAACCATAAAGAGTCCCAAAAAGTGTCCAAGTTCCTCGCACAAACCAAATCCATGCCAGGTTCCTCCCATAAAGCCTTCGTTCTCAAACAAAGGAAGAAAAGATGTTCCACCGATTCGATACCGTTCTCGCAAAGGGGGCATCTGTCTGAAATCACCCCAACGATTCTGGAACACTGATCTCTCGTCATCAGCCTTTTCCGCCTGAAGAGCCAAAGGAAAAAACCCACTCTTTCGGGGAGAAGAAGCCCCCCGAATAAAACCGCAGTCCCTAACCAGATCATGTATTTGTTTGCATCTTATTAGACAGCTAGAATACATAATCATATCTACAATCCATTTATGCAATATATTCATTAATGTTTACGGGTTTATGAGACCACTGGCAAGCATGTTTATTTTTAAAAGGTATAGGTTTTCTTATGACCATGATAGAGTAGCTATTCTGCATGATTGGGTATCTTCTCTACACCAATAATAATTCATGCATGTTAGCTTCGTCAATAGCAAAGTCTCCAAATTTATGTCTACCTCTGATCTTCCCAATTTTAAACAATTTTTTTGTGAGGTTCACATTTAAACTTTGTCTTCTTCGATATGTCCACCTTTAACAACTACGGGAGGAGTCCTTGAGTTTCTATGGCAATTTGTGTCTAATAGTGATGCATATTAATCATAAAGGACTTCAATTAGAGTTGGATCATAGATAAAAGGAGAATCCCTTTAGAATTTGCATGACCTATGATGCATATTAATTCACGCTCTTTTCCAGCATAAAACACTTTCTTGGATCAAGGAGAATCCCTTTAGAATCTGAGGGTTTTAGTGTGAATTAGATCTTAGTTTCATATTTGGTCATTAACCCTTAAATCCTTGATTCTAGATCTCACAATGCTAAAATGGAAATTGAGTGAAACCCCAGGAGTTTTTACAATAATATCATTTTCATTAAGGATTTTAAGCAAGGATGCAAAAAACGGTCTAAACGGTCGTTTAAACATATGCGGTGGTCGACCGCATCGTTTAACCAAAAGCGGGTCCATAAACGGGCAGGCCGCATAAACGGCCTTAAATGGCCGTTTAAACGGCCTTAAACAGCAATAAGCTTCCTTTTAAACGGTCTGAAAAAAATCCTTTAAGAACATGGATCTACTTTCTCAAAAGGATCACCAATATCCGTGACTTTTTGAATTCATGATGTGATTTGTAATTGTTTACCTTGTCTATTTTGACATTTCGCTATGAATTCTAGTTGTTTATGTTATCCATTGACATTTGGATGAAACATTTCATGGAATCTGACAATATTTGATCTATATTGTGAATCTGTGATTATATTTTTCTTATTTGTTTATACTTTTTTCTTAATTATATGTATATAATATTTTTTATTAATTAAAAAATCAAAACCGCATAACGCGTTTAATTTCTGTTTAAAATCCCGCATATTGTTTAATCAGTAATCAGTGACCCTAGCGACTGAATACCGCATACCACTTTTTGCAACCTTAATTATAAGTATAACTTACCACATGAATAAGATTTGTCACAATGATGGACAGGACCATTCAATTTGACCTCAAAAGGCAATCACATAAGATATCACGGTAAGACTCTATAAGCAATAAACCTAGAGGGTTAATAAGAATCAATGGCGATTAATCTTGTACCGATTATGGTGACCCAACACCTGACCATGCGAGGATGCAGTTACCTTCAACTGGGCGGAGGAAAGGAAGTCCAGTTTACGCAGAGGTCGCTAAGCATGCGGGACAAAGGTCCCAGTCCTTTTACGATTTTTATGCGAGCTCGCAGTGTTTTTAAGTCTCATTGGGATCTCGACTTTTGACTAGTTCCGCTGACACTCTGTTTTAGGCAAGGTTCAGGAAAGCGGTATGTGTATGTGTTCGAATAGGTCACTGAATAGCGATTAAGCGTTATGCGGGGGCATATGCGGGGTATATGTGGTTCTACGCGGTTTTCTATTTTTATTTAAAAATAAATAAATATCTACAAAAGTGACTACAACTAAACTAAATTTATGAATGTGGTCCAACAGAAGATCAAAAAAAAAAGATTTTCATGTTTAATATACAGAATCAAATAATACAATCGAATCTTAAGATTCAGATTCGATTACCCAACTGGACCTTAAGCGGGCGTACGGAGCGCATATGCGCCTGCACAGTGATGTAGCGTGAAACGGAAAAATAGGACCTCATTTTCTACTTTTTATCCGTTAATTTTATTTACGTTTATGCGAGTCGTCGCTATTTTTACTTAAATAAAAGAGAACGCTTGTGATCTCAAATTAGTAGTCGATTTTCAATTTGAATTTCGAATTTAATTAGTTAGAGTCAAATTGGGATAACGTAGATTTGAATTTCGATTCAAATCAATTAGAGCCAATTTGAATTTTATATCTATCTTTGTAATCACATCCCTCCTATATAAAGGGGTGATAGTCTATTGTTTTAGAAGATGTCAGATTATATGAAAGTTTGAGATTTATCTCTCTCTTCTCTCTAGTCCTTCTCCCTCGACGTGATCTACGCGTTTCTTCTGCCTCAAATCTCACGCAACAGGCGCGCTTCTTTTCTCAATCCCTCCTAATTCTTCTACCAAATAAATTCCACCATAAATATTCATTTTTCCCCGTCGCGAAAAAATCCGATTTGCATCATTTGGTATCAGATCATGGCCTACAGATCGTCCTCACGATCTGACGATCTGTCCAGACGTTCGCGTGGACAGTCAACGAAAGATTATCATTCATCGGAATGTAAACAGCGAGCCAACGATGCCTACAACAAGGAGATGATGGGTGTACTGCTTGATTTCCAATCAAAGCTACGAGATTTGATGGCTAATTTCGAGACTATGTGTCGTCGAATCAAAATCTTCGATCGTAGAAGCCGTTGTCTAGACCCACGATGAAGAAAATCATGAAAATCTCATCGTCAACGATGATTTGCTCGCAGTCCAGACCGTGGCAGGAGAAAAAAGTGTCTATCTGCTCGTTGTCCAGGTAATTTCATACTTGCAAACGCCGCAGAAACAGACCTATGGCCCATCCGCGGCCCTCTCACAGACCTCCTCCACCACCCTCGCACCTCCAGGCCACCCTCTCGTTGCACCTGCAACCCCAAAACCCGTTGCACCTGCATCCCCAGCCCCAGCCCTAACCCCTCCTATTACCCCCACACCCCTTACAGCGAGCCCCACTGCCCTCCCCGCCATCCCGCCAACCCCCCTCCCCGTCATCCCCGCAGCCCTAGCGAAATCCCCGTCCTCATCGCCGCCACCCCCTCCCGCTGCTACCCCCACAGGCCGGTCACCCCCTCCCATCATCACTCTCGCAACCCCAACCCCAGTCCCAGCTTCCGCCCCACCATCACCACCACTCTCATTCGCTACATGTGCACCCCCGGCAAACCACCCTAGCCCCATCGACCTTTCTTCCCCCTTTATTTGGGGCCTCCCCCGAGACCCACACCACCGCCACCCATCCCGTACCCCCTCCTCCCGCTAACCCAGCGACCCCCCCCCCCCCAGCCGCGTTGTCGCCTTCTCCTGCCACCCCCACACATTCTACGGGTGCCCTTAGCCTCGCCACCCCCGCCACCTCCCCACCCGTGTTGTTGCCGCCACTGCATCCTCCCCTCCTTCCCTAGCCCCCACCCGCCACCTTGATGCATGTTGCCACGCGCGCGATCGCTGCCTTCAACACAAAACACGATGCCGCCGAAGCTCTGGAGAAGATAAAACGCTAGTAGGGGTTGGGATACCCTTATGATGGAAAGAAATCAATCCATGTATGGATTGGAAACAAATTTGGAGAAATTGCAGAGATATCCAACCCCTAAAACCTTTTATATAAAGGTTAAAGATGATGGGCATTTAAGAAGAGATAACTTGAGTAAAGGGGTACGAAAATTACGTTCCAAACCCCTGGAGCAGGAATATTTAAAAAGCAGGGCTGAAATAAAGAAATCTGGGTGGCCTCCTTACCCAATTAGGATTAGGATCATGGGTTTCACCTATTTAAAGGCCCCATGGCTTAATTCATTGGTCACATCTCCTCCTCTACAATACTTGTGCTATTGCTTTGCTATGGAATCTCCAAAGGCCGAATTGTCCGACATGAAGATGCCACATCAATTTTTCAAGCACCATATCAAGGGGACAGAAACCAGATGGGCGCCCGCATCCGCACCACACATGTTATTCCGTCACGAAGCTAATGGTTCAAACCTTCGCACCACGCACGCCTGGATTCCACCGTTTGCTCCACATCAGTTCTTCCGTGGGATGATCGAGAACGCTAAATTAAACTTATCAACCTTTAAGCCTGCAGATCCAGCAATTCGTCGGGAGCCGAATTTTTCAAGTGGAAGAGAATTGATGCAGCGTGAAACGGATAAATAGGGCTCATGTTCTACTTTTTATCCGTTATTTAGAGGCTAATTTTATTTACGTTTATTTGAGTCGTCACAATTTTATTTAAATAAAAGAGATCGCATGTGATCTCGGATTAGTTAGTTCGTTTCAATTTGAATTAAAAATTTAATTAATTAGAGTCAAATTAGGATAAGGTATATTTGAATTTTTATTCAAATCAATTAGAGTCAAATTAGGATAAGTTGGTATTTGAATTTGGTTTGTTTCTAGTTTTGTAATCCCATCAATCCTATATAAAGGGGCGGTAGCTTATTGTTTTGAACAGTTCAAGTTTAAGTAAAATTGAGATTCTTATATGTATATCTCCGTCTCTCTCTTTCTCTCTCTCAGCGTGGTCTTCACGATTCATTCCCAAAATCCCTCGTTTCTCCGACGCGTTTTCTCCTCTCAACCCTCCATTTTCTTCTCCACAAAAAAAACCACAATTAATTATTATTTTTTCCGTCATCGCAAATTCCTATTTGCATCACACAGCCTGCATATGCGGGTCATATATGCGCAAATGGTGCATAAAGCAAGGCTTCAGGTAATCGGTGAGCTGAGGAGGCCACTTAGGCATATACGGCCGCATATGCGGTCGCGCGGACTGCTTTCATGAACAGAAGTTTTAGGATACCCATGCGGGGGATCCTCGATTCTAGTTTTTCGTACGAGCTCGTCTGCTCCTACTAGTTCAGCAGATTTCTAGAATCACTTTTCCGGGGAGTATCTCTCACCCATCTCTGGGCGTAGTTTTGGAGTAAAACATTTCCCTCTATTGGACCGCACTTCCAATAAAAGGGCGAGACGAAAGAGTCTCTTAGAAGACTTACTCACCGCTTGAGTTTTGATTACTTTTTCGCCAACAGGCTTAGCGATGCTACATTTAAATCATCTTGGGTCACACCTGAATCAGTACAGCTGAAATGGGAGAAGTTACAATTGAACTCCGAAAGAAGCATATTGAATCTTGGTTAAAAGATTAAATCAATTATAAATTGTGTTGGTTGGGTTATGTATAATTAAATTAGTTGATGTGTTGCACACTTACTTAGGATACACAACACTGCATGCCTACGGAGGCATCCCAACCCTAAGGCATTATTCACACCTTAGAGTCATAGTATGAGGTCATACATAGATCAAGACCATACATTATCCATTAGACTTGGAAAGATAGATAGAATTGAAAATCAAATTAGAATATTATCCTTTCCGTCATCAAAAAATCAAGAGTCAAATCAATCATCATTTCATTGTCCAAAAATCCATAATTATTATTTCTAAATAACAAGGGAGTAATATATACATGGACCATCAACTACACTATGAAAATACATATAATATTAGATAATGGGTGGATGGGGTAATAAACTACAGAACTTTTGGAAAACCATTCTCTATGCAGGTAGTTGTTAAAATGGAATATCATGCCTTACTACTTGTTTCCTTTTTAATCATTTAAATGCATGTCTATTTTAACAAAGTTTCGAAAGTACCAGCACTCGCTGACACCTTTTGTTCCTTTCATGTTTTGGAAGGCAAGGAACCTGCATTGCAGTAGCTGGTTAATGTTTCATAGCATCCGTGCATATACCAGATAGTACAGTTATTTTTGTCAGCTTGTGTTCAGTTCATTATGCATAATTGTCGTCTCTTTTGTACATGTTGTATAAGAATGTCGAAATTAATGAAATGCAGTGTTGGTGGCACTTGTCATTGTGGATTCTGTGGTTGTTATATAGATTTGAATGTCATATACAAACAGCAAATGCGAAAAATTTCTCCAGAATTTTATTAACTGAATGCAATCACCTATGAAGGTAATAATGCGAATGCGGCATAAACGGGTGCCCAGATCCGAGCGTGTCACAAAAGAACCTCCGTATGATTTTTATTTATTTGTAAAAGGCTTATGATTCAGTCCCACAAGAGTTATTGTGGAGAGTTTTGGAGAAGAGACAAGTACATGTCTTATACATTAACTTTATAAATGATATGTATGATGAGGGTTCATCTTGTCTAAAGATCCAGTCTGAGAAGACTAACCATTTTAACATCAGTGTCAGTCTACATTAAGGTTATCTTTGAGTTCATTATATTTTATTATGATTATGGACGAGTTGACTAGTCACATTCAGGATGAAAAAAATTGGTGTATGTTATTCGCTGATGATATTGTGTTGATTGATGAGACAAGAGATGGAGTAAACGCTTTCCCCCTCTTTAAGATCAAAGAAAAAAGAGATGGAGTAAATAAGAAGTCGGAGGCTTGCAGACATGCCTTAGAGACTAAAAGATTGCGTAAAAGTATGGATAAAACTAAACACATGGAGTGCACTTTTAATGAAAATAATGATGAATGACTCGAAGTGAAGATTTGAGATGATGACATTCAGAAAAAAGATTTGTATAGATATTTGGGATGCATTTTGCAAGAAGATGGAGAAATTGATGGAGATGGTACTAATAAAATAAATGTAGGTTGGCTAAAGAGGAGATAAGCCTCTATTGTTATTTATGATAAGAAAATTCCTTTGAACATGTCTACATAATGATAATAGCAGATATGAAAATGTTAAGGTAGATGTGTGGTCAAAAAAGAAAAGATCGAATTCGAAATGATGAGATCAAAAGAAAGTTTTTGTAGCACCGATAGAGGACAAGATGAGATAAAACCACTTAAAATGGAATCATCATTTGCAAAGGAGGTTGGTTGATGCACCCGTTAGAAGATGTGAGATTTGTGATGTTGAGTCAGTTAAGAGAGGACGAGGAAGGCCCAAGAAGTGTTGGAATAAGACTATCTGAATGGAACTTAGTTATTCGACTTTAAGCTCGAGAATGACCCAAAATAGATCTGAACGGAGGCAAAAAAATCCATATAACCGATTCTACTTCATTGTTGGAAAAGGTTGTATCGTTGTTGTTGTTGAACATTGAAGAAAATTGTCAAAAAAAACTCCGTTCTTCTTAAGTGATCCCAATGGCATTAGATTCTAAACCAACTCAAATAAACAAATCATATTTAGCTCAATCAACTAAATATCTTAAAAGCTGCAACAACATAAAGACACCATGCATGTCCTTTTCTAAGCATATAATCTATAATATTTGTATTACAAATACCTCCGGGACGCTTCTTATTTAACAAAGGCAAGCACCCATAACTTGAGGGTGTGGGTCGAGATTGCAAGATGTCAGTCTGTGACCCAGATGATCCTTTCCCCAAACTGAGCCGAAATCTTCCACGCCCTCGTTTCTGTGGCTTGCTAGATACCCTTATCCCATCACCCATTTCATGGTCACTGTCACTTCCTTCCTGAAAAAAAGAGATAATGCTGAAAGCAGTTGTATGCAACAAAATCTTCACCAAACGACGGAAAAGTTTCCAAGCACAAGAGACTAATTTGAACACCAAAGCATTCATAGAGCTCGTATATGGCGAAAAGAAAAGTCAAAAGAAAAAGAATAGCATATGCATTCTTATTCACATGCAAATCTGAAAAATGCATAATGTGCAACCATACATGCTGAGAAGCTGCAATACCAAGACTAAGCTTTCGTATATATTCATAAGTTTATAGTAAAGCATAAGCGTCAGAATGGCCCTAAGCATAAACCATGTTGTGTTCCAAGAAAAATACATTTCCATTTAAGATGTACGTATACTTGGAAGCATAAATCCACCTGCATGTTTGCGCATAACTTCAAACGCATCTTCCCCTGGCCTTCAATTCCTTTTATATGGCTTCATGACCAGAAAATGTGTTTCCCTATGCATATTTATGCATACTTGGAAGCTTCACTCATAGTTTATATACATCTTTGACTCAAAAAAATTAATATATATCTTCACAGGGCCTCCATCGTGTTTTATATGAGCATGACCCCCCCCCCTTCTGGACAACCTGACAAACACCTTGTTTTTCCGTAGAAGGTGCATCTTCCAAAAAAAACATCTATTTTGAAAAGCCAAAGGACGACAGCAACATGTTAGTAGCCATCCAGAGAAGTTAATAACTAAAATATCATGTGATCAACCATGTATATCCATAATCACATTCTCTCTTCAAGAACTCATGGCGCTTCTTCACCAAGAAAATCATCCCCCCCATGCACACCAGACACATTTTAAGCACACCTGTAACAAGCTAGCACCCTGTTGTATTCTGCTACTGGAGACAACCAATCTCGCATCTTGTTGGCTTCCATCGTTAAATGATTAAGCCCCCTTTTCCATCTCCAACAACGGCTCCTACCATGATGCTGCCCAAGGAGAGTAAAACAAACATCAAAGCCTTCTCCCAAAATACGTAGGGCCGGCTACATAGATTCTTGCCCAAATCCATGTTGAAAGATTCAACTATTTTTACGCAAGTTGTCGACTACCTAATGCAACCTCCACATGAGAGGATTTGAAACTGGTCTTTTGAGTGGTAAGCATACTGTACTACCACCAAATCATTTTTTTTTGAATAAGATAACGGGGGAGCCCTCCCAAGGCGGGAGTCACCACACCAAAGCATTCATTAATAAAGCATTGGGTACATCAGTTTGATAACCAGAAATTGTACAACACATTACAATGGGCAGTAACATTTTCAGAGTAAAAGCGTTGTCCCTTTAAGATTGTATCATTCCTAGCAAGCCAAATAGCCCATATACCACCAAATCATTTAAGAGGGTATATTTTAAGTAAGCATGTGTTGACCAAGGAGAGTCTTAAAAAAACCCAGGCTGATATTGCTCCTTTACTTGTTCCTATTTGTAAGATGATATATCTGCATCCAGGGCCCCCTTATTGCAAATCCGAATAATCCCTCAAAACTCCCCATTACCTGCGCAAATCCTAAAGGCAATATACCTTACATCCCTTGTCACATTTTACTTCCATTGATAGCCTATCCAACTATGACATGAGACTTACGGATGCTATCATGGTAATGATTGTTCCTCATGATCATCATAGTGACCATGATTAGAAATATGCCATGGATGAGGAGGTGGATGTGCTTACTTCTAAGGGCATGCGGGACCTTGTACCATGTCAAATGGGTTACAACCAAACACTCCATATGACTCCATTGATATATTAAAAGCCAAGCTTGTAATGAAAGGCTTCACGCATACCTACGATGTCAACTATTTCGAGACCTCTCATGTGACAAGGATGACGTCTATTCGTGGGATTCTATCTGTTGCTACAAATACGAATTGTCTCATGTTGTAGCAAGATGTGAAAATACCTTAATCTACAGTGATCTAGAGGAGGTGTACATGATGCAGCCACCAAATTACTCTGTCAGGAGATTATGTAAGCCGACTTTGTAAGGCCATCTATGGACTAAAGCAAAGTCCATGAGCATGGTTTAACGAACTTACTTCCCATATCAGTTCTATGGGTTTTCACGTGATGACATTCGACTGTTCTATATTCGCCAAACGAAGGTCGAAGGTCCTTAGGCACTATGATGTTTGTCGTTTATGTTGATGACATGGTTATCACTGATAATGATAAAGCATGCAATCTAGAGACCAAGGCCCTTTTCCATAAGATTTGTGTCACCTCAGATGCTTCATAGGCACTATGGTGATATGCACCACAGAGAGAATACACTTGTCACAAATATAGCATTGTTTGGATATCTCTACAGAAGCTAGCATACTTGGATGCAAACCATCACGTCTCCCAGCAGAGTTACAGAAACACGCTACCTCTATAGACTATATGTTTGAAAACACTAGACGGTACAGAAACCTAGTAGGCAAGCTGTTTTATCTCACTGTCACTAGGCCAGACATATCATAAGCCTAAGAATAGTATGTGTTACATGGAGAAACTCCACTACAGCCATTGGTAGGATGTTCTTTTGATCTTTCAATTCTTGAAGGACTCTCCATGAAAAGGCCTCTTCTAACATGTTAACAACCACACTAACATCACTACCTAGGTGCTGATTATGCCAGTTCTCCTTAGGATAGGCAATCCACCACTGGTTACGCCATATTTGTTGGTAGAAACCTTGTTACAAGGTAAGGCAACAAGCAAATTGTTGTTTCAAGATCACGTGCGGAAGCAAAATACAGAGCAATGGCTCAAGCCACATGCGAGATTACCTTCCTTATCTCCATTCTATAAGAACTTGGACTCCCTACTACTACCCATGTTCCTCTTTATTGCAACAATAAGTCCGCAACATATATTATTACCAATCTTGTTTTCCATTAGCCGACCAAGCATATTGAAGTGGATTGTGAATTCATTCGAGATCCAATACGGGGAGGAAAAATACTACTCCACACATATCAACCGACCTCCAGCTTGTGGATATATTCGCCAAGGTACTTCTAAGGAAACACATGTCATCGTTCACTTCCAAGTTCAGCACGTTTGATAGATATACAGCAACTTGCATGAGTATTGGCGTTATTGGCTATATTATCTAGGATGAAGCTTTTCCTCTTTTGTTCATTTCCTTGTTCTTTTTTGTAACCCTTCGGGGTCCCTTATTTAAATGCCACCTTTGGCTCTAGGGTCGCGTACTATAGAAAAAACCTTGTTACCCATGAAAAATTTATTGCATTTGCTTCTCATCTTTTTTCCACAGCTCCCATCCTTGAAGACTCTACAAGAAACCCCATAACCATGAGTAAATTATTGCATTCGGTTCTCATCTTTTCTTCCCCTGGAATTGTGCATGGAGAACATGTCATTGAGATTCCAGACGAAGAATTAACTGCATTACAAAAGCCACTCATTAGGTCTTTGATTGCACATTTTGGGGTTACGTATTTTACGCGGGCCCTGGTGTAAAGATTCTTTATCTTCATAAATAAAGGTTATTTATGAGAGGAAAACGAGTGGGATTCCGAGTTGGGACCCACCACCAAGTTAAACAGTTATATTAATTAGGAAAATCTATATACATATGACCAAAGAAACAAAGAACCTTACAGTACTCAATGACATTTTCAGAATAAAAATTGTGTCCTCGAAAAATGAGCTCAATCCTAGCATACCAAGTAGCTCAATCAATAGAGAACGATCTCGAATTATCCTTATGCGAGTTTTCGTAGAATGATCGTATAAATGCCCAGAAGTAGATGCAATTGTCCTTCCTCACCCACAAAATCCATGTCGAACTCCAAATCCTAGAAAAAGAGCTACAACAGATGAAGAGATAGTCCAAATTTTCATGTTCCTCCCCATATATGCCGCGCAACCGCCCATGCCTGAAGCACCACAAGAACACCTTTATCCTTCGTGGGATGTTGCTCCCCCAAATAATATTCATATCATGTATCAGTTCCCCTTGTGTCGATGCATGATCGCCCACAAAAAGATGGTAAGCCTTCTTGATCGAAATCAGTGTTTCATATTTCATGAAACTACGGTGAAATTTCACTGAAATTTTTGTTTCGACATTCCACCGAAATCGAAATCTTGATATGGACCCTTCCTTCACATATCTTAAATTTTAAATTTTGATGTTTATTTGAGTCCAAAGTCCTGGAATATCCGAGTCTGCTACAGATCTTTCAGGAATAAAGTAATCTTGTTATTTTTACTTCTTTCTTGGATTTGTTGGTTTCCTGGAAATTAGAAATTTAATGATTACATGATATTCCATCCGTTGGAGTATTCGTTGTATGGGCCATATGAGTTGTAGAGGGTAAATGGATCCTGGAGAAGATCCATTTACCACACCCAGTTGTTTAGTCCCACATCGTCCAATGGTGGGACTTGGAGGCTCTGGAGAGGCTATATAAGGAGCCTCGGGCCTTCTGTATCAAATGAGAAAGTGCAATGCATAACACGCCCCTTTGAGGGCTTCTCTCGTGGTTTCAACGCGCTCCTCACGGAATAGGGTTCCATGTTAAACCTTGTGTTCTTTGATGTTTATCTTTCACTATTTTTATGCTATGTTTATCATTTCCGCTTCCGCATCATATTTCTTAACATGGTATCAGAGCGGGTTCGTTTCTCGAGGAGTTATTTCATTATTGTTAGAGATTTGATTTTGTTCTTGGAGATTTTGCTACATTTGCTTCGATTCCGGTTTTGGTTCAAGATATGTTCATGTTTGTCTAAAGACTTCAAAGGTTTTTCTCCAGAAACCCTAAATCGTGAGTTTTCGCACGAGCCATCTTCGAGTTGCAGTTCTCTTTCACGTTGGAAGCACCCATCCAATCCTCGGCCCTCTAGCAGCACGCAAAATGTGAAGTTGGTTCCCAACCGGGAACCCAAGGGGGCACCTCCTTGTCGAGGAACCCAGGAGGTGCGCCGCCTCACGAATCCCCTTCCAGAACTCCAGGCGGCGCTTCCGCATCTCTCCTCCTCCGTGCCATCTCCAGGCAGCACCGCCCTCGAGCCCTCGCGCTCTTCCTCGAGCCGCACATCCTCCTAGCGGAGGTCCCGACCTGGCGTTGTTCCTCGCGCCCTTCTCCAGGCGGCATCGCAGACGGCATCTTCTCCCCCTGGCGTGCCTCACAGGCGCTTCTCCCATCTCCAGATCGCGAGACCCCAAGAGCCCAAGCGGAACTCCTGCTTCCCCGCACGCCTCCATGGCGGAACCCCAAGATCTCCATATGCCTCCTGCCCTTGCGGGCTCCCCAGCGGCGACCCAGGCGCATCACCCTTGCGCGAAGTTCCTTGGTCCACCATCTTGCCCCTCCAGCTTCCTATCAGCAGCAAACGCCTCCCCCATGCGACCTGTGACAGCATCTACCACAAGGCGGTGGCGGTTTTTGTTTAGTTTGATGGGTTCCCACAAGTGGGAACCCTAAAAAGGGACGGCGCGGGTATTTCTTAAGACGTCCCACAATTGGTTGTTTTTTTTAGTTTTGAGGATTGCATCAAGTGGTATCAAAGCGAAAGATCTGACGTCTTCATTGTACTGCATAAAAAAAATAAAAAAATCATATTGCATTTGTTGAGTCCCTGGACCTGTGAGAACAAAACCGAACTTCTATGGCTCGCCACACTGATCCCCATCCCATGGCACGCTTGGAAGCCTTGCTAGCAAACCTGGGCGAGGAAATCCGTCGCACTAACACCCACCTAGGAAACATAGAGAGGACAATGGCCGACAACACCCAACAGTTGGAAGCCTTGAATTTTGACAAAATGGATAGAGAGTACAGACGGGAACACAATAAAAGGGGCATTAGCCACTCTTCAACTTTAAGTCGGCGGTATCATAACCCACGTAATCCTCGACATCACGGATACGACCCAAATGTCTTTGATCCTAATTTTGAAAGTGATGTTAGCAATGAACCGTCCCTACATCTGGAGTCGCCGCCACCCTCAGGAGACGAGGAAGGTGAGAATAAACTACCCCATAGATGTCAGGCAGAAGAGCGAGATAGAAGGAGAGAGCCTAATCCGCGAGGTCGACATCAAAATCAATTCCAAGATTCTAATTGGGATCTTAGGATAAGGATTGGCGTTGTCGACTTTGATGAATGATGTGATCCAGACATTTTTCTTGATTGGATGGATCAGTTGGAACATTTCTTTGTTTGGAAGGATCAGCCAAGTGAGCGGAAAGTTCAGTTTACCACGTTAAAACTGTAAGGATATGCCTTACTTTGGTGGGAACATCTCCAGGAAGAACATCACCGACAAGGAAAAGAACTCCTCCGTTCCTAGACAAAGATGCAGTAGAAACTTCGGGACAAGTTTCTTCCAAAGGAGTACCGACAGAACTTGTACAACCGCCTTCAAAACCTACATCAAGGAACATCCATTGTTAAGGAATACACTGAAGAGTTCCAAGTTTTGATAGCTCGGAATAACACAAAGGAAAGCAACTCTCAACTGGTGGCTCGATACACACATGGATTACGAACCAACATCCAAGATGAATTGTACACGTGTGACAGTCGAACAGTAGATGCCGCCCACGATAGAGCTGAGAGGGCTGAAGCCAAGTTATCAAGGAACCTCACTTGGTGCACGACGATTACAACTACCTCTGTTGCTACCCCCTCTACACCAAACCACTCTACCGGACAAACTAGGTGGGTACACAGTCAACCAACAAATCAGTTGGCCCTGTAACTCGCACTATTCTTGGAAGTACAAGTGCTCATCCCCGACCCACTCATGTTGGGTTGGGGATTCTCGAGGTTCGACCTGTAGTGGGGCTCGATACTCGCTTCAGGTGCCTTCAGAAAGGGCATCGGGCAGCAGAATGTCCCAATTCACGTGCGGCAAGTGCACACTTAGTGCATGAAGAACCTGATGATAAGATCACCCATACCGAGGCGAATGAATCGGAAATGGTGACTGGCTACACCAACGTCAATGAGGATTACAAGATGTTGAAGTTGATGCAGAGACCCATAGACTCTTCCTTTTGATTGAACATAATAACTCTAGACAAGAAGATGATGCACCTACCGAAAAGTCGGAACATCTTGTGCAAGCACCAAAAGTTGAGAGAGATGACGCTTGGTTAAGGAGAAGCATCTTCCGCACCACTTGCGCATCCAACGGTCACCGTTGTTCTTAAATCATTGATGGAGGGAGTGTGGAAAACTGTGTAGCCCAAGCGATCGTGGATAAGTTGGGATTGCAAACACAACCATTGGATCGATCATATAATGTGGCTCCGTTTAAGGGTGGGACTCAAATGCCAATCCAACGTCAATGCCTTGTCAAATTTTTCATAGACCCACATATAGAGATGAGGTATGGTGTCATGTTGCACCTATGGATGTGTGTCACATATTACTAGGACGACCTTGGCAGTTTGATCGAGACGCATACCATAAGGGAAGGAAGAACTGTAGAGATAATTATATATTCAATGTATTGTTTATTCTATTTTTGTTTATCGGATGGACTACTATGTAATTTACCCATGGGTCCTCTCTATATAAGAGAGCCTACGGTTCTATGAAATAATAGATTGCTCTTTTTCCCCAACATGGTATCAGAGCAGGAAACCTAACCCTAACCCTAATCCCTTCCCCTCGCCCCCCCCCCACCTCCTCCTTCCGCCGCTCCACCTTCGGCGTCGCCTTCTCTCCCGTTGTCGCCTTTCTCTCCCACCGCCGAGGCCTCAACCACCCACCGCCGGGGCCTCCACCGCCCGGCCTCTCCCCAACGTCAGCATCCTCCTTCATAGGACCCTCTTCCTCTCTATGGATTTGAGTATGTAACGTCTACATATGCACTCAAATCCCATCCAGTTTATGTAGACAATCCTTCATTGGTCTACGTATCCTAATTCTTCGTCCCTAGCATCATGTCAAATAACAAAGTTGATACGCCCTCCATAAGCGTATTCAAAGGTCCTGCACCAATAGTCAAGATGGATGGGACGAATTACGATCTATGGGCGATGCAGTTCATGAGCCTCATGAAGTCCAACGGTAAGAAACATATACTTACCGAAGAAGAACCGGCAGCGAAGACTAGGATTTATGCCTCTTGGAAGGCTGATGATTCATATGCCAAGGTCTAGCTTTCAGGCATGTTGACGACGGAGATTACGAACGATGTTCTCCATCAACCCACGGCTAAGGCGATGTGGGACATCCTGGCGGCTACCTATTCGCATGCGCGAAATGAGACGAAAATGTTGCAGCTTTAGCATGACATATTCACTATGAAGCAGAATAGTCGGCCATTACATTCCTTGTATACGCCCCTTTTGGGGATGTTTGAGAAGCTCTACAGTACTATACCTCTCACGGCTACCCCTCGAAATGCTACGATGGTGGGGGTATTGCTCGCGGCTCCTGACCCTGAGTATGATGCTGCCAGATCTCAGATACTTGCAGATGCTACTATTCCTCCTATGGAGGAAGTATATCGGAGGCTCAATCGTATCTCGATCTCTTCTAGGACGACTACACCCCCTCCTTCGACGATGGCAGTATCGCGAGGGAGAGGTGGTACGTCTTCTTTACGTGGACGTGGTCCTCGAGGTCGAGGAGGTCGTTTTCACCAACCATGCACTTTCTGTCATCGCATAGGTCACTATGAGGATACATGCTATTCAAAGCATGGGTTTCCAGCATCAGCACGTGTAACTGAGCATGCTGCATCTCCATCGCCGTCCACGTCAGATCATAGGTTTGAGGAGCTTCTGGCACGATTGCGCGATATTATACCTCAAGCATCTACAGATTCCCCAGGAGCCTCTTCAGACATTGCTGCCTCAGCATCTGCTAGTACTTCTGCCTCCACTAGCATCTCAGGTAGGGTTTCTGCTTTTACATCCGATCATACTATTTCATATTGGATTATGGATTCTGATGCAACCCATCATCTTTGTCGGGACAGAGATAGACTTGAGTCATACAGAGACATTCCACCAGGACGGTCAGTGGTCATTGCTGATGGTACTCATTCACCCATCGTTGGATAGGGGGAGATTTCCTTGTCCCCTTCCATGCATCTACAGAATGTTCTTTATGCTCCTGATTTTTCTACGAATCTATTATCCATCAGTCAGATTACGAAAGATTTGCACTATCGGGCTATATTTGACCCATCTTCTCTTATTTTTCAGGACATACTAACGGGCAAGGTGATTGGTTGTGGTTCTGAGCAGAATGGTCTATATCGTCTGGTCCGGACTTCCTATGCTTGCGTCTCCTCCTGCTCAGTCGGATCAGTCTCCCCGTACACCTCGCACCTTCATTTTGGTCACCTCCCACTTCAAAAGATGTCTCATCTATTGCCTCAGATTTCTCCCAGTTCGTCTTTTCAGTTCGAAGCCTGTCAGTTGGAAAAGCACCATCGAGCTAGCTTCCCTAGTCGTCAGTGCCGGAGCAGTAGCTCCCCTTTTGAGTTGTTCCATATTGATATTTGGGGTCCCAGACGTGTTCCTGATCATCATGGACACTGGTTATATCTTGTCGTTGTTGATGATTTTTCTCGTATGTCATGGGTTTTTCTATTAAAGAACAAATCTGAAGCAGGAGATGTTATTCCCAATCTTATTATATAAGTGCAGAATTTCTTTCCTCTTATGTGAAATATGTTCGTACAAACAATGCACTGGAATTTTGCAATCGGTCTCTCTCTCGTTACTTGTCGTCCAGGGGAATTATTCACCAAACCACATGTGCTTACACATCTCAACAGAATGGAGTGGCAGAGCGAAAACATCATCATCTCCCTGATATTACTCGTACCCTTCTTGTCCATAGTTGTGTGCTATCTCCTTTTGGGTGATGCGGTTTTTATGGCATGTTAACTTGTGAATCGTATGTCGTCCTCTGTACTCGGTGAGAAAATACCAACTTCTGTCCTTTTTTCAGACAAGGATCTATTTTCTCTTACACCTCGTGTATTTAGTGTTTTAGCTTTTGTTCACCAATTGTCTCCTGGACTTGACAAACTCTCTCCTAGAGAAGTCAAGTGTGTCTTCGTGGGCTATTCTCGGACCCAGAAGGGGTACCATTGTTATGATCCAATCAACAAGAAGTGATGTCACATTTTTTGAGTCTATTATGTACTTCTCTCATGCAGGTGATAGGTTGACTTCCTCCACATCCAATACCGATGTGTATGTTCCTCCTCCTCCTAGTGTTAGTCCACCAATGTCCATTCCTAACACGGTTGTCACGCCAACGCCATCCTTAGTACCACCACCACCTATAATGTCATTCCCTAAAGACTACACGCGTCGATCAGGCTCTGCTCAGGATGCACGCCAACCATCAATCATATCTCAGGTATGTTCAGATGCCAATACTCACGATGGGTCAGATAATGTGCCTGTGCAGGATTCTACTTTGCAGGAGGGTTGTGCACCGACGAGTGCAACAGATGATGATCTTGATGTTCCCATTGTTATTCGGAAGCATGGCCTCAAATTTCAGCGAAATTCGGTCGAATTTCTATCGAATATCGATATCCAGTCGAAATCGAAATTCGATCGAAATGACCGAAATATGGGGGTCCTAGTAAAAAATGACTGAAATTTCGGTCGAAATTCCACCGAAATTCCATCGAAATTCTGTTTTGGTCGGTACCGAAATGGTGACCGAAACCGATATTTAAGGCCTTGTTTGGAAGCAAAAACATAGTTGTGCATCTTATCACATTACTTCCCAGGACTTTTAGAAATTTGTTGCGGCTGTCTTCCGTGGACATACCACAAAATTATCAGGATGCTATGAAGATGGATTGTTGACAGTTGGCTTTGGAAGAAGAAATGGCAGCTTTGTCGTCACGGTGTACATGGAGCCTAGTTCCCGCCCCCTCTGGTGCATCTATTGTTACCTGCAAATGGGAATTTACAGTAAAGTACCATGCAGATGCTAGCCTTGACCGATACAAGGCAAGGCTGCTGGCAAGGGGCTTCACTCAGACTTATGGTGTGGACTATATAGATACATTCTCTCCAGTGGCTCGTCATTCTACTCTTCGCATTCTTTTATCTGTAGCTGTGGTACGTGATTGGTCCATCTTTCAGCTTGATGTCAAAAATGCATTCTTGTATGGTGATATGCAGGAAGAAGTCTACATGCAGCAGCCACCGGGGTTTGCTGCTGAGGGGGAGAATCATATGGTGTGTAGACTTCACAAGGCGATATATGGCCTTAAACAGAGCCCAAGGGCGTGGTTCCAGAAGGTGTCCCATTTAATTAAACAACAGGGATTCAAAAGATCAAATGTGGATCCCTCGTTGTTCATTCAGAAGATCTCTGGAGGTATGGTTGTCATCATGATATATGTTGATGATATCTTGGTTACAGGAGATGACGCTCAGGGTATAGATGGCAAAAGCATTTTTGGGCCGTCACTTTGTCACGAAGGACCTTGGTACCCTAAGATACTTTTTGGGGTTGGAGTTTGCCAGGAATGCACAGGGTCTTGTCATGACCCAAAGGAAATATGTTACAGATTTACTGTTGAAACGGGCATGGTTGGATGTAGACCCTCAAGTACTCCTATGGATACAAGTATGAAATTATATGACAACAATACCGAGGAGGTTGACAGGAGAAGATACAGAGAGATGGTGGGAAACTTCTTTATGTTACTATAACTCCACCTGATATTGCTTTTGCAGTGAGTCGAGGGAGCCAGTTCATGGAACAACAAAGACAGATATATATATGAATGTCATATATGTGATACTAAGGTATCTGAAGTCTTCTCCATGCTTAGGATTGCTATTTAGAAGGGACACAGATTTATCCATTTCGGCATGTGCATATGCAAACTATGCAGGATGTCCCAAGGACAGAAAGTCGACTTCAGGCTTTGCAGTGTTTGTGGGCAGCTCTCTGGTTTCTTGGAAAAGCAAGAAACAAACAGTTGTGGCTAGATCGGGTGCTGAATCTAAATATAGGGAGATGGCACAAGAAGGCACGGAGATGATGTAGGTTCGAGCTGTACTGGAAGATTTGTGTATAAATATACCTCTACCCATGCAGTTACAGTGTGATAATCAAGCTGCCTTGTTCATTGCTAATAATCCAACCTTTAATGAAATAAGCAAACATATTGAGGTAGACTGCCACTAGACTAGAGATATCATTCAGAAGGGACTGATTTCTACTTCACATGTTAGTTCAGGGGAGCAGACATCTTCACCAAGCCCTTGCTTAGAGGACCATTCCAGAGATGTTCTTCCAAGTCGAGCATGATTGATATCTATGCTCCATCCTGAGGGGGGGTGTAGAGATAATTATATGTTCAATGTATTGTTTATTCTATTTTTGTTTATCGGATGGACTACTTTGTAATTTACCCATGGGTCATCTCAATATAAGAGAGCATGGGGTTCTATGGAATAATAAATTTCTCTTTTCCCTAACAAGAACACCTACACATTTTTGATGGAAAAGATGCGAATTACCCTCAGACCTCAACGAGAAGTCCCTAGTCCTAGGCAAACAACAACCATTTCGTACAAAGGCACTTCAATTGATCGTAAAAATTCTGTAATTGCCCAAACACCACCACAATCAGGTGAGTCACTTGTGGTTCTCCAAGCATCTCCCTTCCAACGCAAACTCCAAGAATCGCAGGTTGTCTTTGCCATTATTGGAAAGAAGATTGAGAGTGACATTGTAAACTCAGAAAAAGTAGACCAAGAAGTCACTCCGATCCTGGAAGAGTATGCAGATATTATGCCAGACGACCTCCCCGAAGGACTTCCACCCCTAAGGGATCGTTTGGTTGTAGGGTTGGGTAGGGATGGGTTGGCCCAACCCGGGGTACCCCTCCTTCGAACCCTCTCAATCCTCCTCAAAGTTTACTATTCACAGGGGTACTCCAACCCAACCTAACTCTGCCCAACCGTGCAACCAAACAAACCCTAAGGGACATACAACACCATATAGACCTAGTCCCTGTAGCTAGCCTGCCCAACCTGCCCCACTATCGAATGAGCCCGAAGGAACATGAAGAGATGCAACGATAAGTAGTGGACCTGTTGAGTAAAGGATATGTACGCGGAAGTATGAGTCCTATGAGTCATGTTGCTCCGAAAAAAGACGAAACTTGGAGAATGTGTGTGGAAAGTCGAGCCATCAATAAGATCACGGTAAAGTACCGCTTTCCGATACCTCGACTCGATGACATGCTGGATATGTAGACTGGGGCATGCATATTCTCGAAGATGGACCTGCGGAGTGGATACCACCAGATCCGAATTAGACCTAGGGACGAGTGGAAAACGGCCTTTAAGACACGTGAGGGCCTGTATGAATGGTCAGTGATGCCCTTTGGCTTGACCAATGCTCCAAGAACCTTTATACGCATAATGAATCATGTTTTAAGGCCTCTTATTGGGAAGTTTGTGGTTGTTTATTTTGATGACATCCTAATCTAAAGTAGAAGCCGGAGCGAACACTTGAGCCATCTACGTCAAGTGCTCACCATCTTAAGAGAACACAAGCTCTTCGTTAACTTCAAAAACTGTGCCTTCCTTACCGACTCAGTTAACTTCTTGGGTTACATTCTCTCCGTTGATGGTATCAAGGTTGACCCGATTAAGATTGAAGCCATCAAAAGTTGGCCAACCCCTAAGACCCTTACAAAAATACGCAATTTTTTAGGCTTGGCTTCCTTCTATCGACGATTCGTGAAGAACTTTAGTAGCCAAGATGGTGCAATTTCGGACTGCTTACGTGGGTTAACTTTTCATGCACATTGGAAGCTGAAAAGGGTTTCCATCACTCAAAGAACATCTAACACATGCCCCTACGTTGGTTTTACCGGATTTCAACAAGATGTTCGAAGTTGATTGTGATGCCTCAAACGCTGGTATTGGCGTCGTACTTAGCCAAGAAGGACGACCAGTTGCTTATTTTAGCGAGAAACTGAATGATGCATGCTCATGCTACTCCACGAACGACGTGGAATTATATGCCATCGTTCAAGCTCTTAGGCACTAGCGCCACTATCACATTCAACGTGAGTTCATCCTCAATTCTGACCATGAGGCACTGCGCTATCTGCAATTCCAAAAAAATATCAACAAAAGGCACGCGAAGTGGCTGAGTTTCTTGCAAGAATACACATTCCACTAAAAACACAAGGTTGGCATTCAGAATCGAGTGGCCAATGCTCTGAGTCGTCGAGCCCATCTACTTGCAGCAGTTACTATAGAGACCATAGGATTTGAACATATCAAAGAGTTATATCAAAATGACCATGACTTTAGCAAACCATACCATGACTACCTGAATCATCTTACAGATCTATATCTCCTCCAAGATGGTTATCTCTTTCGTGGGTCCCAACTGTGCATTCCAGCCACGTCCTTACGGGAAAGCTTAATTTTAGAACTGCGTGGAGGTGGTCTTAGTGGACATTTTGGGATTGACAAAACCTTAACTCTCCTTCAAGAGAGATTTTACTCGTCCCAAATGAAGAAAGTCCCAAATGAAGAAGGATGTGACACAAGCGATTCGACATTGTCGGACTTGCCAACGATTTAAGGACCAAAACAGAATACCGGCTTGTACACCCCTCTACCCATTCCTGCACGTCCTTGGGAAGACATCACTATGGATTTTGTTATTGGGCTCCCTCAGACTACTACGAAATGGATTCCGTGTTTGTCGTAGTTGGTCGGTTCTCTAAGATGGCACACTTTATCCCATGTAGGAAAACATCTGATGCATCTCATAAAGTTGATATTTTCTTTAAAGAAGTTGTCCGTCTGCATGGCATACCGCATTCATTTACGTATGATAGGGACACTAGGTTCTTAGGACATTTTTGGAGGACTTTATGGTCTAAGTTGGGCACTCGTCTACAATATAGCACTGCATATTACCCCCAAATTGATGGCCAAACAACAGATCTTTGGGAAACTTGCTTCGTTGTCTTGCAGGAGAATGACCCACTCAGTAGGACTTGGTCCTTCCTCGTGTTGAGTTTGCCTACAATAGTCCGCCTTGTCGGTCTACCGGAAAATCTCCTTTTGAATGTGTCTTCGGTTACCCCATTCCTCACGTCCTTGATAGAGTTCTCATGGTTCGACGCGGACGGGCAAGTGCTATTGCAGATGAGTGGGTTGATCAAATCCACCTACTCCACCAAGAAATCCATGCCATACTTCAAGAAACTTCCACCAAATACCAAGGTTACAAAAGTCGGTAGTCGATACTGGGTCGTTCAGGTCACTGACTAAGAATTAATAGGTAGTCGGATGACTAATCGGATTTAGTCGGATTTTAATCGGCTTTGAATTTTATGATTATTTTAAATATATATCTCATATTTATACATAGATTTACATGGATTTCATACATTTCTATATTATCATAATAAAATAAAAAATAAATGAATTTAAATAAAACACTAAGCATATTATAATAAGTTTACTTATAAAAAAGGCAAAACATATAAAAATATGGTATCTCCAAGCAAAAATTGGTCGACTAGTGTGGCTAGTCGAAATTACTCGGTACTCGGTAGGCCACCCCACTGACTAGACTAGTCGGACCTACTAGTTGAGCCAGTCGGGCAACTTTTACAACCATGCCAAATACCAAACCCAAGCCAATATCCACAAGAGGGAAGTTGAGTTTAGAGAAGGAGATTTGGTAATGGCCCATTTTCAGAGAGAGTGTTTCCCAGATAGAACCCACCCCAAATTAAGCCCAAAGAAATTTGATCCTTTCAAAATCATTAGAAAAATTGGTCCGAATACCTATGTCTTGGATTTGCCACCGGAATTCGGCACCTCGCCAATTTTTAACATATCTGATTTATGCCCATATTTTGAGAAAGATGCAGCTAGTCCAAAAATTCTATCAAGGAGTTCATCATCGACAACCACTGCAACTGCACCATCTCCAGATGTTGTTGAAGATATCTTGGATGTACGTGACTTGGCAATACGCCACGGCATTACTCGACGCTTCTTAGTACGATGGATGGGACACCGCTTGGAGGATAGTTTGTGGATCGACGAACATGAATTGTAAAAGCTTCGCCCTGATCTTTTGCAGAACTACTACCATGCAATCTTGCCGGAGCAAGATTCTCTCCAACCAGAGGGAATTGATGCAATTTAGACCCTATTCTAGGGGTTAAATGAAAGTCTGTCGGGATTTAAAATAATAACAAGGACATTGTTGCAATTGTTTTATTTTATTATGTATTTTCTTTTTTGAGTCCAACATCTAGGGTTTGGAAGGTGCTCCCACGTGGGTATAAAAGAAGGCCTTGGGAAAAGTGTGTGGCAGCTTTTGGCATATGCAAAGAAAACCCTACGAGCCCCCCCACCTCTCTCTCTCTTCTTCCCCCCCTCTCTCCCTGACATCCCTTCTCCTCCCTCCACGGTTCTTCCCCTCAACCCTAACCCTTCCCCTTTCCTTATCTCTCCCTCTACTGTTGTCAGCCATGCCTTCACCGCCTCCACGAATTACCACCGCCAGCAACGACATCCTCGCTGCCAACTCCCCCGCCACCAACTCCTTCACCACCAACTCCATTGCCACCCCCCCTCAACCCGCACCTCACCTACACCGCTGCTGCAACTGCCCAACCCTTCGGATAGCACTGGGAGTACTGGTTAGAAGTTCTGGTTTTTATTTTAAATTTTGATGTTTATTTGAGTCCAGAATCCTGAAATCCAAGTCTGCTACAGATCTTTCAGGAATAAAGTAATCTTGTCATTTCTACTTCTTTCTTGGATTCGCTGATTCCTGGAAATTAGAAATTTAATGATTACATGCTATTCCATCTATTTTTCTTCATGATTCTCTTGACGATTGACTTCTGTGTCAATTTGCTTCTTATCATCTGAGCATTCAATAATTTTGATCCAAGTAATCTTTTCAGTTTTACTGTTTTCCTGTGAGGTCGGAGCATTTAAATCCCTATCCAGATCTGATTAGTAAGTTTAATTGGCCGTTACATTATCACTTATTTATTCCTCCTATCATATAGCAGTTGTGCATATTTGAAGCAAACCCAACTATTTAATTGGTCTTTTTTTAGTATTGAGGACTGCATCGGTCCTCCTGTTGCACAATACATGATCCAAGGTTGCAAAATGGTATGCAGTATTTAGTCGCTAGGGTCGTTGATTACTGATTAAACGGAGTGCGGGAATTTAAACGGAAATTAAACAGGTTATGTGGTTTTGCAATATAAGTTAATAAAAAATATTACATATATAAATTAATGAAAAAAGTATAAATAAATAAGAAAATATAAGCACGGGTTCACAATATAGACCAAATATTGTCAAATTCAAGGAACGTTTCATCCAAATGTCAAAATAGATAACATAAACGACTAGAATTCATAACCAAATGTCAAAATAGATAACATAAACAATTACAATTCATAGCATGACTCCAAAAAGTCATGGAAATCATAGTATTGATTCTTTAAAGAAAGTATATACATGTTCGTAAAAGGTTGTTTACAGCCGTTTAAAAGACCGCTTAAGGCCGTTTAAACGATCGTTTAAGGCCGCTTATGCGGTCCACCCGTTTATGGACCCGCTTTTGATTAAACGATGTGGTCGAGCACCGCATGTGTTTAAAAGCCCGTTTAGACCGTTTTTTGCATCCTTGACATGATCCACACCTCAAACATGCCCTGTCAGAGCGATGATGGACGCTGAATAACACCGGTCATAAGCGAGACATCAACAAGATAAATCCTCTGCAAAAGTCTGCATGTCAGGTCCTCAGAGCTTCCCCATAGCCGTACCACCCACGTGGCTAGCAAAGTCTTGTTCATGCTTTCAAGCTCCAAAACTCCCAAACCTCACTTCTTCACCACCGTGGCACAACCCCAGTCAATCAGATGCACCCCCTTCTTCTCATGCTTCTTGTCCGACCAAAAGAACATGCACATCAAAGATTCTATCTTCCGACGGACCCCAACAGGAATCAATCTGGTAGAGCAGAAGAAAATAGAAATCACCAAGAGAACGTGTTTAAGTAACACGAACTTCCTGCCTCAGGATAATGTCATTGCCTTCCAACCAACAAGCCTACTCTCCAACATGTTCAAGACTGACCCTCAATCCCCCGACTTGAGCTCACCATCGATAAAGAGAAGCCCCAAAGATGGGATACGTAGAGCAACAATGGAACAGCAGAGTCTCATCCCGCATGCTCGTCAATTGGGGATAAACCAAAGGGCACAACCATTGATTTATCTATGGTAATGAGTATTCCTGATAAGCCATCAAAAATATCCATAAACTACATAGCCCTCCAAAATTACTTTTGCACCGCTCCAAGAAAAGCATTGTATCATCAGCCTATTGTAGCAATGGGATAAAGATATCACGGTTACAGTACCCTTCACACCACCTAGAATCCGCCGCCAACCTCATCATGAAAGATAGAGCATCTCCAACAATCATAAATAGAAAGGAGGCAAGGGGACATCCTTGACCCACCCATCGTTGGGGTTGAAAGACCCCTCTGTCGGCCATTCACAAGCACCGAATACGAAGCCGTGGTAATGCAGCGCTTGACTCATGAGATCCACAAGTCAAGGAAGCCCCTCTTATATAGTGTCACCCAAAGGAACCGCAAGTCAACACAATCATATGCCGTTGAAAAATCCACCTTCCGAAGCAGCCCCTTCGAACTATTTCTTTTCCAATTAAGAAAAATCTCAGAAGCCAATACCAAGCCATCCGCCATCTGCCTCCCAGGCACAAATTTTGTTTGCTCAAGAGAAATGATGTCATTCATAACATGGCGAAGTCGGTTAGCCAACCCTTAGCGATGATGAGATAGATCGCGTTGGATAGAGTAATCGGCATGTAAACCTCCATATGAGCGGGCACCTCCTTCTTGGGCAACATGAAAAGCAGCACTATGTTCAAGTGCTCAAAACCAAAATCATCACTCTTGAACCCCCATGGCCTCAAATTTCTGTGAAATTCGGTCGAATTTCTGTCGAATATAGATATCCAGTCAAAATCGAAAGACCACACAATGACACTGGAATGCCCTTCAACTGGACTCGGCTCGGTTGCTTGGGCTGCAGAAGACCATCCGTCGCCTTCTGGCGCTGCCAACGCAAACTCGTCCAGCCTTCTCTGGTCCACCGGAGCAGTTCCCCGCATAGGTTCTCATCCAGCCCCCTCGCGAGGAATCAACACAACGAGAGTTGCACAATATCCCCTCGGAACAAGGTTGTCGATATCAGGCCCACGTCCGACGTGCCCCGGAAGAGGGCCTCCCCCAGTCCGCCCCCCTCACCAATCAACATACCCCTAACCCGACGGTGATCATCGCGAACACCCCTCACATTCATCGGGCATGCGCTATTCCTGTGTGAGAAGCGATGACATGAAAAAAAAATGGATTGGCTCCCAACAGTGATGAACCCAGTGTGACCGAGAGTTGTATCTGAAACATCCCACCCCGGAGGGAATGGAGAAAGCCCCTGCACGCTTCGCACCTCGTCCTGACGTCGGCATGTTTCCCCTGCGCCTACGCACCACTACCCAACCTCCTTCGTCGCATGTGTCCTCCCTACGAGGATGCAGAACATTTATGGGGTCGAAGCACGGAGACTTGCAGGAGACTATCGTCTCTTCGGAGGGGTTTGATGAGTGTTTCACAAGAACTTGGGGAGTTAGTGAGATCGGTGCTAAGGGATGGTCGTGGTTTTAGATTTTGGTTAGATGATCGGCTGGGTATGCGGCCGCTTAGAGAGAGATACCCGTGCCTTTTTACCATTGTGCAGGACATGAATGTTGTGGTTAGTGACTTTTGGCTGGAGGGATCTTGGTCCCCATCTTTCACCTCTGCTTTGTCAAACCAAAGGTGTAATGAGGTTATGGCCCTTCCGTGAGATCTAGCCGATGTGAGGGCCCCAACAAAGGCAGAGACCATTTTGTTTCGAGAGAGGGGAGCTTTTCGGTGAAAAAGGCATGCAGAGCTTTCACCACGCAACACGGGGAGGCTAGGGAGAACACCTGGGACTATAGAATTATTTGGGCTAGCAAAATCCCTTTACAGATCAAGATTTTCTTGTGGTTGGCGACTCACGAGCGTCTTCTTTCCAAGGCTCGCAGGGTGGGAATTCCAGGCGACGGGGGGGTTCACTGCGACAAAAGCGGCTTTGAGTGGGAGGATCATGAATATCTCTTTCTCGGTTGTAGGACTTCGGCCATGGTGTGGGAGCATGCAGTAGTGACGTGCCTACACTCGGTGGACAGCGAGGCGTACTGGAGCTCGATTAGGGTGGCATGCAGGAGTTCCCAGGAGGACATGGCGAGACCTTTCGCAATCCTATGGACCATTTGGTGCGCGAGAAACAAAAAAATATTCAAAGGTTGTCGGTTCAGTTGTGAGAGGGTGCTGGGGCACTGCAAGGTTCTGATATCTTTATGGAATAACATGTAATTCATGTGACGGTGAGGTGTTCGATGGGGTGTGTGTGGGTTATAGTGTGGGGTGGTGTGCGTGGGGTCTTTCGATCGCCTCTCTCTGTATTTTCTCACTAGTTAGTGCAATAAATTTGCAGTGAGCACCAGTACTTGGGGCCATGGAAGGCCATATCCCGATATATCGGCGATATATCGCCGATATATCCATATCAACATGGGACCGATATCGAAATCGATATATCGATATATCCGATTTAAGTCATTTTCTTCAGAAAGATTCCTAGATATAGCGATATATCGACGATATATCGGCGATATATCGTCGATATATCGATATCGACACAATATCGAAACGATATCGATATCGATATGTCTTTCCATGCTTGGGGATCCACCCTTCATTTTGCTTCAAAAAAAAACTCATCAGGGATGATGATCGCAAGCTGTAGGCAGTACCCTCCAAGACAAAGTAGGACGTCGTGGGCATCGACAGGTCAAAATCATCCACCAAGGCAACCACCTCTGATCGTTGGTCGACGTCAAGCCCATAACAAATCAACTCCCTAACCTTGGCGACATGAGTCAAGATCTCAACGACCTTCAAGGAGCGACACAACAGTATAATACCGCAAACATGCAAAAATGAATAGGCTAAATAAGCAGCACTCCATCATAGAATTCCACGACCTACAATGGGACAAAGATTTTGCCTCATGCCCCAACATTGAAAGCTTCTTAACGCCAGCTGGGTTTAGTACCCTGGCAAGTACCATGGAGCACTCAAGCTTGACAGCATCGCCAGCAAACTTGCACCCTAGAGCCACGCCGATGTCAAACATCACGCCCTATAATCAAGAATCTTGCTCCTTCTGACACCAACCAAAAACAAATCTTTTCACAAATCTTAATCTCCATAAGGATGAGGTTTCGAGTCAAAACCTAACTTCAGAGTAGGTGGCCCTCTGGTGGTTGAACCTCCTGCATGTGAGGCTCTCGTCTAACAACAGTTCTTACATGTGAGACTAGACGTTGCCGTTAGTTCAACATCCCCCCCACTCCCAATGCACATCCTCCCTCCGCTCGCAAACCAAGGCCTAAATGTCGCTTTCGGTCCCCATTTCGGTATCGACCAAAACAAAATTTCGGTGGAATTTCGGACATTTCAGTCATTTTTCTACTAGGACCCCATATTTCGATCATTTCAATCGAATTTTGATTTCGACTGGATATCAATATTCGACAGAAATTCGACTGAATTTCGCTAAAATTTGAGGCCATGTCGCAAACACTCCAGTCCATCCGTTAAAGTCTCATAAATCAGATTGGCTAAAATTGCCTTTAATCATTTCCTTCCATCGCATTCATATTCCCAATTCCCGAGACCTTAAACCTCCCAAGGTGCAGCTACATAGAGATGAAACCGCACAAGTACACTTTTATAATTGACATCAATGTACCTTGGCTAGATCGTAACAAATTCTTTTTGAAAAGAAAGGAAGGGCACACCTTAAAATGTACACCACCTATACATTTGTCGCAAAATTTGAAAAAGTAACACATTGTTAACAGTTATAAAAGCTATTATACCCTAGAAATACGTGTCAGGAAAGCTCTTGTTAGCTAGCTTGTGAGCTTGGTTCTATGAGCAAATGAGCCAAGCCCAAACAAGACTTCCAGAACAAGGTTGTAAAACTAAGCTCAAGCGAAATACCATGCTCAGATCACTATCTCTGCCCACTAACTCATTTTAATTAAATCTTGCGTGTGTGCATGTGTGTGCAAAAGTGTTGGTGTGTATGTGTGAACTTTAATGGTTCTACAACTTGCGAGTTCGCTTGAGCTCAAAACTTGCTTTCTCAAATCTGTGATAGCTCAATTACCAGGTTGGGAGCCAGCTCGAACTTTGAGCTCAAGCCCATAACTCTGTCAAGCTCACGCCAAGCTTTGCTCGACTCTTTTCGCTTGATAGAGACAAACGAAGCATGTTAATTAACCCATGAAAAATACATAGTAACTTTGTATCAAAGACATGGGTTGAAAACCAACAAGGTAAAAACATGTTGTTAACGTATACAGTAGTAGTATCTGTACATTTTCTCTATTTTATTTTCTTCATAGTATGCTTTATGTAATTTACCCATAGGCTACTCTCCTATATAAGAGAGCCTAGGGTTCATGGAATAAACAAGTTATTCATTTTTCCCAACATGGTATCAGAGCGACGGTCCTAGATCGGAGTTCTCGAAACCCTAACCCTAACCCTAACCCCACCCGCCAGCCTCTTCCTCGTCGATCGGCGCCGCCCTTCCTCTCCGATCGACGCCGCCTTCTCTCTCTCGAGCTGCACACACGGCACCGCCTCCTTCGCGCGTTGGCTTCTCTCCTCGCCTGCGTCCAGTGTTGTCAAAGGCGTTAGGCGCTTTAAGGCGCTAGGAGTCCAAAACGCCTGAGGCGCTAGGCGCTTGACTAGGCGCTCGCCTGAGACAATCGAGGCGTTATATATACTACATATATTTATGTAAATATAATCTTATATACCTATACATACATATATGTATGTGTGTATGTATGTATTTATATGTATATGCATGTATTTTTTTCAAAAAAAATATTACACATATACACACCTAAATTAAAATCTAATATTAATCCACTATACATGCAAGTGTATGTATATTTATTTATATATGCGTATATATGTGTATGTAAGTATATATTATGTCTGCAATTAAAATACTTAAAACTAATTTAAATGTAACGTGTAAATAGAACTTCGAACTAATGTGTATAAATGTATATGTATATGTAGAATTAAGAATTAACATGTATGTCTATATGTAGAATTATAGAATTAAGGACTTACATGTATGTGTATATGTAGAATTAATTATTAACATGTATAAATTACATATCTAATATCAATCCAAATGTATACGTAAGTACATGTATATTTATTTATATACATACATATATGTATAGCACTTAAAACTAATATAAATGTACCTTGTAAATAAAATTTAGAATTAACTTGTATAAATGTATGTGTATATCTAGAATTAAGGACTAACATGGCTGGGTTTATGCAATATTTATAAGGGAATGTCTACTACATGTATATAGTACATGTAAATACGTGTACATGTGTATACATGTACATATGTACATATGTGTATGCATGGATATGCCTGCATATACATATGTTTACATGTATATGTATATATGTCTATATATACATATATGTGTTTGTATGTATAATGTTTTAAATTATAATACTTATAATTAATATGCATGCGTAAATGTATGTGTATGTGATTATGTAGAGCTTAGTGTGTACATGTATGCATATTGCTAGTGTATGTATAATTGATGCATGTATTTGTACGCACATATATATACTAACATGTCTAAATATTACTCAGAACTAATATTTATGCAACTTTAAAATTAAAAAAATGGAAAAAATACAAACAATTCAACAAAAAGCCCCAGTTTTGCTTCAGGCGCTCGCCTGAAGCGCCTTAGGCCAGGCACTCGCCTAGGCAGCGCCTGAGGCAAAATGCCTCGCCTGAAGCAAGGCAAGGCGCCTAGGGCTTGCCTCGCCTCGCCTTAGCGCCTAGGCGAGCACCTTGAGAGCCTTTGACAACACTGGCGGTAGTGCACAGTGGCGCATCGCCAGCGCGTTCTCCAGCGCATCGCGGTGCGGCGACACGCTAGCGTGTGGTGCCTTGCATCGCCAGCGCCCCTGCTCTTTGGTTCCCCACTTGCACGCCAGTAGCGTGCAGCAGTAGCGCCCATGTGCGCCTGATTTGCGTGGCACAGTAACGCGCGCCCTACTCGGTTCTCCCGTGCGCATCTTGCGCACCAGCGCATATCCCAGAGGCTCTGTGCACACCTGTGCAAGGTCCCATGGCACAGTAGCGTGCATCCCAGCGCACCAACCAGTGCGTGTATCGCGCACAAGTGCGCCTACTCATCCAGCGCACCAGTAGATTGCACGGGGGCACGCGTTAGGCCCTAAAGCGACATCCTTCGTCTACATGGGTTTAGTTGCTTGAGGTCTACACGTGCAACTAAACCCGTCTATGTCATTGTAGATAAATCACAGATTGGTTTGTCAGGCGTTCCAGTCTTCAGTATCCAGTATGTCAGAAAGCAAGGCAGATATCCCATCTATTGGCGCATTCCGTGGTCCAGCGCCTACTGTAAAGATGGATGGTACCAACTATGAACTGTGGGAAATGCAGTTCATGAGCATGATGAAGTCTACGGGTAAGAAGCACATTCTTACCGAACCAGAGCCTGCTGAGAAGACTGGAACCAATGCCTCCTGGGAGGTTGATGACGCATACGCCAAGGTTTGGCTATCTGGCACGTTGGCAATTGAGATTGCCAATGACATCCTCCATCAACCCACAGCGAAGGATATGTGGGACATTCTGGCGGCTACATATTCACAGGCGAAGAATGAGACAGATTCTGCAACTCCAGCATGATATCTTCACCATCAAGCAGAATGGTCGCCCCCTACATTCCTTCTATACATCACTAAGAGGGATGTTCGACAAGCTCTACAGCTTCATGCCCCTGACAGCCACGCCAGAACAGCAGAAGACATATAGGAACGCGATTATGGTGGGCGTGTTTCTAGCTGCACTTGATCCTGAGTACGAGGCGACACGATCACAGATTTTGGCCGACTCTACTATCCCTCATATGGAGGAAGCCTTCCATAGACTGAGTCGGATTACAGTTCCTTCAACAGCTGCGAGTCAGAATTCTTCAGCCATGGCAGCAAACAGAGGTCGCGGATTTCATCACCCTGGCCGTGGACGTGGACCCCGTGGAAGGGGCGGCCGCACTAGGCCGACATGCACCTATTGTCACCGTGTCGGACACAATGAAGATACATGCTATTCAAAGCACGGATTTCCTGCATCCGCACGAGCTGTTGAGCAGATAGAGCCCCCGTCTGCTGCTACTCTGGATCAACGGTTCGATGATCTAGTTGCCCGTCTGAGGGGCATTATTCCACCGTCCAGTCCAGCACCGACTACAGAGAGTCATTCTGATGCTGCCGCTTCTGCCTCTGCGTCTACTAGTGCTTCAGGTAGTATACTTGCATTCCACAGTAGTAGATCAGATACTTTACCATGGATTATGGACTCAGGCGCTACACATCATCTATGTGGCGACCAGAGTATGCTTTCAGGATACACTCAGATCCCTCCAGGGCGGACAGTCGTGATTGCCAACGGCACTCATTCCCCCATCACTGGTCAGGGGGAGGTTCGATTGACATCCTCTATGCAACTCAAGAATGTGCTACATGCACCTGATTTTTCAATGAATTTATTGTCAATTAGTCAGATTACGAAGGATCTACATTGTCGGGCAATTTTTGATCCGTCTTCTTTGATAGTTCAGGACATCCATGCGGGCAACGTGATTGGTCGTGGCTATGAGCAAGGAGGCCTATACCGCCTGAATCAGACTCCTTTTGCCGGATCCTCATCCTCTTCTGGACAAGTATCAACCTTATTATGGCATCTGCGTTTTGGTCATTTACCGCTTCAGAAGTTGCGTCAAGTTTTACCCTATGGTCTCCCTCACACACCTATTCAGTGTGAGGCATGTCAGTTGGGAAAGCATCACAGGTCGTCCTTTCCCAGTCGTCCAGGTCGGAGTAGTACCTCCAAGTTTGAGTTATTTCATATTGATGTCTGGGGTCCGAGTCGTGTACCCGATCATCAGGGACACAGATTTTATATAGTATTTGTGGATGATTTCTCTAGAGTGTCATGGGTGTTTCTGATGAAAAATAAATCTGAAGCAGGAAATATCATTATCCATTTTCTGAATGAAATACAAAATGTTTTTTCTACATCTGTAAAGCTTCTGAGAAGTGATAATGCTTTAGAGTTGTGCACCAATACTCTTGCCAATTACTACTCCTCAAAAGGGATTATTCACCAAACATCTTGTGCTCATACATCTCAACAAAATGGGATTGCTGAAAGAAAACACCGTCACCTTCTTGATGTCATAAGATCACTACTTATACAGAGTCATGTTCCCTATTCCTACTGGGGTGATGCAGTTCTCACTGCATGTTACCTAATCAACCGTATGCCTTCGTCTGTCTTGAATGAACAGATTCCGTTTTCACTTATTCATCCTGACAAGGATCTGTTCACTCTTACTCCTCGTGTGTTTGGGTCGGTTGCTTTTGTCCATCAGTTGTCGCCGGTTACTGACAAGCTCTCTCCTAGGGCTGTCAAGTGTGTCTTTGTTGGGTACTCCAGAACTCAAAAGGGGTACAAGTGCATTGATCCTCTGCGTCGGCGGTATATGATCAGTGCAGATGTTACATTTTTTGAATCTGTTATGTATTTTTCAGCATCAGGAGACAAGCAGCTCCCACCTATACCTCCTGATGCCATATACATGACACCACCACCACCTCAGATGCCATCATCACCACCATCAACACCACCACCACCACCATCACCACCACCACCGCAGCCAATCTCACCGTTCCCGTTCCATTATACCCGCAGGCTTACTCCAGCTCATAGTCATGACTCGTCCACTAGCTCGCCTATGGTATGTAATGAAAATATTAATGTTGATGGATCTGACGACATTTCTGAGCAGGATGTGGTGCAGGAGCCAGATGAGCCTACAGCTGATTTGGATATTCCCATTGCTTTACGGAAGTCGAAGAGGAGTTGTGCCAAATATCCATTATCAGCCTCTGTATCTTTTGAGCGGCTATCTGGAGATTTCAGGTCATTTGTTATGGCACTTTCAGCTATAGATATTCCACGGAATCATCATGAGGCTCTGCAGGATAGTAGATGGCGGCTAGCAATGGAAGATGAAATGGCGGCACTTCAGTCCAGAGGAACTTGGAGTTTGGTTTCTATACCTCCAGATGTGAACCCAGTGAGCTGCAAGTGGGTGTTCACAATGAAGCAAAATGCAGATGGCTCTATTGACAGGTACAAGGCGCGTCTGGTTGCACGTGACTTCACACAGACATACGGGGTGGATTATCTTGACACATTCTCGCCTGTGGCACGTCATTCCACTCTATGGATCTTGTTGTCAGTTGCAGTTGCTCGAGACTAGCCGCTTCATCAGTTGGACGTGAAGAATGCATTCCTATATGGAGATTTGCAGGAAGAGGTTTATATGCAACAGCCACCTGGTTTTGCTGTTGAGGGGGAGTGTTCTAAGGCATGCAGGTTGCATAAGGCTATCTATGGCCTAAAGCAGAGCCCCAGAGCATGGTTTCAGAAGCTCTCGGATCTCTTCGAGAAACAAGGATACAAACGCTCCAATGCTGATCATTCCTTGTTTGTACAGAAGACCGCGAGAGGTATCATTGTCATTATGGTTTATGTTGATGACATCTTGATTACAGGAGATGATGAGCAGGGCATAAGGCAGGCGAAAGAAATGCTGGGTAGTGAATTTGTCACTAAGGATCTTGGTGTCCTTAGATACTTTCTGGGGCTTGAATTTGCTAGAAATTCATATGGGCTAGTAATGTCACAAAGGAAATATGTTACAGATCTGTTGAGTGAAACAGGTATGCTTGGGTGTCGACCTGCTACGACACCAATGGATCCCAGCATGAAGCTTTATGAAGATAACACGGAGGAGGTGGACAGGAGAAGATACAGAGAACTGGTAGGCAAACTGTTGTATGTCACGATCACTAGACCAGATATATTATTTGCAGTGAGTCGTGTGAGCCAGTTCATGGAGCAACCACGCCAGGTGCATATGGATGCAATACATATGATTCTTAGATATCTCAAATCTTCTCCAGGTGCAGGTCGGCTATTCAAGAAAGTAAAGGGGATCTCTATCTCAGCATGTGCAGATGCAGACTATGCAGGATGTCCCAAGGATAGGAAGTTCACCTCAGGGTATGCCGTCTATGTTGGAGATGCCCTAGTCTCGTGGAGAAGTAAGAAACAAACGGTGGTAGCTAGATCTAGTGCTGAATCCGAATATAGGGCTAAGGCCCAGGCTACTACAGAGATGATGTGGGTGAAAGCTGTGCTTACAGACCTATGTTTAGATGTACCACTTCCTATGAACTTGGAATGTGATAATCAGGCTGCCTTGTTCATTGCAAACAACCCAGCATTCCATGAGCGGACCAAGCACATTGAGGTGGACTGTCACTTCATACGTGATATGATACAGAAAGGATTCATTGCTACATCTCATGTTACCTCAGAGAATCAGACTGCGGACATATTCACCAAAGCATTGCTACGAGGCCCATTTCAGAAGTATGCTTCCAAGCTGAGCATGATTGATATCTATGCTCCATCTTGAGGGGGAGTGTTAACGTATACAGTAGTAGTAGTAGTATCTGTACCTTTTCTCTATTTTATTTTCTTCACAGTATGCTTTATGTAGTTTACCCATAGGCTACTCTCCTATATAAGAGAGCCTAGGGTTCATGGAATAAACAAGTTACTCATTTTTCCCAATACATGTGGTTAATAAGGAGAAGAATAATTACTTGGGATTTTCAATCTTAACAGCTGAAAATATCTTACCAGGATATTATAGTGATCTGTCATCATAGCAATTAGTCCAGCAGCGGTAGCAATTCCGTCATCAAGAGATAAGTATGCCTGAAATTGTATCATTAAGATGTCTGATTTCAAACAGCATGACACAAGGTACCAAGTAAAATTGTGCATACACAATAGAGAGAGAGAGAGCTATAGTGTGGCTCAACCACACACTTCCCTCAGTTTGGTAGTTATTTTGCAGTTACCTGTATTTTTATAAAATTACTTTCGAAACAAGAGAATATCATAGGTAACGTCAGTCAGGTTTTAGATCCCCTAATGAAATGTTTCGAAAAGTCAAAAACAGCATATATAGAAAAGGCTACTACATCCACAAAGAAACAAAAACAGAGCAGATAGTGCAGTTAAACTGTATGCATATTCAATTTATTGTCAAGTCTCTTGCTTTTAAAAAAATTGTTTAATTCAATTAACATCTTTCAATGATAAAAAGAAGCAATATATAAATATGAAGCTTCCTTAAGAAAATTCACCTAGGAAAGGTTTCATGTTAAAAGTTGACCGCAAAAAATGAAATGCTAGCATTATCATTTACGTGGGGTCTGTTGCAGAAGGGGTTTCCTATAAAAGTTGCCTGATAAATGCCAAGTGATAAGCTTATATCATATCATCATTCAACAGCTTCCCGAAGACATCATCGCCTTGTGGTTTCTCATTGCCAGTTCATCAAGGTCCACCATCGGGTGACAGGTTACAATATCACTTTATTGAAGGATGTCCCAGCCGTCGCGGGAAACATCGTAGCACAACAATTCTAAGCATCATACCAAATGGTGGGCTCCATCATGATCTAAGCATCATTGCCCATGTTTATAATGCATAGCCTAGTGGTTCCAGTGCCCTAACAATTCCAACACATCACCAGTTTAAAAAATGGCTTTTCTTCCAAATGATTCCAATATTTTCTAACTGGCAAGCACCTCATAATGGAAAATCTAAAGCTTGATGATTCTGTCCCAGTAGCAGTTGAAATTCCGACTCGAGAGAATTAGCCTCAGCCGACTTTTACGCATCTCGCTGCCTGCTCAAAAAACATCACATCGGCACAGGCATAATATTGTTTACTCACGGGATCAAAGCACTGAGAACCCTTCACCCCAAGAAAACACACTAAGTTTAACAAAGGCGACAACTTGTCCCAAATTCCTCCAAGTACAGCATTTCCAGCCTAGTGCAACTTCCACACTAGGCAATCACATATCAGGCGCTAAGAGCAAATGGATAGTTTCTATTATTTACGTGAGAGGCTGTTCTAAGGAGAAGAATGAAATCTTTGGGGACACTTTACCTAAAAGATAAAGCAAGGAGTGACAAAGTAAATGCAAGAAAATCCATTTTTTTTAAATGGATGCCATTAAGTGGAGTTTTCTAGCAAATGAGAATATGTGCAGGAGTTGAGAGTTCAAGGTGGCATCACCAACAATGGACAAGGGTAACATGTGACACCCAATTTTTGGTCAAATCGTCAAGTTGGACAAGACCAACTATGTCCACTGGTCACAGATCTTCCTGGTGTCAGTCAGAGGACAAAGAAAGACACATCTTCTTGTATCAGTTCAATACCCAGATCAAATTATTGCGGTAGATCACTTGTGCAAAAAAATCGTCTTGAGGGCACTCTGCCCTTATTACACTGGCCAATTCATCGCCGAGTTGGATAGGCAAGATTGAACCCACATATACAATATCAATCAATCTTCAAGCCACCAGATATTATAGTCAAAGCCAATATAACTGAGTATTTGTTTAGTTCCACAAGTGCTTCAGAATGCATGTTCACTTAACCCCTCCTATCAAGTTTGAATCGTTGATAGATTCTAAAACTTTCAGTAATCTATGTGGACACATGAAACAGTTTGACAAGGTTAGACAGATCCTTCCAAATAGGACAGCTCAACTTCAAGTTGCTCGAATAGGACAGTTCAAATTGTTAGTTCAAATTGTTGGTGGTTGCCAGGGCTGGCTATTGAGTCATGGCTCGATGAGCCAGGCTCAGGCTCGGCTCGGCTCGATAAGGGCTCGTGAGCCCGGCTCATTATGCTATTGCGACAAGCCCGAGCCAGAATTTTGGGCTCGATAACTCAATAAGGGGCTCGATAAGGAATATATACACATATATTATTTATATATTTGTATATAATACAAACAAAATAAAAGTAGCCATTTGCAATTTTCCCTCCACTAACTTTAACCCTCCCACGAGTCACGAGTCATGACCCAATTCTCAAATCCCATTTCTTGCCCACACATTTGCCCCCCACCCACGCATTAGAAAATTAGTAATTTTTCTTTTTTATAAGCAAATATAATATTACAATATATATTATAATTAAGATTTTGTAAACAACTTGGATAGTGGCCTACTGGTAAGGAACACAATCTTAGATAGAGCAGGTTTCGAGTTCGAACTTGCACAAAACACTTTTCCACCAAAAAGTACCCATTTTCCTAACGAGCTCGAATTGGGCTCGAGCCCAAACCATGCTCGATAAGAAGCTCGGGCGCGATATGGAGCTAGAGCTCATCGAGCCCGAGCCCGAGTCAGCTCGGTTGGGCTCGAACGAGGCCGAGCTCGAGCCCAAGCCCAGTTGGGCTAATTAAGCCTGAGCTTGAGATAGGGGCTGGCTCGGCGCGTTGGGCTCGATAACCAGCCCTAGTGGTCACCCATTACCGGTTGTAGGATACGGGGGTGTCATTGCCACCCCGACTCTCAACCTTTCTGATGTGTTATTCGTTCCAGATTTCCCCATTAGATTGTTGTTTGCCACCCATATATGCAAGGTATGCACTGCAAAGCCAACTTCGACATTATGTCACTAACGTTTCAAGATATTACAATAGCCAATAGGTACTTAAGACAATTGGTCAAGATCATGAATATGTAGTAGTAAATCATCTTCTTCAATATATTCTTGTATACGATTACAGATCCTTAGTTGTCCACCGCCTCATCTTCTTTATGGTCCATCAGCAAAATTCATGTCCTCTACCTATGATAACTTCCTAGACCAGACTGGAGTTTGAGGATTGTCAACTTGAGAAGCATTATCAAAGCTGATTTCATGATTTGGATCATCCACATCTTCCATCGACATTTGATGTAGTTCATATTGACAATTCTGAATCACCTTGATCATTGTTGTTTTTTAAAGAAAAAAAGAGTAACTATTGTTAAAGCATGCACCAAAAAATCTATACATTCACAAGTTTGAGAACATATTTCTTTAAGAATCCTTACATTTTTTTTTGAAGCCTCAAAAAAGGAGGAGTCACTCGTTGGTGATCGCCCCAATATATTAAAAAGAGAAAAGAGTACAAGAGAAAAGAAAGAGGAGAAGTTGTACAAACACGGGCCACCGAGAGTGGAGGCCCCCAAAAAAACCAGCCGAGATCTAACCAAGGTCCCAATCCTCGACAAGATGTTGAGCGCGAAGCATGATATTTTCCTTGTAAAACCGTTGCGCAGAGAAGATAGCTTCATTCCTCCCAAGCCAGATGCTCCACACCCGAGCAATCGGATCAAGAATAATCTTCCTCTCCCTGCCCCTTGAGTTAATCAAACTGTCGCACACAGCAGGGAAGGAAACAGTATTGATCCACGGGAGATCCGCCCAAATCGAGCAAACGTGGCTGCATTGGAAGAATAAATGAGTAATTGTTTCCTGTTCCGCATCACAAAGTCCACACAATGGGCCAACGTTCGGAAAGAACACTACACATCTATCGCGAGTCAAAAGCCGCCCCCGACGAAGGAGCCATAAAAAAACCAATACGCTCGGGAAGCTTGAGTCCCCACAGGAATCGACAATCGCGCACCAAAATATCATCATCGTCAAAGAAAGGGAGAGCGAGAGCAGTATAAGCCTTACGAGTAGTGAAGGACCCCTCCTTCCAAATCCAATGATCGTGCACAGCAGAGGGGCGAGGAGCGTCACCAAGGAGGGCCACTAGAGAAAGATAATCTTGCATCCGTTGATCGGACAGTGACGCAGCGATCGGGGGGGTCCAACCACCAATGTCCCAGCAAGAGGCCACAGACCCCTCTTTGTCACGAACCAAAGCAAAGAGCCTCGGAAACAATTCAGCAAAAGGACCCCTTCCAGACCAGTTGTCGGTCCAGAAGCGGAAGGAGCAACCGTCGCCCAGCACCGGCGAGAAGAAAGAACGGTAGAGACGGAAAGCCATCGTGACGCCACGCCAGAAGGGAGAAAGGAGGCAAGTAGAGTTCCCAGCAAAGCCATCAATCAGATGCGCACCCAGCAGGTTACGCAAGACATTAAGCATAAAGTTTTCCTCCTTCCCCCACACCCTCCAGCCCACTTGAGAAGGAGAGCCTCATTCACCAAATGAGGGGGCCTGACACCCAACCGAGCCACCACATTCCAGCCCACAAGGTGAACCCCTCTTCTTCCCTCCCCGTTGGCTCCCAGAGGAAACCTCGCATACACCGCTCCAACCTCAATCGAATTCCCTTCGGCATACCACGTACCGCAAATGAATAAATAGGAATAGAGGAAAACACAGCTTTAATAAGCACCAAGCGCCCACCCTTGGTCAGCATCACCGCACGCCACCCCGCAAGACGTGCCTCCATCTTCTCCACGACATCCCTCCAATCACGCAGACGAGAGCGACCGACCGCGAGCGGTAACCCCAAATAGTCAAAAGGAAGAGCAGAGGGTCCGGATCCGAGTATTAGCGAGCAAGCCAAAGTCTCCTCATGAGTCATGCCGAAAGGTACCATAATAGACTTCGCCACATTGATCACCAGGCCCGAGGTTTCACTGAATAACTGTACAGTAGTGGCCATACCGACCACCACATCAGGGCCCCACTCAACAAAACACAAACTGTCGTCCGCGAACTGAATGGATGGAATATGAAGATCCCCAACGCTGCTGCCCCGGGTCAAACCCGTCGAGGCCACGTCCTCGATCATGCGAGGAAGAACATCAGCTGCCAAAACAAATAGTAAAGGTGCCAAAGGACACCCGTGTCTAATGCCCCGCCTCGGTTGGAAAAAGCCCCCCAAAAGGCTGCCGTTCAGCAGTAAGGAAAGGGAGGCCGTGGATACGCACCTCCGCATCCAAAAAATCCACAACGGAGGGAAGCCCCGCCGCCTCAAAATGGACCACAAACATCTCCAACCAAAGCAATCGTATGCCTTAGCAAAAGTCTATCTTCCATAAGATCCCCTTAACATTGGACCTTCGCCAAGCCGCGATGAGTTCAGAAGCCACCGCAAAGCAGTCCGAAATGTGACGGCCACGGATAAAGGCCACCTGCGAAGGCGAGACAAGCGACGGCAGCAATGGAGCAAGCCGCCTGGCCAATAGTTTCGCGATGATTAAATAAATCCCGTTCGAAATAGAGATCGGCCTGAAGTCATCAATGCGGCAAGCCGGTTGAGTCTTGGGAATCAAAACGATGAGGGCCTTATTAATCCGATCAAAACCATTGTTGCCGTTGTAAAATTCCTGAGCCACCTCCAAAACATCAGCAGTCACGAGGTCCCAGAAATCACGATAAAAAGCGACAGAAAATCCGTCAGGGCCCGGGGCAGAATCAACATTGAGTTCCCACAGCGCGGCCTTAAGCTCCTCCAAAGAAAAAGGCCGCAGAAGGGCCGAAGCTTGAGAGTCGGAAATCGAGGGAGCCCCCTGACCCAGCCACCGACATCCACGAAGCGCCGTGGAGCCAAAGGCATTTTTGAAGTGGGTAACAATGGCGGAACCCATATCCTGATCCCCCGAGAAGATGGATCCATTAACCAGTATAGAGCGAATGGAGTTTCGGCGACGCCTCCCACTAGCCACCCTGTGGAAGTAGGCAGTGTTCGCATCCCCCTCCTTCAACCACCGCAAGCGCGACCGCTGCCGCCATTCAATTGAGCGCTTTTTGTCCTCGGCTCGAACAATATCAAGGCTAGCTGCACGATCCATGAGTTCCGCCTCCGTTAATTCACGCACGTTCTCCTTACGGTCCAGTCGCACGATAGTAGCCTCTACCGCATTCCTGGCCTCCACACGCGCGAAAGGCGTCGACTTCTTGAAAGCCGCCAACACCTTGCGCAACGAAGCTAACTTTCGATCCAAGCGAGCAGCAGCGCCCCCCACATAGGAGGACTGGCGCCAATGGTTACCAACAAGGTCCGTAAACCCCGGCTCCAAGAGCCAACACCGTTCATAGCGAAAGATACCCCTGGGCGCCAAAGCGTCCCCCGAGTCCCACATAATTGGATTATGATCGGAGAAAGAACGCGGACGAGATTCCACGAAGCATAGAGGAAATAAATCCATCAACTTACCATTCGCCAGGAACCGGTCAATTCGGGAGCGAGATGACCGGTTTCGCCAGGTATAAGATATGTCATTTGGCACGAGCCCCTCCAGGGCCATATCGGAGATAAAGGAGATAAAGTCGTCAGAGCCAGGGTCCCTGACCCCACGCCCACGCGGCCGATCCGAAGAAATAGCAGTAACGTTGAAGTCCCCTCCCAGGAGCCAAGGTATCTCCGCGAAATCAGAGGCCAATCCACGCAAATCCTCCCATAGTTCCCGCCGCAACAAATGGCATGAAGGAGCATAGATAGCTGAGAAAGCAATGTTAACATTGGAATTCACACGAGACAACACCACAGATAAAGAGTGTCTCCCCAAACGCATGGAAGAGAAATTGAAAGTCCCAGAGCGCCATGCGAGGATAATACCACCCGAAGAACCAATGGCATCAATGGACCGAAATTCATCAATGGCGAGAGCACCGAATGAACGCCACAAAGAACCATCAATACCCGAAAGCCTTGATTCTTGAACAAGCACAACATCACAGGCCCACTCGCTGAAGCGCATTCCCAGGGCCCGCCTTTGTCGAGATCCCCGAGCCCACGAACATTCTAAGAAAGGACCTTCATTAACAACCAAGTGAGCGATCCCCAATAGGAGCGAGGCCGGCTGCCTCTGCCACCGCATCCCGCAATGTCGCGCAAGAAGAAACCATAGGAGAGTGACGTCGTGGACGAGATCTCCTACTGTAGCATATGCCAAACCTCGAGGAGGAAGAAGTCGCAGGCGCAGAGAGGGCTCCCCCATCACTCGGAGCAACAGCGACATCCACATCATAGCACTCCTCCAACGAAGGAAGGAGAGGTGCTCGAAACAGCGAGGTAACAAGGGAAGTCCAAGCTGGAGGTGGAAAGGGAGCCTGAGCAAAGACCGGGGAAGATTCGAAATCCTCAAGTAGAATCCGCCGAGTCACCACAGCCGAATCGCCGTGCCCGATAGGAGGACCCGCCATAGGCATCGGAGGCCTAACCGGGTCGTCAGAAAACCGCAACCGAGGCCAAGATCCGAATTGCACGGATCCGAACCGCACGGATCCATTATGGGAATAACGTGTATGATTGCGTACGTGCCCCGAGACTTCAAACTGCATTCCAACAGACGTCATGGGAGGCGGTTGCAGGGTAGTCGAATCGTCCTCGGCAACACCAAAGCAATAAACGTCTCGTCTGATAGGATCCGAGCGCGTCTTCCGAGAAGACCGAAAGAACAAGGGGCCAGAGGGAATAGAGAAAAGAGGCGCCTCCTCGTTTCCGCCACCAAGATTTGCCACGTGGCCTCCGGAATTCGAAACGATCAGCCCGACGCCTGGACTTGGAGTGCTTGAAGCCAGCGTGATCGCCGGAGATGAAGGCGCGGCCGCCGGCGCCGCCGAAGGCGAAAGAATAAGGAACTCCACCTTAAAAGACCATCTGCCGATCTTCAAGGTTTCAAATAGGACAGTATCTACCGCCTTTGCGATGAAGGAAGAAGAGCATTCCATAAGGATCTTTGTACACGTCCAATCAGCCCCCAGAGATAGCCCATCATCGAGAACTGCTAGCACTTCCCCCCAAGCACCGATGGCCCTTGAGAGCGTCGCAACCGTCCGAGAAAGGAAGGGAACTCCCCGCACTTCAACAACGCAAACCTCTTGAGTCACCGCAGCACCGTCAGCCACCCTGAAGCACCTCCAAAGCACCTTGCCATCTCCTTTGAGAGAGAGGAGACTTTCCCGCTGTCCCCGGGAAAGTCCACGAATGCAGAAGCGGGTTGAATCCAGAACGACGAAATCCCCGCTGAAGTGTGGTCCCAGGAAGGCCATAACGTTGAATTGCACCATATCCCAA